>OZ029913.1:24372293-25058994 GCA_964023275.1 Norana najaformis | reverse complement strand
GCTCTGGACAGGTATATAATGATATATATACATATATGGTGTATATATGTATGAATGTGTGGTATATATGTAGGCTTATATATATATATATATATATATATATATTTGTACATAGATAAACACTTTACAGTTTACAGACTACATACTCAAAAGTGGGATGTGCTGGTGAAGTGGTACGGTCGGTGCCTTGTAACTGGAGGGTCACAGGTTCGAATCTGCCTCAAGCCACTGCGTAGTGACCTTGGACAAGTTGCTCACCCACAATTGTCTGTAAGGAAGACAACGGGAAACCACCTCACTCATCTCATCCCCCGGGTGGCATAAAGCCAATGGACCTGCCTTTTGGGCAGAGAATTCATCATCATCATCATCATCATCATACTCAAAATCACATCCAGTAATCATTTTAGATGAAAAAGCACTTATTATCAATTACTGTGTAATTTACAATCCAAATCGCAGTGCCAATGAAAGCTAAGCATCCCAAGATCAGTTCAGCCAATAATAATAATTACCGTGATAAGAAAAACAACCAGATTAATAAGAAAATTAATTCCAACCATAGATATATAGAAAGAAACAGATCAACAGACAAAAATATAGACAGATAGACTGACAAACAGCCAGCCAGTCGGCCAGACAGACCAAAAGAAACAGAGAGATAGACAGAGAGACAGATAAACAGACAGAAAAAGATACAAACAACAGATTGAAAGTGCAAGAAACAGGTGAGTTACATCATTTAAGTATATGCAAGTAATTAAAGCTTTGTATAACAATATATTGTTATGAGTCGGAAAACGTGTTTCAGAGACGACTCAGTTCACGTGTTTTCAACCGCTATTTCACACATCCATTACGAAACTCGCTACGAGAGGTCCCAGCTAATAACACACATCAACATAAAACTTCCCATTAATATAGTCTTAAACTCCCTCCAAAACATACCTTCAAGCATTCCTTCAACAGATAGGTGTATGGGCATGCCATCATGGGACCCAAGCAACCTTCCCTCTTCATCTTTTCTCCTTCAACTGTCAGGTGCATGAGCACGTGTTAGGAACAGACTGCAGCATCAACTGGCACATGTCACTCAGACCCAACCAAACTTCCCTTACATATGTGCCCTGGCAACAATATATATATATATATATGTATATATATATATATATACACACACACACATATATATAAATACATGTATATTATTAATATATATACATATTATATTTAAATCAATAAATTCTATTATATCAATGCATATATGTGCAAAGTGCAAATCTATGTATATATGTATTTCTAACATAATATATACAAAAAAATGTATACATGTTTACATTATTACAGGTGACTGGAGCTTTAGTCAATGGCCCTTGACACCTGAGCATGGATTTGCAGGTATCAACCATGGTTATTCACAATCTTTAATATTAATGAGAAGTTAATATTAATGATGTGGTAATATTAATTGTATATCAATATTAATGAGATGTCAGTATTAACATAAGAAGAATAAGATGAGGGTTTTACTTCTGGTTTCCCTGACCTTTCAGAGTTTCTCCAACTGATTACGATTTTGACTGTAGTTTCACATCAGAGGTCAAGAGTTCAAATCCCCACCAGGGCAGAAATTTATTTCAAGGTTTCAGCCCCCCCAGCCAACTCAGCTATAACAGGTACACTATTGTCGGTGGGAAGATCAGGCGGTGAGGGAAAGGGCCGGCCACCCGCCATCATATGACAAGGCTAAGAAAAATGAAGGACTCCATTAACAATTCATACCCATGGCTGCCTCATGGCTTGCTTAGGGGACCACTCTTCGTCTTCTTCACATAAAATAACCACTGACTAATGGCACTAATGAAGTCATCAGATTAGATTAAATTGGATTAGACTAGACTAGACTATAGATTTTACTTGACTAGACTAGACTAGTAAGCAAAATGTATGTAATAAGTTTATGAGACTTGTTTGTGATGATCACCAACTGAGTCCACCACTGGTTACATGACGGCCAAATTAGTACTAATGGTCACACGAGACTAGTGACAAACTTTGCAAATGAGCACTGATGTTTTCATAAACATTTCTAGCGAGGTGCATATCAACACCATTTAAATCCACTTGTGCCCTCTTGAGAATCCTGCTAAAGTACATCAGATTTTCACCTGTAGGCCCCATGTATGTACATAAGTATGTATGCATCAATATGTGTGTGCATATGCACGTATGTATGCATGAATGTACGTATGTTTGCATGTATGTATGCATGTACATATGTACTTGAACATTTTTACGGTGCCTTCTAAGATCCTCTTTAAAAACATATAAATCATACAGCTTACAGATTATAGAGTATAGCGTATAGATTGGATTAGACTAGATTTATTACATTTTCAACAACACTCCAGATGCTTCTCACCTGCCACACAACTGTTACAGAGTTCATTCTTGGTGCCATCTATGAAGCATTTGTTCACCCAACCTCCAGACAATGCTTCGACATTGTGCTTGTTCTTCTGCACAGTCCTCTCCCTCATTCTGCTGGAAAACTTGGTGCCTTGTGGTCCAAGAACTACTGATTCAGTCTCTGCGGTTCTTTGGTATGGTGCCTCAGGGGTTTCTGTAGAAAAGGTGTTGACTTTGGGGGTATATTTACTATGCCCCACGACAAAGAGTGTGCTCTGATATGACGAACTTTGCCAGGGTAAACCATGTTTGCCCCTCCGTGTGGGAAGGTGTCGTGATCCCTGATATTTGGAGTTTGGGATTAAGGAGCTCTGGGGACGACGAACTTGAGAGGATTTTTTAGACTGCCCCATTGAAAATGAAGCATTCATTGGGGCTATGACGTCATTGAAGGATTCTGCTGCACCTGAATGACAATTAAATGTGGACCATTGACTCCTTTGTACAGCACTGCCTCTAAATATCAGTGACTGGTTCCTCTGTCCTCGTGCTCGATCAGTAAAAGACTGGTTCCAGATCGGGATCAGTTTGTTGTTCAGGAAATCAGATTTCGTAATGCTCGGTTGTTTTCCATCCAGTTCGGATTTATGCAGCCGCAGATTCTCACTTTCATCATAAATGGTTTCTCTTATCGTGCTGTTTACGTTTAACCCTACAGGAAATTCGTTTGGTATCATGGATTTTGCTGAGGAAACATTACCTCGAAAAGAAGAACTCATTAACACTGCTTCAACTTCATTTTTGGTAATTATTCGTGTGACATCTGTAGACTCGTTGACGTCTGACCTGATCCCATTTTCGTGGTCTGTGTTCTTCCCCCAAGCTAGCGATCTAAGCGATTCGGGGGAGACTTTTCTCTGGGTCGTATCCACCAACACATATTCTCCCCTCTCTAGCAGTTCCACTGGAGTGGCCAACGCCTCAAAAGCCACCAGGGCTCCCTGATCCAGACGCGGCAAATGCTGCGAAACTTTCGATGTATCGATCGTTATTTTTTTCGGGTGCCCGTGACCCACGAGTTCGAAGTACGCTGAACGTGAGGTACGCACGTCGTACGCTGAACGTGAGGTACGCACGTCGTACGCATCCGCGTACGCACTTCTAAGTGCATCGTATTTGGAGTTTTCAATGCCGTGACCGACAATCTCAAGGCCGTGAACCGCCTTTGGCCTAGACAGCCCCACAAGGGCCATTTCGAACAGATTTATTTCAACAATAATTACATTGTTTTCGCTCAACTGTCCAATTTTGGCAAAAACATTTATTGATCGTTATTTCAAACATTAAATTCATTGCAATACTAAATAAAACGACCAATACTGCGCTCGATTTCTTCGTGCTTAAAAATTACGTTAAAAATTATATAAATGTTTACGAATCCTTTGATGTAGGTTAGCGTATGTCACCAGGACGACCGAGTGTATGTCCGGTTGTGTGTCACTAAATGTTGAGTTCAGGTTTTCCTAGGCATATGTCATACTCACACAAATATAATTTTTAAAATAAATTTAGCACAAAAGCAGTCTTATTGTCATAATGAGGTTATTATTTATAAAAATTTCACTACTAAAGTAATAACAATTGTAAAATCAGTAATTATAATAATATTTACAGCAATTCTTCGCATTGCCGATTACATATCCGATTACATAGTTTATTTATAGAGGATCTAATTGTATCACTCAGGTAATACATTACTAATTACCAATACTTTTATGGATATGATTTATAACATAAATAATGCATTACCAAATAGAGAACTAAGTAAAAAGTAAATAATCTTAAGAAGCGACAGTTTTAAACCAATCGCAAGCTGGCAATATGAAGCAAACTTTAGGTGGCCGCTGTGCAGTGTACACTTCAACGAATTCCGCATAAAACACGCCCAATGTCTTTCAAAACGTTCGCCAGATGCCAGTGAGCCAACAAACAACACCAGCTATTTATTTATAAACAGATATTTATTTCCTTTCTACATATGCTAAAAATTGACATTGGAGAAGTCGCTATAATCTCATCAAGTAAATTAATTATAAATGAATCAAAGAAAACAATGAAAACAATTGGGATAAAATAAATAAAAAAAACAATAAATTTTAATAAAAATTATGCACAATCCAATCCCAAACATCACCCACCGTAGCTGCCACGCTCTCTCAGCCTGACTTGGATCTTGACATGGAACCGAACCCTTTATTCCCTATCGATTTTGTTTTGACTGAGCGCCTATGAATAATTTGCGTCCCGTGAGGTGGCTTTCGTTGGGCGCTGTAGAAATCTCCAGATTACGATTACGATTACATCAAATTGTATCAAACGCCGCAGAAGTTAATTATTTTTACAAAGGGTATAACACGCCATTATTATAGAAAAGTCGTAAAATCTTAGCCAATAAGCTAACGGTTTTCCGACCTTTGACGATGTGTTGAAAGTAAGCAACATCATAATTAGCCTTCAAGAGTAAAACAGCAATCGCCCGATATGGGACTCGAACCCATGACCCTCAGATCACTGAGACTTTATCAGGCCTTAAAAGTCTGATGCTCTACCGACTGAGCTAACCGGGCCTGCGGGGTGCTTGGGGCGTATACATATATAAGACTTACATAATATTTCCCATTTATATTATTAATAAAATTAATATTGATCATCATTTAATTATATATTATATTTTACATTATATTTTCTATTATATATATTATTAGCAACATCATACATGTATTAATATATTTAATATAATCAATACTCATTTTGTCAAGTATATCATGAATTCCTAAGAAGCATTTATAAAGAGAAGTAGAGCAATAACAAAACCAAGACAATACGAGACTATGATACAACCCATTTTGCTATTTATATCCGATTACTGGACAATGGGGGAAGCAAGATGAGCAGAGAATCTTCACAGCAGACACGAGTTGGCTACGGAAATCTGCAGGACTACTACTGAAATTGGAAATGATGACATAAGACAGCTCCTAGGTATGCAAACAATCCTGATCAAACGAAGTCGTTCAGCGACAAATCCGATGATCTGGCTCAGCGGAAAGAGACACAAAGGAAGAACAGGACTGCTCTGGATAGACAGACAATAGGCCTACAAACAGAGACTTAATAACAAGACTTGAACTAGACATGAGAGGAGCACTGGACTTGACAAATGACCGAAAAATTGAGATAATTTATTCACACCAATCGCCGCCAAATGGCTGGCGTCATAAACTGATGATGATGACGATGATGATGATTATGACGACGACGACGATTATCGACAATCTTTCGAAGTTGTCAACGATCGGGTTTTGACTTTCTCTCATTGATGTCTATTAATAAATAGAGATCATTGCTTTCTCTTCTGTCGTTTTGCAAACAACTGAAGACTATATATTTCAAGGTACCTGTGCTTTTGAGCTGAATTCACAATGTAGCGCGATATAAGTAACTGATTAATAATAATAATATAGTGGCGGTCGGGGTCCAGATATAACTTCGCGGGGCGGGTTGACTCCAGCCCTATTTGATAGAGCGTCAGTAATTATTCGAAAGCGGGAAAGGGGTGTTGACATGAAATATGGACCTAATTGAATTTAAACATAGATAACTAAAATATAAGAGAACGAAGCAAAGTGAATGAAACAACTTAAATGTCAAGCAATTATGTGATTTCTATATGAATTAAAATAAAAAGATATCAGTATTCATAAACCTACAGTTATAACCTTATGGCCGGTCCGTCATACTGTAATAAATAATAGGCCTAGTCTATGGATGTGCTAAACGGTGCTCATCTCGCTCAAATCGGGTTCGATGCGAAGAGTGAGCAGGGGAGCAAAATAAAGTTTTTGAGCTTTGAAATGCTGATAAAACTTTTGGTCCAGATCGTTCAAGGAACACAGTTTAGCCCAATAAAAAATTTTGCCCACAGACTCAGATTGACTGAGCATTTCCATCGCTCAGTGCTTCAAAACTAGACACTTGCTCAGCAAAAAATTACAAGAAACGGAACTCGTGTTTAGCTACCTTTATTAGGATTAATACGGTTTATTTTAATGACACACGATCATCATCACCATCATCTATTAACTCCGCCACTGACTTGTTTGAGGGTAGTACCAGTCCCAAGCCTGGATAAAGGAGGAGGGCGACGGCAACGGCCTTTGATGCCATAAGCTGTCGTTAAACGGAGGAACTACTATCATCATCTATTAATCGCCACTATCTAAGCATCAAACGATGGCGCTAAGCAAATGTGAGTGAAGGAGTTGCTCCAGATCCCTAATTTCCTACACATCAGTTACCGTCCAGGGAAGGCTCGAACCCGTACCTACCGCGTTACGAGCCGAGCGCTCTATGCAATCGGCTTTCGTGCCGATTAGAACGTAGTATTTGTTTGGATTAGGCTTAATTATAAATGGTGTTCGCAGTGAGATCGTCTTAATAAGTACATGTGTACCTAATTCTCCCGACAATCTGAAGGACGCTGCCGATGTACTCTAGTACCGTACTTACTAGGTCTGAGGCAGGTGAGCTAGTTTTCGGGCAGTCTGTCTGTCTGTCTGTCTGTCTGTCTGTCTGTCTGTCTGTCTGTCTGTCTGTCTGTCTGTCTGTCTGTCTGTCTGTCTGTCTGTTTTTCTTTCTTTCTTTCTATATTCCTCTCTGTCTCTGCCTATCTGTGGGGTTGGTTCCCTCATGAACAGGCCAGTCAGTCAGTGATTGAAATGTGTAATTAACTCACTGTATTTTAGTGCCTTAGTGCTAGTATTTTATAGCGCCGGAGTTAATTCTATAGCTTCTTTTGCTTGCAGAGTCACATACAACAGCGTAAGTGGTGACGTGTGTCACGCCAGCGTCATCAAGTGCAATCCTAAAAATTGTGTCTGGTGACTGCGTGAGGTCACTAGTTCACTGAGCCACGTGACCGTAAGCCCAGCTTTCAGTCAGGGTTGAAGACTTGGTCACCTGTTAATATCCAATGACGTGATCAAATCAGCCAATAGTAATCGCCTTTACAAACGTTAGCGCGGAAATATATAATATATATTATATTATTATATGCACGTTTGTAGGTACATATGCTTGCATGTATGAGTGAAGGACCTGCTCAAATTCCCTACACAGTAACCATCTGCTTCCTACACAATAGCCATCTAAATGTGTATGCATGTATGTTCGTATGTATGTTTATATGTATGTATGTGTGCATGTACATATGTAATGTAATGTAATGACGACAATTTATTTAGCATCGTAAGTAGCAGACTACTTCCAGGGTGCTGTATACAATGTCAAAAGTCAGCCCAAGTACTAAGAGTTATGCAGTAAATAGAATTTCAGCTGTTTTTTTAAAGAGGTTGACACTTTTAGACTCCTGTATAGACACCGGAAGGCTGTTCCAGGCACTCGGGCCAGCGACCCGAAAGGCCCGATCACCCATTCTGTTGTCTTAGTTGCCGGTACAAATACATTGACGGACTTTGATGATCGCAGTCGCAGTCGGCGGTTATGTGTGTATAAATGTATTCATGTAAGTATGTGTATGTGAGTGTGTGTGTATGTGATATATGTATGTATGTGTGTATATGGGTACGTACGTAATGTATGTATGCATGCACATGTAGATATTTATATAGCGCAATTTTGAGGTAATTTGTTTTCAAATTATTTATAACTCCGTTATTTCATTCAACTAAAAAAGATTACTCGGGGCTTATGATATGATATTTATACATACATACATATACATGTATATAAGCATGAATATGCGATGTATCTGGTGAGACAATCTCCTGAGCCAATCAGAATCTTCACCAAATCGTCCAAAGTTCGCGTCGGCCTATTGTCACGAGCCTATCCATAGGTCACAGCCAATCAACAGCCTATATTCAACTACGCATGCTAAATTATATATGTTAATACGTGCTAGTTTTGAATGTGGATGTGTGTATTGTGTAAATATATTCATTTATTCATGCATATATGAGTTTCTATACCCATACATATATTATTTTTCGTATATGTATGTATTTGTGCACATGTATATGCATATATTAGGCCTAAAACAATGACAGCTGAACACCTGATTAGAGGTCTTAAATTTTATATAAATTAGGTCGAATGTAGGACATTCATATACATACATAGATAATAATACGTCAAATGATATATATATATATATATAATGGTGTTTTATCTGCATTTATCTCAGCAAAAGGTTATGTGGTTTAAAAGTGGTGTTCAAAGTTGTGTGCGTTTGATTTGAAACGAAGGTTTAAGTTCAGTGTGAACTCAATCTTCGAATTCGAGTACAACTGTGCTTCACATCGGAGGTGCTATAGACGTGTTCAGATTTGATTAAAGCATTGGATTGGATTGGATTAGATTGTGGAATTATCGAACGCGAACGGGGTAACTTGCTTTGGGTCGGTATTTATCACATTGTCTCCCACAAGTGTTTATATCAATAAACAGCAGCGCTATAAAAATGTAGAAATCGAAAGAAATTAGTTGTAATTATGATTGATTCGTTATTTGATTTGTTGGTTGATTGGTTTGTTGGTTGATTGACTGACTGACCGGCCGACTGACTGATTGATTCACTTTATTTATTTATTTTCTTATTAATTCTTTCCATATAAGTGGGACGCAGTGGTGTAATGGTATGGTCTATGCCTCGTAACCGCAGGGTCGGGGGTTCGAATCTGCCTCAAGCCACTGCGTTACGACCTCGGACAAGTTGCTCACCCACAATTGTCTGTGAGGAAGGCAACGGGAAACCACCTCACTCATCTCATTCAAAGCCAAAGGACCTGCCTTCGAGCAAATAACTCATCATCATTATCATCATCATCATCAACTTCATCATCAGCATCATCATCATAATCTTCATCATCATCTTCATCATCATATTCTTCTTCTTCATCATCATCATCATAATTATCATCATCATCATCATCATCATCAATAAATAAATAAATAAATAAATTGCCTGTATAAGGGACCCCATCCAACGAATTTCGTGAACCCGTCATAACTGTATCGAGCTTGTGGAGGTGTCATCAGCTGTGACGTTACGATCGGCTTTGTGACGTCAGAAACGTGGAATTATTTATCGATGCATTAGAATTAAATGATAATTAGTTACTGTTTTTCCAGGTGGCATTCTTTCCCGGTTAAAAAGGAAAAGTACTAAGAAAGGAGTCTGTTTGAACGTCAACAGGTTAACGATTTAAGGCTGCTAAAATTTGTCGTTATCACAGTTATTTTCACCCTCGTCGTCATTATCGTCATCATAATTGTCGTCGTCCTTATCATCGTCACGGTAATCATCTTCGTCGTCGTAATCATCTTCGTCGTCGTAATCGTCAACAACAACGTCGTAGGCCTACTTATTTTTATTTCGTGTAGTAATTGCAAGCGTAATCACAATCATCGAACAGACGGTCTTTCGTTCAATCATTCAGTCGGTCGGTCGGTCGGTCGGTCAGGCGGCCAAAAATTACTCACTTAATTAATTCGTTCTTTCATTTGATTCATCCAGTCAGTCAGTCAGGCAGACAGTCAGTCGTGCAGTCAGTCAGTCAGTCAGTCAGTAATACCAAAAGCCAAATTATGCAGTAGATTCGTCAGTTGACCTTTTCTTCGTAGGTCCCCGATGAAGCCCTGTAGTGTTCAGAGATGACCATCCACCCTCCTCCTTCTGCTCCCGCTCCTCCTCCTCCACCTTCTCAAACATCGAAGCCCCTTGTTATCTCCCGGTCGCTGGCCAGAACCCCAGGAGCCCCCGACGGAGGGTGGGGTTGGGTCGTCGTCACTGCTTCGTTCATCCTGAATTGTATCGTCGATGGAGTCTGCTTCAGTTTTGGAGTTTTCTACGTTGAGCTGTTGTTCGAGTTCAACGAGTCCAGCGCTAAGACAGCGCTCGTTGGGGCTCTACTGCCTGGCATGTACCTCATCATCGGTACGTGTCTGTCTGTCTGTCTGCCTGTGTCTGTCTGTGTCTGTCTGTGACTGTCTGTGTCTTTCTGTGTCTGTCTGTATGTATGTATGTATGTGTGTCTGCCTGTGTCTGCCTGTGTCTGTCTGTGTCTGTCTGTGACTGTCTGTGTTTGTCTGTGACTGTCTGTGTTTGTCTGTCTGTATGTATGTATGTGTGTCTGTCTGTGTCTGTCTGTGTCTGTCTGTATGTATGTATGTCTGTGTGTCTGCCTGTGTGTCTGTCTGTGTGTTTGTCTGTGCCTGTCTGTCTGTCTGTCTGCCTGTGTCTGTCTGTGTCTGTCTGTGACTGTCTGTGTTTGTCTGTCTGTGTCTGTCTGTGTCTGTCTGTATGTATGTCTGTCTGTCTGTGTGTCTGCTTGTGTGTCTGTCTGTGTGTCTGTCTGTGTGTTTGTCTGTGTGTCTGTCTGTGTGTCTGCCTGCCTGTCTGTCTGCCTGCGTGCCTGCCTGCCTGCCTCTGCATGTATGTGACTGTCTGTCTATGCCTCTGGCTGCCTGAATCTGTTTTTCAGTCTATCAGCATATGTTTGTGTGTCTGTGTGTCTAAACTGATGTCATCTGGAATCTTCTGTAGTGCCATTATCGTAATTAATAAAAATCCAGAGAATCATATCCCAAGGCGATGGAAAAATTAAGTGTGATAAAAAGAATGATAATAATAGTGATACTAGTTAGTTAGTAGCGTAGACGTTTAATGTAGCGCCTTTTAAGCACCTCACAAAAGCGCTGCCTACGCTACCCTAAATGATATTAAATGTCGTTGAGAGCAGAAAGTACGTCAGCAAGCGAAACAATGCTCAGAACTAGAGAAGTCACCAGTGGCCGACTCACGCACACACGCGGAGCCCAACCAACGGATTCTTATCCAGAGTTGACAGATGACACGATGTTCGGAGTTCCTGAACCAAATTGCGTCAGTTGTAGAAAGACGACAGGCGGAGGGTCCACGGTACACGATAACACCACTGCCCAGCACTCCCTAATTGACTGTCGATGTCGCAGCGTTTGGAGATCCCTCGAACCGTTGGGTATGCATATGTATGGACGATCAAGTTTACTCCAAAGACCAAGACTTTTGTCGCTCCTCCACCGCCGAGACCATTACCCGGATGAAGACAGCGTACTTAAGTCCGTCCATTTGAGGCTCGACCGTCCACAAGGAAGCCCTTCCTTCGTCATGCATTCACGCCATGATGATATACGTAGAAAATACCTTCCAAAATGTTCGAAATCTGCGGCGGAAAGGACGATCAATTCTGACACGCAAACTTAGTAACACCAAACATCCAAACATAATCATCGAGCAAAACCAAAAATCCGCCAAAAGGACACAGAGGCAAGTCAGCAACCGACGTAGCTGCTGACATGCGGAGACTATGTATAATGTTTATATTAATACGAATATTAGCCTAATACTAATATTTATATTTATATGAATACTAATAATAATAAGACAAATGATAAGAAAATAATAGTAATGATAAAGTAATCCTGATGCTGAAACAGGTCCTCTGGTCGGTGGACTTACGAATAAATTCGGTTGTCGTTGGGTGACAATCTGTGGAAGTCTTCTGGCTTCGGCTTCAATATTTGCCAGCTCCTACTCCGTCAACCTCGACATGCTCATGGTAACATATGGAGTTCTTACAGGTAATCTATTCCGATCTCGTCTGATCCGATCTGATCCGATCTGATCCGACCTGATCCGATCTGATGTAGTGTAGTGTGGTCTGGTCTTCTCTAATCTAATCCTATCCTAGCCTATCCTATCATGTCCAATCCTATCCTATTCTAACCTATTCTATCTCGTCATATTCTGTTGTTATCTATTCAGTTCTATTCTACTTTATTCTGGCTGCTACATTCATTTCTGGCAACAAACAGATATTGCTTGTGAATATTTATCGCCCACCTCCCGTCGCTTTGACTGACTTTTAAAGTGACTTTCAATCACTACTTAAATATCTGATTTCCTCCCCTTTAGAAATAGTGAACAAAAGTATGGGTGACTTTAATAATCTCCCCCTTTCAGTCTGCATACCATAGGTTTCATTCAACAGAAATCACAGCTGTTGTTGTTCATTATGACAGTGTGTGCTCTGTGGATAAATGTAGAGTCATAGCACATGTTTCCTTTCTGTGTCTGCTGCTTTTCATACGGTGGACCATCATCTGTTCTTTGCATCATCTCCAGCACTGTTTGGGGGTTTCTGATCCTGCCATAAATTCATTAAATTGGTTTGCTATTGAATCTCAGTCCATGCTTCATTCAGTTTATTGAAATGGCAATTATTCTTCTAGCACTTTGTTGACATGTAGTGTTCTACAGGGTTCTGTCATTTGTACTCTTTTGTTTACGCTATACAGTACACCATTAGGCATTTTACTGGACAATCGTTCATGAGGATATCATTTCTGTGCTGACAATACTCAAATTTACATTTCACTTGACAGTCTATCTTGTCACTCGTCCGTGCAGCTCTTATCTACGCCTTTGAGTAGGTGTGCAGTCTTGGAAGGCAGCTAAAAAACTCCTCCTTAGTCCTTAGTCCTTAGTCCGTAGAAAAGTGAATTTCTACTACTGGACACCACATCAGTTCAACGAGTTTGAATGGCTTAAATCTAAGCTGGGTGAATCATATATTGAGTTAGTTAATGCTGGCAGTGGTGAATTGGGCGTTGTTTTTGATTTTACCATGTCTTTCACCGACTATGTAAGTGGTATATGTAAGACATAATGACATATGCAGAATAGATTTAGGCGTTATTTCCCTCTGTCTTCAAGGATATCTCTGCAAACACACTGGTCTTCAGTCTTCCTGAGTACTGTAACTCGCTTCTTACCGGTATTACAAAGTTAAACATGCAGAAACTTCAGCGTTAAGAACTTTTTGGGTAAAACCGTAACTGATACGTCAAAATATGAACTTGTAACCCCTGTACTTTAATCTTTGCATTGGCTTCGTATTCAGTAAAGAATTTGTTCAAATTGAGCTTATAGTTTATAAAACATTGAACTCTAGCCAACAACAATACTTAAAATCAGTTTTAATTCTTCAAACATGTCGTTACTCAACCTGGTCATCTGAATGATATAGAAATGGTAATTATTATTATTATTTATTATTTATTATTATTTTTTGTTATTATTATTCTATTCCAATACATTCAAATTCAATCTAGGCTACTTTATTTCTACAAAGTATATACACCGGTCATAATATCACATTAAATAAAATAAATAATATTTATAATTTTGTGCAGGCATTGGCTTTGGCATGATGTATCTTCCTTCGATCGTAATCGTCGGCTTCTACTTCGAACGTCGTCGAGCTCTTGCCACCGGAATCGCGGTCTGCGGGTCAGGGGTTGGTACCTTCATCTTCGCCCCATTCAGTCGACTCCTACTGGATTATTTCGGCTGGCGAGGGGGTAACCAGCTTCTCGCAGGAGTAATCCTAAACGGGGTTGTCTGTGGAGCAGTTTTCCGACCCCTGGGGCCGTCCCGGAGAGAGGAAAGTCCGGTGACCGTGGTGTTGGAGGGGAAGAATACGGAAGTACCGCGGCGCAGATATGGTGTCCGAAGAGGGATGATCATGCAGAAGATTATTGACGAGAAAAGGCGACAGAGGACGATCTCGACTGGTTCACTGGACGGTACGATCATCACTAAGGACAATAGACTGATTCGGCCGTCAGAGCTGTCCCTCGACGTATCCTTGAACTCTCTGAAGGTCTCTGGAGGTCAGGGCTTCCTCGAAACCATTCCCGAGGTGACAGTGGACCGGGGCAACGCGCTCCCAACAGCGACGGAAGTGAAAGCCACAGGACAGGGTCAGGAAAACGATACCAGAAACTGTTCGGTGCCTTACGTCCAGATGGTAGAACCACCTGTGCAGATGGTGGAAGGCTCGGTCCAGATGGTAGAATCGCTTCAGGATAACGACGATCTTTATACCTCGGAACTCACGTTCTCCACCGATGAAGGGAACTTCGAGACCAGCAAGACCTTCGTTCCGTCTCGAAGGACTTCCAGCTTCCGGCCGCCATCTTGGCTGTCTTCTGCAAGTACCCATCTACCGGAAACGGAACTCGTTTCGGACATGCCCACTGAGTCACCGCAGTCAACTACTCGTCCACTTTACCGCTATGACACGTTCTACTCCGGCAGCGTACTTAATCTCCCGGAAATACGAAAGAACCCGGAATTGACGTCGTACGCGAGCATTCCTACAGTGCCACAGACTTCCTCCTGTTCTAATATGACGCCAGCGGTTGCTGTGTTGAAGACGATGTTGGATATCACTTTGTTACGGAGTTACACTTTCGTTCTGTTGTGCATTGCGCTTGTGATGCCATTCATAGGTATGCGATCTTGGATTGTACACAGGGATGCACCTGTGAATGCTTGTCTGCTTTTGGATTATTAGTCTGTCGATCTGTCTATCGATCTGTCTGTCTGTCTGTCGATCATCGATCCATCCACCGTTCCATCCGCCCATCTCTCTCTCTCTCCTCTCTCTCTCCCCCCCCCTCTCTCTCTCTCTCTCTCTCTCTCTCTCTCTCTCCATCCATCCATCCAGCCATCCATCCAAGACCGACTAGCCAAAACTCAACGATGACCGTTAATACTGATTTATTTTTAATTTTATTAATAATAACAATAACAAAAATAACATGAGTATTAACAGACTGCTACTGCTACGGTTCTTTTTACCATTTCCAACAGGTTTCTTCACGCCATACATCTACCTGGCATCCTACGCCTTGTCTCTCGAGGTCTCCGACGACGATGCCGCCTTCCTCCTGTCCATCCTCGGCCTCGTAAACGCCTGCTCCCGTCTCCTGGTAGGCTTCATGGCCGACAAAAAGTGCGTCGATTGCGTCCTGCTGCACAACGGTGCCCTGCTCTTTGCCGGGGTCGTTACGTGTCTTGTGCCCGTCCTCCACACTTACGAACTTCTCGTTATCTACGCTGCTTTGTTCGGACTGTGCATCGGTTGGTGGAAGCAGGAGAGGAAGAGTTGTCATTGTGATTGTAGTCGTTGTTATCATCGTCGTAGTCGTTGTTAGCATAATTGAACTTGTCGTTGTTATCATTATCATCATTATCATCAGCATCGTCATCGTAATCGTCGGCAGCAACAATGTCCTCCTTTTCATTTTGTATAGTCGTTGTAATCGTTATCTTGTCGTCATCATACTACAGTCGGAGTTCGGTCAGTCTTTTAGTCATTCAATCACTCAGTCAATTGGTGGGCCGGGCAGGCAGTCAATCGGCCTGTAATTAGATACTTTCTCCATTGGTTCTGTAGTTCACTCATTCATTCACTCGGTTAGTCAATCAGTTAGTTAGTTTACTGCATTATCATTATCATCCTAAATTTAATGATTGTATTTAAAAATATTTAACTTCAGAAATCACTAAATAAGTACATAGATACACTAAAATTCTAAAAATTTATTCAGAAATAAATTTATAAACAAACGATTTAAATAAATAAATTTAATTTAATTTCAGCGGCGTTTGTGACCTTGAAGTCCATCTTAATGGTTGAACTGCTTGGCCTTGAGAACCTAACGACTGCCTTCGGTCTAATCGGTCTCTTCCAGGGTATTTTCACCCTCCTAGGAGGACCCCTGGCAGGTATATACCACCTAGTTACGCATTTTCATATCAGGATCAACTTACAGGTACCATACGTCAAACAGAGTAATTGGATGGTATGTACCTGCCCTATGATAGTCATCATTAATTTATTACTTCTGTCGCGCCGGTCTAATGCACAAAGGCAACCGATGGTGATCCAAAACCAAGCCGCAATCAGGTAGGTATATACCATCCAAGTACCAAGTAGTTTAGCTCATCATGCGATCCTACCGTACCTCGCTTCACTTACATCTTCCTACCTTGCCCTGCCGTACTCAACACTTTCCTGTCCTATCTTACCCTCCCCTAGCTTATCATACCATTTTTAAAAAATATCTTACCCTACACTATACACTCTCCTACCCTATCGTACTCTACCATATCCTGTGCTGCGCTTTCCTACCCTCTTTAAACCTTCGTTCTTACCCTACCCTATGCTCTCAATCCCTACCCTACCCTTTTTTACTGTACCCAACCTTATCATAGGACCTATACAGGCTTACCTTAGCATACTTCAGCTTTTAAAGGGGTCTACATGCACACCATCACTGCGCTATAAGCTATTAGCTGAGTATTTATATGCAGCTATTTTACTTACCAGGTGTCGTCTTCGACCTGACTGGGTCGTATGTCGACTCATTCCTGATGTCGGGTTCTCTGATCGCCCTTGGTGGTCTACTCTGCCTCCCCATCCGCAGGGTGGCTCGCTGGGAGGGCCGGCGGAGTTCTAAGCCTCATGTGACGGGCGGTCCAGCGGTAAAGGCGCCCATCTACGTCAAACCGGTCTCAGCCGGTTTAAAAGTAACGGTACAGTAAGAGCAGATGATAGTGTTATTAGACCACAAGATGTCGCCTCAGAAAAATAGACTTAATTTCCGATAACTTTAGAAGGCTTTTAAAAGTGTCTAGGATTTTATAGCTGAGCGAAGCGTCGTGTTTAATAACGGCTGGAATTGCGGCCCTGGCAGCCATGAGGGGTCGTGGAAGTACTACTGTAGACGACAGCGTTAGACAGAAGACACTAGTAGGCCGCTAGGTGTCGCGTTTTTGTCGTGTAAAAAATAATATCTGATAATCTGAGACTCATTTTATTGAGACTACCTTTAGTATAATTCAGCATAGTGTTTTACGCACTTACTATGGCTTAATGCTGTGAAGAGGCGATAAGCAGAGTGGCTAAGCCGCTTGAGATCGTGTTTCCCGCCTTCGATCTTGCATATATGTAATTTTTGATGTCTTTAGAAAGTTTTTTTACAACAAACTGACCATATTGTACATATCATATATTATAATGACGACATGATGACGATTACAACGACTACCCAAGATAACAATGAGTACAATGTTGTTGACGATTACGATGATGGTGATGATGTTGCATTGCTGCTGCTGCTGATGATGATGCTGACTATGATGACAACAAGCACACTTCTGATAACAATAGCTACAATTTTGTCAACAATGGACGCAATTATAAAAACAACGACTACAGTTATGCTAACAACGACTACGACGATGATAACAACGACTACAATCACAATGACAACTTTTCCTCTCCTGCTTCCACCTGCACAGTCCGAACAAAGCAGCGTAGATAACGAGAAGTTCGTAAGTGTGGAGGACGGGCACAAGACACGTAACGACCCCGGCAAAGAGCAGGGCACCGTTGTGCAGCAGGACGCAATCGACGCACTTTTTGTCGGCCATGAAGCCTACCAGGAGACGGGAGCAGGCGTTTACGAGGCCGAGGATGGACAGGAGGAAGGCCATGTCGTCGGCGGAGACCCCAATGGACATGGCTTAGGAAGTTAGGTTAGTTAGAAACTGTCCTTACCATGTATGCAGTTCGGCCTTTTATACGACTGATCACAACATTCCATTCGAGCCTGTTAGTCTTATTTGACATACACTCGCAAGCCCCTTGACTGGCTTCGCATTTGTTTACATGGGCGCACGTCTTCCACTATTTTTGTCTATTCGATTCCTCTGGGTTGCCACTCCTTTTGGTCTGCCGCAGGCTCTGTTTTCGGCCCACTTCTATGCATCTTGTACACTGCCAATATTGCACCTATCCTGGCCTCCTGTTGTGTCTTGAGTTAGCTGTTTGCTGACGATAATGAGGCTTGTCTGCATTTCCCAGTGTCTGATGCTCTTAGACTGCAGTGGTCTTGGAGGCGCTTGGGACTTCGATGTCTTCCAATCGTCTGCGCCTCAGTGCATTTAAACCGCAATTTATATGACTTGGTGATAAAGTGTAGCTTAGAAAATTAGGCTATGAAGATCTTCTAGTGATAATCTTCGTTATTTGCACACACGTCCCGACCCACGCACAAGGAGGACCGAGCTTGGACTTCAGTTAACTCTCTGAGCTGTGTGTTGTGACAAGCAAATATGGAGTCAGTATCGACCGTGTCGACTCCTTCTGATCGGTATCTGGTAAATCGATCCGGACTGTGCCCGTATCGATTATTATTCTTATTTGTCTATCCTAATCTCTCTCCTATCTGGTCACGCTATGATTGCGGACTCTTTCTCTTCACCTTAGAACATTGGCCCACAGTATCTTCTCGTTAAATCTCTCCACCGTCTTAATTCAGACAAAGATATTGAGGGCGTATCCTTCCCAAGGTTCACATAACCTCTTATCTTCTCGCTAACTAGAACCGGTCCGTCTCGCGACCTCGCAACACAGTGGGCCCGTACCGTGAAATCGGATTCGCTGAGGCGGTCTCTGAACCAGACAGCTATCGTTACGGTTGTGACTTTCCCGGAAGCGCAGTAACCATTTTAGTTTATCGCTTTGGCACTTAGAAAGACTGATTTCCTTGACAGCATCGACAGGGTAAGCTTCTGTAACGTTAGCCTCCTTTTTTCCACAGATATGTATAACGTGTCCCTTCCCCTAGTTTCGCACAGCCAGTTCGAAACCTGACAGTGAATGTTTTCGGCTGTGAATTGAAGTAATAAAATAAATCTTTAAAATATTTGAAACAAAATAAACCGAACTAAACAGCTTAAATATCAAACTAATACACAATCCGATTTTGATTTAAATTTATTATTGTTATTATTATTATTATTATTATTATTATTATTATTATTATTATTATTATCATTATCATTATACATAAAACTTATCTTTAAGGCTTGTGGTCTGTTTCGCCACAAAAGGCCATAAGAAAGTCCCACACAATCCTGAGGACTACACATTGAAGACCAAAACACGTCATAGTTATCCGCCAAATAAAGTTCTGAATTCGCCACTGTAGTCATATATCATTTAGCATCGATTTCATCTCCAATTTCGAACTAAGCCAGATCGATTTTTCCCAGAGTCCGTAGTCCTGCCACAACCTGACAAGAAAACACAGCCATCTTGTATCGACCCTTGACATTTCGACCAGCAATCAAACTCTTCCTCCTTCTCTTCACATTCTTCCTTCTTGCCCTCATCCTTCTCTTCTTCCTCCTGCCCCACCTCCTTTTCCATCTTGTCCTTCTAATTCTGCTCCTCCTCCTTCTCCTCCTCCTCGTCCTTCTCTCCTCCTCCCCTCTTCCTCCTCCTCTTCCTCCTCCTCTGTCTTCTTTTCTTCCTGTTTCATTTCTCCTTACCTTCCTTAATCACTATCCACCTCCTTCTTCTTTTTCGCTTCCACTACCTCCTCCACTTATCTTTATCTTCTTCTTGCTACTCCTCATCCCTTTCTTCATCTTTCTTATCTTATATTCCTCCTTTTCTTCCTCCTCACTTTCCTTCTTTCTCTCCTTGTCCTCCTCCAGCTCCTTGGCCGCCTCCTCCACTTTCCTTTCTCCCTTCCTCTTCCTCCTTCTTCCCCTTCCTCCTCCTTTTCCTCTCCTCGCCTTTGTCCTCTTCCTCTTCCTCTTCCTATATCATCTCCTCCTCCTCGCCTTTCTTCCTCCTCTTCCTTGTTCTCATCCTCGTCCTCCCCTTACTCTCCATCCATCCAGCCTTCTTAAGAAATGGCGCAGCGGTTATCTGGAGCCCTCTCGAGCTAATCCCGCTTATGGTCTATCGGAAGCGGAGCGCATAAAATTGATCGTAAGAAAGGTCTTGTAAATTCTTGCCATCTTTGCTTGTTCTACGATGGCAAGGTACAGTCAAGCCCCCATAAAACGGACCACTACAGTGATAAGCGCTGTGCTCTTTCGTTGGCTGGTCTAACGTTTTTCGAGTTGATACAGTTACGGATACTTAATACTACGTTTGACACAATTACTTAATACTGTTCCTGGTATTTAATAATGATACTTAATCTTGCTAATGATGCTAATATTAATCCTACTGCTATTACTGACGCTGTTAGTACTTATGTATTTAATAAGCGCGACTATATAATGACAAAGCATCAGTCGGTGGCGCTGATTAACTGTGATAATATCATGTGACATATTATGTGAAGCACACGCATAAGGTACCTACACAGTAATCGTGTCAGGAGAGTCTCAAACACGCACACTCCGCCTTACAAAACAAGCGCTCTCGTCAATCGGATACCTAGGAATGGATTACGGAACTATAGATTACAGACTGGACTAAATTGGACTAGATGGTATTGTATTGGGATAGATTAGAATAGATTAGAATGAAGTATAATAGATGATATAATATCATGTTATGATGTGATCTGGTGGGTCGATCGAGTGAAGCACAGACTTGTCCCCACGAGGGACCGCGTTGGACGGTGGTCCTAATCGTGTGCTGCGGACACTATCATCATCGTTTTACTTCTTCGACGAGACTAGGTCCAGGAACTCTGAACACGGTGTCATCTGTCAACTCTAGAAGAGAACCCGTTCGTTGGTTAAGCTCCGCTCGTGTGCGGGAGTCTGCTTTGGTGACATTTATAGTTATGTGAACACTGCTTGCTAACTGATGAACATTTTGGTCTTAGTGACATGTAACATCACTCCGGCTAGCGTAGACAGCTGATTAGTTTTTCTTGGAGCGGCGCTATATAAATGTCCAGTTACAAGTACAATTACCACTACAATCGTATCACATCGTATTGCATCGCAACAGATCAGATCTGATCAGACCAGATCAAATTAGATTAGATTAGTGGTATACATGTATTCTTTATTACCAGACATATAATCATCATTGTTACCATGAACGTCGTTGTCGTTGTCGTCATAATCGTCGTCGTCATCTTAGCCATTATCGAGGTTTATTTTCTGCAGTAGCTGATGTCGCCTTATATGCGCGCGACTGTCTGCTCGCCATCTTCGGTCCAGCGCCAACAACAGCAACCCACATAAGATCGATTTGTCATCGATCGATCTCCCTCCCTCCCTCCTTCCATCTTTCATATATCCACACCCCTGTGTTCCCTCAGCAGCCCTCGCCCAACCCTTCCTCCGCTGTCTCCCTCCGTCCGCTAAGCCGGTTTGATCCGGTTGGAGTTCTAGTCAATCGGGGTCCGTGTTCCCGAGCGTTTGGTCTGGACTCGAGATTTGACGATTTGCCACAGAAATCTACGTAGGAGACAAAGAAACAGACGGAGAGACAGAAAGAGAGTGACAAAGAGACGATAGAAATACATAGAATTACATCGAGAGGTAGGCATACGTACAAGAAGGCGGACAGACACAGTGAATTCGTGACAGAGAGAAATACATAGGCCTACACACCGATATACAGACATACAAACAAGAAGGCAGAGAGACAGAAACAGGAGTCCGACTGCGAGGAAAAACTTCATAGTGAACGCAGAATCTGTCAACTTTACATCGAGAAAGTTCTTCGTAAAAATATAAAGGTATTCATTTGAATTTACTCATTAGGCTAAATTTAAATTGTTCAGATTTTGATTAATATTCGTGTAAATAAAGGTAATGATCATAATAATAGATTATTGTTATTATTGGTAATAATTACATTGCTAATACAAATACTGATACTAATACTGCAAATATCATACTGTACTCATTTAATCAGAGTACTAATAATAATAGTAATGGTGTAGACGATGACGACGACGACTACGACAACGGCAACGATGATGATGATAATGATAATGACGATGATGACGATGATGATACTAATAATAATAATATTATTATTACTATTATTAGTAGTATTATATTAATAATAACAATAATAGTAGTAATAGTAGTAGTAATAATAATAATAATAATAATTATTATTATTATTATTATTATTCTCTTGCAAAAGCTTCAGTTATTATAATTATAATAATAATAATAATTATTATTATTATTATTGTTATTATTATTATCCAGTATTATTAATATTATTATCCAGTATTATTATTATTATTTATTATTATTATTTTTTTACCAAGGTAAGTATAATCCCTTGGTTGTTCAAAAATTTCCGGAGAAAAGGAGAGAGAGGGATTCTGGAACGGCTAATCCTCGTCTGGATTCGGGACCACAAATGTACCGTGGAAGGCGACTGAATTGAAACGCTGTAATGTTATAGACAAGCGTTGAAAGAGGTAACCTGTTTCTCTACCATCTCCGGATATGAGGGACAATATACGTCCCAAGTCTGTGAGAAAGGTCATACCCAAACCATTGATAGGGCCTAAAGTCTCAAAGGCCAGAGGAACAAAGTGGTATGCATGGGTCAAATGATCATATTTCAAAGTTTTTCTATCGGCCGCCAGTTCAGCTGCGGCTCCTGCTGTAACAGAGGTTGCCTGTAAGTAAGAATTATTATTATTAGAAATATTATTATCATTATTACCCCGAAGTATTTATGATCCTTCAGGAAGTTAAAACATTATTCGGAAGAAAAATTATAATCTGAGATGGCTAATCTTCTTCTTCTTCTTCTTCTTCTTCTTCTTCTTCTTCTTCTTCTTCTTCTTCTTCTTCTTCTTCTTCTTCTTCTTCTTCTTCTTCTTCTTCTTCTTCTTCTTCTTCTTCGAGTTCTTCTTCGAGTTCTTCTTCGAGTTCTTCTTCGCGTTCTTCTTCACGTTCTTCTTCTTCACGTTCTTCTTCTAGGCATTCTTCTTCTAGGCATTCTTCTTCTGCTTCTTCTTCTTCTTCTTCTTCTTCTTCTTCTTCTTATTATTATTATTATTATTATTATTATTATTATTATTATTATTATTATTAGTAGTAGTAGTAGTAGTAGTAGTAGTAGTAGTAGTAGTAGTAGTGTTATTATTATTATTTCGTTTGTGTACAAGTTAACAGCGATTGGATTTAGTGTCAGGCCTGGTGAGAATGGAGTTCAACCGTATGTTCGTTTTCTGCATGGCGTCCTTGGTGGCTCTGGGGGCCATAAGTGGAGCCTGGCCTTCGAGAAGTGACCTTATGGACAGGGACAGGGAACTCATTGATGCTCTGAGAATATCCAGGAGAAACATGGTAAGACTTTGGTGGAATATCAACTGGTAATTGTTGAAATGGGTTGGACTGAGACAGAAAGGTATGGAATAGAACGAAATTGGATGAAAAAAAGGAAAATAGAATAAAATAAATCAATGGAACCACACGTTTGTGCGCGTTAAAAAATTTGCACAATAATGATGGAATTGAATGGAACAGAATAGAACAAAATAGAACAGAATAAAAAATCTATTTGTTATTTTATTGTCTGGTTTATTATTTTCTAATTTGTTAGAACATTTACTTATTATTTTATATTATGTTCTGCTCTGTCGTGTTCTGTTGTGTTCTATTCTGTTCTGCTGGTTTTATATGGCCAGACTGGAACATGTAGATCAAATCTGGTAAGAGCAAGCAGAAATAGATTAAATCACATCGAACTAGATAATGAAATATCATAAAATCCAAAGCCTCCCACCTACCTCTCCCTAAGGAAAAGATTGTTTGCGCCATCGGAAATTTAATTTAGCCACACGCTCGGAAAATATTGCTACGTTTTTAAGCGCCACTATCTATTATATAACCAAGCATCAGTCGATGAGGCTGAGCAGATGTGAGTTCCAGACACAGTAACTGTCTCAAAGGAGGATCGAACCCGTACTCTGCGCGCTACAAGTCGTGCCCTGTAACCAGTCGGCTACTATGCCTCGCACTCAATCAACTCTGATACAAATTCCGGCTCCGCGTGGACTCGATAACTTAATAACGGTCTCGCGTCCCGTCTGGGATTTGGCGCCAGATTTGCTCCCGGATTTTGTTCAATTTGTCGCCTCCTCGTCTAGGAATTATTCGGATGGCTTGATCCAGGGTGTGACAAATATAGTTTCGCGTGAGCAAATACACACTTGAAATAGCAGACACTAGTGTGGCTAGACCTGGATAGCTACATTAGTTAAAGCGTGCGACAAGGCGCCTCTGTGCGTGAGGATGCTGGTTCGCTTATTGATCGTGGCTTATTTCAGAGATTTAAATCTCGGGCTGGCACGGTCCGTGCACGGGGCTTTAATTGGCGTGGCTCCCATTCGAACGAGCAACGGTGGTGAATAACCTCACCTGATAAATTCAGGGTCGAAGCCATACGGTCGTTATAGAAAACGTTTACATCTACATTTACATTTAGAACGATCATAAATACATTATCTAATCTCTAGTATTAAAGCACAGTCATTGTGACCTACGCTTTTATAAATAATGTCTAGAAACATCAGACACTAATTGTATAGCTATAGAACGCTTAGAGACACCTGAATTGTCTACTAATACAAATAAGTTGAAAATGACTGGCTGACTGACTGACTGACTGACTGACTGACTGACTGACTGACTGACTGACTGACTGACTGACTGACTGACTGACTGACTGACTGACTGACTGACTGACTGACTGACTGACTGACTGACTGATTCAAAGTTTAACGACATATTGTGGCTACTATGGGCGTTGACGTCTTACAGAAACTGATTACACTCAGGCTAGGTATTTTATACTAAATAGTAGTTTGCGCATGTCAGCAGCGGAGTCGGTTGTTGACTTGCTTCTGTGAAATTTTTGTGAGTTTGCGTTTCGGAATTAATCTTTTCTACGCATATCATCTCGGTGTACGTGATTACACGACGAGGGAAGGGTTTCCTGGTGTGAGGTCGAGCCTGCGGACTTCATCCTTCGACCTACCAACCGGCAGGCGACGAATACAGGTTCTACTGAGACCTGACGGTTCGAGGTATATCCGGACGCTGCGACATCTACTACCAATGAGAGACTGCTGGGAGATGGTCTTATTGTTTACCGCCGACTCTACCGCCTGTCGTCACTTTTTTCCATTTTTATTGTGTTGATCTCAGTCTTTCCTGTATTGATTGTGAGCCTCACCTTCGCTGCATCTTCCTGGGTTTTAGGCATTAGTTTTGTTTTGCCTGTCCAGGTATTGTCCAGCAGGGTGATATCACCCGCAAAGTCCAGGTCTCTTAACCTTTCAGCGTTTATCCATTTCAGTCCAGTGTTACTGCCCTCCGTCACTCTCGCCATCACCCAATCCACAACCAGGGCAAAGGTCAATAGGTAACAAAACACATCCCTGACGCACACCCGTTATAATCAAACACTAATCACCCACCTCTCCTCCATAGCTCATCATACATCAACTGCCATCATAAAAGCTCTCGGTTACCAGTTATCATTGTGGAATTCCATAGCTCTTCATTAGCCTCCACAGCGACTCACTCTGCACAGTGATTAAGGTCTTTTTGAAACCAGTGAAGTCAATCAGCACAGGAGTCTCCCACATTAAAGTCCTTTCTGTTATCTAAGTCTGAAAATTTGCTCGCAGTTGGAAAACCCTGGTCTAAATACCCCCTGCTCTTGTCTTAGCTTTTTTTCTTTACAACAATCCTCATACGATTCAGCATCACTACGATCATGTTCTTCCCAGGAATCGACAGTAGAGTAATGCCTATTCAATTTGTGGTCTCTTTCAAATCATCTTTTTTAGCTGTTGGTACTCTGCCCGTTGCCCATATGTTGTTGCATATTTTGTTATCTGTCTTGTCATCGTCTCACACCCAAACTTAATCATTTCGACTTTTATTCCATAATTTTCTGTAGCTTTCCTATTTTTCTAACCTGTGGCTGCCTTTTTCGTACCTCTTCTTAATTTATGGCATTCGTGTGTATTTCCAACTCCTGAATTTTCTCTTTAGAGTCAAATCCTCCGAATTGCATTGATGGTTCCGGACAAGTTAGTATACTCTTAAATTGTTTTTCCAGCCCCTGATCTCTTCTTAAGTTTTTGTCATTCGTCCATCAATCTTTTAATCGCGAGGTTCTGTATTCTTGTGTTTTCTGAAATTTCCTTCATTATATTTTTGAATCTCCTCTGCTGCCAATTCTGCTTAAGTTGTTCTCTCTAAGGTGTTTATGTTTTGTCGTTGATACATCTTTTTTCTTATAATTTCCTTGCTGTTTTTTCTGTATGTTCTATGCTTTGCTTAATTATCAGACGTGCCCTTCCATCTATTGCCTGCCACATTCCTGTATAGATCGGCGATTCCATCTTGCATCATCTTTGAAACCCAGAATCTTTTCTCCAGCTTTTATGACTGTGTTGCTCCATTTATCCCATTCTTCACTGATCGTCCCGTCCTTATGGCTGATGCTGGACTCGTCCACATCTTCGCAGTTCTCCAGGATATGTAAACCTGTTCTTTAATTCCAGCTGGTCAGTTATACTAAACTTATAGTCCATTTTAACACATGTCTACACTAGTGTCGTTTTTACAATACATTACTTTTAATGCCTGAGCCGAGCTGATGAATATGAAGTTGTTGGCTGGATGTAGATATTTTCGCGAGCAGCGATTTTATTGTAGAAATGGTTTTCGTTGAGCGTGCTGGTAGAATGGAGAGATTTGTGGAAACGTTTTCATTTCTAGGAACTGTCTGTCGCGGTATACGGCGGTCAATATTTGTCGATTTGTGACGCTGAATAAAAGAGCCTGATATGTCCGTGCACGTCTCTGTCTGTCGTCTGTATGTATGTATGTATGTATGTATGCGTGTATGCGTGTATGTTTGCATGTATAAATTATTCATCAATGTATTTATGAATATATGTAGGTATGTGTGCATGTGTGCATGTATGCATGTATGTATGTATGTATGTATGTATGTATGTATGTATGTATGTATGTATGTATGTATGTATGTATGTATGTATGTATGCATGCATGCATGCTTCTCTTTTACTCTGCCTTTATGTCTATGACCTCTCCGTCTCTGTCTCTCTTTCGTTCTCTCTGTCACCGCTGGCTCTTCATTGCAATAATCCATCTACCGTCCAATCCCAAGACCCTCTCAACCCCAGAAGATCCGAACTAATTAGAGAACGATGGAAGGAAGGAAGGAAGGAAGGAAGGAAGGAAGGAAGGAAGGAAGGAAGGAAGGAAGGAAGGAAGGAAGGAAGGAAGGAAGGAAGGAAGGAAGGAAGGAAGGAAGGAAGGAAGGAAGGAAGGAAGGAAGGAAGGAAAGGAAGGAAGGAAGGAAGGAAGGAAGAAAGGAAGGAAGGAAGGAAGGAAGGAAGGAAGGAAGGAAGGAAGGAAGGAAGGAAGGAAGGAAGGAAGGAAGGAAGGAAGGAAGGAACTGAAATGGTCGAAGTTAACTTGCAGTATCCAGTTAGCTGCGGTGGTAAGCCGAGGAAACGACCAAACCTCACCCGATGCAGTAATATCCGAAGCCAGAATAATTAAGCTATTAGAAGCACAACTGACCTACATTTAATATAAAATTTAAAAAAATAAACTACGAACTCAATACAATTTCACTTTGTTAAATTTTCATCTAGCGTTTGTAACGAGGAAGTTAATTTGGTTGACATCGTTATTTTTTTGCCCAGGAATTAAAGAAATTGAGAAATATTACTATGTTAGAAGAAAACGTTTATAATAGGAATTATTCTACCGCGGATGAAAAGCATTCTCTGGAGAATTTGTTCAAACCTTGAGGGATCATATCCATCTCGGGTAAAAATAATCATAACATCAACAATAATACTAGACCCGTTCTATATCAAACAGATGAAAATAACAATAATAATAATAATAATAATAATAATAATAATTCATTATTAAAATTATAACTACCACCACCTCCATCGCCGCTGTTGTTGTTGTTGTTGTTGTTGTTGTTAGTTCTATGGATCATTTCAACATCGAGTAAAGATAATAATAATTAACAGTAGATAATGCCAAAATCGAAACTCTTGTTCCAACCGATATCGTTGCCCCTAAATTGCTTTGCCGTATAAACGGAATGAATAATGAATTTGAGAGAATTAAACTCGAGATGTATAGCTGGATGGAAGGACTGAAAGAAGGCCGAATAGTGGACGAGAGTGGATAGGGGTGGGTGGAGATTGATGGGATTTTCCTCAATTAGCAACGGATGGAGACGCTGAGGAATTCTGTCGCTGGACTGCTAAGTGCTGCTATTGTAAGAATGGAAGATTTACGAGGAACGAATGAACGAAAGAACGAATAAATGAATGAATGAGTGAGTGAATGAGTGAAGGTACACTATTATGAATGTTCAGATAAACAAATTGTTCATTCCACTCTGTTTCTGCTATATTCGAAATTAATTCTTATTTTTCTCGCATTTGGATTGCAGTCTGGATTTATTTTTACAATTTGTCATCTTGCGTTAAAGAAGGTGTCTCATGCATGTTTGTTCCTCTTAGTGGGTATCCCAGTGTTTGGGACATCTGGCTGCCGAGGCCGTTTTCGTCGACCTCAGTTCTATCTACCCTCCCCAAAACACATGCAAAAGTAAAAGTAAAGAGTAAGTAAAAAAGTAAAACATCTCTCGTCACCCCGTGCTCCTCCCTCCAGTCTAGACGAGAACTGCGTTCATCTACGTCCGGCTCTTTTGCTACCTACCACCCGTTCTACCAGGAAGTTTGGAAACGGTGAATTCGCTCTCGCCAGACCAACAGAATGGAATAAGCTACCAATCGCCATCCGAACCTCACCTACGATAACTGCATTCAAAGTTGCACTTAAAACTCGTCTATTTAGACTGTAGGCCTACTATGATAAAGTTAGTTAATGTTACCCGCTTTCGTGCAAGACTAGTTTTGTTTAAGCGCGCTATAAATGCTAGCTTACTACTCACTATTACTAAAAGGTGGTCTCGTGGTCGACATTTCCACCCGTCGGTTGAATGGCTTTGGTAGACTCAGGGTGAAATATCCATCAGCGTATACCTGGGGATTGTAAGTCTCGATTAATCGTAGTAAACGATGGATTTTTTATCAACACCGCCAAATTCAGCGCATGAATTTTGTGTTGGAGAATGCATTGTCAGTGCTATTATTGAAAATATATCAATTAATAATGGGAAAATACTTGCTATAATAAATTATTAAAGATTCTGATGCCGTATTTAAAGAATATGCTTTACTTTGTCCTCATCGCTTGGTGGTATTCAATATTTAAAGGCCATGACGTTAACGTCGGCCTTACCTTATCGTTACAGGAAAATAGGCTTCAGCTAGAGATACTCGTTGGGGTCTGGATGTAGGCCTACTTCTTAATTTTCGGTTTACTCGTTAGAAAGTTGTCCATATTTGGCCACTTCTTAACGAATATCAGAATTTTACACACGAAGTTCATACGTAAATTACGAATGCTAGAATATTAGACAAGAAAATTAGACGTGCTTTGCTAACATCAGATCTGCAGACTGCACGAGAACATACTGTATTTCGTATTTTTACGAACGTTGGAACATTAAGTTAAGATTTTATCGTGCCTCGTTTTCAATCTGCGTGGCCCGATGTCTTGCATTTTTTGACGAGACAGACGCTTTGCTTGTAATCTCAACTTCGTATTGAGCAGCGTCCATAAAATGCGGAAGTAATCTCGAGATTTATATGGCGCCTTTATAGAAGTCGGAATCGTGGAAATCATTTTTGCTTTCCCTCCGCTAAGGCGGTAGCGTGTGTGTAGTTTTTATTAACGACGCTGTCATAACAAAGATTATTAGCGTTCCCCTCCTCCTTTATCCAGGCTTGGAACTGGCACCACCCGTATATGGGCAGTGGAGGAGTTAAGACGGTAGCGTAATGTCTTCGTTAAACGATTCTGGCAGACAGAGCTTAAAAGAAACATCAAGTTAATGAATAGAAATAACGGTTTGTAGCTTGCAATGTGGCCTAGTAGTAGAGTAGTAGCCTACTTATTTTAGGTGTATAGGTTAAATGATTTGGTTGAAGCCCACATTGTGATTACTCCTAGACTACAGTGGTTTGCGTCACTATAATATTATGTGTCTTTTCTGTAGACTCTTCATTAGTAATATTATTTCAGATAAATTTGGACGCTTTAAAATATGTTGTTTATTTCAGGACAGTAGACTCGATTGTTGGCACTAATATAAACAAACAAAGCTTATAATTATTTCTGACATACTTGGCCACCATTTAACCAGTAATTAAAAAGCAAAGTAGGATAGTTTCCAGTGTTTAACGACATCTTATGTCTGCTAGGGCCGTTTACGCCGATCTTACCTTACCTTACGTTGGCTTTATATCACATGGTAAATTGAATCCGTTTTAAAGGCTAGTAAGAAATGGAATTTCGTCCAATGTGAATGACATTTTATGGCTGCCATAGTCGTTGATGTTGACCTTACCTTACTTCATAAAGCTCAACAGAAGGCTGTCTGCTTATTTATAGTAAATTTAACCTCTGTTAAAAGGTGTCTGAAATTATCAGATATTCCGTTTTAAATTAGAGGCGAGAAATGTGACCTCTAGTGGTCAATAGACGCACACTTGTCGCGTAATGAACCTCTGTGAGCCTACTGAGCGACAGTGGCGCCGCGTAGCGTTCGGCTTCATAGCAATATTAGTGAGATTGTAGCTGTTTATTTGGTTTGTTCCCAGCTGAGCACAGAATTGGGATTTGTGGGTGGGTTAATATGGAGACAGGGTTTGAAGTGGGACGACAAGATATGGTGGCGGACAAGATATGAACAGAGTGGAAAATCGATCGATCGACTGAGACAGAAAGACAGACACAGACAGACACAGACAAACAGACAGACACACACAGACAGTAATACCGACAGTAAGAGATACAAGTAAAGAAACAGAGATACAGATAGAGACAGACAGGTAGCCTGACAGACAGACAGACAGACAGACAGACAGACATAAAACAGGGACATGTATGTAATCGGATAATATGTAGTTTTTTTAACTATTCAGTTAACGTACTTGTTTGATATTTAAACTACATTGCATTCCATGCACTGTTACAGTGTGTCGTGACTGGAGGAAAGTGTTTTACCACCAGCCACTGTTGCAATGGTCTGGTCTGCGCCGCCATAGACGACTACTTCGGTAAGTACTCCAAGAATATCACAAGTACTCCAAATATAGAATAAACACTCCAAGTGTAGAATACTTATTGAGAGTATAGCATAAGCATTCAAAGTATGGTGGAACAGAAGTAAGAGTAAGTACTCAAAGCATAGAATATGTACATGTACTTCAAGTATAAAAAAGGCACTCCAATTATATTGCAAATATACACAAGTACTTCAAGTATAAAGTATGTAAACCAAGCATAATGTATGTTTTCACAGTAATGATCAAATATAAAGTAAGCGCTTAAAGTGTATCATAAGTACTGGGTACTCCAATTATAGAGTAAGTATTGAAAATACAGTTTAAGTACTCCAATAATAATAATTGTTAACAGTATAGCATATATAGGTCTTATCATAAATCTCAGTGCAAATGTCAATGTAATACTAAATGTAAATGTAAATGCAAATCTACGAGAAGAGTACAGTGTGAAAAGGAAAGAGTAGTCCCTTAAGTCAGCTAAGAGGCAGACAGGGTATGAGATGTATACCGACTTCATTTTCTTAGCCTCGACATATGAGAACGGGTGGCCAGTTCTCTTCTTCAACAGCTCATCTTCCCCTTCCCATCTTCCCACCGACAATGTACAGTCGATATACTCTTGCTATAGCAAAGATCGACAGGAAACTGTCGTAAATGGAAATGTAAAGAGTACATTGTGTTTTACAATCATCTGTTACTCTAGATTAAAATCAAGTAGCAATGCCATGTAATGCAATACAACACCATACAAATGGACAGTAGTAGTAGTGGTAGTGGTGGTAGTAGCAGTAGTAGTCGTAGTAGTAGTAACAACAACAACAAGTACTGACTACTTTAGGTCAGAAACCGGAAGTTCCTGGGTACTGCGTCAAGGAGAAGGACCTTAAAGTCTGTGAGAACAACTCGGACTGTGACCTAGATGGGAAGTGCATGACCCTGGGTCGCTCGGACGAGAGGTACTGTCTCCCACGAGGGGACGAAAGAAGCCCTCTGGAAAAGGGTAGAAAGGTCTCCGAATACTCAAAGATGGCTGGCGGACTCGGTAATTATCATCGTCGTCGTCATCATCTTAATTATTAGTATCATTATCATTGTCGTCGTCGTAATCATCATTAGACCGATAAGTGTGATGGACAAGGTCTGATGTCGGAGAAAGACAAACGGACAGACAGACAGACAGACACACAGACTGACAGACAGACAGACCCACACAGGAAGAAATACTCCACTAAGTTCGCATTACAATTACGCTTCCGGGTATCACTTTATTCGTCCTTCCAACACCTAGCTCGCTCAATCAATCCATTCACCCATCTTTCCACTAACTCATCCACCCACCCACCCACCCACCCACCCATCGTTTATCCATTCTTCTAGCGCGATCCCTACAGAGGGATTTTAATTGGCATGGCACTCATGCAAACGGGAAGCGGTGGTAAAGGATCTCACCCGATCAATTCATTGAAAACTGAACAGGGTCGAAAGCGCACTGTCGCTATAGAATGATGGGTACATTTACATATTTAATTCTTCAATTTTAACTAATTCTTTCACAAAATAATTCATCAATCCATTCATCCATCAATTATTACGAAATTATTGTTATTACAAAATTTATAATGCTCCCATACCTTTTCCATCCATCCACCCATGCTTCTCTTCATCCATCCATTCATTCAATATTTAATTTTTAAATTAATTCTTTCACTAATTAATTTGTCCATTTATTCATTCATCCTTTAATTTTTTTATTAAGTTTTTTCAATAATTAATTCATCACCCATTCTTTTCCTTCTAGGCTCTATCTGTGAAGACGACTCCGATTGCAAGCCCTTCACACTAGATGGCGCTGATCGCCTCTGTTGCCAGAAAGTCCGCAGAGGAAGGCAGGGAACCAAACAACTGTGCGACCGCGTCACCGCCATATCAGTCTGTATTCCGGTGCGCAAGTAAAAAATCCGCCGGCGACGTAGGAATGCAAGAACGGTGCACAACTTTCACAGAAATCTGAATATCGTCAATTTTAAATGTAATTGTTTAAATTCTAATTGATAGAATGATAAAAAGTATCGATTGGAGCATCACTGTAGAGCTTATTTTAGTAAAATGAAATTAGTTTTGAGGCGCTTTTGCAAATGGTGACCTTTAACGTAAACATAAACACGCGTAACCAGCGGCAACGGCGTCTAAGCTTAGCACGTGACTATTGATTAGTGGAATTATTTTTTATGTTAGAAATCTGTTTCTTGAGTTGAATAAACTAAACTGTACTAGTTTGACAGGTAACAGAATTATTATAAAAGTATTTAAAGGTAATTCCATTCAATCTATTTGAAGCTAGGCATAAATCTAAAGCATTTGCAGCTGATTCTATTCAAATGATTCGAAAGTAACTATGGGTCTGTAGTAACGTTACACAAGTAAAACGTAGGCCTAAATGTATGTTTCCATAATACGACCGTATGGCCTCGACCCTGCTCGTTTTTGAATGACTTAATCGTGTGAGCTCCACCACCGCTGGCGGTTTGAATGAGGTCTCGTGTACGTACCGTTCTAGCCCAAGAGTCCAATCTCAGACATAAGATTTTCGCAAGACCGGTGACATCCTCGGTGAACAAGGCCGCACAGGATCATGCAGGACTTGAATCAAACTTAAAGTAGTGGCTATGGATGACGAAGCCCGTATAAGCGCGGTATGCAGGACACATGCAGGGGCGTAGCAACAGACTGCATGTGTGCATGTTATGCCAGGCACAAGGGCCCACGAGGGCAGGGACCGACTGGGCCCGCAAGGGGCCAAGGCCCGGTTGCTTAATTGCTTAAAGCAAAACAGACAAAGTTGATACAACGAAAGTTTAGAGAAGTCAGAGGTGGAAACTGAGGGGAGAGTGGGTGAGGGTGGAGTCCCATCGCATTCACTTTGCACAAGGGCCCTCGGAAGGCTAGCTGCGCCACTGGACACATGGGTTCGCAGTTTATGAGTTCACGTTGAAGTCCGAACACAGTCTCAGTTAAGCGGACAGTGCATTTGGGGATTTCCTTCGTAGTCGGTCTGACTGCGAGTTACGGAGTTTGGGCACCCTGCAAGCCCGAGGGTCAGTACACGAAACGACGGACTGAGGAGTCTTGGAGAGACGCCAGATCGATACTATATGTATTGAGCCCTGAGATCTTCGATAACCAGGTTTCGAACTCTGCCCGTCATCGCAGTCCTAGCACGAAAAGCCTTCGCCCTCAACTCGCAACAGTCGATCGTCCTGTCTCTGCTTTCCGTCGATCCACCGTCCATCCACTGTCCATCCACCGCCCATCCACCGTCCATCCACCGCCCATCCACCGCCCATCCACCGCCCATCCACCGCCCATCCACCGTCCATCCACCGCCCATCCACCGCCCATCCACCGCCCATCCACCGCCCATCCACCGCCCATCCACCGCCCATCCACCGCCCATCCACCGTCCATCCACCGTCCATCCACCGCCCATCCACCGTCCATCCACCGTCCATCCACCGTCCATCCACCGCCCATCCCCGGGGTCCACGGTGTTGTGTCATATATTTATTTACATTTGATTTTGTGACTTTTCATCTGGTGTTTACATCAGAACACTCGTAGCTGTTTGCGTATATATCTTAGGTATCTTAGGACATAATAAATTTAATTAATTTCTTTCCTTCCACGTTGTAATGTCAAGCAATTTGCCCTGTTATAACTTCACAGGTTCCAGTTGGTTAATAAGGCATTCAGTAAAGCCACATTCACCAGGAAGATTTTTTATAAACACATACATACACACACACATACATGCATACTTTCATTCATACATACATGCATACATACATTAATTCATACAATTATTCAAACATACATACATGCATGCATACATACATACATCCATACATACATACATTCATACATACATGAATGAAATATCCAAGCCAACACATACGTTGGAATAATGTTGAACAACGCCGAGCTAGTGTTGGACAGCGTTGGTCCGACACACATTGTCCACCGCAGCCTAGAGTCTGGTTTCTCTGACCTATGGGAATTCGCCCCGGCATCTCCAAGGGATTATGATTTTGTTTCTTATTTTGACTTGAAGCGACCATCGATAGATGCCTTGGGCATTATGATAACGGCGCTATAGAAGTCATTAGATTAGATTAGGTATGTCGGTACGTCTGTATGTGTGTGTACTGGCTGGGATACTTGCCTGCATTTTGCATACTTACAGTGTACATACGCACATGCATATACATACATGCATAACATGCATAGATAGGAAAATACAAATACAAAAATTACAAAGATACATAGATACACACATATATACATGCATATAGACATACATACACACAACATTAAGTTTATTTAGCTCATTTTTAGCTAAGAGGTTCTCCTAGTCAGATCAGATTGCTTCTGGAAGAATGGAAGTAATTTACTCCACCGGATGCAACAAATACTTTTCCATTTCTGGCTATGTATTGTACCAGTGTTCTTCCGGTATCAAACCGGAAAAGATCCTATACAACAGAGCAGCGTACCAGTGTATTTTATCGTCCTGCTCTGGCTCCCTGCTCCACCACAACGGCACCAGTCTCTTACGGACCGGCCACAAGGCTGCATGGGCAAGCGAATGACTGGAAATCACCCCGTAGCAAGAAGCTACGTAACCCCCAACAACTATTGTGCCCTGCGAAGTCAGAGGGGCGTAGACTCCCTTCTCAATCGTCAACGACACCCGCTGTACCCTCCTCGGCACAGCCAGGGTGTCGTTTGCTATCCCTAGCTCATAGATGTTATCTCCGGCTTCTATAGCGCCTGCAAAACGCGGCTGAATCGCATGAGATGATGTTTTCGAACTGAAAATGAGATGTTGAGGTGTAAGGGCGAGACTGCCCTGGTCAGTCTCGATCTGGATGAAGACAGAGGAGAGGTTTCGGCTGACGTGTAGGAATGCAACCACGGCGTCATAGACTGGTGTTCCTGTGTCGTCAGTGGTCAGTACGCGGTCACCGATCGATAGACTGGACATTGGTAGTAAGTGACCGTCTTCCAGATGAACCAGCTGCCGACCGGAGAAACATCCACCCATCTTCGCTGTAATGTACGAATCTGTTAAGACCAAAAATATTTAATTAAATAATATATTTAATTGATCTATCTATTAATGAAGAAAGTATGGGTTTAGATAAATAATAAGTGAAGAAAATACATAATCACATAATGCATCATTTTTATAGACCACCACCCTTGCAACAAAAGAGCCTGATGGCAAAAAAACCAGATGGCCACAAAAGAGCCTGATGGCCACAAAAGAGCCTTAAATGGCCACAAAAGAGCCTTGAATGGCCACAAAAGAGGCTGACGGCTACAAAAGAGCCTTAAATGGCCACAAAAGAGCCTGATGGCAAAAAAAACAGATGGCCACAAAAGAGCCTGATGGCCACAAAAGAGCCTTAAATGGCTTTATAACAACTGAGAAGACCCTTAATGGACACACAAGAGCCGTAATGGACAGTGGACAGTCTTCCAACAAGAAGAAAACCAACAAGAAGTCGACAAAGGTGCCATCAACCAGTCAACAAAACCCCCCTTCGCCTGCATTTGGTCTCTCTTCCATGTCGTGCTGCAATCAGTTTTAAAAAAATACATACATTACCTACGGAAACAAAAATCTTAAAGGAAACGATAAGAAGAAAGAAATCAACTTATGGACAATGTCAACAACATTTTCATGTCGAAGACGTCAACGGCCTTAGTTGCCATAAGATGTCGTTAAACCCATGGACAACAACAACACCACCCTTGCACTTCCACCACCACCCCGACCTTCGCCATTATCACCACAGCCACAACAAGCACACTACCACCACCGCTACCATCTCCATCAGCTGCACCACAACCAACACCAACTCTTCTACCATCTCATCCAGCAGCACCTGAGCCTCACCTGCTTTGACAGAACAGTGAATATGTCCTCTGGATTCATAGTAGACCCAGTCGAATCCGGCGTCGACAGCCAATCCAGCCAAGGTCCCCAGCTTTCTCCGGTCTCGGTCGCTAGTTGTCAAGTCCACTGCCCGGCCGTCCTGATGCAGTGTCAAGCCCCTCAGGGTTCCTCTGGCTTCCTGGTCCTCCTCCTGCCAGGCCAGGATGACACGAAGCTTCACCCCCGGCCACTGGTTCATGACAAGGATCGAGAGGGTGTTGACACGGTCTCTGCAACGCTGTAGTAACGACAATATCATCATCGTCATAATCGTTGTCATAATGAGAAATAACATTATGATGACGATCGTCGTCGTCATCGTCGCTGCCATTATCAAATTATTACTATTGTCATCATCTTATTGTCATCGCAATCATCATCATCACAATCATGACTCAAATTATATAATATTAGTTTTACTACTACTACTACTTCTTCTAGCTCTGCTATTCTACTATTACTACTATTATCATTACTATGATCATCACCATTGTCAAATTATCAAAACAATCATCGTCAATTTAAGATAATTGTCATTATCAAAGTTTCATAATCATCATTATTTTCATCATCATTGTTGTCATCACTTGTATTTTTTGTAGTTGTATTTTATTTGATAGCTTATATAGCGCTTCTTACAGAACAAACTACTCAGAGGCGCTTCCAGCGTGAGAGCCCCTGGGAAATAAGAACGTCTTTAAACAACGAGCTGACTGAGCTCTATCAACAACAGTGACCCTAGCACGAAGCGATAGCGTAAGTTCATTCCATAGGGATAGGCCAACATCATCATCTTCGTTGCCATAATCTCATCATTGTCGTAATCATTATCATAATTGTCGTCGTCGGTGTCATCGTCATTTGGTTTCTTTACCTGCGTCATCAAACGAACACTTCCGGTTCTGTCAGCATCGTTGAACACGACGTCGGGGTTGCTATTGGCAACGAGTTCCTTAGAGAATCTCGGACTTTCTCGCGAGATCGCTCCTTCACTAACTCCGCTCGCTCCCAGACTTGTTTCTGCCAGGCTTGGCACCATCTGCTTAAAGAATATGGGCCCCTGTTGCTTCCGGTTTGGCTTTCGGCGCCCATATCCGGTTCCCGGCATGCATTGCAGTCCTGGGTCGACGACCAGCGACGAAAGAAAAATAACAAGAGCGATCACTTCACCGGGAGTCATCGTACAGTGCGCATTGTGCAATGCGCATGTGCGTCGTTCTATTTCCGGTTAGGCGCGGGATGGGGGTGCTTAGCGGAGGGGGACTGATAGACGCCCGTCCGTGCTGTCGTTGGTAACTTAATAGGGTTGCTTATGCTGGGGCAGGAGCGTCGTAATGGGAGTCAAAAGTTCAACAACGGTGTTTGGCCTTCCAGAGTTTCGTCATGGGGTTTTGTATTACTCCGATTTTACCGCACTTCCACGCAATGCTCGGGTTTTTAGTCAGGGTTTGACCCTCCTTGCAGTGACCCTGTGGCGAGTGCGCATGCGGACCTCAAATCTATAGAGGTCACTTATAGGCCAGTTTTATTGTGCCTTTCGAGGTTGTTTTCCTAGAGGGAAGTTAGACAAGATTAGATTAGCAGATTATTCCGAAGCTATGTTAGCTTGACCCTCGAATGAGTGAGTGAGTGAATGAGTCAGTCGGTCACTCAGTCTGTCAGTCAGTCAGGCAGGCAGGCAGGCAATCATGCTGGCACCCCGTCAGTCGTTCAGTTAGCGAGTGGTTGAGCGAGAGGGTAACGGCGGAGAAATGCGATGGAAGGGTTAATACACGTTAAGGGTTAGGTTGTAGAAAAGACCGGCCCATTTCCAGGAAATGCAACTTTTGTCGTTGAATATCGGAGAAATATTTAGCTCCAAATCTTGAACAATTAAAGGAGGACTGCTTGTGGAAAGAGGGTTAGGGAAGGAAGTGGTAGAGGAGGAGGGTAGAAACAAAGTTAACATATGGATGTGCACGTTTCCAGGCTTAGACGTCGTTGGATGTTGGCGAAAATTTATCTCCAAGGCTGGAAAAATTAAACGTACAGAAAACGTTTTGAGGAATAATTGCATCAGATAAGTTGCCAGCACCTATATCATCGTCCATTTATAAGGTGCCTCTGCTTTGATAATTACGTTACATTAGATTAAGCCCTTTACATCAGACCTACGATATATTAGGCCTATAGCACAACACAACACAATACAATACAATTCTATACTATACTATGCTATGCTGTGCTAGATTATCCTATACATTACTCTAGGCCTACTATATTATCTACACTATACTATACCATGCTATGGTATTCTATACTATAAGCCTTCTGTGTATGTAAGTATGTATCTATGTATGCCTGTGTGTATGTATGCATTTAAGCACTTGATGTAACGCCTAATTACTACATTTTTTAAAAGGCGCATTGTATGGTATTATATTATACACAACAATTTTATAAAATACAATGCAGTGTCATACAATACTTGAATAGTTCTTAACAAAATATGCTTGATTCTAATACTGCAAGTTTACAATATATTTTTAAATCCCAGCTATCCATGTGTATCACACATATGCCAACGATATAATTTATAAATGTGGCATCTATGTAAGGCAAATAAAAATGCATATTACAAGTATGCATGCACTTATTATCATGTGCTAATATTTTCAACAAAGAACTTGTAGCTCTTGAATTTAAGCCAAAATTGCACGCATCAATGCCCTTACCTGCACGCCTAGGGCACGTACATAAATATTTATATATCGCCTTTCAAGAAACTATTAACCAATCAAGGTATTTGCAGAATAATCACTGCTTACCTGAGCTCTCAGTCGAGTCGTTTTCATTCAATTAAACTTTATGAAGCGCTCAATATAATAAAAACAAAATTTCGAGCTGATCGTGGATTGAAACGCGCCATGCTTTGAAAAGCGGTCCAATCGGTATTGAGGGCACGCAAGCAGGGATAGACAGCCCCCTCTGTTCTACCCCAAGCCACCTGCTGTTATGTCGTGCCTCGAGCACGTCTTTTGACAGACCCCATTGCGTTCCTATCTCCCTCCCTCTGTTTGCCTGTTTATCTGTCTGTCTATCTGTATATATGTCTCCCGCCCTGTCTGTGTCTCTTGTTCTCTGCTTATAAATATTTGTATGTCTGTGTCTGTCTCTTCTTGCCCATGTCCGTCTTTCTCTGTGTCTATCTATCTCTGTCCATCCGTCTATATGTCTGCCTGGGTGTCTGCTTGTCTTTCTCTTGGTCCGTCCACCCGTGCGTTCGTCTATAAAATTCGGTTCGGCCGTCTTTATTGTGTCGCCAATCTGTCTATCTTTCTATCTATCTGTCTGTCTGTCTACCTGCCTAATTAACTGTCTGGCTCTCTATCTGTTTGCCTGTCTTCCTTTCTGGGGTCGTGGGGTCATATAGCCACGGGCAAGACTTGCTCACCCGACGGCGTGCATGCTGGAGAATTTATTGAGGTTTCCTTGTAGCTGCTGCCTTTCGTTAGAACCTAAAATACCCTTCTCAGCCCCCTTTCTCATACTTCTTCACCCAGTCCTCAGTGGCACCCTACCCCAGACCAAAGACCCTTCGCTGGGGGTGTTGCGTGACTCCACAAAATCTTAAAAACTGATTATGGGTACATCAATCAAAACGATGTATTCTATTCTATTATGTTCTGTTCTATTCTATTCTGTTCTGTTCTACTCTGTTCTGTTCTGTTCTGTTCTATTCTATTCTATTGCATTACATTACATTACATTTTATTCTTTCCCTGAGGTGAAAAGTATATTGTACTTTGGTATGAATAATTTTGATTAACTTACCTTGTCTGGTCTTGTCTTGCCTTACCTTATCCGATTCCAACCACCCACCTTAGCCGCCTGCCTGCCTGCCTGCCTGCCTGCCTGCCTGCCTGCCTGCCTGCCTGCCTGCCTGCCTCACTCTTGGATCTTGACCTGGAATCGAACCCACCTTGCCTATCGATATTGTTTTGACTGAGAGCCTGTGAATAAGCTGATTCCCGCGACTAGCTTTCGTTGGGCGTTGTAGAAATCTCGAGATTACGATTACAATTACCTTACTTTATCTACCTTAGCTTAGCTTACCTTACATACCTTAGTTGACTTTACCTTACCTTACTTTACCTGGCCTGACCAAGAAATGAGCCCACGAATTCCAGAAATTCGAATTCGTTTCAATTGCCCTCTGGCGAATGAACATTGAACCAATCCGCTTAAGCGTTAGTCATAGTGGCTCTTTGTCGAACTAAAAATCAGTGGCAACGAGCTCCCATTTGGCGACTGTGGTGACTGAAGTAGGAAGTTGCAGTAACTACAATCTTCTTCTTAAGCGCATATCAACAGACTGGTTAGTGACTGCTCAGATCTGTCGAAAGGTGAAGGTTATGTACGGGTGGTCGAAGTGAGAGGCGTCTACATCAAACGCAAGAACGGGCCATCCGGGGTAGATGTACTGTGCCTAAAACGTGTGATGCAGGGCAATGCCTAGGGTAGCCTTGCTCACATTTTCCACGACTGCGGGAAACACTTGTCAACGATATGAAAGGCATGATCCGGTTCTTGACTACATCATTATAAAAGCAGAAGCGAAGAGGGATTCCGGTTATCCCTATTAGCGCTGGCAGGAGGAAACCTGATCTAATGACCGAGGTTTGTGTGGCGGGATCTTGGTGGTAATTGTACTTGTAATTGGACATTTATATAGCGACACACTATAGCAACACCGTTCAACGCAATCCCTCGAAGTTTATAGAAGACACGGCGTCCGGACTTTGTTCGAACCACCAGATAGATTTCTGAAGGACAGACATTCGATTGATGGTTGCTGTTATCTCTATACTGTAGCTGGTTATTGTAATATGTAGTCGAAACCAGTTCGTATACGGAGAAAGTTGATTATTACAATACTAGTAATGCCGTTGACTGGGTCACTAGCACCTATCGCGGGCTGCCGTGTGAAATGTGGTGTTCAACTGGGTTGGATCTCTAAACCCTAATTCATCGACGCTTCTCCTCGGGCTGGGAGTTTGCAACAGGTGGATCCAATCTGTCTTGCTGGGTGTTGACCTTCACCTTTGATGTCTTCACTACGTCGACAATGAGAGACAATGGGTCGACACTCTCAGGAGCTACGTTAATGAAAAGATCACATCCATTAATCGCGATCCTACATAAAGAAGTCTTGCACGCCTTGATAAGAACTGCACAAGATCGGGAACTGTGGAGACAAGTGACAATGCATGCAGTGGACACCTGCGGGCTCTCGGCCCATGGATCATGATGATGATGACAGAAAGAAGGAATGCTCAGAGTGATCGTTTGAATGGCGAAGACTCGCGGTTAGTCAATGACCTCGAAGATCCTGCTACTCTAAAGGTCGACGTCGAGCCAGTTCTGGCTTGAGCTGCAACAGGGACTAAAACAGAGCGAATACCAGGCAGATGTGATTCGTTTTAAGGCTGTTTTGCTATAGAAAATCATCTGAATAGGTGCAGAGGTACTACACTTGTTGAAACACCTCTTGTTGAAACACCTCTTAGGAAATTACAGAGCTTATAGGATCGCTGCGTTTAACGACATCTAGCGGCGTTTTTGCGTTCATCGTTATGTACATGTAAGGTCAGGGAATTATGCATAGTCTAAATATTTGGCCTAATAATTACTGTGCTCATCTCCACAATTGCGCAGGACCTGAGCCAACACGACACCTTAGCAAACTTTCTGATGTAGTCCACCCACATCCCGTCACCCTACTCCATCTTGCCCTATCCACCCGAAATCTATTCACCCCAGATGACCTCATCAGACTACTTTCTAAGAAGTTTATGCTTACCCCCGCTATTAAGGTAGGGCTGAGTCAACACTGGTCCACTGAACTGTGCAGCAGTCAGCGTGGATGGGGGTGGGGTAGAGTTAAAAGTAGGACAAAATGCTCAGACGTGGTATTGATAGCCCGTATCAGCCAATATTTTAAGAATGGTATTATCAAATTTAAGTATTATATTCAATTATGCTGTGCTGTGTTGTTTTGTATTGTAAGGTATGACAGGGTAAGCCAAGTTTAAGTGATAAGGTATGAAAGGGAAAGGTCAGGTAATGAAACGTAAGGCAAGGTAATGTAAGGCTAACAATGATAGAGTACGGTACGACATACGGTAAAGTAAGGTATGACAGCTTAAGATAAGGTATGACAGGGTAAGTTTAGATGAAAGATGAGGTAAGGACAGTTAACCACTCGTTGTTTTGTACATGCCCTTGTGGGATTTCGATCTTTATGCTATTGGAAAAAGTAAGTTGACCTGGTAAAATGCCCCAAGAGCTGGCAACCTCTGTTTGAATTGACGTCAGTTTATTGTTGTGCTCCGTTGTACTGTATTGTATCGTATTGTATAGCAGATTTCTTTACGACTTCGATCTATCAGAAAAGCAAGCCAATCTGTCGGAAAAGCTAAAAGAGACCTTAATGCATTTCATTTGCAGAGGCGATCAGTGAATTCGTCATGAAGCAAGTAGGTAAGTCACTGGTCATTTTTTAGCAAATGTAGACTTTAGTTTTATTCTATCTATTTTATCTTATTCTAATAACTTTTATAGCGCCGTTATCATTATGCACAACGCATCATTGGTCGCTTCAAGCGAAGTCGTAACCAAAGACTATAATCAGTTGGAGAAGCCATGTCGAAAGATCAGAGAAACCAGAAGTTAGGCTACGGTGAGTAAGCAAGTTGAAACAAACGACTGTTAAGTTTAGACCTGAAAAACATCTGGGTTTCAGTTATACTTAGTGGCCTGTTTTGATCTTTGGCCTCACTGGCTCTGGTTCATGTTAATCCGAAATGTTACGCTGCAAAAATGTCTGAAACTGTCACATCCCATGTAAGATGGAGCTCATCCCGCCAGGCACTCATGCATAAACGTTAAGATCTTAAAAACTCTATGCATTTGTGCGTCGGCAACCAATGCAAATTAAGATATCTTATGACTGTAGTTGATCTTTGAACTCATGTACAGCCCCTTTTTTAGGCCTCGGCTGTGCTACGGCGCTATATAAATTGTCTTATTATTATTATTATTATTATTATTATTATTTATTATTATTATTATTATTATTATTATTATTATTATTATTATTATTATTAATTCCTCCCGCATAAAGCTGGATATTTGCTCAAACCGAGGTGAATCTCCAGTGAGCCGGGCGGAAGTGTTCAAGACAGATGCAGTTGGTTAATGCGGAAAAGAGTTAGCCCTGCATCAATATCATTCCAAACTTGCTTTACCCTACTCTGCTGAAGCTTATCTCACCGTGTCTTACCATTCCTTACTCAACCTTACCTTACCGTATCTTAGCTTGATTAACCTAAGTCACCTACCAAAACGTCCTTAGCCTACTTACCTTACCTTACATGTACATTACCGCACGGTACCTTATAATACATATGCTTAGTGTAGGAAAAATGTTTGTTCCCCAAGCCATAATAAAAGCACCCTTAGTAAATCTTTCACCGTTTTCAGAAAATTCAGTCAACCGCGACGATTATCACCATAGAGAACTTGCCGTCTTTCATTGGATTTTGATATATTCGGGCCGGTCTTTTCTGAAAGGATGCAGCCAAGCGTGACCGTGCGAGAACAAGATATCAGTTGCGTATCACTCGACTTGAGGTTCAGTTGTCGAAGTTAAGTCTGCTTCATCCGGTGGAGTTCATCAGTGTGACCTCACAAGGTAGGTCTGGCCGGGTTCTTTCATCTTCAAGCCGGGTCAATTGTGAGGTAAAGCTGTGGGTCCTAGGGCAAATTTTATCGACTGTTAAGGTTGGATGGTCTAGTGCATTTTCGGCCCGGTGTCCAGGGTTCGAAACCCGGTCTGAAGGTGGCAAATCTTTGTTGCAATTGATTATGCCAAGTCGCTGTGGCAATTTTTTGTGGAAATTATTTGTGGCAATTGGTTGTGGCCATTGGTTGTTACTGTGGCAATTCGTTGTGGTAGTTGACTATTACAATTCGTTGTGGCAATTTTTGACCATTAGCTGCTGAACCTTGCAACTGTTATCCGGTAATTGGATGGCACTGCGGATTGTTGTAGACAGGAATGTACTAAATGAGCGACTGCCTGACCTGACCTGACCTGACCTTATCTTGTCGTACCGTTGCTTTGTTATGCTTTTAAATAAATTGCACATCTTAACTGCGTCCGAAGATCGTCTTTCTATTATCGATCTATCTTGCCTTGATTTGCCTCATAATTATTTTGCCCTATTTTAAAGAAACCATTCTTGTTCTTTACAACCTTTGCCTTAGCTTGCCTTACCTTACCGTACTTTACCCTAAATTAACTAACATTATCTTATTAAAACTAATCTTACCCTCACTTACTTTTTATAACCTTTTCGTACTATTGCCTTGCCCTTTGCCTACCTGTCTTACTCTGGCTTGTGTTGCCGTTACTTTACCTAACACTAAAATGTGAAATATATTTATAATAATCCCTCTGTGATCTCATTAATCTCTCATTTAGATCTGTACACGAATTGCATAAAATGTCTCTCATTTATTAATCTCATCCGTCAGTCAATTTTCCTGTATATAGAGGCGAATATTCTCTCAGATCTTCCGGCTGAGGTAAAGAGTAGAGATCGAATAATTGCAACGCTCCGCCTACATACAACTATAACAGTATAACATATTAACAACATAGCGCACAACACGACATAACATAACAACATATAATTATCATGGCATAGCCAAAGTTGCTCAATAATGAAGTAAAGTAACGCGTTACTGTACTCAAATAAAAGTTTTAGTACTTTCCTTTGTAACGAAGTACTACAAAATGGAAACAGGCTTACTATTACTTGTTACGACTCTATATTCCGTCAATTTTCAGTACTTTTACTTGGTTACAAGTGACGCTTAGCAGTACATTACTCGTTACTTTTATGCGCTAAAATTAGTAATTGTGGCCCTGTTAGATCAACGAATAACTGCTCGCACATGGAGCATGAAGAGCAAATAACAAACAAAGCGGAGAGCATCGTAAAAGTAGGTGGGACTTAGACCTATTATCACAGAGCTGAGTACTTAATGTTTTGAAATCATCCGACGAATCACGGAGAAAGGGGTAAGTTAGGGGTACGTGTTCCATTTCCACTCCAAGTAGGATATGCATAGGGTAGATTTGGAATACATGTGTACATGGAGCGACGAAAGAACACGGAATGAGTGTATTAAGCTCCTTGGAGTATAAACTTGTAAGATCTGTTTACAACCAGGGTGTAATCGTATATTCACTTGTGAAATCCACCAGCATTAGTATTTGGAGTTCAGTTTCACCTTTGACCTCATCCTCGGCCGAGAGAAACAGCTGCCCTTACAGGATCAGAAATGACACGGGAAAAGAAACTGATTTCGGCATACTCTTGATGAAGCTGGACGAAGGAGAAGACAGGAACTTATAATTCAATTTACATGATGGAGGACGGATGACACGTCTGCTTTCACCCTGTGACCTGGGTTCAAAATCTTGGTCAGTCGTGTGCAATCAGTGTAGTGTGTATAGTCAGACTGCGTGACTTAACGGTGGTCTACATCTTACACATGAATAAACAGTTCGACTGAACTACGGAAACACAGTAAATTTGCGATAAAATAACAATTATTAAGCCCAGTTGAAAAGATATTCACCGTAGCAGAGCTTCTGAGAGGTACACATAAGTTACACAGTACATACATACATACATAAATAGGCCTATATAAGTATCATCGCGAACAGTTAGAATGAGAAGACAAGCCACCAAGATTAAAAACCTTCAAACTAAAACAAATGGAGCCCCTGCAGTGTATTCCGCACCAAGACACAGGATTTCATATATAAACTTATACATTCATTCATTCATTCATACATATATGTATGCATGTATGCATAGGTACATACACACACACATAGGTACATAAGGCATACAGACCGTCTGATGTGCTACAGGAGCATACCACATTTCAACGGTGGACCATTCCACCAATAACTGTGGACCATTCTATCTTTTCAGTGGTGGACCATTCCGCAATGAGTGGTGGAACATTCCTGAATTTGCACGATGAACCATTTACTCAAAATAGTGGAGCATCCATCAATAAGTGGTGAGTAGTTAAGAAAGAACAGGTTTAACTTCATCGCTGACGATTCACCGCCAAACGAGGGTCGCTTTCAAATCATGAGTGACTGCCCCTTGTTAAAAGGTGAATTGTCAGCGCTGATTTTCAAGTTACCCTTGTTTAGGGTGGAGTTAAATCCGCCCTCATTCGCAGGTGTATTGTGAACGGTGAATTTTGAGAGGTGTAATGAAACCTGTCCTCGTTTGACAGTGAATCGTCAGCGGTGAAGTTTAACATGTCCTTTCTTAACTCTTCTGGTGGGACATTCTACGTTTGCAGTGGTGGACTATTCCACCATCTGCCCGTAGGTAGTTTGGCTCCACCCAGTTCGAGACAAGTAATGGTGCACCCTGGAGACCAACAGAATTGGTGGAATTTTCCACGGACGTTTTCACAATGTGTGTGTATGTGGGTGTATGTGGGTATACTTCTAAACACTTGAGATAGCATCAGGTAGTGTTTCACGAAGCACTGCCTACGCTAGACTATATATGTAGCGCTACAGTTGATGAAGAAATAAAAGTTCATCTGCAAGCAAATAATGCTCACATCTCATCACTTCACATCTCATCACATCACATTTCATCACACCACATCACATGATACTCAATCCACTGAATCACATTAATCGCGGGATCAGATCAAAGAGCAGAAAGATTCGCTTAAAAATCGCACCTGATCATACCTGTTACCTGGACTCGCTGATTGGCTTTTGCAGCGGAAACAGGTGTGCTTGTTGTCAGACCTCTTTGGAATGCCTTCGTCACAGAAATTCAGACCAACAGTTATGTAAATACTTTGTACATAAACGTACCCCATCATATTTCTACATACATATGTATATATGTTTATCTAAAATATTTATATATCAACATAATTGAGTGTATAGATAACTGCCCTGAATTTATGACTATGTGTATCCCTACACATGCATGTGTGTGTACAGAAAAATATTGAAATATCTATATACATGTATATGTATGTATACATATATAATCAATATACATATATATATGTATATATGTATATATATAATCAATATACATATGTATATGATAGTAGCAAATAAATGTGTGTGCACTTATTTTTACATAATTATATAGGGCCTATACAAATTCATTCAGAACACTTACGCGTATACTATATATACTATATTATGTGCAATGTGGCATATATACATATATTTATACATAAATATATTCACTTATAACTACATAGTCATGTATTTCAGTGTGATGCTTTTAAAAATTGCTTATTGCCTAGTCATGAGTCAGCTGGTGACTGAGTCATAGTTTATACCATGGTCGGTTGGCTTGGTTTGCAAGGTGAGGTAAGGTAAGGTAATGTATGATAAGGTAAGTTAAGGTAAGGTATGTGTAAATGTATGTGTGTATATGTGCATACGTGTATATATAATTGTACATGTTTATATATGTATTTATGGATGTATGTATGTGTACATGTAGGTATGCATGCATGTTTACATGTATATGCAGGCATGTCAATGCAGGCACAAATATACTGGCATGTTTATATGCATGTATGTATGTATGTATATATGTATGTGTGTGTGTATGTATGTATGTATGTATGCATGCATGTATTTATGTATGTATGTATATATGTATGTGTGTATCTATGTATGTATTTATATATCTATGTATGTATTTATGTATGTATCAATGTATGTATCTATGTATAATGTTTCTATGTTCCATGTATCTATGTATCTATGCATCTATTCATCCCTGTATATTGCAAGACAGTTAATATAGAACCTTTCAAGTGACCTCTTAAAAGCTCAGAAAATGCAAGCAATAGTAGGATAGTAGTAGTAGTAGTAGTAGTAGTAGTAGTAGTAGTAGTAGTAGTCGCAACAGCAGCAGCAGCAGTAGTAGTATACAATGCTTAGCGACATATGTTGGCTGCCATGGCCGCATGGGTCGACCTTACCTTAATATTTTATGTGAGATGGCAAAGTAAGTTTAAGTAAGGTGAGGTAAGTTAACCATTTAAGCTCAGTTAGCTACGGCAAAGCAAAGCAGGCTACATGCTAAGTGTTAGCGTGTTAGTGTAAGTGTGTTAGTGTTACTGCTGCATATTAGCGCTTCTTGAAATACAAAGGCTAAATGACGCTATATAAATATCCAGATGACTGCATACAAGTGTATGCGTTGGTATGTATGCGTGTGCATAATTGGAAGCGTATATACATGGGTATGTATGTTTGACCCTGGTAGCTCTATCCATCCGCAGTATTCAACGGAGCATAAAATGAAGGGTCTTCTAGGGGTGGTGGGCTGAGGGAAGGCAGGTGCGCAACCATGCGCGTCGCCTCTAGCTGTAGGAAATGAAGTTCAACAGAAGAGCGATTAGGCCTACTTAAATTACCGCTACAGGCAGACTGTGAATTATAGAAATGCAGGATGGTTCGGTTTTTCCAGATGGAAACAAGGAATGGAATTGAAAAGGAAGAAAGAAAGAGAAGTTGGTATTAGGTTAAAGTGCAGGAAACTTAATGGTGACAATTATTTACAGTTAGAATGATGATAGTGATAATAATAATAATAATGATGATGATGATGATAATAATAATAATAATAATCATAATGATAATAATAATAAGAAGAAGAAGAAGAAGAAGAAGAAGAAGAACAAGGAGGAGGAGGAGTAGGAGGAGGAGGAGGAGAAAAAAAGAAGAACTCTCAAAAGTGCAGTTCACTCACAAGATTGTCTATTTCAACATAGGATGCATACTTGGGAAGATGTTACTTAGGGGTTATTGACCTCTGGCTGCTTCTTCGGCCTCTGATTCCCGGAATCGACCTTTGGGGCGTGCAGTAGCCGGCCCTGGATGCGGTGATGTCATCTGAGACGTATCCTGGCCTGCAGTGCACACTCCAGAGGGAGCCACGCACTTCCGGTTGATGTTCGAGGAATGACTAACTCACTGCCTTGGATAATACTGGTGATTTGTGATGATATTGATGAAGAATATGATGACGCCGATGATAATGAAGATGCTTTTGATTGCAATTATAGCTATAAAGAAGACTATGATGATGATTATGATTAGAAGACGATAATAAGGAAGATGATATAGATGGCTTGATAATAAGAATCAGCACGATTACATGATAAATCTATTGTGATTATTTATAGGATTATGACGAAGGTGGTGGTGATGGTGATGATGATGATTATTATTATTATCATCATCATTATCATCATCATCACCGTTATTATTATTATTACTATTATTACCATCATCATCATCATCAGCAGCAGCCTCATCATCATCATACCATAACGAAGATGATGATAATTAGTTGCATTCAATTCGAAGGTTCTCTGAAGTCTGAGTTCTGGATGTCTTTGTCCAGCTAGCAGACGGAGGAGGCTCTGATGGGTGTCTGGTGTTCATGGTGCTTGCCCCAGTGGTCCGCAGTCGATTCACTATGGCACGAATCCTGGGAGCAAGTGCCAGAATCTAGACACAAGTCTACAAGGCCGCCTTTAAAATTATCTTTTTTTTAGGTCTGGTCCTATAAAAATTGTGTTGCGCTAAAATTGTCCGGGTAGTTTGTAAGTTTTCAAAAATTTTACTAAATTTTTTAAATGTCACATATATCGACTTACAACATGCAGTTATAAAAAGAACTTGAAATTTGCTGAAAATGTTGGAAATTATAACAAACACAATGTTAAATTTTATAATGTTTAAAAGCTGTAAAACTTATTTAAAATGCCTAATATTATTTTTAAGGTTGTAACAGATTTCTTCTTATTTAAAATTCATCTGCGTGTTGTCGGACTTTCTAAAGTTAGATAGTTATGGTAGATGTGGGTTCATTTAATCAAATTACGCCAGCAGCTACATTCCAGCATCTTAAAAATAATATTATATTGATATTAAGCCTGGTGAATAATATATTATGCGTCGAGCAAATTATGAACGGCAGTGAAACAGTACGCATATATTTGGAGTGTGGAAACTAGAACGAGGCTGACCGTATCGTTTGGTCGAGCAGACGATCTGTGATGTTTTGGAGTAACCGTTACAAAAGGATTCTTCAGCTGACCAGAGACACTGATCAACAAATTTCTATTTTTTGCTTCTTTGATAATTTTATTTCTTACCTATCTTCTTCAACGCTGTAATAACAAACATGACTTTAAAAAATTATTTAGCTCCATTTATTTACTGAAAACACGTGCTAAAGATTTTATTACATATAATATGTTAATGAGTTCGATAGTTAAAAGGAAATTTAAAAGAAGAACTTTATTAGAAATTTAATGAATCAATTAAATTTAAAAATAACTTTTTAAAGTATTTGTATAATAGTTATTTGGCTGAAAAATTATTCTTGATATTACATTAGACAGTACGGGCTTTCTTTGCCTGGCGCATGTACTCTACATGTGGGGCATCTCTCACTACAGTCCAGTAGTAGTCTGCTAACATAGCAGAACTTCATTTTCCTTTACCCCTGCTTTTCTTTGCCGACATATCCTAATGGAGACATGTGTACCACAGTTATCAGAAAAAATGTCCACATCAGAGTTAGAAAGTGTATCTTCAATAACATGTTGCAGCCTAATTTCTGGTGGACTAATTAAGAGAAGTTTACTCGCAAGTTCTTTATAGAACTCTGCTCTGTTGCTTCCCAAAAAGTTCTCAGCTACAAGTTTGAATGATTCCCAAGCTGTTTTCTCATGACCATGGAGGATTTGTTCAAAATGTTCATCTTTAAGAAGTTCATATATTTGTGGGCCAACAAAAACACCTTATTTTATTTTGGTCTCATTCGTGTGAATTTTGTTTGAAGAATCAGACAGCCAGACTATCTCGGTTCATCGCCTTTACAAAATTCTTCCTATATCCCAACTTTATATGCAGTGGTGATAACAATACCTTTTCGAAGTCTATTAGTGGGCTGTGCTGTACATTTTTAGTTCCCGGATCAAGAGACTTCCGTGTAGGCCATACTTTTCTTCATAAGGAGAAAACGGTGCTCTACTATTCCACTCACAGAGAAAGCAGCAAAATTTGGTGTATCCCTGTTGCATTCCCAGCAAAGTTGCAACTACTTTTAGATCCCCACAGATCCGTCACTCGTAGTCCTTGTGGTTAATAGAGTCAAGAAGAAGATTCATGTTGAAGTAAGAATCTGTCATGTGAACAGCATGTCCTACAGGAATTGATGACAGTTCATTCCCATTATGCAGTAACTCTGCTTTTAAACTTAGCTTTGAAGAGTCTTCACTCTTCAAGTTTGTGCTCAGTATTGAATGATTTCATTAAACAATTGATCTCATGGCAGAAGATAAGGTCATTTTCCGTAGTGAAGAACTGAAGGAAGTCCTTCTGGCGGTCACGCTCTACTTAAAGTTTCCCATTCTTTTCAAGAAGATTCCTTTGTTGTAATCTGGAGGCCAAAATTTCGACCATTATTCATTGACAAATCCAAGTCTCTGATCAGGTCGCTCAATTCATTCTAAGGTAATCCTGTTTGGCTCTGCAGACGGTATATCAGGAACAAATTCGGGATCTTTCGATGCTGAGGGCTCATGGGATTTATCTTTGTCTTGACCTGATTCTTCATCTTCAGATTCCAGTGGATAGCCTGCTGGTGGTTCAGTAATTGGAGGTCTTCCTCCGTTAGGTACTGGGCGAATTGCAGACGGTATATCAGGGCAGTTAATAGATTCCCTGCTGAAGGGGTGTCACCATACAAAATTTCAGTCTGTCGCATGACTGGATGGCTTTCTCCATATGCATAGAGAGACCTCTTCGACTTAAACAGTTTCGGAGGTTAGAAGCGCAAATATTGCAACAAATAAGTGCAGCCCTACTTTTATCTTGATCTCCAATCTTGCACCTAAAATAACAGTGGTTAGCTTTCCTAATAACTGGAATAATAGAACTTTTCTGTGAGGAAAGTGTCATCACCACATAAAATAACAAAAGTTATGTGCACTATTTACACACTTTCGCGTGTAGATTACTGACACGAAAAACTCATATGTAGCATTCAAAAACTTGACTGTGATTCATTCATAACACAGGAATAGGTTTAGACAGTAAGCATAATAACTCAGAACAAAATTCTTGCAGGGCTGTCACACTAACTATAATAAATTCTCTTTATTAAGTGAAACTTACTGTTTTATTAAAAACTGAGCTAAAATCATTTTAACTGTCATAATCTTATTCATCACAGTAAGACTGATCGAAATTGACTAACATCATCACCAAAACATTTAGGCTGTTGACCAGTGAGACTGTTAAAGGGCAAGACGCCGCACGATAAACTTCGTGAACTCCAATTCGTCTTCGACATAAACTATATATGAGAAAGGTTATAAATCGAATTTGTAGTGAATCGTGAAGATTTAGGCCTATTATCGATCTATCACGTCATGAATCGGCCGTTGGCATCGATTGCTTGGAACGATAATGGCAAAGTGTTAGCACCTCCGGGTCAGTGAACCGTGACGAACTCTTAAGCGAAACTAAAACGATTTAATAGTTCCCAATCAGAAGGAAAGACTTATTCGTTTAGTTGGTGTTAAGTTACGGTGTAAGGAGAACGTTCTTAAGACTTTCTATCAGAAGAAAATTTTGATGTGATGGTGACGACCATCGTCTCACTTGTCAGACTTCAATAAATTTCTGACTTCTACGAATTTGTTCTAAAGTTTTGGTGAAAGGCACCTTCAGACTGCTAACACAAGAACTGTGGGGATCAACAATGGAGATTAATACTTAAAGTCTCAGTAAAATCTAGCATTACCTAGACTAGCATTAATAGATGCTAGTTTAGATAGCAGTCGAACATACTTTACCCTACAATACCCGAAACTACGCTACCCTATCTTATTTACTCTATCTGCCTTTCCATAAATTATTTGACAATTTATGATAATGTACACTGATCAGTAGAAATATTAATTAAATCATTTATTTCTTAAATAAAATCTTTTAATCGAATGAGTGTAGTTGTCCAAGACAACGCTTAGCGCACGAATCATACAGAAACTTATTATTGTAGATACAGTACGTAGAAATTATATATGACAAGTTAAAATTGTCATGAAATATATGACATGTTATATATGCCAAAATATATATAGGCCTAATCATATATACTAAATATTAATTTACGTTACTTTATTAGATTGTGTATAATTGAACATTGTTATAGCACATTCCTAGTAACAATATGTAATATGTATACAATAAGCTTCCCTTGCCTAGTCTTACTTACTCTACCTGCCTTGTACTACCCCATCCTACCTTATACGCTACCCTACGCTAACCTACCCAACGCTACATTACCCATACCATACCCTACCCCATCTTACCTTATCCTACGCAACCCTTACCTACTTTACCCTACAATAACCGAAACTACCCTACCCTATTTTAGAGTACTAACACCGCCAATGAACCAATGCAGAATTTCTTTTCTTATTTGCCTCATCGAAATTGATAACACATTAAGCTTAGCCACATAGACTGAGGTTTGCTACGAGTCAATTTATATTCGCAGAAATTTTTCTTTCCACGCAGAGAAAACATAAGTGGCAATAAAATTTGTCCTGACGAATAAGGCAGTTTTAAGTCGCTTTTGATGTCACACAGTTGGGTAAACAAATGCTTCGGTGTTTCTCAAGGGTAGATCGTAAATGGGGTTTAACCCCTTATCCGTTTCACCGTAGAATGCTTTAATAGTTCGTGGGTGCGTCTTTGTGTGCGCGACATCGTACGGTAGCCGATTGGTTAACCGCGCGTCTTGTAAAGCGGAGTGTTAGGATTCAAAACCATATCTATAGGCGGTTACATTTTCGATACGTTGAGCAAATCCTTAAGACACAGTAAATGCTTAGTACCCATCAATTTATTTATACTTGCGCCGTAGAATTTAGTACAACTGTGAAAAACTAAAAATAAATTGTATGCCTCTTTATGCATGCAACTGACTATTTATGTAGTGCCTTTCAAGAATCTTAAAAAGGCCCTAAAATGGCTATGTAACAGATCTAAATAAGATGCGATTAACAAATAACTATAACAAGTAATGAAAAATTATAATTAAAATAGTATAGGTGAATCTATAAATATTGTTATCACAGTAATTATTATTATTTTTACCCGAGGTAAGACTGATCAATCTGGAACACAAAAATTACATAAGTCAAATGTTATTTCTGGGAAATAAGGCCTCGTTCTCAACACAATCCAGAAAAATGCTTCAGAAGATAATGCCATTGTGACACTGTACATGTGCACAGATGGACAGGTGTTGGAAAAGGTAATGTGTGTCACGTCGATCATCGCAGAAAGCTGACCACCGACGGTTAATCTCAGAGACAAATTCTGCTTTCTCGTAATTATTAAGGACAATAGGTATTATTACTATTTTTCCCGGGGTAAATATGATTTCACAGAATTTAAAAAATGTCCTGACAACACGACAAATCATTTGGAACGGCTGCATAAAGTTCAGTAACGGCAAAGGTGCCACAGAAAGTAAGGGCATTGAAGCGTTGAATTACTATAGCAAGACGCTAGAAGAGATAACTAGTTTCTTTATGGTCTCCGGACGTTTTGAGTAAAGTAGCGCCGTAAGTCCCTAAAAATGCTATTAATGTGGTCAAGGGTCTTGAATGCCAGCAGTGTAAAATGGTTAATTGAAAAGGTGCTGACTCTACTTCGCGTTTTTTCTGGAGTCCGCAAGTTCTGCGTCAGATCTGACCCCTGCAGCAGCTGCCTGCAAGTAAGAGGGAGCAACAATGTCAATTATTGCGACGTCCCAGATCATGCATCTGCGGCCCAAGCGCCAAGGGTCATACGTCAAGGAATCAGGGTGATACCATCCGATATGTTGTCCTTTCTAGACAGCCCCGGCTGGGAAGCAAGCTCCAACAGTTCAGGTCACTTAGGACTACATGTAGGGGGTACACGGCCGGAGTCGAGACAGTTAGAGAGTGCATGCGAACCATCCGCGCCGTCACTAAGTGATCTGCAAGGACAGTCACGTGGTTCACATCACGTGGTTCACACGTACTTACTCGGAGGCGAAGGCCGACGGCTATTCTTACAGCCTCATTTTCCAAGCGCAAGCCAAAGGTCGTTATCGAGAGGGCAAAACAGTCGCCTGCTCGTGGTGCAGAAACTGCTTTGAAACGCGATTGATGGCCGCCATTGGTATATGAAGGCCTAATGTGGCTGCAGCCGTTGATTAAGTGACATATCCAAATAAGAATGTTTGTGGGGAAAATTACCGTCTGGGTGATTAAGTTGGCTTTCGGCATGCCAACGTTCTAGCACTGCTTCTAACTGTGCGTCAGCGTTGTACTGCACATGGCCCAGCATGGAGGGTTGGACACAGTGGACAATGTATGTGCTCGCAGCGGTATCGTCGTCGTCGTTATCATCATCATCATCGTCGTCGTCGTCATCATCATCAATAACAAAAACATCATCATAATCATCATCATTAGATTATAATTTATTACACACAGATCACATTATATATGTCATATTTCTTTATTCGTCCATCTATCAGTTCATCCGGGCTTCATCTTCGAGAAATTAATGCTCAGGGGTAGGTCAAGATGTTAACCCCATAGGCGTCTTACTTCTTCAATCAACATGCCTCTTCAATCAACGTGGAGGATCGTCTTGCACCAGCGAATCGATTGAACGGAAGGGGTGATGGAGAGATGGGGGTTAAAGGGCTGTCAGTTCGAAGGAATCCAGTTTAAGATGAAATGAATTGTTAAATTGTGTTCTGATATGCTATGCTGTATTATGTTATGTTATGTTTGCCATGTAATGTTGTGCTCTGCTTTGTTACATTACATTGTTTCTTTTGTTTTGTTTTGTTTTCTTTTGTGTCGTACTATGTTATTTGAAGCTATTTTATGTAATTTAACCCAATTTTCGTCTATTTATTTTATTTCGTAATGCAGTATGCTTCGTATGCTATGCCATGATATCGAGAAGGCGCTATAAAATTCAGTAGCTGTAATAAACCGCATTGTCAGCTTGGCTTGATCCGCGACAGTGTGGTTCGAATTCGGACGAACCGGTGGGAGGCCAACACGCAGACAAAGACTGTTGACGCGAACATTTATCGGGATTACGAACTCTTTATGTCAAAGCACCGAAAGTTAGCGACTGTCTGAGGTCACTGGACCGTGACTCCGCTCAAGACATCGGTTCCATTTAACGACGATAAAATCGTGCCTCTACGCACCGAGTCCATGCACCACCTCTCTGTCATTCTCAACCCCATTTAGGAGGGCTATGCCGAAAGTGTCACTTGAACCTTCGCCAAATCTCGGGGTTGTCAAGATCAAAGCGGAGAGGATGACAAGACGGCGAACTAGTGATGTATGTTGTACTTAAGGTTTTTAACATATTAACTTATTTATTTATTATTTTCAATGTAATTACCATTGTTGTAACTAGACTGTTATTGTTGTTATTATTATTATTATTGTTGTTGTTGTTGTTGCTGCTGCTGATGATGATGATGACGATAATAATAGTAATAATAATAATAATCATCATCATCTTTGTCGTCGTCGTCAGTGGCACGCCTGTCTTCGGAGTCGAAAAATGGGTTTTACTTTTACGCAAAATAATGCAAATGGCATAAAAATGACACTAAATTTGAAAAAAGTAAGAGGACTGATTAAATTACACGAGGAATTTTGTTTATCTTCAGAACTTCTTATGGCTGGGCTCTTCAGCCAGTCGTTCAGACACAAATGTTTTGACCGTATGGGACGAGGGTTAAAGCAACGTGAACCAATTATAAATGTCTTCTTACGATTTGCCTCTGCCTGCATATGTGCGTATGATTACATACAGACATAGGCCTACATACATAAAAACATGTATAGATACATGCATGCACACATACGCACATAGATATACTTGCATCTAGTTCGCAATCTTTCATTCCACCAAAAAAGAATTAAATAACCCTCTCTACTTAAACTCTTACTCCTTTGCATTTCAACGAAATTAAACTGTGTACAACTTTCTTCTAGACAGCTACAACATTTTAAAACAAGATTTATTATTTTGCATTATCCAGCGTTCAACGATATTCTAAGGCAGCCAGCGCCGTTGACGTCTACGTCATCTTACTCTGTATTCAAAGAGATATTTTGACACGATTCAAAATTTATTACATTTTATAAACGTCTTTTAAATTTGCTTGTATTTTCATATAGACTTCTAAAAATGGTAATGTCGACTTTAGCAGCCCTTAGATGTCGTTAGATGTCTCTAAACTCTGAATGCAATTACTAGACTGGATATATTGCGATTTATTTCCTTGAATATAAGGTCGACCCTATTGCCATTATGCAATGGCATAACCTGAGAAAACATTAAGGTAGACACCAGCTGTTGAGTGGGAAATTTATGTTATAAATAAAGTAATTAAAATTGGGCTTTCTGAACTCTGTCACTGCTATGATCGGGGGATGCCATCCCTCGACGAAGAAGGGGAGGGGCGACACTAATCATTTTCGTTATGACATCTTTTTTTCTAACAGAAACTACTATACCCCCGGACTTTCTTCATGACATAGAGCGAATCATTTAAAAAAGAATCGAGCTCTTAGATGGACGTTAAAGGCCCTGGCAGTTGGCCCAAGATTTCGTTAAACACTCGATCAATTAATTATTTCAATCACAATTCTATGACTTAATGCAGGGGCTGAGATCTTCTCCGTCGTTTCGACAATTGTGTTTTCTTATAAGAAAATCATACAGAAAAAATGTTTCCCACATATAGGCATACGACAACGGGATAAAATAAGTTTAGAGGTGTGTGATTGAAGAACTTATGGTTTAAAGGTCGCACTCTCTTTACTTATGCTGTGTCATAACAGAGATGACTAGCGTCGTCCTATTTCATTATCTAGGGATTGGGGTTGGCACCACGCACCCTGTAGTGCGTCGATGGCGGAGTTCCTCTTTTAAAAGCATTACTGCTGTTCTTTTATGTCCGCTTTCGAATTCTCAGTCGATGAAGATTGAAGTCATCAGGTTAAAACCCACATTTTTAGATGGATTGAACCATTGTAGTTTTTTTATAAGCCGTCAATATATATATATAGACCTATATGCGTTTATGTATATATATATATTCACTTCACAGGTACAATATACGTACTGTATTTAATAATTAAGTAAATCCATCTTGTGAGGTGGCAGGAGAGAGAGACAGAGTAGGACTATGTACTGCTTGTATCATCCGCAATCCCAATTCTGTGACTCGATTGTGTTCAACTGTTTGAAAGACGCCATATGCCATGGAGAGCTGCGTCCCGTTGTAGCTGCGATGAGACAGTTCCATGTGTCGACAACTCTTCTGGAAAACACGTATTTTCTCACATCCATTCTAACCTGGTTTCATATAAATATGCATAATATTAGTAGTCTACCACTTTAAAGCACACTCGTTTGTGTATATATCCATCTGTAAAAGAAAAGTATAGTTTAATATTTTTGATATATAGTTTTGTATGAAGGCCATATAGATTGAGTTCGCATGTTCCTATATTTATACATATCGATTTTATGTAGTCAAATCATATATAAATGATTTGATGTATACAATATATGATATATTGCATATATATAGATATACATAATTTATGTATGCCTCAGACATGAATGATAAGTTGTCCTTTATTAGTTAAATGGACAGGTGATTCTGTTTGTTGAAATAGATTCATTTTGCTACACTCCAGACTTAACGGAGTCTAGAGTCTGCAGAGGTATACGAAGTGACTGAGACTGTGAGAAGTAGACCTTCTTTCTGTCGCTTGCTCAAAGGATCGTGTCTAACTATATGCTGTAGACATATTATAGCTATGGCGGCCGTAGATCTCGGAAACATACTTCATTTGAGACGTGTAAAGACGCGACATCTACTGAATGATAATGAAGAATATAAGGCAAATTGCGGCGAATTCTATTATTTAATAAACTACCATTAGCAACACATAAGAAAAGATACAGCTGCGCTAAGTCAAAAAAGAGTCACAATCAACGATGGACTCAACACAACGGGCTACATCTAGATTTGCTATGTAATGCTTTGTAATTTAATGTCACTACTGTAATATAGAATGTGTAATGTATTTTGTAGTTAGGATACAATAATGTTGTGTGTTGCAGCCTAGTTTAACCTCATGCAGTGTAGTAGAGTGCAGTGTAGTTTATTGAAATGTAGTCTGTGCTGTCCATTGTTTAACAACATCTTATGGTTTTCAGGGCCGTTGACGCCGACCTTGACTTGCCTTAATTGCATTATAGCCATTAATGTAGCCGAGGTCTCATGCGCTTGTGCCCTTTTATCCAAAAAGTTTTAAAAGGTGTTTAAGATTCTTTCAGATTCCTTTCGAAATTAGATGCGATAAACGCGACATTTAGAGGTCATCTACCAGACTAGTGTCTCCTTTTAGCAGACATTTTAAAGAGTTTATAGTGTCTAGTTCTATCGATGTATAGTGCCTCTGAAAGCCTCTCTAAAGTTCCCCAAACGCTTCAATTTCGTTCAGCAGATAGTCGATGTCGCTCTCTACTGTCGCTGGATTGGAGATGATCATGCGAAAGAAGTTGGGGTAGTCGCCGAGGGGTTGGTAACCAATCATAGTTCCACCCCGGTTCATCAGGTGCGCTTTGATCTTTGGCGCCACCTAGGGAACAGAACGAAACCTTACTGGTTGGTTAATCAGGAGCATAAATACTTTTGAAGTGGTTTGTTATTGACGATTATAGTCCTACCAACATTGAATAATTGAATGAAAGAACGAACAAACTGGTTGGTTAATCAATCACTCAGTCAGTAGACCGATTGATCAATCAATAGCTTACGTGTCCCAGCTTCTCGTCTCTGTCTGCTCCTGGCGGCAGATGTCGCATCCCACGCGGAATATACCAGAAACAGATGTTGAGAAATTCCGGCTGAAAGCACATCATTGTTGTCGTCAACATTATTGTCGCCGTCGTCCTCGCCGTAGCCGTCGTCATCACCGTCATCGTTATCGTTGTCATCATCATCATTGTCGTCGTATTCGTCATTGTAAACCAGTAAATAAATAAATAAAATTTATTGTAGTTACTGCATTGTATCGTATCGTATAGCATTGTATTATATTGTATTGTATTGTGTTGCATTGTATTGCATTGTATTATATTGTATTGCGTTGTATTGTATTGTATTGTATGACTAACCTTGTCAATGACAAACTCAAATCCAGATCGGCTGTCGATTTCTTTCTGCATGTATCTAATAACAGGTATGGTATAAAAAGTAAAAGGTAATGTAAGAGGGGCTTTAAAGGCAATTGATTTATTAAATGATTGATCGATTGATTAATCATTCACTGGAAGCGATCATCGACTGATGACTTGTGTACCCCTTCTTCCTCTTATCTGCCTCTGCTCTCCAGCCCAAATATCACCCACCGTAGCTGCCACGCTGTCTCTCTGCCTGACTCTTGGATCTTGACCCGGAACCGAACCCTTTTGCCTATCGATTTTGTTTTGACTGAGCGCCTGTGAATAAACTGGTCCCCGCGGCGCGGCTTTCGTTGGGCGCTGTAGAAATCTTGGGATTACGATTACGATTATGATAACGGCGTTATACGATTTTTTAGACTAGATTAGACTGAATTGGATTAGATGGGATTGGATGGAATTAGATTAATTAATTATTTAAAGAAATGCTATGTTGAGCACAGCAACGGTAGGTAGTCTTAGCATCATCATTGGTATTAGCAATATTATTAGTAGCCTACTAGCACTGGTATGCTAGCAGTGGCTTTATGTGCTGTGTATATTGTGTAACTAATGCAAGTGTGTAGCACTGACACCTGCATTGATTTTAATTAGTCAACTGAACAAACTTCGATGTTGATTATTTACCTGAATTGTTTGAATATTGAACACCTTACCTGGATATGTATTAAATCGCATGAAAAATGGTTTATACACCTGGATTGTTCGGATATTAATTAAACACACTTGCTGATATCAGTTAACTGATATTAATAACTCAGTTGGATATTAATTAACTCACTGTGATATTGATTAACTCACCTGAGCATCGATTAAATTATCCTGATATCGATTAACTCACCTGGACAGATCCATTAGTCGATCGACCTGTCTCTCATACTCCAGATGACCTTTGGCCCTCCACATCAGCCACACTTTAAAGACATCGTTGTGCCGGCCTGCCTGAATTGATTTGTACAGGGCTGTATTGACCTCACCCCACAGGGCTGCTGGGTCATCTGGGTCACAGCAGTCGACGAGGGAGTTGCATGCCTCTAGCATTCCCTGTAATTGTGAGATTTATATAGCGCCTTATATAGCACCGGCACAAAAGATGTAAACTAGAGTAATCTAAAACTAACTCCTGTTTTAATCATCTGATCCAATCAAATCTAATCTAATCTAATTTACTTTATTCTACTTTACTTTAATTCAGTCCAATCATATGACCTAACCTAAATTAATCTAAATAGGTAGATAGATAGATGGATAGATGGATAGATAGATAGATAGATGGACGGACTGACGGACAAACAGATAGCTTAAATTAGATCAGGTCAGGTCAGGCCAGGTCAGGTCAGATAGATGAATGGACTGCCGGTCTGATGGACGGACAAACAGACAGACAGACAGACAGATCAATAAAGATATTTCACAAACCTTTTCTTTGGTGAGAATCGCAGAGCATTGAAGAGGAACGCACATCAACTTGTGGGGGTTCCAAGTCACCGAATCAGCCCTAAGTGCAAAAATAAATGTACAAGTATTAAGTGCCAAAATTAATGTTCAAGTATTAAATGCCAAATATACCCATGGTACAATTTACTGTCATAAATAGACGTGTTATAATTAACTGCCAAAAACAGATGCGCCAGAAGCAAGTGCCAAAAATAATTAAGCAATTATAACGTGCCAAATCATTATCAATACTCCAATAGATGCCGATTAAATTAAGTGCCAAACAACGTAAGTGCCAAAATAAATGTTCCACACAGACCCACACATAGATAGAACCATACAGACAGCCACACACAAAGGCAGAAACCCAGGTAACCATATGATTACATGATGGAATACTGGAAGACATTTTCTGAAACGCCACTCCTTGGCTCAGATGTAAATCACTTTCTAGACGAGAAACCGCAGTAAATATTACGATTTCTGTCTCTGAATATCTCAAGGAAGTAAAGGGTTAATTAAAGCAACAAATCAGAGGTAGACTCTCAACGATAATAGGCTCCACACTCAGTGGAATTGAGGGGGTTAGGAAGGTTAGGAAGGGCAGGAGAGGGGGCTGCAGAGAGCAGGGAATGTGACCTTATGTATTGATGCACATTTATGAGATTCGTAAAGGCGTTATATAAATTTACAGCTCTACATACATACATGCACATGCATACATAAATATATATACATATATATACACACATACATAAATACATATATACATACATAAATACATACATACATACATGCATACAAAATGCCTGTATATTTACATATGCATGGTTACGCATGTATACGCATTTATTTATACATCTATGTACATATATGCATGCATGCATGATGCATGTCTAAATTGTATTGCACTGGACTGGTTTCCTTACCTGCTTATTCCGTTGAGCAGAGACCTGTATCTACGAGACAAGAGAAGACCGCCGCCCCACGCCGCCTGGTGTTCGACAGGAAAACCAAACCAGAGACATGAAATAAACGCAGACATAAATTAACCTAAGCCTTAAAAATCAACGACCTTTCCCGAATTTACGTCCACAAAAGGGCTTTAATTCACAACCCCGCCCCAAACAGGGCGTTTCAAACCTTCCCATGAATCAAGGGTGTCTTAATCTTCAACCCCTTGGTCGTGGGTCCAAATCTCCGTTAGTACCGAAAGATTTCGGTTCTACTACCGCCTTCTAGCGAACATGCTTTAAAATGAGTACTTCGACCGCAGTTGGCCGGTGGGCATTTCAGACAACGAGGCAGAAGACTGGCCATCCGCCCTCAAATGCCAAGGCCAAGAAAATGAAGTCGCTAACGCTTCTTACCCATGGCCGCCGTAAGGGATCGACTATGCTGAGCCCTATCTGTCTGTCCGCCTGAATGTCTTTTGGCCTGCAGTTCTGTCTGTCTATCTGTCTGCCTCTCTGTCTTTTTGAGTTCTCTATCAAACTATGTAATTTGGATGCGTCACTGATACTGCGTAGCCTACGGAACTTCGTATACTTCTTTCTTGTGTCGAAACCCTCTATATATATATTATATATATATATTATATATTTATTATATATATATTATATATATTATATATATGCCTACACTGCTATACTGTACATAGAAGAACTATACATGTATTTTATGCACAAAGGAAGATGCATTGCATTGTATTCTTTTGTATTACTTTGCTTATTTATATAACTTTTATGGCAATCATTCGGTGCAATTTATAGTTTAACAGCGTGCTGCAAAAAATTATCAGCGTAACTTACGATATTGTATTGTATTGTAATGTGTGTTGTTGTATTGTAATGTAATATGATTAGATAAGATTAGATGGGATAGGATAGGATAGGATAGGATAGGATAAGATAGGATAGGATAGAATAGGATAGGATAGGATCAAGGATAAGATAAAATCAAGGATTAGATACAGTTAAATAAGATGAGATCAGATCAAGGACTAAATCAGATCACATCAGATTAGATTAGGAATCAGATCAAATCGAGAATTAGATCCGATCAGAGCAGACGAGCTTAGATGAAACGAGATCAAACTGGAACTGACGTCAACGTGGAGCCAGAGACCGTATCTGGTGCAGACATCAGCGGCTGCCTCGATTGGGTCGAAGGCCCCAAGGACCGTCGTTCCAGCTGTCAGGGAAACAAGGAAGGGCGTTGCACCGGTCACCAGAGCTTCCTCGATCTTCGACACCAGATCAGAGATTATCATCTTACCTCTGTACATGAAAGGTAGGTCAGGTAAGTTAAGATCAGGTAAGTTGAGGGAAGGAAGGGTAATTTGAATTTCATGTAATCTAGGTAAGGTAAAATAGGATGAGGCAATTTAATGTAAGGTGAAATCAGACAAGGTAATTGAAGGTCATCTGAAGTAATTTAAGATAATTTAAGGTACGGAGCTATCATCTAAAGTAAGGTCAGGTAAGGTAATTTAAGATCATCCAAGGTAAAGAAAAGTAAAATAAGGCATCTAAACTGATGTAAGGTAAGATAAAAAAAGGTAAGATCAGATAAGGAAAATCTAATCCTAAAGTCTTTGAATTCAACACGTCAGACATCAAAGATTATAATTATCTGCCGTCGAGTGGACCACCCAGTGAGTTTGGTTGGCTGTCTAAGGTAAGGACCACCCAATTAGACGACCACCCATGTAGGCGACGTACCTTTGATCCGACTCGATGATGATGACGTTGTCTGATCCGACACCAAGAAGAACTCCGGCTCTCTTGATCGAAAAATGGCTCTGCAAAGAAATTGTCAACCATCCGACTTCATTTTTTTCACTCCATTCGGAGAAACGAGACTTACTTTACCTGAGATCACCATGCATTACCTGCTTGGATGACTTTCGTATTTTATCCCTTCTTCAAATTGCCAAGCCTTGCATGACATTTTCCAGATCGGCGTGCTTTGCCTGATATTGCCAAGCGATGCCTAACTTTCCATTATGTTTAATTGAATTTGCTAGTTAATGCCTTTCATTTCCTTATTATTGCATAAGTTGCTTGTCGTTGTCTTATATGGCCTTGCCTCGCCTTCATTAAACCAGTGAAACATTTAGCCTACGATGCACGAGAACAACTCAACAGCGGGATCTGTGGAAGTAACAAAAATAGCGCGTCCACTATGGCTACCAACTTCACATGCTGGCGACACCTGGTTTCAGTTTTTGCAACAGCTCACCGAGTCTCATATTTTGCTTCACAACAGTAGCGACTGTATAATGTCTGTCATCATTTCGTGTACTTCATGAGGTGGCTGACTGCTTCAGTACTCTGTCCTTCCACTAAAGCAGCTCCAGAAACTGACATTAAATGACGCCAGCAAATAAAATGGATAAACCATAGGGCTCATGCTATTTTTTCATTTTCGCGAAGTCCCCTATAATGAGATAAACTCTCGTAATAATTTAAGTGTAAGTGTCATGACGGCGAGACGATCGGAAGTTACCTGATCGGAAGTGAACATTACGAGACGTTCCATTCCCGTCATGCCTTGCGTCTTGAAGTGTGGTGCCGCCCTCTGGCGAGCAACAGCGACACCATACAGGTTCGACATAGTACCACCTGGGAAATTAGAATGACAACAGTACTCTACTAGGACACAAGACCTGATGGATCTATATGGGTACAGGCGCTAAATAAATGAGCGATTATCTTACCTTGCCTCATCTCACAATTCTGAACTGGGCTTAAATTTGCTTAACTTGCCTTAACTAAATCTTGCATTATCCTAACTGTATAATAACTCACCAAATCCTTCTTCATTTCATATTGCCTGCCCTTGTCTTATTTTGTCTGGCCTTACCTTATTTTCTTTACCTACTCCGTGGCTTACCTCATCTTGCCTTAACTACATCTTGCTTTATATAATAGTGTCCTTCCCTATTATGCCTAGTTCTTCTAATCTTGCTTGCTGTATCGCATCTTACCTTAACTAATTCGCGCCCTGACGCGTTTAGCTAAATTGACCGAACTATACTAAACCCATGCTTCTATTTTTCCTTAATTGCTTAATCTAACCATACCTACGTTTACCTAATATGATCGTGCATTACCTTATTAACTTAACTTGCCTTACCTTCCCTTACCTCACCATGTCTGATCCTACATTACGTTAGCCTTACTTCTCGATGTGTTACGTTACTTCCTTGAGAAGACTGGGTTACCTGGAGTGAGTATGCCATCCCCCTGTCCTGCCTTCCATCCGATGTACTCTCTCATCTTACCCAGTACAACGTCTTCCATCAGAGAAAAGACACGAGACACGTCGTAGGCACTGACAAGATATGAAAAAACGGCTAAGATAAAATTAGATAAGGTAGGATAGGGAAGGGTAGGATAGGATAGGGTAGGAGAGGGTGGAGCAGGTAGGATAGGGTAGGGTAGGGTAGAGTAGGGTAGGGTAAATTATGGTAGGATAGGGTATGGTGTGGTAAGATAAGATAAGATAAGATACGATACGACAAGGTAAGATAAGATACGATAAGATAAAGCAAGACACAGCACAGTAACAGCTTAGACATGCGCTACAAAATATGATCTATTCTAAATAAATCTAATTTATCCAAATTAAACCCCAATCTAATCTAACCTGACCTCATCTAATCTACTTGGAACAGTCGAGGAGGGAGGGGACACAAGAGAACAGAAAAGGAGAGGACAAGACAACATGATTGCTACAGTAGGCCTCTCCATGACTAAACTTGTTTGTAATCTGATATGAAAGGCGTTCAGTCCGCATGTCATTGGATTAATACGTACGGGTTTGCATTTGCGACGGCTGTCAGCCACTGACCAGCCAGACCGATGACGTCAAGGCCTTGCGAGATCTGGTTGAAAAATCTCGGATGACCTAATAAGTCACATCGTCTACATTGCAATTATCGTCGTCGTTGTTGTTGTCGTCGTCATTATCATCATCAACAGCAACAACAAAACAGCAGCAGCAACAACATCTGCTTCATAATTTTCTTGTTATCAACTTCATCATTACCTAATTATTAATTGTAAAAATATCATTAGGTAGATAGCTAGGTAGACAGACAGACAGACACAGAGACACAGACAGACAGACGGACGGATGGACAGATACTTACTTACTTATAGATTTAATACACTTTGTTCTTTATGAGAATAGAGGAACAGTGAAGATAAGATTGGATAAGATGAAAGGAGCTAAGATGAGGCAAGATAAGACCGAAGAACCGTCTGAGATGAAACTAGTATGTTTGTTATCATTCATACTCTGGTATAATTACTAGTTTATGTGCATTTCTACTGGCAACTTACTATTTTTCCTCTCCTTTCTTATCTTCTTCTATAGCGCCATTATCACAATGCATAAAGCATCAATCAAGGGTCGCTTTCCTTCCTTCTGACTCTCTCTTTCCCTATGTATCTCTCATTTTGTTTTCTTGTTTCGGCGCCGACTTTAATATTCCTGGGAAATATTGACAATTAGTCGACGGTCAGTGACAACTGGCGACATCTGGTGCCTAAGTGCCAAACGAAATTGGTTTCACGTCCATACACGCAGTCCCAGAACCACACTTAATACAACTACGCCTTGGAAATTTTCTTTGTGTGTATATATATATATATGTGTGTGTGTGTGTTTATGTGAGTGGGGGCACGATAGCCGAATGGTTAGAGCTCTTAGCTTGTAAGCAGCGAGTACAGGTTTGAGCCTCCTCAAGATAATTACCGTGCAGGGACCTTGAGCAAGTCCTCACAATTGCTCAGCGCCATCGACTGATATGTATGTATATATATATATATATATAAACATACAGAATATATATACATGTAAATGTACTCGGTTTTCTATAGCGACCGTATGGCCTCGACCCTGCTCATTTTTCAGTGAATTTATCGGGTGAGATCCTTCACCACCGCTGCCAGTTTGAATGGGCGCCACGCCATTCAAAGTCCCCGTGCACGGACCGTACTAATTCAAATCTCTTAAATAAGATCGGTTTGCGAACCGGGGATCCTCACCCATAAAGGCTCATTGGCATACGCGTTTACCGATGTACATGTGTTATATTATATACACATATCGTGTTGTATGTTGTATGTTGTATATATATATAAAAATATACTATATATAAATACATGTGGCTATAGATAAATATATGTGGATATATGCTATGTGTAGAGTATGCGCCAGCGTACTTTGGATATATATATATATATATATAAATATATATATGTCAGACAGAGATGTATTTGACGATATATAGACAGTCAAACAGACATTTCTAGGGACCACTGTGGTGAACTTTCGAATGCTATCTGGTTTCTTTGCGTGATTTTCTGTTGATAGATGAAAAGAATCTATAAAGCTAGCTCTTTTGCAGTGGTCATTTATGTCTGTCTGTCTTCTTCTATATCTGTCCTTCTATATCTGTCTGTCTGTCTCTCTATCTTTTTCCGTTTGTCTCTCTGCTTGTTTGCTTGCCTGTCACTCTCTATGTTCTGCCCCTATCTGTCTATCTGTTAACCTTCGTGTCTTTCTTTCTGTCTGTCTGTCTGTCCGTCTGCCTGCCTGCCTGCCTGTCTCTTGCTTTGGCGATTTCTTAAAGCAGTTCCCTTGTTTACATGGCATATGTTCCTTAATCCGAGCGGATCGATACTTCGGAATCGGTTGACAGGAGGACGTTAGGTTGGGTTGGATGGGTTGGTGAGGGATTTAGGGGTTAGGGTAAAAGGCTTTAATAAGAGAGCGCCGGAGGGAGAAAGGGAGGGAGGGAGGGAGGGATGGACGGACGGACGGATGGAGATAGGAGCTAAACCAGGTGAAATTTTAGATAAATTATTATCACGACAACGACGACGACGATGATGATGACTATGACGACGAAGGTGACGATGAAGAAGATGATGAAAATTTGATAATGACCAGTGGCATAACTTCAAACTTCCAGATCACCGCAGGTTATTCAGATGTGCTGTCTTGGATCTGTCCCTTCGTTCTTTATAAAAATCGGAGCGTGTCCTCACTTTTTCAGTTTGGCCAGTGGACCTCCGAAATTGCGGGTTCTGCTGACATATAGTTATGCTATTGATATGTACGGAGATGATAAATTATGCAGTAATAGCCTTAGATGCCTGCGCGCGTGATCCCGCTGTATGTATGCGATGGTGAACGCTGGCGCTATCTGCTGAATAATACGAGAACAACGTTGGCTAGAACAGCCAGTATGCTAGGGTAAATCTCTCAAATTAGGAACAGTTTTGGCAATTATTTTCATGGCCTGTAGGTAATGGAGGCAACAGAAGGTTTTCTCCTGCTGCTGCTGATGACGATGATGATGACTACAATGACGACTACGATCACGATGATGGCAATCATAGCCCCGAATTTTGATGATAATGTTGCTGATGATTATGACGACGACGATGATGACGAAGACTAAGATTATGACAGTAATTTATTCGTCGACTAATGAATTGGCTGATTGTCGGCTTCTTCTGACAGGAGAAACAGAGAAATTCCTGGGATCAAGGCAGATGTACGAAAGTACCTCTACTTAAGACTCCCCAGTTGCGACAATATTTACCTAAACTTATTGCTATTCTTATAATTATCTTTACACAAATAATTACTCTTTATTTCTGTTTGTATATGTATGTGTGACTGTACGCATATGTGAATCTAGCTTTGTGTATTTAGCCTATGTATCTAAACTATGTACGTACGTACGCATGTATGTATATACGTATGTATGTATGTATGTATGTGAGCATTTATATTGGCCTTTTAGGAGCCTGTCAAAGTCAAATGTGGCCTACAACCGGGCATTTTAAGTACACAGCGATTTCGGCTTCACATGGATTTCACATTCTTTTTGCCTTTCATTTTTTTGCCCTCATTGCTGAACGACAAGGATGAAGGACAGGATCGAACCCCCACCTTTCGTGTTTACACCAATGTACTTGTTCATTAAACCAGTTTGTAGCCTGATATCAAATGCCTGGTAAAATGGTTTCTATTTTTAATGACACCTTATGGCTGCCAGGGCTGTTAACGTCGATTGTTATTGTAATTGTAATTTAGATTTATAAAGCGCCTCTTAGAGCATAAACTCAACAGGGGCGCTCCAGACCAGAACAGTTAAACAGTACAGTCTTCAGGCGCCTGTGAAACCCTGAGAGGGGAAGACAGAGGAACTCGAGTCGCAGATCTCGAGAGAGACGGTTCCAGCAGGTGGAACCGACATACACAAAGCTTCTGGACTGGGCGGTAACGGTTCGTATGCGAGGGACAAACAAGAGAACGGAGGATGCTATGGCCCGGTAACGAGGAGATTAAAGTGCATAAGTCCATGAAGTAAAGAGGAGCTGAGGAAGCAACATAATTGCGCACAAGAGTGAGAATCTTAAAATGGACACACTGTTGGACGGGAAATAAGTGAAGAGTGCCTCTAATATAAGACGAGATATGACCGTATATGGGAATGCCCTCAATGAGACGAGCAGCAGAGTTCAGGACAGATTGAAGCTTAACAGTAGGAAGAGGCTGGTGATCTTACCTTTCTAATACTATTACTATTACTATAGGTTAAGCGCATTGTAAAATGATATTGCATGGATGTCAGAAATATCTTTTTTCTTTTTAAAAAGATGTTGTATAATTTAATGTTTTTTAGATGTTGAATGGATGTAATAATGTTTGCTCTTTAACGAGGGTTATTCCTTTGGTGCCTGTTCAAACGATGCTACGTTGTTGCCTTTAGTGGAACTGAGTCGAACTAATGAAAATAGGGCATGGAACGAGAACGAAAGGTAACAAAAATAACAGATAAGGGAAGGTAAAAAAGTAAGGTACTGTTTGACATAGTAAGACACGATAAGATAAGATAGGATAAGATAAGATAGGATATGATATGATAGGATCGGATAGGAAAAGGAGAGGAGAGGAGAGGGAGGAGAGGGGACGAGAGGAGACGAGAGGAGAGGAGAGGGGATGGGAGGGGAGGAGAGGAGAGCAGAGGAGAGCAGAGCAGAGTAGCAGAGCAGACCAGAGCAGAGGAGAGCAGAGGAGAGCAGAGGAGAGCAGAAGGGAGGAGAGCAGAGCAGAGCAGAGGACAAGACAAGACAAGATAAGAAGTTAAGACAAGATACATACATAAGATAAGCTCAAAAGTCACGTCATATTCTTCAGTAGGTAGTCAGATAATTCGAAAGTCCTATAAAATTCAGTTACATTACATTACATTGCATCATCATGCGTTATTTTATTATTACTGTTTGTACTTATTTAGTGCAATTATCTAATCATTGAGCATCAATCGATGGCACTGGATAGTTGCGCGTGAAGGACTTGCTCAAGGCCCCTACCCAATAACTGCCTCAGGGGAGGCTCGAACACCCACTCTTCGTGTTACAAGGCCAGCACTCAAACTCATTGGCTTCATTGTCATACACCAGCAATCCAGTGACTTCTAAAGCACCATATTTTCTTTCACCTGTTCTCACGCAGTATCTGAGTGTCTGCTGGCAGTCCCTGACGACCTGGTCAAGACTTTGCGGTTCTTTGTTGATCTCAAGCATGCCTTCGATACGGTTGCGCATCTCGCGCGGATGGTGAAACTCGAGAACCGGGCAGGTGCGATCGTTACTCTGTCGAAGGTATTCGAGCAGATGCGATACGACGCTCAAAAGGAACCCGGATGTCAGGGCACCAGGGTCACGTGGTTCGGATGTGGGTTTTCCTGGTTGCAAGAATGACTTAATAACTTGATGTATTTAATATAATTAAATTATTTAATTCATCAGAAATTAACGAATTAATGAATTAACGAATTGCCCAATTATTAAATTATGGAATTAATGGACCAGGAAGTAGTAAATTAATGTGCAATTGAGCTAGATAATTAACTTATTATTAAATTATTGATTTGCTGAAGTAACGACTTATTGAATTAACGGATTAATAAATTCATTTTTCAATGAATTTATAAATTAATAAATTTAGGAAATATGAATATACAAAACGATAAATTATTGGACAATTAAAAACTTTTTGATTATTTATTCGAATTAATGAATGGAAAGTTTATTTGGATAAATGAGCTACCGAATGAATTAACGTAGGAATGAAGGAAAGAACAAAAGAACGAACGAATGCTAACCGATTTCGTCGATCAATCGTGCCCTAAGTTTGCAGAAGATCTGGGAAGGACCATCTCCAATCTCCAGACCAATTCCTTCCTTTATGGACTCAGATTCGATTCCAGGCAGAAGATCTGACAATGATCATGCTGAATGATAAGCTTAATCTAGCCTAATTAAATATAATCTAACCTTACCTACTAATATGATCTAATCTGATTCGATTTACTCTAACTCAACCTTACCTAATAATCTAACGTGTTATAATCTAATTTAATCTAATCTAATCTATTATATTCTACTCAACACTGTTCTATTGTTTGGAATCGAAAGCAAGTGTATTGTTCTGTGTAGTACTGCATTATAATAAGTTGAAGTGAATTGTATTGTATTGTCGAAAAACGGTTCGAAATGTAAAGTAACGTAATATTTAATTTTCATTGAGCCTCTTTAAGACGTCAGTTTAAATGATGAAGACGATAACGTTGACAACGACGCCGAAGAGGACAGTGATGACATAATGATTACAATTATTACCTACCATAGTAGTAGCATCCAATTAGAGCGACCAACTTTCTTTCGGTGTCAGTCAGTTCCCCAAGGTCTGCATAGTTGACCATCGAAGTTCCAGATCTTTGACCTAGAACCGTCTCACACAATCTGCTTCCCACGGGACCCATCGTAGTGCTTCGTTTCTATGGCAACAACCCCAAGGTGCTTTCTACTAGGTACTTATCTCAACGCGCCTTTTGACTCTTGCAGAACCCTTAACGGCGAGGTACTTGTGCAGCGATCGTTAGAAGTACCTCAACTTAGGCGCTTATTAATCAGTACCCGTGGAACTCTTAACGTACACTCGATAGCTTACTTTTCGTTTTCAATACGTACTTTATCCACTGCAACCGTTTAACTCACAATTCATTACCCGGACTTAGTAGTTCGATGGATAAGTTTCAGAAACGTGATTTCGACCGCGTACTTCTTAATGCGGATGCTTCTGACCACTGAATGTTTTAATGAAAACGTTGCAAAATGCAGAACCAGAATTTCTTGTTCTGTTGCCTGATGCGTGCTGTTGCTGTTTGGCTACTGTGCGTATCTTCTGTCCGCGGACTTCGGAAACGTACGTTGGACGAGTGCTGGGATTTCGTTCGTGCTGGTCGCGAGTAGAACGAAAGGCTATTGACGCGACATCTGGTGTCACGATTGAATGTCTGCGACGAAAGAAACGCTGAATGCCAACGCAAGAGAGAGACACATGTGGCCTGAAACAGAGACAAACTGACAGAGACATACACCGACAGAGAGTTAGGGACAGACACAGACAGATAGGCAGTACACACAGAGACAAAGACATATATATATATATATATATATATATATATATATTTATTTCTGTATTTATTAAGCGTCACTGTCTTATGACAAAGCATCGATTGATGCAGCTGAACAATAACTTGCGTGAAGGACTAGTTGATGGTCTCTATGCAGTAACCATCTTAGGGGAAGCTCGAATCCGCATCCTCCGCGTTGCAAGACCGGCGTTCCGAGTCACAAAATAGAGATATTAACAGAAGCATATAGAGGGAGATATAAAAACAGATATACAGACACAGACAGAGCCATATACACTAACATAGAGAGAGACAGACAGACAGACAGAGAGAAAGAAGCAATGACAGACAGACCGATACAGCAACACAGAGAAACAAAGAGATACCGTGCAAGAAAGACAGACAGAAAGGCAGAAAAACGGACAGACAAAAAGGACAGACATACAGACGACATACATACAGACAGACAGACAGACACAGACACCATCATTGATTATTCTAGGCGCTGCCTTCCCATTGGTTGCCCTCTGCCGCTGAATCCAAAGGATGTTGATCACCATCAGAGAAGCAGAGTAGGCACTGTCAGCTGCTGCTGCTGCTCTTGTGTAACCAGAAGACTCAGCTGCATGAATTGTATGGCTAACCCTCCAATCCAACTCAATCTAATCTAATCTAATAAATCCTAATCCAATCTACTTTAATCTAATCCATTCCAAACCAAGCTAGTCCTATCTATTTTGCAATCTTGTCCAATCTAACAACTTTAATCTAATCTAATCCAGTCCAAAATAATCTATTCTAATCTGAAAAAATCTCATTCTACCGAATCCAGTCTAGTCTAATCTAATGCTGCTATATATATACTTTATATATACATTTTCAAAAATATGTATATAGCGCCTCCTATCAGTTTCTACTGAAATATAAATATATGTAGCAATTGATATTACAATGCATACGCATCTTACAGCATTTGCATTAACTGTAACATATGCATATATATGCATATATGCATATATGCATATATATATATATATATATATATATAATATATTACAGCAAGATGCAATAATGCAGTACGATCGATGGATCGATGATCTATCGGTGGAAAGCTTACTCCGTAATCCAATGATTGCGGATTTGATCGAGCCTACTGCGCGGACTTTATTTTACACTGGGTTTTTATTTCTATGCTAATTACAGGGCCCTACTCAAATTTACATTTCATTTGACAGTGCGTCCCGTCGCTCGTCCGTGCCTTTAAGGAGGCGCAGTCTTGGATGGCGTCTAATAAACTCCTCCTTAACCAGTCGAAAACTGAATGTTTACTGTTGGGCCCTCCACGGCAACTTAAGAAGTTTCAATGACATAAATCCTTAAAACTTGATGACTCAATTGTTGAGTGCTCGTAACTTGAGCATTGTTTTCATTCTGCTATGTCTCTCACCGACTATGTATGTAATAGATATTTGTATTTTTTGATACATGTATATTCGTGAAATACGCAGAATTAGGCGTTATATTCCCAGGTCTTCAAGAATGTCTGTGCTAAAACGTTGGCCTCGAGTCGCTTTGATTATTGTAACTCCCTTCTTGTTGGTATCACGAAGTCAATCAGGCAATCTGAACTCCAAAGTGTTCAAAATTCTCTCTCTCTCTCTCGCTCTTACTATATATATATATATATATATATATATATATATATATCCCTCTCTCACGCACATCACATCACATCACACACACACAAATTATTCGCCAGAGCGCCAGCGCTTTTTTAAATATTATTCACCCGGCCATTCATGTAATTACTGTCATATAATTCGCGGGGTAGCGCAACCGCTGGATCTCTAGCATTCTACAACATAAACTCTCTGGAAATTGAAGCAAATTCGAAGTTTCCTGCCGTTAAACACTTTTGTCTGTATATACTATGAAATACAACAATAATGCCTGACCATAGGCCACACAGCATTGTTCACTGCTGAGGATTCAGTTGGCTGTAGTATGAATAGAAGCCCATTGTCACGGGGTTAACCAACTGTAGTTGCTGAGGTACGAAGATACCCTGCGGCCGTAGTTGTGGTCGGAGTGGCTGACATAGCAGCATCTGGTCGGGGTGACCCAGAGGGGGTATGCTGGGCGGAAAGGCAGGTAGAACTAGCTGGAACAAGAATCGGTTCTGAACTGCATTAGACTGGTTTTGAAGAGGATTAGACTGGTTTTGAACTGGATTGAACCGGTTTCCAGCCATCGGCGGTAGTGGGGGAGGGGGTTTGAAAATGTTAGGAATGGAAAATGGTTTCCTTGGTGCAACGCCAGTAGTCGTCATAGCAACAGATTGGACTTGGTAACCGGTGCCAGACGAATTCGCCATGGAAACAGGCGGGCCTTGGTAAATATTGGCAGCCGGAGTCGTCATGGCAACAAGCGGACCATTGACAACACCCTGTTTAGAAACAATGACTGTCGAGGTAACCACGGTAACGGCTTTGGGTAAGCGCACTCGATTTACCTGAAAATCAATGAAGGTATTCAGTTAGGATTAAGTGACACAAACTCAGAGTTCAAAGTTCTCCTGGTTGCAAAAAACTCAGCAACACATTATTACTACCATTATTAACAAACAACTATAAGAATAGAAAAAGCTAAAACATTGATCTCTGTACAACTTAAAAATTCTGCCTGAAACAGTGTTTACCCAATCTTACAGTCCACAAGACTACAAGAATAAAAATAATAATACAAATGAATATTTTAAAAATTAAATTAAGTTCTTCACCAAAATGCGAGAAGTAATTTCACTACAGTGTACAACTTAATACCTGATTTGTTGGCTTAGGTTTCGAAGACTTCGAATGCACCTTCAAGTCCACTATCGCCACTTCCGGTCTAGTTTTTGTGAGAAAAAACCATACAACAGAACCTCATTTACACACCCAAAATTACAGCGCAAAATCTGATATAAATTGGTCGGTTAAACGAGCATAAAACAGTAACTCCGCCACTGCCTTGTTTGGGGTAGTGCCAGTCTAGATAAAGGAGGAGGGCGACGGCAACGGCCTTTGATGCCATAAGCTGTCGTTAAACAGCGGAACTACTACTAGCATAAAACATGAAGCAGTGGTAGGCTTAATTGAAACATATACTTGTGCAAGGGAAGGGTAGGGTCCACGTCAACGGCCTCGGTAAACATAATACCTTTTAAACTCTGAAAATTACAGTTACCCTAATTTAAGTCACCTCTATATAAAACACTAATTACAACGCGAAATGGGGTATAAAACGGTCGGTGATTCTGACTTATTTTTAAAAAGTCGGCGTCAACGGCAATGGTAGCTATAAGATGTCGCTACACCATAGATATACTCAACTACTGACTCATCGACTGATCAACGAATCATAAAATTGTTTAGTAAGTAATTCAATCTGTCGTTCTTTAAGTCAGTCAGTCAATGAGTCAGTCGGGCAGTAAGTCACTCATTCGCTCATACAGTCATACAGTCATTCGTTTAGTAATCAAACCAACCAATCAGTCAATGGACTTACAATTTCGTGTGAGCCGTTCGCGTCCACCGTATTACGTTGTTGGTTGTCGCCTGGTGACCGATCTTGTAATAAGCAGCCACTTTGTGTAGGATTTTCTTTTGAATTTTCTTGCACGTGAAATCTTTCATATTCTGGCTGCATTTGAGTAACATTCGTCTATATATATTTCGTTAATGCATTGGCTTCCAGCAGACTTGACTACTGTAACTCACTTATTGGCATTACTAAGAGATATGCATTGATGTCCAGCAGACTTGACTACTGTAGCTTGCTTTTTTGGTATCGCTAAGGGAGATCTGCACAAATTACAAATCGTTCAAAACTCTCTCGCCAGAGCCATAACAGAGACACCTAAGTATTAGCAAATTAAGCCAATATTGCAGTCACTGAACTGGCTGCCCATTCAGCAAGAAGAATTCATTTCAAATTCCGTCCTACAGTTCACAAGGTCCTACATTTAAATCAGTCGACCTACTTACGTTTCATGCCCACCCCTCATAATAATAGATATTGCATTCGATCAGTGGACACTTGCTGTGCGCCGCACCCGAACAGTGCTGGGCTCTGAGGCCTCCTCGGTTGCTGGGCTCTGAGGCCTCCTCGGTTGTTGGGCTCTGAGGCCTCCTCGGTTGCTGGGCTCTGAGGCCTCCTCGGTTGCTGGGCTCCGAGGCCTCCTCGGTTGCTTGGCTCTGAGGCCTCCTCGGTTGCTGGGCTCTGAGGCCTCCTCGGTTGCTTGGCTCTGAGGCCTCCTCGGTTGCTGGGCTCTGAGGCCTCCTCGGTTGCTGGGCTCTGAGGCCTCCTCGGTTGCTTGGCTCTGAGGCCTCCTCGGTTGCTGGGCTCTGAGACCTCCTCGGTTGCTGGGCTCTGAGGCCTCCTCGGTTGCTGGGCTCCGAGGCCTCCTCGGTTGCTTGGCTCTGAGGCCTCCTCGGTTGCTGGGCTCTGAGGCCTCCTCGGTTGCTTGGCTCTGAGGCCTCCTCGGTTGCTGGGCTCTGAGGCCCCCTCGGTTGCTGGGCTCCGAGGCCTCCTCGGTTGCTGGGCTCCGAGGCCTCCTCGGTTGCTGGTCTCAAGCTTTGGAATTCACTGCCCAATTCAGTTCGTTCTATCAATTCTTTTGCGTCATTCAGGTCTAAACTTAAGACGCATATTTTTCAACTTGTTTACCCACCGTAGCCTGGCTTCTGGTTTCCACGACCTATCGGAATTCGACCCGGCTTCTCCAGTGGATTATGATTTTGACTGCGATTTTGACTTGAAGCGACCTTGGGCATTATTATAACGGCGCTATAAAAGTCTTTAGATTAGAACAAATGGCTTGCGCGGAAGATGCTATATTTGTCTAATCTGATTTAATCTGGTCTAATTTAGTCTGGTTTTGTATGTTGGAACCTAAAATAAGATGAGTGATTTCTCCGTGTTTTACTCTAATCTACTAAATCATAGTATAATCTCAAATCTTCCGTGCTGGCTGAATCTCAAGGATGCCTGACAGACTGGTCTTCTCTAGATCGAGTCAGATAAGGTTAGATAAAAGATTAGACAAGTTTAGATAAGGTAAGATCAGATTTGACTAGATCGGATTATATAAGCGTATATTTTAAATTATTTAGGTTATTTCATGCAAGTTTAATGCATTCTAGTACATGCTTTTCTATTCTGATCAGCTCTACTCAACTGTTCCTTATTCTATTCTACTCTAGTCTACACCTTACCCTACGCTATATTATATTAGATAGAAAAGAACATGTAATCGTCATTACCCAGAAATGACAAATGCAATGGCATCTTTTTCTGTGTCGAGAATTAGCGGAAGAATTTCTCGCCTGTGCATAAGGCCAAGCAATTCATCTTCAGTGGTAGAACCAAGTGGAAGCGTCCTATCCGCATAGGAGTGGCACTCTTCGATCGCTGCCTCCCTTGAAAGACGAGCCTCAGACTCAGCCATGTTCACCTGCGGATGATGATGAATGTATGTGGGTAAGACAATCGCTCAATCGATCGATAAACCAATCGGTCAGTCAGTCAATCATTATCGTAATTTCAAGTGCACAGTTATATAGCGCCTCTTCGAGAAACTCCCGAAAAGTGCTTCCGACCTGACAATATAAGACCACGATAGAATGTAGCGATCTTCAACCGATAACAGAGGAAATACAAAGAAACTCGTATCTCAGGTGCAGGGCAGCCCGTATTTAGGCTGAACAGCCGACCACAACAAAGCTACCATGTTGCTCTGTGCAAGAACTAATAGCATTGTAGTTGTATGTAAGTAGCGTGTCTGGACATTTGCATATCACCTTTTAGAACCTCGCAAGGCACTGGAATATGGCAACGAAGCGATCAAAACAAAATAAAAACAATCGCTCGGCCAATAAAAAATCAAATAATCAATCAACAATCAAACAAATAACACACGAAATAGTAAGTTAGAATAAAAAATAGAATATATAAGCTATATGATATGTCTTGATACACACATACGTACACACACATACACACACGTACACACATATATAGGCATACTATTGTAAGCATTCATGCAATCATACACAGGCCTACTTATGTACAAGCATACATGCACGCATACATACATACATACATACATACATACATACAAACATAAACGAACACAGTCAAATTGACCTGACCTGACCTGACCTTTCCTGACTTGACCATTCTGTACTTTCTGTACTTTACCTGATCTTAACCTTATTTAATCTGACCTGACCGAATTTTGGACTCAATGCACAGTCTGCTGCGTCCTGCGCAGCTGGGCTCTTTGTCTCCGAGATGCCACTCTCCCTAAATTATTAGCTCCTTTTTAACATCAGACTATGGCTCATTGTGAGTATGGGAGATAAAAATGTCGTTGAAATGACATGACCAAAAAATAGTCAGGGCATGCAATTCTTTAAAATTGCGATGACAAAAAGACAATCAAATAATCTCAACTGCGCCGACCGAAACAAGGCCAACTTGTCAAAATTTGCGAATATGTCGTGCCATATGCAAAAGACAGACATTGCATTGGCTGTCGGTTGAGGATAGAATGACACGTTCAAGATCCTCCTCTTCGGGCGAGCATCGATAGTTCGTTCGCCTCCACAATACACCAGGGAGCCGGATCGACGAACACTGCTCTCCGCATACTTGAGGACCTATTGGTTACGCGCCCCCGATCACATGGTGCGTTCGCCTGCATAGGACGGTCCTTATGGAATAGTGTTCCACTCAAAATCACAACTTTACCGTCACAGGTAGCTCACCTTAATATGCCCTTTTTTGATCCGTTAGATAGCGCCTATGTAAGGTTCTTATAAGGCGCTATTTTAGTGTTGATATTCATACAGACATACATATATTCTTACATGTCAGGTCAGTTTGACTGTGTTCATGTTTTCATTTCACTAACAGCTTGGATAACTTTAAGAAAGGGCTTAAAACGTTTCTATTTAAATTATCGTATGACTAGTTAATTTTCTATTGTCGCCTGAACTTATGTACAGCGCCCTTTTCTTCGGCCTCGGCCGTGTTACGGCGCTATATAAATTGTCTTATTATTATATTATTATTATATTGTACTCGAGGCGATTTAAAAGTTTTCAGCTTATATTAGATTGGAGATATTTCGTCAACGTCTGCAAATCGTTATCTTTTGATGCAAGAAATTTCCTATTAATAAATACTAACCAGATATTTATATCGCTGCTACAGACGAATTCACATGAAAACAAAATCCTCTCTTTTCTGTTGTAATGTGCCATTGACGGAAGCTGGTTGATGACACCTTTTTATCAAGGCGCTATAGAAGCCTTCAGATTAGATTTGATCCAATTTTTGCCGAAACGTTACCTTTTGGCCTCAAAATGTTTCCTGTCTAAAAATCTTGCGATTTCAGTTGCAATAGTAGACTTAATCCTAGGAAAAGCTGCTGTTTCTTCTCTGCTCTCTCGCAAGATCACTTCAGTTGAAATTCAGTTAACAGTTCCTGCAACTCAACGAAACGATTTCACAGCCAACTAGGTTGGTTTAAGAAAGATGAATTTAGTTTAACTACTTCTTTGCATCAGAGTCGATGGTAGTCGTAGAATCGACTGTTAAACATCTTAAGCTTTCGTGATCGTTGGGGTCGACCACAGACATCATGCATATTAATATTCAAGATGTCTATTGGGTCGACCAATACCCTATCCTGCAGACGACGGAACTTAACTGAGGCGCAATCAGTGAAGAAGATTGGCGCTTTACTGTGACAACGAGTCGGGATTTGTGGAAATGTGGCGTTGGCGGTAGTTGGTATGTGACTCAGCACTTTAGACTGCGCTGTGGTTGGCTTTCAACTGAAATCTTATTTAACCTCAAGTTGTCACAAGTTGAATAACTCATGTAGCTTTGATATAATTAACACTTCGTCCTCAAAGTGGACGTGGAATTGTGAATGTGAAAGTATCACTTCACCTGAAGGGGGTATTTACTATGCAAAGTACGTTCTTGGTCTTTCATAGTTTACTTTGTAGACTGAACTCTTCTGAATACGTTGAGAATTTGAAGCCAGAAATGAACCCCTAAGCTGGGTTTCAAATATATTTAATGATACCTCAATTGAGTTCAAAGCTGCCCAAAGCTATTCAGGTCAAGTCAGACCTATTGAGGTCAAGCCATTTGAAACCGGAACTGGCCGTCATTTAAACATCATCTTCGTCACGCATAAATTTCAAAAGACGGAGAGGCCAAGACACAACTATGTATATATACACATATAGGTCATATATTGTGTAATATACATACGTTAATAAAATTGCATATTATATTGTATATGCTATGTATGTGTTCTATGTAGGACTACTATAGGCCTACAGTATGCCATTCATATAGGCCTATATGTAAAGGGAAGATGAGGCCTAGGTTATGTACAGCACGGCTTAGATACATACTGTAGAAGACATACAACAATGCATAGGCCTGTTCATTGTCCTATATGTATACTATATTATACAAGCCGTATATTATATGTATGTATATATAAATGCATTCCAAGTGCATGGTTAATTATGCACCTGTTAGTTAAATAAACACTATGACACCGTCGTCTATACAAAAATCATTTGGCATGTGACAGTTTACATTTAATTAAATGCTCCATTGTCCGCAATTCAAGGGGATCATTTGAAACCTACAGTAGAGAGTTAAATCGTAGAAGTTGACAGTTCCAGTCTTTGCGGCCTAGAGGGCGGGGGTTCCACTACAGCCCGGAACATTGTTCGGCTTGACTCGGGAGTAAATTCCGTTCAGGCGTGGAAGAAATAGCGATCGGAGGGAGCTGGTTAACCTACTTACCAAGCTCTTACCAATCTGAAAACTGGATTTTATTGGCAATTATGATTCTCCGTTTTTCTTCTTTCTTGGTTGTCTACCAAGTTTGACCCTACCCCGGAGTCTGAGTGACCTGGCACCGAAACTGACCTACCAACCTGGCTCTTGCGGACCCGATTCTGATATAGCACCGGTGGTTCGCTGATTCCCTTACGCGGCTTTTGTGTCGCTGAGAAATTTCGCAGATTTACGTTTACAGTACATCTTTAGGAAAATATTAGGCCTGAAGTATACAACAGAGATGTCCAGTATTTGCTCAACAAGTTCGATATTCGTTATTCTCATCCGGCGAATTTTGCGCTAAAACAAAAACTGTTCAAGTGCTGAGGACTGAGCGATGGGCATCTAGTTATTTAGATCACACTAGTCCGCAGCTAAGAAACACTAATTAGCCACATACTACATGGCTGGAATTCCCAAACACGACCTAGTCACCTGGCCCTGATTAAACAAATTTCGACTGGTTGGTGGTCCAGCATTGGAATGGTTTGCCGTCATCTGGCCCACAGGTAATGCATGACGCCACAACTCCCGCTACGCTAGTCTAATATGGAGATGGGACATCATAATTTTTATTTCAGTGAAGGGACACACGTGTATCAGTCAACATCAAAGCTTTCAACAATGTCAAAGTATGTTCAGTGGTTGAAAAGTAATATCCGCGAGGGAAAGAAACTAACATTTCTACAAGCCTAACCCTACTAAAGCTTTCATTCTGCGTATACCGACTTTTCGGTTTTTTACGGTTTTGTATATTCGCTTTCGGTGTTTTTCGGTTTATGAATATCGACTTTGGTGTCGGTTTCAGTTTTTCTGAATAGCGCTATATCGGTTCAGTACCGATTAAAACAACCACTTCTACTGCAGAATCTAAAGAAGAAAAAATGTCAATCAGTCGCATCATTATTTTTTGCAAACATCGATTTCCAATTTCGACAAATCATATAATATCGAGTAAGTAGACCTACGCAGAACATGACTTCAATATACATTTCCTAAAATTGGCTTCGAAAAAGACAAAGTGCGTCGAATTATGCAATATACGTTGATTCACGTTAAACAGAACACACAAAGAAACTAGTGGCATAAAATTATTTTGACCTATGACCTGTGTATTATTTTCTAAAGCTCTTTAGCAAGGCGTCTGTCTGGCCTTGCCATAGACCGAAATGTAACATGAAATAATCTGGCAAATCAGAAAATTTAAAGTAGGCCTAAACAACTCTGTTGAATACGCGTAAAAGTGCTCTGATTAAAAGACAAAATTAAAAGGCTATAAATATTTCAGAGTTAAACTTTTGAATGACTATAGCGTTGATTAACGAAACCAGAATGCAGAACAAATTTGAAATAACTAAATGCAGCTAATATAAAACTCGTCTAATTACAAAACCTCTTCTGACGCATTTTTCCACTAATAAAAATCAAAAGAAAATACTCTACCACTTAAATAATTGGGCCACTGCAGTTATTGGGCTCACAATTTCGTAGATTGGGGCGCCACCAGGTGGTTCACCATGTGGTTGGCATTTTATCCGGTAAGGGCTTTGGGTATTAGGAAGCACTGAGCATCATATGGTAATGTACTCTAAAATCCTTGTTAAAAACTTTGCACGATCCCACAAATGTCTTCTTTAACGTGACTAGCAAATAATGCCAACTTAAATTATTAAAGAATGAAGTATTTTCGTCCTATAAACTCATAGGCATAGTTCAAGATCCTTAAAAAACTTTAGAAATCACAAAACTAATAAGGCTATTTCACAATGAAGGACATGACCACCAGTCAGTTAAACAACCTACAGCAGATTAAATTATTACACAATGTATTGCAAACTAACAGAGAAGAGCATTGCTGAATCACAAATGCAGAATGTTGATTATGACTAGTATTAATTTCAGAAAAACAATAGGTGGCTTTTACGAACGTCCTTGAAGGCAATTTAGGTATGATAAGGTGAAGGATAATCAACAGCGGCAAGGTCCTGTGGTTGAAGGATAATTTGGCTGAAGTGTAAACACAAAAGTGAAAAATTTCGAATGTATTAACAACTGGACAAGCCTTCATTTCACATTAAGCACTGGGATCCGAAACCCACATTAGCAATCAGTGACTGACTAAAGCACTGAATGTTATTCATAACCTGCAAAATAATCCTAAATTGTTAAAAACAGCCAATAACATCAAGAAGAACGGTTTGGTAAATATAACACAACACATAACCTACAAAAACGTCCACATCTTTATCACAACAATGCATTCAGCAGCGTTATCATAATACTACAAAGATTAAAGCAGTCCATGTTTAAATCTTGAAGCACTAGGTTTTAAATCCCTATGGCTATGACAGAGGCTTACTGGTTACCATCAAAATACACTAAGTTATCACTTCAACAAGTTTGCATATGCAGTTTATCACAGCATGAGAAACAATTCCTGTCACAGTTAAATGTTACAACCCACTTGAGCTGGTTTATGAAGCAATGTGATGTTTATAATGAACAAAAATCCATTTCTAAACTTCTTTAAAATCTAAATTAACTATAGAAAATGCTCAGAATAACTGAATGAACAGCAGAATTTGAAATGCCTGCTCTATTTTTAGTTGCAGTACCTTTCCTGTGTTCAACCATTCTATTTTCGGAATCAGATAGACTTCACAACTTGTGCAGTCTGTTTTACAGCAGATTCACTTTGCCTTTCTAATCTATTTGTAGTATCAGATTTCGGTACACGTATCAGATCTTTCACTCTATTTCTAGTACAAGATACTTTCACTCTAGTTCAAACTTCTGCTCTTAATATCAGATCTTTTGCTCCACTTTTAGGTTCTATGACTAGTATCATCAGATCATTGGTTATGGTATTTGGTTTAATTATTCATCTATTTTTGCACCAGATCCAACAGTACTGAGTATTCTTAGTGTCTGAAAACAACCCACCATGTATGTATTTAGACATTTATAAAGCCCACTAGGAACCCAAAAATGCTATTGATAAGTAGTTTATAAGTACTAATAAATCAGAGGAATAATTTATAAGTAATTTTGTTTAAGTGCACAAAATAACCAAACAAGCTATTTTCATGAACACCCAGAAAATATAATGTCAGAAAATCATGCAAGAATTAGCCACTTTTGTGCAAATGCTTTGATAACTAAGTCACCTTTATGCAGGTTCTCTACAAGAAAAATCCCAAGAGAAGTTTTCCTACATCCTGGGCCACATCAACCACGTTGCTTTCTACACATGAATTTTGATTATGACATAATAACTTCTATAGCATCTCTTTAGAAGATATGTCTACATTAATGTAATGTGGATTACAGTAAAGTAACATAATATATGCCTAAAACTCAAGATATACTCAGAAGCGCTCCCTGTATATGGCCCCCAATTTCAACAGCTGATAGATCCATTTTATTTATGAGCAAAATCCCAACAGATGGTGACAACCCTTTTGGCCCATCAACCAAAGACGCCACCAAACAACAAAATTTATATTAAGAGCAGTGTTGATCACAGTCTTTTTGTCATAGCTGCTGTTGCTGTGAGCTTTGGACACAGTTGATAGGCAACGCGACCATGGATACGCAACAGTAGTTTTCAGTGTGATGTCATAACTGGATCTGCATTTGCTGTTTGTGGGAATTTGTCAATGGTACCATTCTGTTAGTAAGTAAGTGACAGAATTTATAGAACATTGGACACGATTATATATAAAGAAAGCATTTACCTATCTCATTTATGATGTCTCAAAAGGTGCTATATAAGTGTATACTAAGTATGTATGTAAGTATGTATGCATGCATGTAACAATACACTTAATATAATGGCTTTTAAGTAACTCATAAAAGCATTATCATATAAATGGACAGATATTCACATACATACATAAGAAAACTGATGATTTGGATGATGATGATTCGGATGATGATTTGGATGATGATGATGATGAAGATGATGATGATTAACATGATCATGAATAGCACAATTATGATTAGGATAATGACAAAAATGATTAAAATGGTAATTAGGACAAGGAGGCAATGATTATGATTAATATGCTGATGATTAAAACAAATAGCAAGATAATTATTATTATTAGCATAACAATGATTAATTACTGACTTGCTCTGCATGATCTGCATGACTTCTACTCGTTCCCATGTTCTCACTACGAGCCGACGAAATCTCCTGACATTCAGGCTACAAAACATTTCATGCAAAATTCAACCAAAATTCTCTTCAGCCAAAATTCTTTTTGATCTAATTCTTCACACAAAATTCTTTTCAAAAAAACTCACTGCAACCAAAGTTTTCCTCACCCACAAATTTTCTTCATCTGAAATCCTCTTTCATCTTCAGCTCATGGGTGACTTATGAGCACAGAAAGCTAAAGTGTGCCAGTCATGTTAGTGTGGAGTTATAACGAAACAATTTTAGAACAGCTGGGGTAACTTGTTGCATGAAACAAAGCCAAACGGCAGGCTAGATACACAGGTGAAGCGGTGATAATACAGTATATGTGTCTGTGCCCAGACAGCCATGGAAAGCAACACAAAACCAACATAAGCGAGAAATAAATAGGTAAAAACTTATCTTATGACAGCAGGAAGCATATATTTAACCAGCTTAATAAAATTTGAAGTAACATTGATAGCGTGACTATTTAAAAATAAAGATAATTTATTTGAAGATAAGGCAACATTTAAACCAAATAGACTACCTCTGTGTTTCCTCTACAAGAGAAATTTTCCTACAAGTCTAAACAGCTTAGTTCGCCACAAGAGAAATTTTCCTACCAAAGTGTAGACAGCTTTTGTGACAGTGAAGAGGGTCGTAAAGTCTGGCCCCTGGCTAAGGAATTCCTGAGTTGGGATGTATGGATGGGGTGAATAGTTGTCATCGTCCTTCATCTCAGCACGCATGATTCCAATCTGAAAAGAGATTTAAAGCAAAGAACAATGTTTTTTGGCATTATGTTTGATCATGTTTCCTTAAACTTACTTTCTACTTACTTATCCTTGAACACACGTTTAAATTACTAGAATGCAATTTATCTATACAAATTAATTTAATTTACCTATGAATTAGAACTTCAAAAATAATAAATTTCCAATATGCATTTGTAATTTCATTTTATTCTGTCAGTAAATTTGCAAATTAATTATAAAAGTAAAATTATAATCTGCTACATCCTTTTGGTCTGTCACTAAATTTAAAATTTATTTTCAAACAATCCAATTGTCAGGAGGGAAAAATTACTAACCCAATCACAAAGCAGGAAATTGGGTCAGGGTTAGTGCAAAGCAACCTGATCCCAAAGTAAAAATTGGAAACCATAGCAACCAATTGTTCTAATTAAACCCAACAAATCAAGGGTACAACTGTAAGTCAATCAATCATGTGTACCAATCTGTACACGAACCAGTTTCCTCCAAGACTGATTCCTGTAGGTGCTCTCTCTCTCTTCCTGCCCCTTCCCCCCGTCCTTTCTCTCTGTCTCTCTCCATCTCTGTCTCTCTCTGCCTCTGTCTCTCTCTGTTGCTCTCCCTCATCTTACACTGGCAACATGTAAAGCAGAACAAAGAAAACAGAGAGGATAAAGACAGAATGAGAAAAAAATAGAAAACAGAACAAAAGAACAGAGAAAATAAAGAGTATTAAGGGAGACTAAAGAGAATTCTGAGCAAAAATCAAAAACAAAACAAACCTGCGAAGTTCTGACATGGAATGGAAAATTCTTGTTTGAGTTCTGCGGTCTTGTAAGAAACTGAAATTTGCAAAGAAATTGGTCCAAAATAGTTAGTTTCTTAAATTCAAAAACAAATTAAATCTTCTCTTGCATGTTAAGTTCTTTAACTTGCAACAATCCTAGGCCCAACGTAGAAAAGAAATATAGCCATGCATGTGAAATTGACTATTGTTTCAGTTGATTGATGCCTTCTGCATTATGATAATGGCATAAATAGACCCTATTAGATTAGTCATGAACCACGGCTGGAAAAGAAACAATAAATGACAAATTATCATGCCTTGCATTACCTGATCTTATCTTTTTTGTATTTACCTTACTCCTATCACACTCTACTACATCTCATCATATCCTACTCTGCTCTATCCCATCCATCCCTACCCAATCTGACCCTACTGTAACACACAACCCTACTCTCCTCAGCCCTAACTTACCCTTTCCTACCCTTCTTGACCTTACCCCACTCTACCCTACCCTAACTTGGCCTGCCCTGCCCTGGCCTGCCCTACCCTAATCTAACTTACTGTACTCTACCCGTAAACCAACCAAACTATGCCCTGTGTACCTTATCCAACCCTCAGTACACTACCCAATTCTACCTTTCCATACCTGGTAAAAGTCTGTAGAAGGAAGCACTCTTCTGACCTAAATAGTAACATTAAGTTATGCATACTGACCAGTAAGTATGCCTGTGCTAGGAACGTGATTCCCAGATCAATGCCGTTGACGATCTTAGCACGCTGATATTTTGGAAATCCAAAATAGGCAATGATTACAAAGATTGGACCAATCAGAAACCTAAAATATATGACAGCCAATTATACACCTAAATACATGCCAGCCAATCAGAAACCTAGAATGCATAATCAGACAATCAGAATCCCAGAACTAGTCTGCCAATCAGCAACCCAAAAATGCTTAGTAATTAGGTTTCTGAATGGTTAACAACCAACCCACTAATCCCAGAAAACGTCAGTCAACCAAAAACATAGAAATTATTAGCCAATCATTAATATTTATTATTAATATTAATTAGCAACTTCTATTGCTCCCGTGTCTAATGCAAAAGGCATCAACCGACTGCACATCAAAATCAAGCCACAGTCAGGACAATATCAACAAAGTCAGTCGAATGAGAGAGAGGCAGCCAAAGGTGAATAAGACAACTGAAAAGGTAAGTCTTTATCTGTGTCCAAAAGGACACAAGACTGAGCAGAAGGAACAGATGCCGGATGAGAGTTCCAACATTTAGGTCCAACAGACACAAAGTCCATCCAACAAGTAAAGTTCTAAATAAGTCTGGATGTAGAGGTTTGGCTTGATTTTAAGTACTGTGGCTATCAGCCTCAATTATAAACAAATCCTTTACTGGATAGGAAGCCAGTGCAAAGACTTAAGTACACAAGTTATATGCCCATATTTAAGCACATTTCATGGGTTTAGCCTAAGAGATCTGAGTTCTGGGTCACATGTTTGAATGCCTCACTTTGTAATACTGATAAGAAGTGAGTAACAGTAATCAAGGTGACTAGAAACCAATGTGCTTGCAAGACATATCCTTGAGGACACTGGGACATGATGTCTAATTCTGTGTATGTCATGAATACACATATACAATGACTTACAAATTCGATGAGAGACATAGTAGAGTCAAAAATGCCCAAGTTATGAGCAGCATTAATCAACTTGACAAGTAACCCAGCTTCAAAAATTTAAGCCATTCAAACTTCTTAAACTGTTATGTAGTATCCTGCAGTAGAAATTCAGTTTTGAACAGGGTCAAGGAGGAGTTTATTAGCCACCAGCCAAGACTGCACTTCCTGAAAGGCAGTGGACGATAGCAGCACAGATGTGTAGCAAGAAAAATGTGCAAATTTCGGTATCATCAGCAAAGAAATGATATCCCAGTGAATGATCATCGAGCAATGTACATGCAGTTAATGGTGCATAATGCGTACAAAAGAGGACCAAGCACAGAACCCCATTAGATGCCACGTGTTAACAAAGCACTAGGTGAATAATGATCATTTCAATACACTGACTGAGTGCATGTACCCAGATAATCAACAAACCAATTTAGCACAGAATAAGAAAAAAATTCCCAAAATACAGCAGAACCTACCAAATGCTGTAGAAGATGTAGAATGGTGTATAAAACTTAGATTTTTCTGGATAATGTTTGACAGTGAAGAAGCAGGCATAACTGAAGTAGATCCAAGCAACCAGCTGCATGACCAGCAGACCGTAACCTGGTGGACTTTCGTAGATGTACAGTACATCACCCGGGTCAAAAAACTGTAACATTTGACACACAAAAATGTAGCTGATTGCTAGTTCAGACATGTACCTGTTAGCGTTCAATATATAGCTGTTAGTGTTTATGCAAGTAGCTGTTAGTAGCTTTTAGTTAGAAATGCAGCTCTTAGTAGCTGTTAGCACTAAATACGTGGGTTTTAGTGTCTGATATGTAGCTGTTAGCATTTATAGCTCTAGCATCAGGTATGTAGCTGTTAGTCTTAAATGTGAGATCTGTAAAGCTGTTAGACTTACAGAAACACAGACACACAGGTAAATGGACGGATATATAGAGCAGAACAGAACACAGCAAAAGAAAACAGACCGGAATAGATTCCACTAAACCATGTTAAATAAAACTACTGGTAGATCAGATGAAAACAGATCCGACCAGGCCCAACGAGACTACACCAGACCAGAACAAGCCAGATGAAAACAGATTAGACCAGACCAGACTAGACTTGACAAGACCATGAACAAATACACAAGACAACTCAGCCCAAATCCGGCCAAAACCAGTCGAATCCGGTCAGAACCAGATCCATCAATCTACAGGACTCACGGCTGCCTCGTAGATGAAGAGAATGGCGTATGTCAATGTATAAAGCGTCATGAAGACAGCGATCTTGATGGACCCTGAGGTACTGATGCGACCTCTGGTGACCGTAAATCCTTTTCCCATCAGCAGCAGCAGCAGGATGAAGACGAGGAAGCTGGCTGCAGATGCTATGCGGCCTACATAAAAGGCCCAAAAACACAGACACCAATAAGTTTAGAAGGAAAAAGGATGGATTTAAAATTTTAGTTTAGTTGTTCCTCTATGCAAAAAAATCACTCGTTGACTGAATGATTGACTGGCTGATTGATACAGCTTGTAAGTGCACAATTGACGGACTAACTCGCTACCTAAATAAATGAATGAATAAACGAAAGAATGAAGAAATCAAGCAAACCAACCAATTAATTAACAATCAACGTGTGTGTGACTGAGTGAGTGAGTTGGTGGGTGGGTGGGTTGGTCGGTCAGTTGTTTGGTCGGTCGGTCTGTTGGTCAGTCAGTCAATCAGTCAGCCAAGCAATCCAACCAGCCAAACCAGTCAAAATAAGTACACAAGTAAGAACCCGTTTTACCCACCGAACGTCTTAAGCCCAGCTGGGTCGTAACCATCATTGGCATACTTTCCATATGCAATGCACATAATGAAGACGTAGAAACATTGGAGAGACAGAGAGACTAGATACATCTTGTATGTAGTATGAAACAACAACTTCTTCTGAAGCTGGTCTACACAAAACAGAAATTAGCATAATTTCAAAGGGTGCACAATAACAGTCTAGTGGTTAGGCTGTCAATTGAAAGATTGGAGTTCAAACCCCGATGGAACAGAAATTTATTTCGAGATTTTGGCTCAAATTTTGCAAAATTTATTATCATAATGCAGAAATTTCCAAACTGCAAGACAATCTTGAATATTTTAACCTTGTTTTTAGATAGACTGTAAAAATTGCAATAAATTTTGCCAAATTTATAATTATAACGAAACAAATTAAGAATTATTTTTATTATACATTTTCTTAATTAAATTACTAAAAAATATCAGATGTTATTTTATTACAAATTTCTTATCAAATTTATTTGCTAAAGTTTTTCTACGATTAATTGAATTATTAAAAATTTCAATCAAGCGGTTAATTTCTATTTGTATTATATTGCATTGCTTCATATTGCATTATATTTTGTAGAATAAGTAACTAGTACCTGCTGAGATGACAGCAAGGATAAGAATGACAACCAGAGCCAAAAAGAATGCAATGTCAACCTCCAGAATGCCTACAATTGCAAATAGCGGAATTCACTCAAGTACTGACAAAGTGATTCACCCATGCTCTGTCTGACCAACTTATACAACAGATGCCTTACTACCTTACCTTTTAATGTCATACCTTACCAGAAGGCAGGCTACTCAAGATAAGCAATCCAAAAAACTTACCACTAAACAATGCTACCTTCATTTATCTAAGCTTACCTTATTGTTAGAGATTCCACTGTGGTATAACTTTGAAGCAACCATAGCTTATTATCATAATGTTGAAATGTTTCAAGGAGTTTTTAAAGTTAATTTTTGGTAAATTGCAGCAAATATCTCACTACTTACTAAATTCATCTGCAGAGAATTCTTTGTGGAAAATATCTCCACTTGCTCCATTTGTCATGTGGATTTGATATTTGACATGAAGTCCCTGAAAAGGTTAGTAATCAAGAGCACTCAAGCATTTTAATGACAATTTAGTCAAAGTTTTTGTTAAACAAAATCAAAATTACCTTAGAGAACAGTCAAACTACCTCAAATGACAGCCAAATTACCTGAAATAACACCCACATAACTTTAAATTAACAAATTAACCCAAATAAAACAAAACTACTTCAAATAAAAAAATTACGTTAAATAAACATCAAATTACGTCAAATAACACACAAATTAACTCAACTGACAAACCACTTTATAACTTCAAAGTAACAGTCAAATTATCTCAAATAACAGCCAAATTACTTCAAATAACACACAAAGGACTATAAATTACCTAAAATAACAGATAAATTACCTCAAATGACAAATGATTTAAGATAACCGCCAAATTACCTCAAATAACAGCCAAATGAACAAAAATAAGTCTTTTAACAGATAAACTATACTGACAGATAGAGTGGTATTCTGACATCGTGCCACTGCCAGGTACCACCACCTCTCGCGAGCCGAATGGAAGGATCGAGTTGCCTCACAACGGACAACGCGAGTTCTCGTGGCGTTGTCTATGGTTGACAGACAACCAGACCATGGTTCCGAGACATCGAGGCGGATTTCTTGGTTGTTCTCTCGACTGATGTGAGGTGGAGAGGTCATCTCAATGCATGACTGGAAAAGAAACCACAGATCTCACTAGTTACATATCACATTTATGGTATCTGGAGATTTATGCAGTGGCTTTGTAACACCTGTAAGGTATCTGGAAATTTATGTTATACCTTTGAAGAAACCTAAGCCTCTGTTGTCTGTAATGATGATGACGATGATGATGTTGATGATGACTGTTGATAACAACAATGACAATGAAGATGACTAGCAATTATTATTACTGTTGGTATTGTTATTATTATATTAGTAATATTAATATTATTGTTATTGTTATTATTATCATTATCATTATTATTACATCTTATGCACTTGAGACTTACGAGGCCCTTCTTGTAGACATCTGGCCATTGATCTGGTCCATCGTAATAAAGTAAGAGACTCTGTGGCTGATAGTCCTGGAAAATTTAACTAATGAATTTTATCAACTGACAAATCTTTATCAATACATGAACTTCCATTAATAGAAGAATCTGTAACAATAGATAAATCCTTATCAATAGCTGGGTCCTTACCAACAGATAAATTTTCATCACTAAATGAAACTTCATCAATAGGCAAATTTTCATCAGCAGATGAGTTTTCCCGGTTCTTCCTAGAAATTTCCTTGAAGTGGCCGTCTTAAACTGTCTGCAGGATTACATTACATGCATTGCACTACATTTATTTTATGTACATTACATTGTCTGACAGACTGACGTAATGTGCTATGTAAGTATTTTCACATACCGGAGGAAACGTGAACACGTAGTGAAGCTTTCCCATGTCAGAAAGGAAACAGAATCTTGCTAAGAAAGACCATTTCTAGAAACAATCAGACATTCATATACACTTTTCAATCAACAACGTTACTGTATTGTAATGAAACTGCAAATTCAATCTTCTTTGAGGATTAGTTTCCAGAAGCGTGATCTTATAGGTTGAAGAATATTTCGGCTGTGAAGCCAACATGAATACTGCAGTCGGAATCCATCATGGACTTAGACTATTTGTGATGTATACCTTATCGCCCGATATTCAAAATAAAATTTAATTCAAACAAACCTCGACTGTTGACAACGTTCCTTCCAGGTATTTGGACGCAGTAGCAATTAGTTGTGAGAATATGATCAGCAAAGCGAATAAATGGATTCGAATTTCCATTTCGTGAAATTCATTCTTTTTTGTTGCAACCTCTGTTTATACTGTGAGTGCTGTCGCCACTGGCAACCGGAAAATATGGATGGCCCTAAAGAGGGGCCATCCATATTTTCCGCAACTTTTCACACAAGTAAGATTAGTCGTTGCTACTCTATAATATTTTACATGGCAACTTTTTCACACAAAATTTGAATTTTGGTAATTGGAAATAAGCGCCGACAATTAAAGAAAAGACAGGACGGGCGAAATAAAGCGAGTAGTCTTAAGAATACGACATACATTTTATAATTTTTGAACGATTATTAGCTGATTAAGAGAGATAGATTTTGAAGTTAGACATCGAAAAGGTACATGCAGAAACAAACAGGTGAAGAAAAAAGATGATTTTTATTTCTAACAAAATGTAACCAGTTCCAGTTTTAATATAATGTTCGCTAGGTGCGCTAGTTGAACAGAATGTTGGAGTTTGCGCGTGACCCCACCTCTCTAATCCCGTTATCCTGGACTCTACTTCCACCCACAAGGTCACACCTTAACTACTAATTCTGTCCGCAAATTAAGTGTGATATTCGACCAAAAACTTCTCTGATCATATCACCCAACTTTCCAGCTGCTCTTGCTTCATGCATATCATATCTGTAATCTTCGCAGAATCCGCCCTAGGCTTGACTTCAAAAACGCTTGTGTCATCCCCATATCCATAGTCCAAGCTAAACTATATATTTCCCTTTTCCTGGATATTAACAGCCTTCAAGATACTGTGATGCTCTAGATTGTGCAGTCACCAAAACCTCTAAATACCACCACATCACTCCTGTTCTCAAATCACTTCACTGGTTTAAAATATATGAGCGAATAGAGTACAGTCATACCACTTACCTACAACACACTTCAATCCTCCCAACATCCTGTCTTCATCTGTTATTTTAATCCAGCCGCTCCTTTCAACCCGATCCTCTTTCGCTCTAACACTCCTCCGCTCATCCGTCACCTCATCCTTAAAATTTGGAAATTGCCTGTCGTGCCTATCGATTTTGCTTTGATTAACCGCCTGTGCATAAGTTGGTTCTCGCGGCTAAGCTTTCTTTGGGCGCTGCAGAAACTCTAGTTTACGATTACGATTACCTTCTGGAACTGTTTGTAATTTGCATAACCAGTCTGGCGCGTCATGTGACCAACGTACTGTGAAGTCTGTAAAAGCGATCCGTGGCCTCAGTCATGTGACGAGTGGTGGATTCAAAAGGAGGGTTTAACGGACCTAAGCCATGCATATTATTTTGCCTAATTATTCCTAATTATACCTACATTTATACCTACATCCTAGACATAAATAACTACTTTGTCCCTCTAACAGAAAATCTTACACTAGCTTTGGATGACAGAAATCTTGATTTTTGAAGTGTTTCCATCTCTGTTTAAGAAAATTTTCTGCAGACCCGTCGTCTCTACCTGTTGATGTCATCGTTATACGGGTTCACGATGGGCTTCGTTGCTAGTCTCGATTGTTCGATGGTAAATTTGAGGTTTAACAACATTCTGAAGGCGGTTGAAGATCGCTGCAACCCCACATCCGACACTGAATCTGAACAGTGGCGAAGCGAGGGTGTTTCGCGTCCGGGACAAAGTAGGCCTATGCAATTTGAGCCCCATGTAATCGTAATAGTAATAGTAATCTCGAGATTTCTACAGCGCTCAACGCTACGTCGTGGGAACCAGCTTATTCACAGGCTGTAACTGAATGTAACTGATATTTGCGTAATACTGATTGGTAACATGTAGGCCCTCCAAGTTAGGCCTAGCACAGAAAGAACAGAAGAAATAAAACATTAATAACAACTGAAACTATTTAAAAATATAACAGAAAGAACAGAAAAAAAATAAAACATCAATGACAACTTAAACTATTTAAAAATATAATGAATAAGGCAGAAGCCAAACTAAACGACGCCGTAAGAAATTTTATGTAGCAGATTAGGCCTAATTTTTCTCGCGTCCACTTTTACAAGTTGGTCAGTGGTATCATATTCTGCAAGCTCGATTGGCACCCTTACCAGGACCCGGCGCCCAGAAACAGTCTTCGATCACGTCGCAGTTCACTTGGATTTCAGCGTTCAGACAAGCAAGCCATGAACGACACTGGGACTTCAGCTGTGTTTTTCGTCTACCGTGCTCAGAACAGGTCTCGTTTTAAAGGGTAAAGTCTTTCTGACCAATTTATTTCACTCTTCTTCCAGAAGATGGCCTGAAATTCTGCTGAAATCATGTCAGTAGAGGACTTCAGGACAGCGTGTCTTGAATTTGCTTACATGTTATATAAATAAAATTTTCAATAACTGTCATAACTATCGTAAGAAAATTGTAACAGTGGCGAAAGTTAGGGCTTACCGCAGCTATTGCTGCAGCTGGCGCTGAACTACCAAAGTTAGGATAAAGTCGACATTATATAATTGGCGAATGTTGTGCGCCAAGTTGCTTCATGCCGACGTCAAACCCAGATTCTTACGCATATGCCATAGTGCCTGTTGGACGAAACTCATTTTACGCTTCTGATTATTTTTATTCGAACAGACTTATAAATCTAAAACTTCCATCTAAGTGGTAAATGGTACACGTTTTTCTGTTGACCATGCTCATTTTCAGTTTAGATTCAGAAGAGACCATAAAAACGCTGCTTCTGTTGCAAAAGATTTATCTAATACGCACAAGATTGTAGTTTAGTCTCGTGAAAAAACCGCTGTAAACCGAGAATTTTCACTTACAAAACTGCCTCTACGTCATAAAAACGAATTTCCTCTATCATTTTCTATTACGTCTATTATCGCTCGCAATCTTCATCCGATATGCTGCTGATGTATCGATGCCATCGCCAGAGGGCTGGTGGTGTGCACCGTGAGACAACGCCGATTTATTTCTCTCCTCCTCGCCTGCTGTGCCACATTGTCGTTTGGTCGGTCGGTCTTTGCTGGCGGGGCTTTGACTAACTCGTGTGGATTAGCGCGCGGAGAATTAATGGAGCGGCTTAGTGGCGTCCTTTGAGAGGGCTGACGTCGGCTGAAGAGAGACAGAGACAGAGACGGAGTAAGAGACACAGAAAGGAAGATAGGATTCGGATCATGGAAGCGGAGTAAGTCATGTCGAGAAAGAACAGCTCTGCGGTTTTTCGCTACGAGTAAAGTAAGTCGGTCGTTGTTACTCTGTGGGAACGATCATCAAGGATTTTTCTATAATCCTCATGTCTGTCTGTTTACCTCTCTGTCTGTCGTATGCCTGTATATATGTGTACATACACTTATGTATGCATGTATGTAAATATAAAATGTGTGGGTAAGTGTGCATGTAAGTATCTAGGTATGTGTGTATATATATGAATGTACAGTATATAAGTATGAGTATAATATGTATGTATGCATGCATGTATATATCTGTCCATCTGTCTCTGCGTCTGTCTGTCTGCCTGTCTGCCTGTCTGTCTGCCTGTCTGTCTATCTCTGATGTGTGTATGCATGTAACTGAACACTTATATGACGCCTATAGGAGCCTTTCAAAGGCAAAGGCGCTGACCATAAATTTCTTTTTGTATCGACGACTGTTTGCCTATAATTCTGCGGCTGTCTCTTTGGGTCTGTCTCTCTGTCTCTCTCTGTCTCTCTGTCTCTCTCTGTCTCTCTCTCTCTCTGTCTGTCTGTCTCTCTCTCTCTCCTCTCTCCCATTGTCTGTCTGACTTGTCAACAATGTGCTTGTTTCTTTTTATGTATCTTTTTGTTTCTTTCTCTGTATCTGTCATTCTGGCTCTTTTTAGTTGTGTCTTTGTCTTTGTGTCTTTGATTTCCCTTGTTTCCTCTGTCTTTTTGTCTGTCTGTCTGTCTGTCTCTCTTTCTCTGTCTGTGCCTTTCTCTGTCTGTGTCTTTCTCGCTGTTTCTGCCCCTCCATATATGTCTGTCTGTCTGCCTATCTGTCTGTCTGTCTCTGTGCGTCTAGGTGCATCTCCTTCGCCTATTCATGTTACTATTTAACGAATGCATCGTTTTCCTGGAATGACCAGCGCTACAAAAATAAATCAATCTTTGCCGACTGTAAAACCGGAAGTACAGCCCAGCATGCATTATTCCAACTTTCGTTTGCAGATCAATTGATGGAGAAATGCATAAGTAACATCGTCGGCTTCAGCTTCGTCATCATCATCATTATCATCGGTCCAAAACCGCACAAACTTTCCTTGTTTGTTGTTCGGCTGCATTATCGATTTCCCTGGACGCAGTTGGATTCGAATCCCAAACGCATAGTTCAAAGACAAAATCACGCAACAGTGACAAAAACGGTCATTATTCGAAGCCGTATAATCGACTGGGACGCGCTCTATTCACGGCATCCGATGCTGCGATTCTTGGACTTATTGAGGTTGGACGGACGATCGATAGAATAGGGTAGCGCTCGCAATTAAACGGATTCGAACGAGATTTGTTTGCAGTAAGATTCGGTGAAATTCATAGCTTGATTTTAAAGTGGTTCCTGGAGTTATTAAGATATTCTGAGACTTTTATCGGCAGTGTTGTTGGGTCCAATTTTTCGTATGTACGGTCATGGGCGGACACGTGTTAAACATAAAAAATTAAGAGTCATTGCTCGAGGTCTGATTCAGTTGGGGCCAATCCGGGAAACATGGCCTTCATTTGATTTTAGGGCAAGCCGTGGAGTTGCCCCAAACCGGTTAGAATTAGGGTTGCCCATGCAGTAAATTTCTACAATGAAAAATCATGATTAAACTGAAAACTGAAATAGCTGGTCATTAGCTCTGCAGAGTGTGTGTAGGATCTTGGCTAAAACTCATCTCTTCTGGACTCGTTTCCTCGTTGACTGTTTCCGTGTCGCCTCGAATTTCCCACTTGGCTTTCGAAGGACTAAGCCAGGAATTTTTGATGAGGATGATGATGATGATGATGATGATGATGATTATTATTATTATTATTATTATTATTATTATTATCAAGTAATAAAATGTGAAATAAAACTAAAAAAGAAAGGACCGGATAATAGGATCTAGAGAACATCATCAGAAAGAGAAGACTGAAATGGATGAGACTTGAAATTCGTATGGACCAAATAGAAAAGCCAATCAAGCAATGAACTGGATTCCCGAAGGGAAACGGAAGAAGGGAAGACCAAAGAAGAACTGGCCAGAGACCATCAGAGACGACCTTGGGTGTTGGGAGATGTTGTGGGACGAGGCAAGAAGGCTGGCGGTCGACAGAGAAGAATAGAGAAGCTACGTTGCCCGATGTGCAGACATACACAGGAAGGACTAAGTACAAAGTAAGTAAGTAAACAGGTGGTGACAAATCTTGGAGACTAAACAAGGTCATAAAAGTGCTATTGTGCAAAAATCATCAAAAGACGATTTTTTTCTGCTAACTAAACCTCGTGTGTTTGTAAGCAACTGTAGGGTACTGCAGACTAGGCTACAAGCGAACATCATGGGGCAATTTGTTCCACAGGGAAGGGCCAGCACACTTAATAGAAGATGCCTAGTGTTTTGCAGGGGTACCTTCCAGAGTAGTAACCTTCTGATCTAATGAAACACGCAAGGCATTCAGAATAAGTTGGAAAATAAACAATGAAAGAAAGCGAAAATTGATGGTGCTCATTATTATACATAAATTTACACATTTCCGACTTATAAATATGATTAGGCTAATTTTTGAAATGTTCAGATCAATAAACTGTTGTTCAATACTAGAATATGGCGACAACCATTCAATTATGCGGGCTGCGCTTTTCTGGGATACATAGATAGATAGATAGATAGATAGGTAGATAGATAGATAGATAGACAGACAGACAGACAGACAGACAGACAGACAGACAGACAGACGTATCTTGTTCGTAATATCAAGATTTCTACAGCGCCCAAAGAAAACTACGTCACGGGAACCATCTTATTCACAGACAGACAGACAGACAGACAGACAGACAGATTGACAGACAGACTGGCAGACAGACAGACAGACATGAAACATTTTAGTTTTCATCCTCAAGCGAGGTCGTCTTGTGCAGAGCAGATCACGAGATTTGGTTCTTCAGTTGCCCAGCGCACCTGCGACTTAATCCTGACTCCAGATAAATGAAGCTTCGCTGATTGACATCTAGCGGCGGAAAAACAGTACGACATATGGCTTAGACTTTAAAGGTTTCGCTAAAAAGAGTTTCCGGTTTGGTTTCGGTTTCGATTATTCTAAGATCAGTATTCTTTTCAGTTTTTTGGGTGTTCTTTCTGCTTCAAGTTTCTATCGTCCGACCTTGCAGTTGTGCGGTGAACACTTTGCAACTCTGTATAGTATGCAGTGTTGTTTACTCCGAAAAATTGTATGCTGAAAGTCAAAATTGTATTTCTTGTGTTCATTTGTGTAAATTCTCACTAAAACGTATGTAGGTCTGAAGACGATGACTCAAACGGAATTATGCAACTTTGAATTGTCGTCTTAACTGCTGCAGTGTAATAAATGTCCAATGTTTGTCCAACAAGTCCTTGATTTATTCATTGTCTGAGTTTTCGCCGACTGTCAGAAGCGAATAATGGATTCCGCTTTTCTAAGACTAGCCATAAAATTTTAAAGATGAATTGTAACTCTCTTTATGTGCGCCTCTGTATGTCGGTCTCCCTGTCTGTCTCTGCATGTGTGTCTGTCTTTCTCTTTGTATGGCTGTTTATATCTCTCTATCTCTGTTTCTTTGTATGTCTCTTGGTCTGCCAATCCCTTGTTTCTCTATCTCTCTCTATCTCATGCCTCTCTTCTCTCAGTCTCTCTTTTCTCTGCCTATGTATATCTATCCCACTCTTTGTATTTCTGTCTCTCTGTCTCTATCTTTGTCTGTTAATGTCTCTCTATTGCACTACATCTCTTTGTTTCACTGGGAAATGAATTTTGTTTGTAAAAACAAACGACACGCCTAATAATAACATGTATTTATTCGCGAAGATTGCACTTACGCATAAACATATTTAAGCCTAAATATATTTTTATTTATGTACATATGATTGTAAATGTATTTTATATGAAACTATGTATGCATATATGTGAATATTTTTATGCTGCGTATTATTGTGATCCACGCGTAACTGGTAAAAAATAAAGGTTTAGCTTTTGAATGCAGGAAGGTGCCAAATAAGTCAACTATATAAAATAATATATCCGGTGTCATTAAAGTAAATTGGAGAATATTTAGAGCTTACACAGTCCCTTGAAAGTTTCACCCAGTATATCTTTTTACCTTCCTTTGGTCATCTGCTTGGTGAATAGAGAGTCTAGTGTAGGCCAAAGGTTCCCTTTCGACTAAGTATTGAATTAAGTATGCTAGATAAATTTTCCAATCACTATAACGGAAACAACCTAAATATGGTTTAATTTGGCTGAATTTTTCACAATATTAATGTTTTAATAGATGGTATAGAATGGTGGGTTCCTACATGGAACTTAAAACAAATGTTTGGACCACCATAGTATATGTGTGTGTGTGCGTGTGCGCGTGCGTGTGTGTAAATTACTAGTGGTTTGTGAATTTCATCAGTGAGTCCTTTAATTCGCTCTAGAAATTGAACTGGGTCAAATTAGTTCTTGTTATTCAAGTTCTGTGTGACGGACATTTTGGTAAGTAGGCTATACGTGCTCTTAAAGTGAAAAAGCAGTGGATGGCAAGGGCCCAATGGGCCAATGAAAGGGCTATTGAACGGGAGGATTGATTTATTTATTAGTTGGCTAGTTGATTGGTTTGATTGATTGACGAAATGAATGACTGAAAGATTTAACTTATTTTAATTTTTACTGATTGATTGATTGAGTGTTTGAATGATCGACCGAATGATTGAAATACTGAAAGACTGATTGAGTGATCGATTCCTAATTATGGAAATTGACAATTGACTGAATGATTTATTAAGTATGTAGAGGTTTAATTTAGCTTTTTAAGAATTTATTCTCATATCTTGTTATTCATTTTAGTACTAATATTTTCTATCACCATTTTAGCATTCATTATCATATAAATTGCTAATCATTGTGCTCTACTATTTTTATTATAAGTCGAACACACTGGAAGTCGAAGGAAAAGCGGAATGACGCTGCAAAATGAACCGGAAGTAGCCAACTGGAATTCGAGGAAAACTGAAGAAATAATCAAGAGTGGTGAGAGGTTTGAGACGGCGACCGAGTACTAGGGGCAATGGAGAAGTTTTAGAAAGCGGTCGGTTGCTGGGGTAACGGAAAGAGGTTTTAGAAGACGACCGGTTGCTAAGAGCAACATAAGGAACCGTGGGAAGTTAGGGAAAAGATTGTACTATGTTGTGGCGTATCTTTTCTTCCGGTTTTCACCAGTACGAATTCATCCGCCATTCCAGACAATTCCACGCTCTCCTCCACATTGCCTCTCTCTCCTCCATCCTTCCACCAATCATCGCCGTCGTCATGGCAACCACAGCGCCGCCCACATCCCCTCCTGCTCCTCCTACTCCTTACCAACGGGAACTATTCCTGGCTTCTACGATGAGGGGTCGTATCGACTGCCCTCTCGAGTCTAACCCCCCGTCGACCTTCATCCAGTGGATCAAGGATGGTCGGCCGATGGAGATCAATGCTGCCGGTCGGGTCAAGGTCAACACTGAAGGTCATCTGAGCATAAGGACCGTGGTGGCGGCGGATGAGGGCGTCTATTCGTGTGTGGCCTACTCACCCCTTAGGCCAAGGGTCGAATCGCCGTCTGTGATGGTTAGGGTGAGAGGTAAGATACCTTGTTACTTTGGTTGTATTGCTTTCTCGCTCTCTCTGCGTTTATCTCTCTGTCTCTGTCTGTTTGTCTCTTTCGTTCTGTAGCTGTCTGTTTGCTTCACTCTCACTATATCTGTCCGTCTGTATGTTTGTCTGCCTGTGTGTCTCTCTGTTCGCACGCCTATCCCTATGGCTTTTGGTCTGTTTCTGTTCTTTAGCCAGACTGCATGTCACTCGCTGTCTCTGTCTCTGTCTTTATGTCTTTGTCTGTCTCTGTTTCTATGGCTGTCTGTAACAGTCTCGAACTCTCGATCTCTGTCTGCATGTCTTTTATTCTATAGCTATCTATAAAAGATCCTCTTTTTCTCTCTGTCTTTGTCTGTCTATTTGTAAGTACTTCTGTTTCTTGGTCCTTCTGTTTGTCTGCCTCTATCATCATTGTCTTTGTCGTAGTCGTCATCGTCGTCATCATCATCATCGTCATCTTTTTCGTCGTCGTCGTTTACTTTTATAGACGCTGATACTTCATCATGAATGGGCAATGGTTGATATGGCTCAGAAAATGGCTAGTGGCTATTAAGTGGCTAATGAAAGCTCCGATGGCCTCACTCAGCGTTCGACTTTATTAGCTATATCAATTGCCACTCCCTGTAGATGAGATATTCATTGATTTTGTCTGTCTACCTGTCTGCCTGCCTGTCTTTGTCTGTCTGTCTGTTATGTCTCTGTCTGTGGACAATCTCAATCATTTTGTCCGTCCATTTATCTCTCTTTCTGTCTTTCTTTTTGTCTTTCTATATACCTGTCTTTCCGCATCAAACTCTGCCTTACCTTACCTTGCCGTGTCTCTCTCTGTTTTTTGCCTGTCAGCTTGAATGCCAGTGTGCGTGTCATTCAGTCTCTGTGTAGGTCTCGTTCAGCTTCTCTTTTCTACCATACCACTTAGCTCACAACACAACCAGATAAGATCCTTGTCTACCACCTGCTGTACCATACCATGCCAACCTCATCCATCAATATACAATCCATTTGCTCCAGTTCTTGTGTCATGGTAGATACTGACCATACAGTACTACCCATCTCCCGCACTTCCATCTGTGATTTTTATAGCGCTCTAATAAACTCAGTTCTTTCTGCAGCTGCCTTTTCATCTACCTCTGCTGTGTTTCTCTGCCTCTCTCTCTCTGCCTCTCTCTGTCGTTTTCTATATCTCTATATCTCCCTCTCTCCCTCTCTCTTAATCCCTGTCACCCCTTCTCCTTCTAAGTCTCTTTCTGTCTCTTTATCTGTTTCTGTCTCTACCTCTGTCTCTCTCTTTCGTTCTCTGCCTTTCTGTCTCTCTGTCTCTCCCTATCCTCTGTTTCTTTATCTCTCTGTCTCTATCACTTCCTGTCTTTATATAGCTCTGTCTCCCTCTGTCTAAATAACTCGATCGTCAATCGGATGTAAACCACTCGACCAAAAAAATCCCCACCCCATTCACAGGGTCACCCGTTGTTGGAAGTCGAGACCCGAAACCACAATGCATTAGCGCGTATTAATTTCTCCGCCCCTTTAATAAGAACGTCCCTTTAATCTTCCGCCTTCCCGGAAAGCCACGTGACTTCAGGCCAGCTGAAAGCACCGGAAACGATGCCATCTTAGCCCTACGTAAATATCTGATGAACGCCTTGAAATGTCTCGCTTGTTTAGAAAATTAAAGCAGTTTACAACTATTTACTCTATTTACAACGATCGGCGACAGCGATGCTCAATAGAAATTGTGGAAAAGTTGCTTTATAAATCAGTAATGGACGTCGGGATATGGGGAGCCACAGAGAAGAAAAGAGACAAACATACTGACAGACAGACGGATGGACAGACAGACAGACAGACAGACAGACAGAGAGGCAGGAAGGCAGACGGATGTGCAGACAGGCAGATAGGCAGACACACTGACAGATTCACAGACAAGGGAGCGGTTTGCAGTTGATTACCTGACTTCCGCCTGTCTCTTGTCTGACTGTCTTGACCCGCGTCATGCGTCATGTCATGTCGACTGTCGGCTGCCGTCAATTGTGACGTCCTCGGTCGATGTCATTCCTCGCCGTTTTTTTCATATTTCTCAAACACTGTCGTCCACGCAGGGACCCCTCTAATCGAATGAGGATTTGCCTTCTGAGGGTTTGATAGAGTCCCCTCTAGTCGAATGGGGATTTGCCTTCTGAGGGTTTGATATAGTCCCCTCTAGTCGAATGGGGATTTGCCTTCTGAGGGTTTGATATAGTCCCCTCTAGTCGAATGGGGATTTGTCTTCTGAGGGCTTGATAGAGTCCCCTCTAGTCGAAAGGGGATTTGTCTTCTGAGGGCTTGATATAGTCCCCTCTAGTCGAATGAGGATTTGTCTTCTGAGGGCTTGATAGAGTCCCATTCAACCTCTTCTCGGGTCACCTCAGTTTCATACCCAACTCTCCATTTTAAACCTCTTTTCTTCTACTCCTACTCACTTCATTCCACGTCTGAACGTCTTCGTCAGTTCTTCATTCGTTCGTTCCTTCGTTCTTTCATTCAATCAGATATTCAGTCAGTCAGTCAGTCAGTCGTCCATCCATCCATCCATCCATCCATCCATCCATTTATTGAGTCAGTCAGCCTATACCCAGCTGTTTGTCCGTGTGTCTTTCTCTGTCTGTCTCTTTATGCCCTTGTTATTCGTTCACATCCACAGGAAGAATTAATATCTGATGCAATCAGAAAATGCATGTATTGGGTATAGTTATACAACGTATTCAGGAAAACTTTCAAGGCGTGTATAATTGTATATATATATACATATATATATATAATCAATGTGCCTGTTTGAAGTTCCTATATACACATATAAATATATATATACTCATTTATATAAATATAATGCACATGCATGCATGTGTATTATGGCCTTTAAGAGGTTTTTAACTATGTAGTTGTATTAATGTCACATACATACATATAAACTGCATGCACATATGCAGAGACATACATATACATGTTTGTGCACCCATGTTTGTGCAATAATGTGTATAATACATATTTATAATATATATATATTTGTAATATATATATATATATGTAATATATATATATCACAAATCATAATTTATATACAGACATTTATATGCATATTTAAGCACATAAATATACACAAATACAATTTGTATGAATATAAATATTTATGTATACATGTGTGTGTATTTACAATCACTTATGCATAATTATATAGGGGTAGAACTGCGTGTTACCATTACTAAAGTTCGGTGATTTGGAGCCGTAGCGACAATCTGTCTTTGTATTCCTAAGAATCAATTTGTCATCGCTGGCATTTCCAAGACGGCGCTTAGCTCAGCGCGTGAATTGTCTACACTTTACAGACCTATAGATACCTACACCACGTTCCTAAAAAGACGGGCGACGATTTTATTCCCAGTTTGTTTAGATGACGGTGCGGAGTCGGCGGGAAACTTCTTTTGAAACGCGAGGTATTTCAGATGGCGTGTCAGTTCATGGCCTTCCCTTCTGGTATCCACGTAAACTTCGCACGACTTGGTTTCCATGGTAGCAGTGCATGGTCGCTATATGTTCTCGGTTGAATAGGCGTTTTATGACCTTGATTTCCATGGTAATCTCTTACGCTAAGGTTGTCAAAGTAAATTTTTACGGCCGTACGTACATTGTGGTTGTCATAGTGACTGTCTATTGCTTTTCGTGCCTTTCGTCCCGTGTACAACACTAACCTATTAACCTTTGACTTGCTTGCGCCATGCGGTCACTGACTTCTGTGTAAGCATAGTATCTGACCCTAAAAACCGCCATAATCTTTCAAAAGCAGCAGAAATGCCTGCGGTTTTATTCTAAAATTCATATTGTTGTTATTATTATTTTAAAATTTCCATTCGGTTTTATTTCGAAGCAAACATCGATGGGTACCTTCGGCGTTACGTAACGCACTATGGGAGATTATAGAATAGATTAGATTTAAAGCACCGTACTAGAAATGGGCGCTATATGGAGTCGTTCGATGACCCCCATTGCAACCTTTTCGTCTGCGCAAGGCTTGTTAATTTGATTCGACGCCTCATTTGCATAATCTAATCGTTGGCTTCATCTCAAGGGACCAAAGCGCATAACTGAGTAAATTATTTGCACTGTATATAGGCCTATGTTGTTATGCATATTATATGCACCCACTTAAGAGTATTGTATTGAAACAGCAGACAGTAATATGTGTCCAGAACGCTTATAAACATCAACTGTCTGGTAATAAAGCTCAATCACTGTGACTTCTAGCCAGACATTTTTGTGGACTTTTGAAATAAACAAAATTGTCTGGAAGTATAGGCGACATTGAATGTGCTATGGGACTAGACAGCTTATGTCTGTGAGCGTTCTATACACTTTATGGTGGCCAATGGTAGGCCTATAGACCAGATGTAAAACTTTCCCTTACTGCAGCTTTGCAAGATATCACATGACAATTAATAACGAATTTCCGATTGGCCTGCTATTAATATGTTATGTATGCATATGCATGCTTTTTTCTTATAGTAAACATTATTTGTTTGTTTTCAACAGGTGTCTACAATTACATAAAGTTTAACTTGGCACAAATACGATCCCTGTAGCGCCATAGCTGTCAACATAATATTGTGCTGAATAGATTTGACTACGGACTAGACTACATAGATTAAAGATCACACTGGATTGGATTTGGTTAGATGAGATTGGGTTATATGAGATCAGATAAGATTGGATGAGATTGGATTAGAATAAACTGGATTAGATTAGATTAACTTTCTGACAACTTCGATGATTATCGGTACTGGGCTGACGTGCATCTATAGAAAAGTCGTATGAAGTGTTATATGTATATATACGTAATACGGTTATGTAAATATATGTCATTGACGAATCCAGACTACATGAATTGTATACACAGTATAGTCTGAATTTGCCTATGAGACTAACTGCTTTAGACGTGGCTGTCTTTAGAGACATTTCTTAAGTCGTTTTTTTGGTTCTAATTGGTCGTTATCGATTCTTAGCCAAACCATTATCGTTTCCGCTGGTTCACCGAGTGCAAACAGCCAGGAAACGATGACAGATTAATTGAGGATTGAAAAAGGAGCAGGAAGAGCAGGAGGAAGAAGATGGTCGGAGAGGAAGAAGAAGAAGAGGAAAACAAGGGTATGGAAAGAGAGGAAGAAGAGGAAGAAAAGGAAGAAGAGGAGGATGGAGAGAGAGGTAGAAGAGGATGAGGAAGTCAAGGAGAAAAGGAGAAGAGGAGGAGGATGAGCAGAGGAATAGTGGAAGTAGAAGAGGAAAAGAATTAAGCAAGAAGATTAGAATGGAAGGAAAGAGGAAGAGGAAGAAGAGAGTGGTAGGAGAGGAGAACAAGAGCAGGAAGAAGAGGAAGAATGATGAAGAGAAGGAGGAAGAGTAAGATGACAAGACAAGGAAGAATAAAGGAGAGGAGGAGGAGGAGGAGAAGCAGAAGCAGGAACAGAAATAGCAGATAGACAAAATGCCTCTGATGCCCTTTGTACAAAATACGATGCTTAGTCCTCAAGTCTTCCAGGTTTAATTAGTCTCTTTCTTCCTTCCCTTCCTCTGCCTACCTATCTTTCTGCCTCGCTGATTCTTTCCTCTCTCCGTTTCTTTTTATTCCTCCCTGTCTCTCTCTTTACCTGCCTCACACACTCTCTCTGTCTATCTGTCTGTCTGTCTCTGTCTCTGTCTCTCTCTGTCCTTTTTCCTCTACCTCTTTCTTCCTCTATGTCTCTCTATTGCTTCCCCTGCTGTCCGTCTCTCTCGCTCTATCTATCTTTTCCTCCCTCTCATCCTGCCTCTCTGTCATCTGCCGCGCTGCCTCCCTCTCTCTGTCTCGGTATCCCACTCTCCTTCTCCAGCCTTGCATTTCTCCTTAATCGCCTCCCTCTATATACTTTTCTCCTGCCGCCCTGCATGTCTCCCTCCCTGTATCCTTTTTCCTAATCCCTCTCTCAATTTCTCCCTCCCGGCTTCCCTTCCCTTTCTGTCTACTTCCGTACCCTCCTCCCTCCCTTCGCTGACGACGTGACCATATAAAGATGCGACCGATCCGACGAATACTAATGTCTGCGATGTATCCAACTAATGCTTTGCAGCTCATCCATTATCCATAAGTCTTTCCGATGCCTAATTAAAACAGCGCTACTTAACCCCCAGAAGTCAGTGCGACGTCATCCCACGCGATGACGTCATGACGGGCCACGCACGAGGATGCTATAAGCTGGGTTGTGCACGATTAGGAATATCGTCCTATATATGCCGCACGTCGTCTGCGCCTCATCTAAGCGTCCGTAGTTGGAATCCCGATGTGAATTTGACAACTCGTCGTTTATCATTATAGACCCGTTAGGAAGGGTTGTCCGGTTGCCTGATTGCAGCCGTGTTTTCGCTTCAGCCGAAAGATCCTTTCGGATCATTAGACACATATATAAACCACAGATTAAACGCATATCATGATTATAATTACGGAAAATACTCATATAATCAACTCTAAATGAGGATCTACCCGACCTTGCTTTTACGTACCTCATCCTATTTACCTTACCCTGTTTTATTTACCTTAATTTAATTTAATTTACTATACTTTACCTTACCCTGTTTTCATTACATCTCATCGCATCAATAGCACTTCTGAGAGGTGCTCGCAAAGCTATATAAATATTTAGATACATACATCCATACATATTGTGGTGGTCGCAGTTGTAACATAAATTCGCAGGCGGGAGTGACTCTAGCCCAATTCTACATCCAAAGGCACCCGCTTCAGTGCCCTTTCTACTCTCGATCTAGAATGGCCCTTCCGCGCTATCTCTGCATGCCCGTATAGTGTCCTTTCGCTCCAATGAGTATCAAGGAATGGCCGCTTCCTCAAGAAAGGCAACACTGTCAAGCTCTGTCTCGGCATCCGACTGTCTTTTCCACGGTCGCCTGATGGGCAACTTTTTGAGGATGGCGTTTCTCAAAACAGGGTTCGTTCCTTTACCAGCAACAGTCGTTCCCTTTTTCTGTGCCTTCTTTACTACGGGCTTTCTCTTCGTCAGAATTCTACATCTTGTAACACTAGAACTACTACCATAAATCTGAGACACCAGTAGTTCTCTTTGTTCCTGGGACATCGGGGGTTTTGTGACAAGTCTCTATTACGTCTTCTCGCCCCAAGTACATATCTATCTGGCCACTCATCTCCTCACCCTCACACGACACTGGAACCATTTACGTGTGTAGGGCTTCCCGCTTTACACGTAGGGCCTATATTCGTCATGCACCACAACAGGCGGAGTAAAGTTCTCGAACCTGGACTCTGTGTTGGCAATTATCGATCAATATAGTTAGTACTAGGGTTCGATTAAAACGGGCGCCCTAAAATTTGACTTATATTATTGGCCTAATATGACTGCTGGCGCCGCATCGATCGAGAATTGGCAATTATCGGGCAGCGGGAAGGATTCTTGAAATGAAATAAGAACTTCATTATATTAAACTGAATTAATAAGAAATCGTTAAAATGCTAGAAATAAACTTGCACAAACCAAACAACTTGAATATAAAACTACCGTATAATTCTTGTAATGCTTAAAAATTATTATTCCTAAAACCTACATTTATAGCCATGTGGTCGATCCGCAACACATACATACATATACACATACATACATACATGTACACATACATACGTACACACATGCATACATACATACATACACAGTTGCATACATCACATCACTATATGGTGCAATATAATCTCCTACTCGGTGCGTTTCCCTCTGGTTTAGCTGAGCCGGCGCTGGGTTTTGAGTATCGTTGTGCCTTTCGTTCGTCCGGTCGTGAAATTCGCCTAATGGGGTAGCTTTCCGATCTTGTTTGGGGCCATTTACTGCGTCCGAACCAATAAATCTACGATTCCAATTCATCCACTCCTAAATCGATCCATACCGAAAGCAGAAACTAATGTATAGAAAACAGAAAGATCAGCCGTCGTCTGGTAGTGCAGGATCATTGTCACCTTGTGTGTGTACACACCAGTTTGAGAGCTTCATTAATCCCCGGGGTTCTCATGCTGGAAGCGCCTCTGAGTAGTTGGTTCTGTAAGAAGAGCTATGTAAGTTATCAGTACAATACAATACAATACTGCATGTATTCGAGTCCAAAGACCTGCTCGACAGGCACGAGGAACACTGCGATGGCATCAACGAGAAGCCTCAGTGCACCGCCATACCAGAGAAGGGCGAACATTCTGCAGTTCCAGAACCATCACATCCAGATGCGCGCCATACATAATTAATTATCTAGGCCGATTTCGAGGTGGATCCAATCGTGTGTCAGCTCGGTACCATCTGGCACAAGCTGTATCGCGAAGCCGCGAGGAGGCCCATCAAGGAGGTAGCACAAGGCGGTTGCTCTTTGTACCGAACCACGTAGAAATGAAATGAATCGTAAGTAACCACATAGGATCAGTCGTGCGCCGGTGTCCGCCCTCCTACTCGCCTGAGGCAGAGAGACAGAGCACCAGAACATCATGCAAAAAGATAGGCTCATCGAGGCCAACGACACGCTCGACTGAGCGAGACGCTGGAGAGATTTACTTTCACCGTTGAGGCTTTGATCGATTCAGCCGCGGCTTCTTTCTTCCTGCCAGACGCGTCGTCTCGTCGTTCAGCGCAGCTCGGCCAACTTCAGACAACTGGTGGACCCACTCTGCCGAGAGGCAACAGGGCACACACCACGTCCTAGAAAAACCTGTGGGGATACTAAGCCGTCACCCGTCCGACACCGCATTGGATTGGCGACTCAAGAGTTTGGTGTATCTGCGCGGGATTCTTAGATTTACACGCTCACGGTCCTTATACTTCACCTTTCTCAAGCTCGGCAGTCCAAACTGCCATGAACATGAAACCCATTCCTGCCTTGGGTTCTCTCCTATCACTTGATAGTTCTGTAGCTTCTGTGGTCCGCATGCGGCGCCGTAAAGACGGGAGTGATTTGAAACCAGGGCATTTAATTCCATTGTTTTGGTACTATAGGCGTGCGATAAACTGGTCGGTTGCGCATATGAGCGAACAGGCGCCTCGTTGGTGGGTTCGGCCACGCCTCGAACCCCGGTGGCTGAGTCTGGAGCGGCGGAAGGGTAGAAATCTGCGTGTTTGCACTGGCCTCGTGGGCATCAACCCAAGCCTTCGTTAAGCTCTGCTCCTTAATAAGCTCTGCTGTTTAAGCTCTGCTCCGTAAGCTGTGGCTGAAGGGCGGGGCCTGTGGTGGCTTCGGTAGCCGGTTTCTGTGGTCTGCGTGGACGAAAGAACATTAGCTGTTTTCAACCTCTCATTTTAATCTAGTCGTATGAATCAATTGTCTGGTAATAAGGTACCGTCAATGTCGCCTGTGTATCTGATTAATGTGGCCTGTGTAGCTGGACCTATTGCAGTGCATAGACTAACTGTTTGGAAGTATGGCCGACGTTGACTGTTTTGACACCAGACAGTTTGTCATTCTAGCGACATTAATATCTGCTTGGTCGGGTGGTATGGAGTGGAAGTAGGTAGAGAGGGAGGGAGGAAAGGATGGATGGATGGATGGATGGATGGAGGGACGGTTGAATGGAAGTAGAGAAGGACGAACGGAGTGAAGGATAGAGGGAAGGATGGAAGGAACTAAGGGAGGGAAAGAGGTTACGAAAGAGAGAGGGAGAGAGGGAGGGATTAAAGAGGGAGGAGAGAGAGAGGGGTGCAGAGAAATAGAGAGAGGGAATGAAGAAGAGGAGATGGGGAGAGATGGATTGATGGAGGAGAAGAGGCTGTGGGGGAGAGGAAGTCTCGTGGGGCGAGTGGAGAGCGGAGATTATAATCGATCCTCTGTTGTATCTGTTGACGAGAGAGACCATGTCAACAGTCATCCAACTTTATATGACAGGATGACAGATGCACGAGCCCTGAAAAACAGACAGACGAACAGACGCATATGCGACAGACGGACGGACAGGCCGACAGAATGACAAACCGAATGACAGACAGACTGAATGAGGGATATACAGACAAATAGACAGGCTGACAGAGAGTCTAGCTCAAGTAGACAGACAGACAAAGAGCTAGACCGACCAACAGATACTAGTTCAAACAGACAGAAAGACAGACAGACAGACGCATAAAGACGTTATAAACGTCTAAACAAAAGAAGATGACGACAAGGACGATGACGGTGATCATTTAGATCATTCTAATGATCCTGGATGATCATCTTGTACTTCGAGCTCAAATTGTTTTGCAGATGCGCCTCACTTCGTCCTAACGCCAAGAGAGGTCTACCAGAGGCAGCCGATGCAGAGTGTCCTTCTGCCATGCCTAAGCCACGCCAGTCCAAAAGCAACCATCACCTGGAGAAAGGTCAGCCAATTATTAAGCCATTAGTTAGCCAACTAGTATTATAATTAGTGAACCATATATAGTAAGCCAAATATGAAAGGCCAAATAAGATATTTAATAGTTTACCCCTTACCTTGCGTTTCCTTTCCTTACCTTACCCCACTTTACCTTACCTTTCCTACCCTTACCTGACCTCACCTGACCTATTCTTATTTCATTTTACTTAACCTAACCTGGTTCTGTAGGTCAATGGTTCGTTTCCTTCTACAACGCGCACCTTGCAAGATGGCGGGAACCTGACTATTGCCCGTCTGGCGCGGGAGGACGAGGGGATCTATGAATGCTTAGCAACCAATCCCGTTGCTATGATATCGACCACTACACTGCTTCTCATTGAAGGTACGTTCCTCTGCCATATTCTACAACTCGCCTTATATCATACTATACCATACCATACCACATCTTACTTCACCCTACTATGCCATACCATTTCATTCGCCTTATCGTAATATGTCATGGCAAACCTTACGATACCAAACCCTACCATAGCATAATATTCCATACAATGCTGTATCAAGCCATACCATATGGAATACCTTCCCTTTTCACCCCACACAATACCACACAATACTCTACTCTGCCATGCCATACTATGTTCATACATTTTTGGTAGCTTACTTTACCTGCTCATCTTTTGTATGAATTGACTGACTGACTGACTCACTCACTCACTCATTCACTCACTCGCTTGCTCGCTCACTCGAGGTGGAACTGAAGGATGAATGAATGTAAGGATGGATCTATGGAAGGAGGGAGGGAGGAGGGAGGTAGGAAGTTAGGGAGGGAGGGAGGGAGGGAGCTAAGCAGGGAGTAAGGAGGAGAGGAGAGGAGAGGGCAGGAGGGAGGAAGGAAGTTAGTTCTGTCCCGCATGGAAAGCCAACGCCGACTTGACATTTATCTAATATGCGCCAGCAATTTGTAAACACCATAACACTGACTGAATTGATCCAAGAATTCTTATTGATTTTCATTTCTTCTAGTCTGTCTGTCTGTCTGTCTGTCTGTCTGTCTGTATGTCTGTCTGTCTGTCTGTGTCTGTATGTATATTGTTCTCGCTCTCTTTGATCCATTCTATATTGGTATGTGTGTGTCTGTCTGTCTGTGTATTTGTCTCATCCTGTGTTTCTTTGCCTCTATCTTTCCTTATTTCTGTCAGTTTTGCTTTCTATCTGGTTCCTTTTCAGTTAAGTCCATTGACGAAGCTTATTCATCACTTCTGCTTTTATTAAGGCTAATGCACTGTCTTGCTGCCTGCACCCTTCTCTGTATCTGTCTCTCTGTCTATGTGTATCACATCTTCGATGTTGACTTTCCAGTCTCTGGGTTCATATTTTGATGGATAGACTTGCTTACTTACTTTGTTTCTCGGTTGATCTATCCTTGTATCTGTGTCTGTCAGGCTTACTGTGTATGTTATTGCAAAGTAGTCTTTGTCCGTTTATGTGACTGCTGTTAGGCTTGTATGTGTATATGTACGTACATACGTAGGTATGTATATATATATGTATTTATTAATTTAAGCATGTATGTATGTATGTATGTACATCTGTCTGCCTGTCTCTCGCTTTCTTCTTCTAGTGTCTGTCTGCCCGCTTGCCTGCCTGTCTGTCTCCCTGTCTGTGGATCTTTCTGTCTTTCTGTCTGTCTGTCTGTCTGTCTATCTGGCATCTCTAATAATGAAATCGATCCTGTTTAACGCCCGACAGAACACGTTCAATTATTAAGTAACTTCATAGGCACGCTGCAACCCATCCACCCATCCTTCCATCCTTCCATCCACCAATCCACCTATCAGCCCATCCATCCATGCATCCATCCGTTCATCCAGCATTCGTGACTCCATCCGTCCATCGTTATGACCAACGAGTTGCGATTAACATCTATATAAGCGAGCATATAACTTAGATCTGCACGTGCTACCTACAAATACTCGCGAGCTCAATATGCCTCACACCTACCCAATAAAGCACATACATTTTCAGGTTAACGAGCATTAAATGCACAATTATCTTCACGATAACACCTGAAAGAAAGATAACGGTGCCCCAACTGAAGACCAAAGATTATGTAGAGACGATGATAGAGAATTTACGCAGATTGGCTGGAACAGCAAGAAACTAGATCACTTAGCCATTGATTGGCTGGCTCAGAGTGGTTATTCCGTGACTGGCTTAAAACATATCAATTCATATGGTTTCTAGCATATATCGAAGGTACGCCTTGACCCAGCTGTTTGCATTTCGATGGAGTGATCTGTCTCTCCTTCTTCCTGAAGGCTATAATCTTTGCCGAATGGGCGGTGGACACTGGGCACATACGTAGTGGCATGAAGCGCATGCGAGGTGACAGTTCGCATGCGCGGAAAGGCTGACAATTGTTTTCCTCAACATGGCTTCTGCAGAAACCGAACATAATTACGTCAAATTAAGTTTAAACGTTTATGAAAAATTAAAATTATTTAGGTAATAATTTTTTGACAGCTTGACAAGTTCCAGGTTTATTTAAGAAACTTAAAGCCATTCCACAACGTTCAAATTAACGTACTATGTTCAAAGCCAAATTAGACCTCAAAGCCAAATCTCATTCGGGAAATTTCCATGAGTAAATTCATTTTTAAATTACGCTATTTTATTCACTCTTTTATTTTATCTTTCGTAATTTGAAGCCATTTATTGACCGAACATCATAGTAATACAAATAACAGCAATCAAGAATGTGTTGCTTAAGCTATGCTAATATTTTCACTATTTCTTATGTCACTGTTGCTAAGTTTTCGCTCTTAGAGTATACTAATTTATTTGCTCTGGAATTGTGCTAATTTATGCCAATGATACGCGAACATCTGGCCAAAAAGGTAACGCGCTCTAAGTGCAGCACTTGACTCAGCCGCCGGCTAACCACTCTAGATGGTTGTAAATTGCCGTGAATCGATGGACGAAATCAGTTCGTGACAGGTTATCTGATGTACGACGCAACTGAGGATTAGCTGTTAAAACCAAATGCTTTTCTAACAATGTATTACCATCACCCAGTCATGCAGGGTGACACAGGCAGACAGACAGACAGACAGACGGACGGACGGACGGACAAAGAGCCGCAGAAAAACAGAGATCTAGATAAAACCAGAGGCAGACAGAGACAGAAACAGAAAGGCGGAGAATGAGGCAGACACCAAGAGAAAAAGAGATGAAACCAGCGACAGATACATAATAAATGAGACAGACGGTCACTCAGACAATGACAGCCAAACAGAATGAGACAGAGGCATTGAAAAAGAGACAGAATGACAGAATTTGAAAGACTGTCTTCTCTCTCTCCTTGCATCTGTCTATCTGTTTGTCTGTTTGTTTGTCTACCCGAGTATTCTTTCCTCTGTCTTATTCTGTGTCCGTCTATGTGCCTGTCTTTATAGCTTTATCTCTATATTTAATTCCAGCATCCAACAGTCATGGTCCACAGAATGTTACCGTGGAAACGACATATCACAGCGCCACGATCTCTTGGCATCCAGCCTACGATGAAGGCCATCCAGTGCATCAGCTTCTCTGGTGAGTCCTCTCCTCTGTTTTGCTCTGCATTCCTTTGCTCTGCTATGCTGTGCATTCCCCTCCTCCACCCCTCCTCTCTCCTCTCTGCTCTCCGCTGCTTTCTGCTCTTCTCTGCTTTCCATCATCTTATAATCGTTTCTCTTCTCTTTCGTATGATTCCTTCTCTTTTCCCACCGTCATGACTTCCGTACTCTCTTCTCTTTTCTCTCTTTTCTCTTTTCCTATTCTCTTCACCTTTTTTCTCCTCTTTCTGAATCCTAGTCCTCTCCTCAATTTCCTTCTCCTCATTCTCCTTTGTCGTCCTCCTTTTCTTCCTCTACCTCCTGTTCCTCGTTCCCCTCCTTCACTCCTCTCCGTATATTTCTAAACTTATATAGACATCACTGTAGGCCTATAATATCCGGAGTCGGATTTTTTGGCTCAGATTAATCGTCAGCGATGTATGATTTTCATTTGCGACGTTTTCCCAGGCGTCGGATTCTTCTTCACTTTTCGCCTTTGGCACCGTCCGGTTCCAGTGTCAGCAACTGACTGCTGGTGACGACGACGGCGATAATTGATACGCTTCCATTGATGACTAATGAATCCACGGGGCATTCTTCGCCGCCAACAATTATGTAGCACTCTTTAATGCAGAGAACGGCTTACAGACAGACGGACGGAAGGACGGGCGAGCGGACGGACGGACGGAGAGACACTTGAAGAAGTCGACAAACATATGTAGAAATAGACAGACCGTTGGCTACAGGCCACAGTTACTGAATAAAGACAGACAAATAGGCAGGCAGGCAAACATATAGACAGACACACAGACAGATAGGCAGGCAGGCAGGCAAACAGACATACTAATTGACAGACAGAAAGCAAACACCAGTGGGTGGTATTCCACGGACGTACTAACCGTGTAGAGTTTGATCAACAACGCTGCATCTGCCAGCTTCGTATAAACTAAATCAAGTGGCCACTGTCCGTAATATACCAAACATAACATTAGCTGAGATTACATTAACTAACTTAACTTTAAATGAAATCGCATATCATCAAATAACTTGATGACGTCATCAAAAAACATCGCCTCACTTTAAATAACATTGTACAGCATTGACTAACATCACATAACATTAAGTAACATTGGATAACACCACACTGCTTCTCTCAGGTACAGGCAGCTACAGGTTACGTCGACGTTGAGCATTAATTCGACAGAGACCTCAACTCCGGCGGGTGTTTGGTCGACGCTAGAGATTGTTCCAAACGATACAGCGACGTTGACCTTGCATGACCTCGAGGAGAACAGCTTCTACGAGTTTTACATTCAGTCTCGTTTTCTACGGAACAACGTCGTCTTGAACAGCAAAACAATCTCGGCTCAAACGAAAAGTAAGTTCCATCAGAACTCAAAATAAAATACAACATGATGCAGCACAATTATTTAGATTAGATTAGGTTGTACTACATCACATTGTAGTGTCTTGTATTGCATTTTATTTAAGTTTTTTTGGTTTGTGTCTCAAGGTATAATTAATTTTTATGGCTTAGTTTCTTCTTTATAGCTTCATTCTGTACTGTTCAAGCCGTTATGTTAATTCGTTATGTTTAAAAGCATTGCTATGCTGTGCTGCGGTATGGCAGAAGTTATTACGTTAGATTAGATGTCACATTATGTTATGTTACGTTATGCTATGTTATGTTGTGTTATGTTACGTTATGCTATGTTATGTTGTGTTATGCTACGTTATGCTGTGTTATGTTGTGTTATTTTACGTTATGCTATGTTATGTTGTGTTATGTTACGTTATGATACATACTGCTTCATCCTCCAGCAATCAATTCTATTGACTTGAGAGTCGGCGTCCTGGCTTTAGGGTCACGTCTCGCCTGGGGTTATGATCCGTTGACCTCTAGACCTGCCCAATCGATTTCTTCGGTCGATGTTTCAGATCGGGTGGAGATGCCGTGGGAAGGTGCGGAGCAGCGTCGCCTATCCCCCCTCAGTCCCAGTTCCTCGCGGTCGGTGACGGATTCGCGCGTCGAGAGAGACAGCACCAAAGCTCATACTTCGTCTTCGGCTGACCTAGGTAGGACCCCCATGTCCGCCTTTTGACGGCTAGATAGGCACGTCTCTGTCTCTTTCTATCTGTCTGTCCATGTATCTCTTTTGTCTCTCTCTCTCTCTCTCTGCTTTTCTTTATATGTCTGTCCATCTTTCTGTCTGTCTTTGTATGTGTCTGAGTGTCTCTCTGTTTCTACCCTCTTCTCAGGTATTCTCTATAAATCTCTGTCTTTCTCCTTGTGTTTCTCTCTGTCTTTCTCTGTTTCATGTTTCTCTGTCTATATCTCTGTCTCTTTATCTGTCTGTCTGTCCATTTGCTATTGTCAGCAGCCATCAACAGTGTCACCTTCAACAAGCAATTATAGCATGTATCGGGATTTTCTGGACTTTGGCAAGTCATATAGTTAAAACGCTTTTGAGAGGTCGTGAAAGGGCGAATTTTAAGAATTCACAGAGGCTCCATCATCATCGTCATCGTCGTTATCATCGTCACCATCATCGTCAAAAACAGCATCATTACATAATAATAATAATTATTTTTTGCCCGAAGATACACATGATCCATCAAGATTACAAACTAAGGACAGCATTTTTAAGGACAGCATTTTTAAGGACAGCATTTTTAAGGACAGCATTTTTTCTTGGATGGCTAGACTTCGTTGATGTCGTGCCTGGTGGCAAGTGTTGTAGAAAGTAATTGCATTAAAGCGCTGGATGGTCATAGATAATCGCTGATAGAGAAATATAGTTTCCCTGCAGTCTCCAGCTATCTGGAAAACCGGTTGCTAAGGCTGCTGACGAAAGCCAGGCCTTCTGGGTTGTTTGGGCCGAGAGTTTCAAAGGTGAAAGCCACACAGTAAAAAGCTTTTGGAGTAGCAGTGTAGTTGGCAGTTTTTATTTCAACTGTTATTTCAGCAGCAGTACCCGCAGCCCCAACTGCTCTGGGGTGATAAGATTTTGTCAAGATGTCATTGAGAGTGGCATTCCAGGTCAGACACTCTCCACTTTCTCACGGGATGAATGTTACGCCTTCAGGACGTCTCCCATCGGACCTGATAAGAACAGTCTGGCTCCGTTGCAGGAAAACCAGCTTTGAAGAGGCAACGCAAAATGATGTCATTCATAAAAGCGTGTCTTGCGGTCCGACCACGACCCAGGTTGCATAAAAGGCCGTGTGAGCCATATTCTGTGAGCACTGCATCACAGGAGCATTCATGTGGGGTACACAGATCAACGCTGAGGCACTGGCCAGTTACCGTGCGGACGGTCTTATTTTCAAGCCTCAGACCACAAGCGCTGATGGGCAGTGCCAGAAGCCAACATCCCATATTCGGTGCTATAACTGCTCTTATTCTGGCTTGGTGGTAGTCCGGTGTTGTAGAGGACATAGGGCTGTCTAGTTCTTTTTGACAAGAGGTCGGTCCCAAACCCATGTTTGTGGGAGAGGAATCTTTCCAGGATTAGAACAACGGAAATAAGCTGACCATTGTTCCAGGGCTAGCGCAAGGTAGCGACCCCGAGACACCCCACGGCGAGACAGAATGAAAGCCTGCAATGACGCAGTGTCTGCGGTTTAAGCCAAACAGGCGGTTGTGCCAGCGAGGAAACGCGTCGAATGCCATGACCCCCCCCCCCCCCGTCTCGAATGGGCGGAGTTTCTTTGTCTCAGTTGCAATGAGTTAGAGCGACACTGAGGATATTTAAGAGACCCCTGTGAATTGTCTGTCAGCCTGGAGAAGAAGTGAATGAATCAAGCATGGGTCGCAAAGGATAGTATGAACAAAAGCAGGTGAGCAGAATGAGCTCTGAAAAAGAATTATGGCATCCCGTAAGGTTAAAGGTGGGATATTCCGAGGGAAGATTTGAGCAGCGCATCTCCGAAGCAGCATCGACAGTTCCACCGGCAGAGAGAGGCGGTCTGAGAAGAGTCTTTTGGGTTGTGATCATGGAGGAGTCCGGTGGTTCTGGCAAATCAACCTCATGGGTTTGTATGACTTCGCACTTAATGAAGTTAGGCGTTTCAGGCCAAAAATAGAAAGCAAAATGGAGAATCTACAAGAAAGTGCAGAGTTAAAATCAAGTAGGCATAGACCGAAAATAAGCCTCCTTCTTGATCGATGGCTATCCCAGAACTGCGTCCTCCTTCCGGCCACTTTCCAGGAGGAGCAGTTATGGACAGATAGAAACTGACGAATTCGAAACTTCGGCTGGCCTGCAAGGGCTTCAGTACAATAATCCAAGTGATTCATGATGAAGCAGTGAACGAGGGTCACGGGCGGCGTCATGTGACGATTTTCGCCGAATAACCATGCTGTGGTAAAAACAGGACCTGCAGAGAGAGGTGACATGGTCCAGCATGACATTTTTAATGTTATGTACTATTAAATTACTCCCTCCTCCTCCTCCTCCTCCTCCTCCTCCTCCTCCTCCTCCTCCTCTTACTACTACTACTACTACTACTACTACCGCTACCACTGCTACTACTACTACTACTACTACTACCACTACCACTACCACCATTACTACTACTACCACTACTACTGCTGCTGCTACCACTACTACTGCTGCTGCTGCTTCTACTACTACCACTACTATTATTATTATTATCAGTAGTAGTAGTAGTCGTGGTAGCAGTAGCAGTAGTAGTAATTTTACTATTATTACTTATTATAAGTTATTAATATTATTATTACTGTGGCGTTTTCGGGTCGGGCTAACTGTCCACGGGGTGGGGTACTCCAGCCCAGTTCTACGCTCGGAGCCACCCGCCTCACTGCCCCTTATATTTTCACTGTAAAATGGCCTCTCCATATCGCCTCTGCCCGTATCGTTCGTTCTCTCTAAGGAAGTTTCAGGATGGGCCGCTTCCTTAAGAAATCAACACTAACACTCGGTCTCGGGATCCGACTCTGCCTCTTCTGCGGTCGCCGGATGGGCGACGTCCTGAGGATGGCCTTACTCAGAACAGGGTTCGTTCCTTTACCGGCAATAGTCGTTCCCTTTTTGTGTGAGGACTTTCTCGTAACCACCATTTTACATCTTGTAACTCGCCCGCTACCGCCAATATTCTGAGACACCAGTCGCTTTCTCGGTTCCGAGAACAGGGAAGTCTTACGACGATCCTCCGTGTCTTTCCGCCCTAGGCACAAGGATATTGGGCGACACGTCTTCCCACTATCTCGCTCCATTTCCGTGAACTTCCGGAGTAAATTTCCGTACCAGGTCTCTGTTGGCAATTATCGACCAACAGTGCCTCAGGGGATAGGATACCCCTATGGAACACTGAAAAGAAGGTCCTCTCTCTAACCTTCTGTAAAACACCCGGACCTTCGCACCGACCTACGCACGAGGGGGCCCTTCCCCGCACTTCAGTCAGCCCTCTGATCAGTGTGTGGCGACAAGCAACTAGAGGAGTCGGTATCTTCCCGTTTCGACTCCGGTGTTATCGGGGAACCGACCCGGACTATGATGTACCGGGTATTTTCTTGGTCTGCGTTAGTTTCCGCGGGTCTTCCCGTATCCCCGCTCTCTGAATTTCGACCGGGAGAACCGCGGCCGCAACTTTACCCGAGTTTCGCACAACCTGTTATGTTCCAACTATCGCGACTTACTCGACCGTCTCGCGACGTTCCAACAAGGCGGGCCCAAACCCTGCGGATCAACGCGGAGCCAGTCAGAAATCAGACAGATTGGTTTGTTTCGGTTGCGACTTCCTCAGGAGCGCACGGACCAATTTCTAAACGGCACGGGTTTCTCTCGTACGGCAAATGCTACCCCGGGTTCACACAGACCTGTTGCCGCATCTTTCCCCGTTCTTCGCCCAGCCTCTATTTTTCCACTATCGTGACTTACTCGGCCGTCTCGCGACTTTCCAACAGGGTGGGCCCCAGCCCTGCTGGTCCAACGGAGCCAGTCAGAAATCAGACAGATCGGTTCGTAACGGCTGCGACGTTCTCGGGAGCGCACTGATCAGACTTTTCTCTTACGCGGCCAAAGAAAGGGGTAGTTTCCGCAACTTTCCCACTTGTTTTATACGAGCCTGTTTTACTTGACACTCGCCGACTACTTGGGGAGGCTTCCCGATGCCAACCCGTTACTTGCCACAGACCTGTATTTATTTCTTACGAACGGGGTCTTCCCCGATTCTGTCCAACCTCAACGTTCACCGTCCTGGCCAAGGCCGCCTCGCGATCTACGGTAGAGTGGGCCCTCGCCTCTAACCGGATCGACGCCGTCAGCCCGAAACCAGACAGTGTTTGTCTCGGTCGTCCCGCCGGGAGCGCACAGATTAGTCTTTTCCGCGGACTCTACCGTCCGTATATTTTATCGTAACCGGGACCAGATCGAACACGGGCTTCCCCGGACGTCACCCTCGTCCGTGTATTTGTATACGCTATGATTTCACTGAGAAACACTCGGACTCGTTCCCGTGAAGGCTCGCTACCATCCTTCACTCTGTTTTCAGGAGGCCCGCATCGCACCTCCTGTACTGTGGTATATGTGAAGGCACGCTACCATCCTTCACACCATAGGCATCGCAGCATGCGACACCTCTTATTCAAGCCCCATTTTCGTATTTTCAGCGGTTTGCTTATATACTAGCATCGATCAATAAAACGTAAATAAAGGTGTCTAACTTTCACCGATTATTTATCTTAAAACAAACGTTTTAGAGCCTATAAATTTCAACAATTTTGTTCGTTACTTTACTAAAACTACACTAAGAATTTTCCACGACCTAATTATTAAGATATTATTAGATTAAGCTTAAATTTAATAAAATTTAATTCCTTAAAATTCTATGCAGCTAACGCGGCCGAACCGCGCACACAATCGCAGCACTCAGCGGCTACCTAAAGCGCGTCATAGATACTCCTGCCTTTTTCCCAGCAGGCTTGCCTTGTGGCCGATCCGCCACACTCTCCCCACCTTACTTAGATGCGGAGCATCTCGGACAAAACCGGGGACCTTAATCAAACGTGACACAGAAACATCTCCAACCCAGATCCAATTAGAGAGCAAGGAACCAATATACCCTTGGTTATAGGGCGGAAAACCTCGGTCATCTGGACGACTTACTCAGATCAGTACTCAATCTCAGACCCGAGAACCTCTGCTACCATGCACGTACGCCAGGCAACGGTTGTGAGCCTAAACAACTGGGTGAGCCTACACCCCTTACGCCAACTCCAGCCACCCGCACTAACGACAGCCTAGTTACTGGTGCAAGAGACTCAAACCTCCACCCTACTGGTAACCTGTCCAGTTCACCAACCTTAACGTGGCCCTCTATCATGAAACTGAGCTCTACCTAACCGCAACCGGCAAGGAGCCCCAGGAGAGAAAAGTCACCAACTATCTCCCGATCCTGTCAATACGCACCAACTCCATCACATCACGCACTACTCCAAAATTAAAGAACTGAAAACCCGGGAAAGCAACTAGATCCCGTAATTGCTCCGCGACCTTCACATATACGATTTTTCTTTTTTTTTTTTTTTTATTTATTTATTTTTTTCCATTTTCATCATATATATCACAGCAGTACAATGATACAGCATCTTCTCGTAATCGCAAGCTAACAGACATCTCTACCGCAATACAAGTGTCAGCCAATCCGGCGACTAGTTACGACAGCATTTACGAATGATATAGAAACAACGTCCAATCGAAATTGTACATCAAAAGCTTCAAACTTCACATTTTGAAAATGTCATCGAACTTCAACGGTTCTCAAATTCATCACAGACCTTTCTATTAAACACGAACTCAGCAGTTAAAACAATAGAATCGCCATCGTTACACAAACATACTAACACGATCTAATTGAAAACTGTCATCAAATAGATACATAAAACTTGCACTGCAATACAGTCTTAAACCCTCCGCAATGAAGCGGTAACTAGTACTCTAAGTCTTTATACATCTGAGTACTAAAATATTGCACACAACAATTATGATCAAAAGAAACTCAGAACGCATTCTTGAACAGTCCATGACATTTAAAACGAAATTCTCATCAAAAGGAAACACAAAAATCGGTCTTCGAAAATAGTTCGTAAAACCCCCGCAATTAAGCGGTTATCACATTGACCTCGCGAAGGAACTCTTGATGTCTCTCGGTAGCGTCAAGTTCCCTTGTCAAAAACATGTCTTCTTTCGTCGGACAACCTTCTTCTTTAGGCGATTTCTCTTGAATGTCGGTAGGGTTTCAAGATTCATTTTCTTCTCTTCCCACGAGTTTCAAGTCGTCTTTTTTTCCAAGGTTTCCATTTCTGATTTGCATTGTCAGTTTGGATACTTCGACAGCACTCTCATGTTTACCGTTGGCAACTCACAGCACTTGCCTTTGTTTCTTCCGATCAAGGCAACGTAGAAACAGCAACATTTCACTTCCCGATTCCAATATCTCCAACTCAGATCCGCTTAGAAGGCAAGGAACCAATATACTCTCGGTTATAGGGCGAACAACCTCGGTCATCTGGACGACTTACTCCATACAGTACTCAATCCAGACCCGAAAACCTCTGCAACCATGCACGTACGCCAGCTAACGGTGAGAGCCTCAACAACTGAGTGAGCAAACAGCCCATACGCCCAGTGCCCTTACCCTTCTTCGACCGTGTCAGCGACAGCCTCATTACTGGTGCAAGAGCGCTAAACCACCGCCCTACTGGCAACCTGTCTAATCCACTAGGTCACCAACCTTAACTTGGCCTTCTTTCATGAACCTGAGCTGCGGCAACTCTGACACATCGCTGTTTCCTGCCTTCCCAAGTTTCCTGACACTTCACCGTCAATTGTTAAGTTCCTGGACCAGAAGTCCTGCCTCAACTGGTCCAGCGTCTTCTTTAGGCTCTGTTTCTTCATCTTTTCCGGCAGCTCTCTGCGCACACCACCGTTTCATGGGCCCCTTTTTTTCACACTGATAACCAACGACGTCGTCAGCGTTTCTCCAACGTCCAGCCTCCATACGGTCTCTTGTACACTACCAGGGGTCTGCTTCCCCTTGTTACAGCTTCCTCAAACTTTGGCGAACGTTCCTGTGGATTTTCCAATATTTGACCTGAATCTGGTTTTGATGCCAGCTTTCCGATCCCGTTGGTCAAATTCTTTATTTCTTCTTCAAGAACTGCCAAGCGACGATCCCGTTCCTTATTGGCAACATTGGTTTTCCCGGTCTTCTCTGATAGCTTTTACTCGGTCACACTCTTGGTCTGTTTCACTTGATTTATTCGATGATCGCCCATACGCGTCCAATCGAACCGTGTGCTTATACGCAGCCTCAAGGTTAGCCGGTTCTCTTTCTCTCTCGCTCTCGCACATTCTGTGCTAAGTCTCAGTTAGCGAGCGCATCAATGAAAATGTCACTTGCAACCGTTTCAATGATATCACTTATCGGTCCTGGGAAGATCAAAACCATCAGCCTCTTGCACTACATTGCTCAAGCTTTCTTCCGGAGCCTATCTGTAAGTGCGAAGTTCCAATCGATAAAAGCTGGTCTGGTTTTCGCAGCCATACCTGACTTTCAACGAGTTCCTGATAAGTTACATTTTGGTGTGCACCCATATCCCACAACAGTTGAGATGTAGGCCCTGTCAATGCACACATCACCTGGTCTGCTTCCTCTTGGTCACTCCATGCGTTGCAAGGAGCACAAACCTCGAACCTCGCCAAAAATGCGGCAAGCGCCGTTTTTCCATCATATTTTTCGTATTCAATTCCAATCCCTCGGTCTGTCGCCTTTTCATTTCTCTTCTGAGTAATAGGCGTCTTTTCATACGCTTTTTATAATTCACCGTAGTTGTCTCACGGTCACCTGGTTCACTTTCCTTTACAGTACTCAATGTAGACCGATGCTGGCCGGTTACATGACCCGCGGAACTACCGAGGCAAACGTCTCTCACCTAGTTTCTCGGTAAATCCCGCGTCTCTGACTTTCGCGGGACATTTCCCGACTTGCGTCTTTCACGTTCACGGACACTTCAAACCAGAATTTCAGTCACTCGATACCGCATATCTGTCTTCTCTGAATGTGACTCGCCATCTGACGAAAACTTTCTCACCTCAACTTCGTCTTTTTCAGGCAGAAATCGACTCCGCGATTTTCCAGACTTTCCGCTTTGAGAAAATTTTTCACGTTTCTCTGGTTAACCTCGGCTCCGCGAGTTTCCCGTAACTTCATCCTCAATGTTTCCTCGGCGATCTTCCGGGTTACCTGGGCCCATAGGGTTCCCCGAAATTACGCTTCAGAACACGTCTGAGGGTTGAGCCTTTGGAACTAACAATTCTTCCAGCCTCTTACTCAAAGATATCACAGTCTGTCGTAGGTAAGACATCTCAGCCTTCCAGTCCATTCGATTTCTGGCAGAACTGCCATGGTCTTGGTCAGCCACCAACGACCGCACCTCATCATCGTAACACCAACTTGTCCCAAAAGTACTTGTTTCCTTCTCTCTACATATAGATCGCGGTCCTCCAACCTGTTCGAAGGCTCTTGGCATACCTTCCACGATATTCTCGTGTTTATAATAATTCTCGTTGTCCTCATCCATTTCTGTCATCCATGGGACCATTCTTGACCATTTTTTGTAACCTGCGAGAGAAAACAAGTCTCTATCGTGATCTCTCGGCAACACAGCTTCCGTTTCAATCGTATTATGCGCGTCTTGTGCAGCCATTTCTGTAGACAACGCTCTCGTATTTGGAAATATCTTTGGGCGAGCACCTCGGTCGTCCACACTTGCCTGCTCAAGGTGGGGATTATAATCTGACTCGTCATCTGCATCTTCCAGAACTTCCTCTGGTCTACGGAAAGAAAACGCTGGTACCCCACTTCTGGTACCAATTGTGGCGTTTTCGGGTCGGGCTAACTGTCCACGGGGTGGGGTACTCCAGCCCAGTTCTACGCTCGGAGCCACCCGCCTCACTGCCCCTTATATTTTCACTGTAAAATGGCCTCTCCATATCGCCTCTGCCCGTATCGTTCGTTCTCTCTAAGGAAGTTTCAGGATGGGCCGCTTCCTTAAGAAATCAACACTAACACTCGGTCTCGGGATCCGACTCTGCCTCTTCTGCGGTCGCCGGATGGGCGACGTCCTGAGGATGGCCTTACTCAGAACAGGGTTCGTTCCTTTACCGGCAATAGTCGTTCCCTTTTTGTGTGAGGACTTTCTCGTAACCACCATTTTACATCTTGTAACTCGCCCGCTACCGCCAATATTCTGAGACACCAGTCGCTTTCTCGGTTCCGAGAACAGGGAAGTCTTACGACGATCCTCCGTGTCTTTCCGCCCTAGGCACAAGGATATTGGGCGACACGTCTTCCCACTATCTCGCTCCATTTCCGTGAACTTCCGGAGTAAATTTCCGTACCAGGTCTCTGTTGGCAATTATCGACCAACAGTGCCTCAGGGGATAGGATACCCCTATGGAACACTGAAAAGAAGGTCCTCTCTCTAACCTTCTGTAAAACACCCGGACCTTCGCACCGACCTACGCACGAGGGGGCCCTTCCCCGCACTTCAGTCAGCCCTCTGATCAGTGTGTGGCGACAAGCAACTAGAGGAGTCGGTATCTTCCCGTTTCGACTCCGGTGTTATCGGGGAACCGACCCGGACTATGATGTACCGGGTATTTTCTTGGTCTGCGTTAGTTTCCGCGGGTCTTCCCGTATCCCCGCTCTCTGAATTTCGACCGGGAGAACCGCGGCCGCAACTTTACCCGAGTTTCGCACAACCTGTTATGTTCCAACTATCGCGACTTACTCGACCGTCTCGCGACGTTCCAACAAGGCGGGCCCAAACCCTGCGGATCAACGCGGAGCCAGTCAGAAATCAGACAGATTGGTTTGTTTCGGTTGCGACTTCCTCAGGAGCGCACGGACCAATTTCTAAACGGCACGGGTTTCTCTCGTACGGCAAATGCTACCCCGGGTTCACACAGACCTGTTGCCGCATCTTTCCCCGTTCTTCGCCCAGCCTCTATTTTTCCACTATCGTGACTTACTCGGCCGTCTCGCGACTTTCCAACAGGGTGGGCCCCAGCCCTGCTGGTCCAACGGAGCCAGTCAGAAATCAGACAGATCGGTTCGTAACGGCTGCGACGTTCTCGGGAGCGCACTGATCAGACTTTTCTCTTACGCGGCCAAAGAAAGGGGTAGTTTCCGCAACTTTCCCACTTGTTTTATACGAGCCTGTTTTACTTGACACTCGCCGACTACTTGGGTAGGCTTCCCGATGCCAACCCGTTACTTGCCACAGACCTGTATTTATTTCTTACGAACGGGGTCTTCCCCGATTCTGTCCAACCTCAACGTTCACCGTCCTGGCCAAGGCCGCCTCGCGATCTACGGTAGAGTGGGCCCTCGCCTCTAACCGGATCGACGCCGTCAGCCCGAAACCAGACAGTGTTTGTCTCGGTCGTCCCGCCGGGAGCGCACAGATTAGTCTTTTCCGCGGACTCTACCGTCCGTATATTTTATCGTAACCGGGACCAGATCGAACACGGGCTTCCCCGGACGTCACCCTCGTCCGTGTATTTGTATACGCTATGATTTCACTGAGAAACACTCGGACTCGTTCCCGTGAAGGCTCGCTACCATCCTTCACTCTGTTTTCAGGAGGCCCGCATCGCACCTCCTGTACTGTGGTATATGTGAAGGCACGCTACCATCCTTCACACCATAGGCATCGCAGCATGCGACACCTCTTATTCAAGCCCCATTTTCGTATTTTCAGCGGTTTGCTTATATACTAGCATCGATCAATAAAACGTAAATAAAGGTGTCTAACTTTCACCGATTATTTATCTTAAAACAAACGTTTTAGAGCCTATAAATTTCAACAATTTTGTTCGTTACTTTACTAAAACTACACTAAGAATTTTCCACGACCTAATTATTAAGATATTATTAGATTAAGCTTAAATTTAATAAAATTTAATTCCTTAAAATTCTATGCAGCTAACGCGGCCGAACCGCGCACACAATCGCAGCACTCAGCGGCTACCTAAAGCGCGTCATAGATACTCCTGCCTTTTTCCCAGCAGGCTTGCCTTGTGGCCGATCCGCCACATTACTCTTTGGTAGGACTTCTGCCCCTTCATCCGATTAATGTCACTGTACGGCAAGAGTCTGACGGTCTCCTCATTAGTTGGTTGCCTCCGACGGCCAGCCCCGTTCCCGTCGAATCCTACGCCCTAGAGTACCGGACGGTGGGCCAGTGGGTGACCCTGTCTCTCCAGAGGGTCGATGAACCCTGTTTTCTCTGGAAGACCGTGTCTCGTGGGGTGACCTATCAGTTTCGAGTTACCAGCAGGGCGGATACCTGGCGGGTCAGCGAACCCAGTCCTTCTGTGACGTACTTTAACACAAGTTAGTCGAACCTACTATGATCATTCTGTTCTAAGAAAGTCTGTCGTATTTTCTTCTAATCTATTCCATTATGTTCTGTTTGTTTACATTACATCGTCTGCAATTTATTCTACTCTACTATATTTGCGCTATTCTTTTCTTTTCTATTGCAATACATTCTACATGTAGGTCTACTTCTGTCTGTTTTATTCTTAACCATTTTACTAGTTGATTTTGTTCTATACTCAGTCCTATCCTACCGTGCTCTATTCTAATCCATTATATTCCACTCAATCTATTCTAGTCTTTTCATTCTATCCCATTCTATTCCAGTCTTGGATAGCCATAGGCTAACAGCCTAGTGATATTGTAACTGAGTCATTTAGTCAGTGCGTTGGTGATTCAGCGCCTCAGCTTGTTGTTAGATGTGTCTGGACGTGTATCGAGTGACGTTGTGGCCTATGGAGTGCTTGGTCTTGCCTTCGCCATCATTGTGGCCATCCTGTGTTCTGGCCTCGTGGTTGTTCTGTCTCTGAGGAGGACCTTCGTTCAGAGGAAAATGACGAGGAGCAGTAGAAAACAGAATGACATCAGATACGGTATGATCAACGGTTCTTGTTTCATCTCGTCAGGCTACTCAGGGTCTAGATATTTTGGCTTGTTTTGTATTGTACTGATTTGTGTTAGTTGTATTGCATTGTATTACAAGTATTGTTTTGTGTTGTTACTGGTTTAGTCTTGTTTTTAGTTTGGTTGATCTGCTTGGCCTTCAAATTTATGATTACTCATATGGGCCCTCTGGTGTCTGTTCGTACTTTATCAGGCTCTGAGTGGGCCCTCGCGTTTTCAGATTCGGGCCCAGGCCTCTCGCAGTTGCGGGCCCTGCTGGTTAATAACCATTCAACTGCATTTGGTCTACTGACGTTTGATCTTGTTGTGCTGCTGAGGGTGTAGTTAGTTTGACTTGTACTGTATTGTATTGCTGGGTTAGCTCGTCTTGTGTGGACTGGTCTCGTTTGATTTCACTCGTTTTCAGTCTCTGGTTTCAGTCTTAGTTTCAGTCGTGTCTGGTGTCGTCTGGTCAGGTATAGTTTAGTCTAGTCTAGCTTAGACTAGTTGAATCTATAGTTAAATCTGCATGGTTCAGACTGATCAAGACTGGTTCAGTTGCTCCATTATGTTATTTGAATTTGTTTCAAAGATTTTGCCGTTGAAATCACTTATAGTGGCCTATTATTTATTTTTTAATGCTTTTACTTATTTCCTGCAATTTTTCAGAAAATGTGAAATATTATGAAGAGAATCACAAAGATGCAGCAGACTCGTAAGTGGATCTGTCTCTAGGCCTATTGTCTCATTTTTATTTAAACAACGACAAAAATTATAGGCCCTATTCTATTTATAGTTACAGAAAAATAAAATATCACTGATTATTTGTGTGCGTGCATGCGTGTTCGCGCGCGCATGTGCGGACAATTGTTTGTATAGCAGCTTTTGAGAAATGGACAAAGGGGCAGTAACAACAAACTTCTTCCATTTGAAATTTATCGATATGATCAGTAAAGCGAATTTCCAAAGCTAATGAAGGTAAACAAATGTTTTAGTCTTAAGTTTATGCCTATTTATTTTAAAACGTTATTATTAGATATAATTAAAAAATTTAGAGCCATGTTGTGACAAAAAGTAGCCTAATTACTTCAATAGTTGTCTTCTGTCTTTTTCATGCATATCGTGCTGAAGGATCACCCAACAACAAAACGGTATTCTTCTACTACTATTGCTACAGCTACTGCTACTGCTACTACTACTACCACTACTACTACTACCACTACTACTACAACTACTACTAATACTACTACTACTAATAATAATAATAACAATAATAATATTACTATTAATATTAATAATATTAATAATAATAGTAATACTGGTGGTGGTGGTGATGATGGTGATGGTGATGGTGATGATGATGATGATGAGGATTATGATGATGATGATGGGGCATATTTTCAGAGCTCAATGGAGATAAGAAACTGCTAGTTCCAGATAAATGTTTGCTTGTATGTTAATTTTTTGTTCCCGAGGGATTACATGATGATGATGATGATAATAATAATAATAGTAATAATAATGATAATAATAATAATAATAATAACAATCATCATAATCATAATCATCATCTTCATCGTTTGTTTATTTTTATATTTAATTACTTTTGTTTGTTTATTTTGACATTTCATTTGTTTTTCAAACCTTTCTTCTTTCCTTCATTCGTCTTTTTCTTCTCTCCTTCACTCGATCCATTTAGGGTAGAAATAAAGAAATTAATTCCTTTTTGTCGTAGATTCTGTTTTGGTCCACTGTCAAGATTCGTTGATGACGTCTGTAATGGATGACGTAGTTGACATGTTGACCCATGACCTTTGCAACGACACAGGTTCGATGATGATGATGATGATGACGACTAAGATGATGATGATTACCAAAATATAATACGTCACGATACAATATAGTACAATAAAATACCACACATTAGGATCAATACAATATGCCCTATTTTTATGACCATACGGTGTTTATCTGTTAACTGTTTGATTGATAGGTAGTTAGGTAGGTATATAGAAAGATAGACAGACAGACAGACAGACAGACAGACAGACAGACAGACAGACAGTTTCGGATTCATTAAGTATAATTCATTCATTCATTCATAGATACATTCATCATATGACATAAGGAAAAGTATTCTGAAACGGAGGTTGATTCGGGAACGTTGTCTGTTTCGGCAGATGGTTTGTCCTTTCGTCCGTTTCATTTGGAGGAAACCGTTTAAGAAGGGAGTGTCCTCCTCGGCGCCAAACCTTCATCCTTCGTTTTGAGCGCTTCAGACGAATCGAAACACAAATCAAAGACGAAAGAATACCCCGGTCGATTGACTGAATTTTATCCCTCCACCTCATCTTCCTCCTACTCCTTTTCTTCCTTCTCATTGCCCTCCTCTCCCTTTCTTCCTCTTCATCGTCCTTCTCTTTCTTTTCATTTTGTTTTCATCTTTCTGCTCCTCTTTCTACTCTTCCTCCTCCTCCTGCTCCCTCCTGCTCTTCTTCCTCCTCGTCTAGGCTTCCTTATCATCTTTCCCTCTTTCTATTTCCCTTTATCTTCGGCCGCTTCCTCCTTCTCTCTTCATCTTCCTCCTCCTACTCCTGCTCTTCCTCCTCTTTGCTCCTTCTCTTCCTCCTCTTCGATCCTCCTCCACTTTATTCTCTTCCATCTTCTTTTACTCCCCTCCATCTCCTCTTTTTACTCCTCCAATTCATCCTCCTCCACCTCCTAGTCTTTTACTCCTCCACTTTATCCTGCTTCTCCTCCGTTTGCCCTAAATCATGCGATTACAAAGCTGGATTTATTGATTTGTCCCTTCTTTCATGTTTTACTTCAATAAAGTATATCGAATCGTTTACTTAATCATTCGTTCGTCGTTACTTCTTTCTCAATTTCTTACCACTGACTCATTGATTTAGTTAATTATGAAAATTAATTAATTAAGAAATTCGGATATGCGTTTGTTTGATCATTTGTTCGTTCTTTAATATAGAGACGTATTAGGGGATAGCGGGATAAGATGGCCATGCATTTGCATTTTATGCACGACAAACGGAATACAAAGGCAAGGAATTGGCGTGAAATACGCTGAATGACATCAAGCATAGCCTAATCATCACAAGACAACTCTTTCATTTTATAACTATTTAGTCAATTTAACTGCTTTCCAGGAAAGTGGGTATCTTACTTGGTACCACTTGGTACCATATAACACTATATGAATCTTAGAGATCACCCGCACACAAAATGAAAATTAACCCCAGCATAAAGTATCTAAACAATGACTTAGCATGCCATATTTATGAATTCATGAAATTACCATTATACAAACCTGCAAAAATTCAGACCCGTTGTATAATCGATGCTGCATAACACACGGAATAAACTTTTTAGTTAAATTATTCCCCGTAACCGAAGGTATGAACATGCATGAGACCATCGCAGGAAATGATGCACATGCTTAGGCCTACTACTGGATTGGAACACGAAGCCGTAACAGCAACAGAGATGGGCACTTAGTATCTTGTGGGCGTTTTGCCCCACTCTTCCCTAATATTAAAAGTCGCAGATGACGGTGTGTGTAGAATTACTGAAGATTTAAACATTTTGCAATAGAACCTTTGACTTTATCGTGTGAAAATAGCACGGGGCTGAGGGTTAAGCCCACGCTATTAATTCGCCCTTCAAATAATAATAAGTAATTAAACAATTATTAAAGCTCTTGAATTTGGTACATTCGTTCGTGTCAGGCACAGTTTCTAATTATCTTAATCACTTCCTTAAATATTTTCCTTAACAGTAGCAACTGTTGTATCCATGGCTTTGATTTTACCGTCCTCTTCTCCTTGTCTCACTTTCCGGTTCAATTCCAAACACTATCCACCGTTGCCGTCTGACTGCCTGCCTGCACGACTCTTGGATCTTGACCTGGAACCGAACACTTCCTGCCTATCGATTTGGTTTTGACTGAGCACCTGTGAATAAGCTGGTTCCCGCGACTTAGCTTTCGTTGGGCGCCGTAGAAATATCGCGCTTACGAATACGATTAACAGAAGACCACTCTTCTAAAAACGGCAAGACTTCTCAGCGTTTTTATTTCAATCTTCATCATAGAGAATATGGAGGAAGGTTTAAAAAATCAAGTCAGAACAGCATTTCGGGAAAGGGCGTAGTTTAAATTTAGTTTAAGTTTTGTAATGTTATAAACAATATTTGGAATAAACGGATCAAATCAGAAAATTTAAGTGTCGAAAATTATACTGCGTCAATTGTTTTCGAAATTGATAATTGATATGACAGTATTCTTTTTGTCGATTTTGTTTAATCGGCGAATGTTGTGCTGTGGTTTGTCTACATCCCGACATCAGAATCCGATTCTACGGTCGAACCAGAGTACCCACTGAAAGATTAATTCTCCTAATTTTGGAGAGTGCCGCAAAAACGTAGCCTCTGGTCGGCGCGTGTTATACCGAAGACTCCATTTTATCGCTCCACATTTTAAAATAAAATAATAAATTCTTTTTTTTCGTCGAAATGTCCGGAATTCCGCCAAAGTCTTGGCAACCAGCTAACGTTACATTGGAAACAACGTAAGTAAATTATTTTTTTAGCACAGATAATGTCAAATAAAAAGGCATTTGCTCGTTCATATTATAAGTAGCTGCGTACGGCGAAAGCATTATCAGTTGCAACGTAATCAGATAAAATTATGGTTTCGCCCACATGCGGTCGCTAACTTTTAACCATATGACCCCCCCCCCCCCCCCCCCCCCCCCCCGATTGCGATTGGAATAGACCATTGCAAGCTCCATGTATTGATAATGCACTAAATAAACGATCAATCAGCAAGTGAGAGAGCCGCACAAGTGGTTTTCGAAATGCTATTATTGCTTAAAATAAATTATGAAATTGGGTACATTTTTGTGCTGATTGTTCGAGAAAATTTCTCACGACGGAATGCGCTTCGCCAGGTGAACTACTGTAGATACGTTGGAAAAAAAATTGCAAGTTGTGCCAGATTATCTTTTCCTTTTGCTTGTGGCACACATCCACGTGTTCTCCATGTATTTGGTGTACCTCATTGTCGTCCCATCAACGAAGTTCCGCACAAGAACAGAATTAACAAAATTGCCCTGCTGAGAAGTAAATAATATTGTTCTCCATTCCAAACTGAAATTACATAAACTCTTTATGCTTTAAATTTGCATATTGTAGGAAAAATGTGAAAGATATTCATATTGATAGAATATTAAGACTTTCATTCATAATGCCACAGCAAGATTGAATCAAAAGAAATGAAATTTATTGGAATTTATTAAAGTTTACTGATACTTACTAAAGTGTAGAGTATTTATTGAATTTACTGCAATTTATTGAAATTCTGTGGAATTTTTATCACAATATACTGATGAGTTTACTTATATTTATTGGTATTTATTGAAATCTACTTAAATTTTCCTGAACTTACTTAAATTCATTGAAATTTAAAGCACTCTAACATGATCTTTGGAAATAATTTCTTGTGATGTCGAGTGGTGTAAAACATTGTTCAAAATTGCTTCAAAGAAAGACTGCAGAAATTTGAAATTCAGTTCTGTTTTTTCTCATGAGGATGGGATTAATTGAACTTGAGATGTATTGGAAGCATGCACCGAAGACTTGTTGTAACTTTGCCGAGTTGGCACGACGCGGTTACTACAATGGAACAAAATTCCACCGAATCATCCACGATTTCATGATCCAAGGAGGAGATCCCACAGGAACAGGTGAGAAAAACCAACTGGTCAGCCATTGGGTCAGTCACTCAATCTTAATATCAGCCAGTCAGTGAGTAATTGTACAGTTGTAACCAAAAGTTTGTGACCACACACTTTTGGACACATCTTCCAACTTTAAAATAGTGTTTCTGCTATTACCAATTTATTTGGGGGGTTACTGTGCTTGTTTTTTATCAGTGTTGTAACAACAGATTGCTATTGTGTTAAATAGGTGGCAAATTAGTTTGGAAGTTCATATTTTGTTTATATTGCTTTACAGTCATTTTCATCAAGAAAATGGTTTTATTGGACTTTTAAAGTTTCTGAATTGCAGGATTTGTGCTAGGTAAGTGCTATGTGAGTGATAATAAGTGGAGTTTGAATTACACTGTAAAGTTAATACCATATTAGCCCTCACTTTGTGAAAGAGACCCCCTGGTTTCAACTGCTTTTTGTGTGCATTAGAGAGCTGGCCATAGTTCATGGAAAGGGGCCAATACCAGAAAATTGTGCACAACCCATTAGAGAGATTGGAAAAAAGCTGAAGTTGGCTCATTGTACTGGTTGACTATAATCCAAAGGTTGACTGAACTGCAGAACTTCAAATCACAGCATCGCTGTGGGTGACCAAAGGTGACCATCAAGCAGTTTGACAATGCGGTTCTGAACATTGCCATGACAATGTAGAGTGATGGTTTTGAGATGTGCTTGGTTTTTGTAGGCTGCGGGGGAAGTTCCATCTATGGAAAAGAATTTGAAGATGAGATCTCACCAGAACTTAAACACACGGGTGAGGTTTTTGGGAGAATTGACTGAAGTTTATTTAGCACCATGATTGTAATGCATACTGGAGTTTTGTCTGTTGAACCAACTAAGCAACGAGTCTTGCCCAGTTTATGTTCTTTTTGCCTCGCTTACTGTCACTTGGTTATTGCCACATACATACGTACACCCATAGATCATACATTCCTACATACATAAAGTAAGCAAAGCCTTACTTAACTCCACATTTCAATGATTTTTAATTTGCATATTTTGGTGACCTATGTCTTTAGTTTCCAAGTTTTTAAATGTTGTTTTTACAAATTTTTATCACTTTTCCAATTTGTTTACATTTCCTAGTTTATAAGGCAGCCCATACCAAACAATCTTAGGGCCCCTGATGTTCATCCTCTGTACCTCTGCACTGTCATCCATTGCCTGTCATCATAGCACAGAAATGCACCTTTATGCCAATGACATCCAACGTACCTCTCTGGCTAAATGAGGTCACAGATGCTACCAAGAAACTTCATTCCCGCATAGATGACATCATGCCGTGGGTAGTCTATATGCTTTAAACTTGACCCTGATAAATCTGAACTCATCTGATTTGACCGTTTCTGTAAGCTCCTACATATAAACATACATACGTTTATGAGCTGTTTGTTACTGAAAGTGTAAGTTTTTTCAAACAGGAGCTGGAATTCTATCGATGGCCAACAGTGGTGCAAATACAAACGGCAGTCAGTTCTTCATAACCCTCGCACCAACTCAGTGGCTTGACCAAAAACATACAATCTTTGGCCGAGTCTCACGTGGTATGCAAGTGGTTAGTCGCATAGGACTAGTTGAAACTGATCAAAATGATCAACCTGTTGATGATGTCAAGATTCTACGAGCCACCGTTTCATCAGCACGTTAGGACTTTTGTGAGAAAGTTGTTTAAGTCATAATTAAGTAAGACAATTATTAGTGAATTTAAGAACTGAAACTCTGTTTCAAAAGAGCTTAACTTGTGGAATTGAAAGTTACACATTTGTATTGTTTATGGATCTCCAGGTGTCTAAATACTTACAACATTCTAGTGCCTTGTTATATCTGCTGTTGATGTCAGACTGGACTGTCAACCCAAAGGTTGGGGTTCAAATCCTGTGTGGATGGAAAGATGTTGAACTTGGCTATAAAATGAGTACATTAGCTTTGCATAGTTGGGATAATCAAAAGGTTTGGAATGGCCACCCATACTCGTCTACTGAGGTTAAGAAAATGAAGTCACTGGCACTTCACCCAAAAGTGAATGCATGCAGTTTTACACTTGACAGATTATAATTATATTGATATTGGTAATAAATATTAAATTAGTATGTTAATGTGAAGGTGCTTATAATTATTATCATACTGTTTATTTTGTATACCCGAGATAAAATGATCCCTCAGGAGTAAAAAATGTTCACAGAAAATGAAAAAAACATCTTTTGAACGGCTAAATAACAGTAAAACTTGTTATTATTGACATTTCGGTTTTGTGGTCCTTACTGTACAATCAGTGCTGCTGGACTATCATGTGCTTGCTCTGCCATGTGCATACATTTGACAGACAGAACTGACACAAAGCTGTCTATTGATTTACTTGATTTTATTAAAGCATTTGACCTTGTTACTCCACACTCACAGTCCACCGACAAACTGTGCTCTTTAACTGTAAAATAACAGCTGCATAGAATCTGAATATGAAGTTAGGCAGCCAGCATAGAATTTCAGTAGCAATGCAGAACAGTCATGTGACTCATTCTAAAATACTTAAAGAACAAAATCACAAGGCACTAAATCGCCGAATTAAAATGTTATTTGATGCAAAGTGAATCAAACTTCTCCACCTGTGATGCGAGTCGACTGGAAGCAGTTGCAAAGTCGCACTGCCACACCGAAACTTATTGTTGAAAACAAAATCACCAGAAAAGTCTAAAAAAGAAAAATATTCTTTAACATAACAAACGTAACTCTTCTAATCGGACCCTACGTCTAATCCAAACTAGCTCTAATCTAATGCTGTCTTAATCGTACCACAAACCGAAGTCCTACACTACCTTAGATCTAACTTAACAAATCTGACATTCTGTCCCGACCTAACTAACCTGTCCCCTTTCCTTCCTTCAAGAAATGACTCAAGGCTCACTATTTCACACTGCCTTTCAAACCACTGGATATTTATCTGCACTACCACCTGTGGTTGACTAGCCACTGTTGTGTGGCCTTGTGCACGTTACAAATTTTCATAATAATAATCCTGAACTCTACCCCAACCTAAGTCTAACCATAACTATTCCAACTTCACTTAAACCTACACCAACCTAACTCTTATTCACCCTAACTATCCCAATTGAAAACTAACTCAGAACAGGACCATAACCGGAGTCTAACTAATTCTACCCTATTCCAAACTCTACCACTTTCTAGTCTAATCATCAAAAGTTAGGATTCAAGACTTGTAGCTGTCCTACCAGAATGAGGATCTGGTATCTGGCATAGAAGAAAAGGGACTGAACACGATAGAGTGCAATTGTGCACGGAATATATGCCTCGCCACCTGCAGACTCACGACACCTACAACACAAAACTCCACCATACAATGCAACACTATGCAATATGATACTATACAATAAAGTACTATACAATATGCAGTGCTCTTGAGAGTTACAAACAGGAACATTGTTATAGTTTGTGTATTGAAACATACACACATACAATGCTATAAAGTACAATACAATAAAAAATGTAATAACAAAAATTAATAAAATACAAAAGATTACTATGAAAATAAAATACTATGCAACACTATACATTAAAATACAGTGTAATACAATAAAATACTACACAATAAGTATACAATAAAAATAAATTACTATATAAACATTACAGGAAATGAAAACACAAAAAGAAAACTTTAAAAACCAAAAAATTAAAATACAATACTATAACTACTATATTGTAAAATAAAATACTATACCATATAATGCAATAAATTACTTACAACACAAATAATTTGCAATACAAAAACAATACAATACTGTACAGCAGAACAAAAAACCAGTATACATTATAATACTGTGCTGTAAATTAAAACCAGTTATTTTCAAAAACCCCAAATTCACCCTCCGAACAGAACCCTAACGATGAATCCTAACCATGTAAAATGGAAAAAACCAAGAAAACAACCCCAAACCAATTATCTAACCTTTGACCCAAACCCCAACCATAAACCCCAAAATTACTTAGTTAATTTGGGTCAAACCTTGTGAAGAGAAGAATGAGTAGCTTTTCTCGATCCTTGTAAACTTGGTGCTGAATGTGAAGTTTCTTCCAAATCTCGTCTGATATCTTCATGCCCTCTTCCACCAAACACGCCAAACTGAAGATGCCCTGTCAATCAATCATTCGATCAATCAACTGATTAAGCATTCAACCAATCAAGCAAAGTTTCAATCAAATAATAAATCGGCATATTTCGCAAACAAATAAAATACTGAAGTAATTTAGCAAGTATTAAATAAATGCATAAATAAGTAAAGTAGAACCTGACCTGGGGGTCACCAGCCAGAGCAGCATTGCTGTACATCGTTGCCACCTTTTCAATGTCCCATACACTGGCCATTGATCCATAGTAGTAATACTCAGCCATCTTTATCCAAGCTAATCAGCCAATAGATTGATCAATTAATCAAACATCAAACAGATCAATCAATATATCGATTGGTGAACAGACATACTGATTAACAGTTCAAATAGATCATTCAATACATCAGAGTAAAGAAATCAGCCAATCCATCAATAAATCATTTCATCTAATCAATCAATAGATGGACACAAATTTTAAAAAAAGGCATGTTGTCCACTTATTTACAATTTGGATAAATTAATCAAATAAATGAACAAATAAATCGTTAATAAATAAAACATTTATTAAAAATATCTGTAAATCACTCAGTATTTCATTCACCATTAAAAATTTGCATACAATGCCTTTTCTGGCTAACCATACCGTAAGAATTTACATCCTTGAAAGGTCGCTGGGTCGAGAGATTGAAATGGCGCCATTTGCAATCTTTCTCCACCAACGATTTGACATTTCCCTGTAAACATATATGCACTAGACAGGCAAACTGTGTCCTCCTTAGGAAAGCTCAGGTGTAACTAATCTGCCAAACGCAGGCAAACGCCGCCCCCTTTGGGAAGCTGCGGGATTAACTGTGACCATCTTTAGGTATCCAAAAATTGTTGCCCCTCTGGGAAGCAAATCAGAGTACCTGTGACTTGCTTTAGGTAAGCAAATGGGAGTAACTGTGACCTGCTCTAGAAAGCCATTGAAGTAACTGTGACTAGACTAGATTATATATGAACAAAATTACTTTTAAAAACATCAATTATAATTGTAATAAGAAATTTGTATAGCGCCGCTTCACGAGAAACTAATTAAAGGTGCTCTCTCACTAGTTTGAATGATGTTAAATGTCATAAAGAACGGAAAGCTCATCAAATAAGTAAATAATTAATACTCAGATAACTTATAAATGTCTGTTTAATAACAATTAATAATAATAATAATAGAAGGGTCACCAGTTGCAGGCTACCACACAAACTCAGAGCCCAATCCGTTGGTAGGACGTACTTAACTAGACCACAATTAACTAATTAAATTTAATAAGACTCACATAGTTTTCATCACACAGGTAAGCGAGATTGAAGTTTGCAACTTCAACCCCTGAGCTGGCTGCCATCAGATAGAAGACGAGGGAACGCTGCCAATGTCTCTTGCGGAAGGCTCGCACTCCACTTGAAAGGACCTTTCCAACCGACGGATTCTGCTCTGCTATGTATCTTGCCCACCTGGACAAAAGCCATTACAATTAAAGGATTATCATCATCATCATCATTATTATTGTTGTTGTTGTTATTAGTATTAGTATTTCTACAATATTTTAGTATTATTGATTATTAATTTAGTATTATGATTATTTAGTATTATTATGACTAATACTATTACTGCTATTGTTTACCCATTGTTGAAATGATCCTTCAAGAATTTAAAATTCACCAGAGAATTACCAAATGGAAAAGACATTTAGATACTGTAGCAGGGTATGAAAGGTATGGTAAATGACTATGGTATGCCAAGCACTGAAAAGGGAGTTGTGATGAAGAGTATAATAAGATGGTATGAAGATACTCTAAGGTATGGTACGAAAAGGGTGTTAATGCATGATAGGTATGGTAAGAAGTGATTTGGTTAAGGTAACAGGTATGGTAAGAATGGTAAGACGATTACATACTCCATGGCAACGTGTGGTTCGCGTACGACCCGAGGATGACCTCGAATAATGTACATTGCAAGCAGAATTCCAGCCTCCAGTTGACCTTTGGTTGCGGCCGAAAGAATAAAGTCAAACGCCTTATCCTAATCAATAAAAACAGGTGAGCCTCATTCTAAGCACCAGCAACAGGCATTTACATTTAAGGCAAGATATGTTAAAGTAAAATTAGGTAAAGTAAGGTAAATTTCTCTACATTACTGTAGAATACTTAAAATGCTTTACCCTACTTAGCATACCTTACCCAAAGCTATGATATAACTTACCTTACCTCATCTTATCTAACCTTACCTTATTCTATCATACCTTACATCAACTAACCATACCTTACCATAATGTACCATGTCTTACCCTATGGTAAGCTGTAGCTTACCTAACCTCACCTTACTTCACTCTACCTTACCATACTAGCTTACTTTAACATACCTTACTATCCCCTACTTTACCATACTATCTCTTACCTCACTGTACCATACCTGACTTCACCTTACCATACCTTATATCACCTTATTGTACTGTACCTAACTTTACCATACTTCATCATACCGTACACCAAAACACATACCCTACCATACCTTACCTCAATATACCTCACATCACCACACAGAACTGCTGCTAGTAATGCAGAGTTCTGATCTGGCTGACTTACCCGATTGATGCCACTCCCTGGAAAGATGCCCTGGAGGTACATATGAGCGAGGTTGAAAGCAGCATCCTTGCTCCCAAGGGCATACGATCTCTGAAAGAAGTCTGCTGCCTTGGAGTGGTTTTTTTCGATCTCAAGGGCGTGCCATCCAAGGGTATTGAGGGCGTCCGGGTGCTGGTGCTTGGCCGCCTCCTCCAGGCTCTTGACTGCCCCAGTCAGGTTACGCTTTGTTCCATGGCCCTGGTCAACAGCAGTTAAAAGTCATGGACAAAACCTCAAATAGGCTGTTGGAATGAACTTAACTGTCAAGATATTATATTAACATAGTTATAGTATAATAATGATTATTACTGTTATTACTAACATTATTATTCCTACTACTATTAATATTATTATTACTACTTCCACTACTACTACTGCTACCACCACTACTACTACTACTAGAACTACTGCTACCATTACAACTAATATCGCCACTAGTATAACTTTAACACCAAAGATTCGTTATAATATGCTTTCTTATAATGACAAATTCTGATATAACATGAATTCTAAAATGAATATACCTGTAGGAACTCCTTAAAAACTACCTCATTACATGGCGGTTCTAGATATGGCTCCCAAAGCAAGCATCATAACGAGTTTCTGTTATTACAATATTAATATCACTATTATTACTGTTATTATTTACTATTAATAATAGCAACAAGTACACAAGAACTGGCTTATGTATTATTACAATTATAGAGATAGTGAGGCACAGAGATACAGAGAGGCAGTGACAGAGAGACAGACAGAGAAAAAGACATTAAACAGAAAGGGAGATACAGAGACTGGAGACATAGAATACAGAAACCTTGAGTTGGATGATGCCATAGTCGTATAGTGCAACTGGATCTCCAGATGAAGCACTTATCCTGTAATATTCTGCTGCAGCAGCCAAATTCCTCTTGATGCCCTGAGCTCCCCAGTAGAACATCCGAGCGATGCTTTGCTACCATGGATAACACAAGTTCATAGACTTAATATTTGCCTCTTCTAATCATCACCACCACCAGCATCATCAGTATCATCGTGGCAATCATCATCATCAACAGCAGCAGCAGCAGCAGCAACACATCAATGTCGTCATCATCATCATCACCGTCCTCCTCCTTCTCCTCCTCGTCGTTGTCACCACCACCACAACCACCACCTAAATTTAATAACCTGATATTCAAAAATAAAATAATTTTTGATTAAACTTCTGAACAAAACCTGCTACTGTTTATCAGTGTTGTAATAGCAATCAACGCACCTGTGCATGAAGAACTCCTTGTGATGCCTGATGCTTCAACCAGATGAATAAATCTCCCGTCTCCTCCGTTTGTGAACTGATGTGAACTTCATTTGTCAACCGAACTAATTCCGTCAGAGCCTCCAAAGATAATCAATCAGTCAAGCAATAAATCAATCAATCAATTAACAGATCATTCGAATTAACTGATTGATAATGTAATCAATTAATCGACCCTTAAATTAATTAATCAATCATGCCACATAACTCAATTAATCAATCAATCAATTAGTCAATGAATCATTTGATCACTCAACTAATAAACCAAAGAATCTATCTATCAATTAGTGTAATCAATCAATCAATCTGTCAGTCAACAGATCGGAATACCTACACCAGTGTTGCTGTGTTGTTCCAGATCAGCACGGGTCAAGTCGGCCACAGTCTTGTAGTAAACTAAAAGTATGAATATTCAGCATGTAGGGGCCTACTGCAAATACCTGTTAGAAGTCGTTTGGCATTACTTAGAACATTCTATCTACAATCCAGTGCTTGTGTTCATTCAAAACATAAAGACTTTTTGCTTTTCAGTACAACACAGCACATTTCTCAATACCTGAATCCCACAAAAGAAAGTTCTCAACTCTATCCGTTGTCTGCTGCTGGTCAGGAATTGTTAACTCGGCCAATGTCTTATATACGGCTATGGAAGACCCATTTTTATACACATTCACTCATTTTTTTGGAAAGGGAGTAAGAAGGCAGTAAACAGGCAGTTGCTAAAGAAACTCTTGACGTGCACTTCTTAATAATTTGCCAAGGTTTTTCAACTGTCACCAAAGGGCTTTGATGTATTTCTGCATTAGATTTCTTAACTTCATTTTCTTCTGGTGCTGGTGTATGAATGCGATCCAAACCACAATTCATCACACCATAAGAAGAAATCTTTTGTCAACCTTAACAGTCTTTTACACATTGCCAACGAATACTGATGTCTTTATGTCTTCAATCTGTTTGCATTTGGCAGCCAACACGTAAAATATGTTCTTTCTGCTTCTGCAATTGTGTTACTTCCTTCAAAAAATTTAAGGGATGTTGCAATAGTAACATTAAATATGTCCTTAAGAATTTATGTTCTAAGATTCAGCATAAAGTTTAAATGATACATATTAGTTAATTTTGTGCAATAGCTCTATCTTCTGCGCACTTTTGTCAGCGATAATTTGCGATGTGCTTCTGCCGGCGCAGTTGTACTGGTGCTTTTGTCTTAATGCTTTTGTCTTGTGCATTTCTGTTGGTGTGCCATAAAGATTGGACTAGATAGGATTGGGTTAATCAGATTAGATTGGATTTAGATTGAACTGCAATAAGATTGGAATAGGCTACACCAGAATTAGGTTTGACAGCAATAAACTGGATTAGTTTGGATTAATTTAGATTTAGATTAGATCTGATTAGAATTAGATTAGATTGGAATAGATTCAATTGGATTTGTATGAATTAGATACCATAAGCAAATTCCAAGTCAGCAGGAAATCCGTCCAGACCAAAGACATGTTTGTTTGCCATAGACAGAAGACTAAGGCGATGACTTCCTTCCACAGCAGCTGCCATTAGATACAAACGACCCTAGAAACAAACATCACCCACTGGCAAGCAGTTAACCCATAGGCACCCAAATTTCCCAAACACTAGTTTAACTGAATAACTTCTAAATTTCTTCATATATATAGTAAAGCTAAAAAATTTATATTACCTTACTTCATCTTATTCCCATACCCTATCTTATTACCTTACCTATTCAGATACCTAAATTGTACCGTACCAGTGATTCGTTGATGGGAACAGCAAGTCCATAATAGAGAAGGGTCGATAGAAGAAAGGATGCTTCGCTATTACCAAGGCAACTGGCCTCTTTCAGTCTCCCAATGACTGCCCTCATATCACTGAAGTCAGCCTTTGCACTGTCCTCATCCTGAATAAGGACAGAAATATTTATGAAAAGCAGAACACGTATTAAAACAGGTTCAATGATATCACCATCATAATCATCTTTACCTCACAATACTCATTACCATAATCATTAACCTTATTTTTAATATATTTTCATTATGTTAAAGCAACTGCCACTAAATGTAGTTTAAGTAAATTATAATATATAATGATACAAAATTAAAGCAAGCAACTATATTTACTTTAATTTGATTTAAGCTAAAGTAAATGAACATTACTTGTTATAGTCAAATAATTAAATTATTAAATTAAAGTTAAGAATATATAAATTATTAAAATTAAAAATTAATATTAATACAGTTGGTATTCCCATAAATGCCTTTATGGCTCTTGTACTAATTTCTTGTTCCTGAGGGATTATGCGTATTTAGGGTAAGAAAATATTGACACATATAATAATATTAACATAATTATTGTTTATCAACATCATCATCATCATCATCATCATCAAGCAGCCAAAAGACTAATATCAATCAGGTAATACACTAACGAGGAATGCTGTGGCATTTTGATGCAACTCAGTTCCGATTTCTGTCAAGCTGACATCATTTCCTTCCATGACACTTCTTCTGACCAGTCTCCGAAGCAGAGCATCTCCTCTGGACCTTGGCACGTTGAATGGATGACAGATGGAAGAGGAGGAGGAGGAAGGAGTATAGGAGGAGGTCATTTGTAGAACATCTAAATTCTTGTATGGACAGCTCTCTGGAACAGAGCAATACAGAATTTTTAACACCAGTGGCAATGATTTTTTATAGGGGCAGGAATAAGAGGAGGTATAAGAGGAGAAAGAGCAGGAATAACAGCAGGAAGACAATGAGAAATAGGAGGAGAAATAGGAAGATGAGTAATAGGAAGCAGGATAGCATAAACAGGAAAAGTAACAGCAAGAAGAGGATGAGGAATAAGAAAGCAATAGAATGAGGAGGAAGGTAAGGAGAAGCAGGAACAGGAGAAGGAAAATAACGAGAAAGAGGAACATAAGATAGAAGAGAAGGCTCATGATAAGGAGGTTAATCACAGTACATTCAAAAATTCCTGTGAACAGTTCTCTGGAACACACGAGCTGTCGAAATGCGATATAAACTTACTGATTACTTTCTAGAATGACTAAGTAAAACGAGAATGCTAATTTTATGGAAACCTTAATGTAGCAAGACTGATAATTTTTCGTGGCACCCAATAAATCATCTCCATGTAAATGATTAATGAAAAGAAATAAAAAATTTATGATAAAAATCTTTAGATGTACATCATGTCATTAAATGACAATTATCTCACTTCGTCGGATAATTTCATCCAAAAGGACTTTTGACTGAAAGATGACAGAGTTGACATAATGGACATATCTTAGACATCTTCTTCTCCTGTCATCTAGTTCCAATGCGAACATTGGATGACTGGATGATGGCACAGATAACTAAAACATAGACCAACATTTATAATTATAATTGCCTATTAATTATATTATTCATATATTTATTATAATTTATTAATATTAATATTATTATTACTATAATTATTAACACCTATTATTATTTATTATTTTGTTCATAATAATATTATTATCATATTCTTTTAACCAAAGGTACACATGATTCTTCAGGATTACAAATATTACAAGGAGCATAGTTCCGCAAGGGACAGTCTTCGTGGAAGAGGTGCCACAAAAAGGAACAGCACTGAAGCACTGGATGGCCATAGATGAGCACTGACAAAGAATTTTGAATAAAACTGATCATTATTAATGTTTTTATTATTATTATCATTATTATCATTGATATTATTATTATGAATATTTCTTGAGAGGTCCAACCTGCTGGGGTAAGAGAGACTTCCTCCGATGAATGGCTGCCTGTCCTAGGTAACCCTTGAAAGTTGGAAAAATCTCTGATCCGCCAAGAATGAAGATTCCAAAAACATCGTCGTATGAAGGACGCAAATTCTCTAGACTGAAGTAAGACCACAGAACTGGTTATTGAGTTATGTGGGGTGAACTGCTTTCCCAGGTGAGCAAACATTTATCTCAAACTGAGGCTGGTAAGTATTAAGGTACTAAATTGTTATTCATAGCACAGCCATATAATTTTAATGAATTAGTAATTTATTTATTTATTTATAATTAGTAATTTATTTATCTAATCCTGCACTCTCTGATTCCAGTTTTAACCATAACCAAACTCAACAGATATTTAAATAAATACTTATATTGAAAAAAAATTGAAAAAAGAAACCAAAACTCAATATAGGTTTGCATGAGAAACCTTTGTATCTGTACATTATCTGTTTCGACTCGTTGTTTTATTGCAAGTGGAATGAACAGAAAATGACCTGAACTGAAAAAAATAATATTGGCCTCAAACAAATCAAACTCAGGCTCAGGGTGTTGCAAAAAATAATGCACCATTTTCAAGCAAAAAACAAAGGGCATGGAAATAAAAATACCATTAACCATTTGCAAAATAACGGCTCCAGCCGACCACGGATGACCTTACATGATTTGGGCTATGGCCTTTAGCTCAAACTTGGGACCATAGTTGAGATAGAGGTTCCAAGGCTAAAAGAAAGGCCAGCACAAATTTATATAGCACGTTTAAAAAGTTCCTAAATGTTATATATGAATAACCCAATTCATATGTACATACATACATACACACATGCATAAATATATACACAAACACATACATGTACATTCACAAAAGTAGAACATACATAGCGCAGTGATAAGTGTCATATAGCCAGACACTACCACACAAATTATGTTTATTTTCCCATACAGATGAAGTGTACTTAATCAAGGATGGGTGCAGAGGGACAATCCGGCCATGGGAACTGGAAAACTAAAAATAAGTACCAAAACATTTTGTGCCAATTAAAACTCCAAATAATGTAAAATTGGCAAAGATAAATAGGGGCCTTGCTTAACTGGTCCCCTTGTGTAAACCTCTGGATCTGCCACTGCATTTACTAGTACACTTACTGGCATACTTACTATCAAGCCGAAATATTGGCATACTTACCAGCATACTTACATGAATGCTTACAAGTAAATAGGAATACTTACTAGTAAGCATTTCTGTAAGTATGCTGCAAATATACAAGTATTTTGGCATGACTGTAAGTATGCCAGTATCATATCCTACTTACTAGCATTTACTAGCATACTTGGTGGGATATTCACTGGGACTCTTGGAAGAATGGCAAGGGTTAGGCTTGGGTTGGTTGGTTGGGGAACTCACCTGTGTTGGGTGAGTGGAGATCATGAGTCGGACCCACTGGAACTTTGGAATGGAGAAATCCAGTGAAGTGAGGAAGGCTGTTGTGATTCCGCTGTCCAGGATCAACTCCAGATGGAGCTGACCTAAAAGCAGGAAGAACACAGGCGCTACATAAATGCTCTGCTCATCTAAGCGAATATCTGATCAAGTAGCTTCTAAAGCATCCATCTGACAATGCAGAAGAGCTCAAAGGTAGTTGCCATGGTAATGAGTTGTATCTTAGGTATCAAACAATGCGTTTTTATGCGAGTATTGTATTTGTAGTATCTTGTATTGCATTCTATTGTGTTGTATTGTATTATTAACCTATTACGTGCACAGCATCTGAGCTCTGGTTCAGCAAATTGTCCCTCTGAGAGAAAATCCTCTGTTGCTTCCCATTTCTCTTCTCCTCTCCGCTTCCACAACTCCTCCCCTCCACAATCTCCTCCTTTTCCCCATCACCCCTCCCCTCACCTTCTCCGGCCTTTCCCTCTGTGTTACATTTATAAAATCACTTTTTGCTTTCAGTTTCTTCCTCTCCTTCTACCCCTTCCCTCTCCACTTCCAAATACTCCCTCTCCAATAATCTTCCCTTCCCATGCCTCTCCTCTTTCCAGTCTTTCTCTCAGTCGCTACTTCTCGAGATTACAATTATGCTTTTATAAAATAGGGTTTGCTTTTGGCTTTTCCACTTGCTTTTCCTCCCATCTACCATCCTTTTGCCTCCCACCATCCCGCCACTCTCCAATTTCCCCTACCTAATAAACGCCTGCTTCTTCTCCTTCCCAATCTCCCTCACTTAGCTCTTTTCCTTTCCCTCTTTCGCACCGAACTCTCTGCCTCCTTGCCTCCCTCCTTGTCGCCCTCCTTCCCTTACTCCCTCTCTCCTTTCCTCCCTCCCTCCCTCTGTTTTATTCTCATTCTCTGTCTGTCTCTCTCTCTGTCTCTCTAACATTTATGAAGAATTTTCCGTTGCTCCCAGTTACCTTGTGGCTGCAAAAGCAATATCAAACATGTTCTCATATTATGTTTTCATATTATTCGATCAAGGTCGATTTCTACGTCGACCTTACCTTACCTTACAATTTTCTGGATCGAACCCTACTAAAGCATATTGTCAGTAGATTGTAGCTTGTACTTAAGGTCATCACATTGCTGCCAGGACCGTTGACAGCGACTTACTTTATCTCATTTAATTTATGTAGATTGTCTGTAGACTGCCTGCTCAATAAGAACAGTCAACATCGGAATAAAGCAGTGTATTATATGTGGAACTATAATTAAACTGTCTTTATCAAGAATAACAATAACATTTGTTATACCATATTTATGTTGAAACTTGTGAAATAATATTTATTAATGAACTTGAAATTCTTTACATCTTAGCACATCTTAAATAAACTTACATTTGCTGGTCAATCAACTAATTAGTATAATTTAATTCATCTGTGGCATCACTGACTGACCACATACAAGTCTAAGCCTTTTATTATAGAGATTTTTCATTGTATTTGTATAGTTTTGGTATTGTACTGTATTGGTATTGTATTATTTTTATTGCATTGCATTTGTATTGATGTAATTTTATAGTGCCTTTCCCAAAAAAAACACTTAAAGTGTAAATAGAAAATTTCAAATTGAAAACGATTATGATGATGAAGGATTTTTTCATAATTCTAATGATGATGAAAATGACAATGATGATGATGAATATGATGATGATGATTATGATGATGAAGTTGATGATTTAGACTTACCCTAGATTTTGGCCTGCACACTGATTTTGCTTTTGACTGATGGCTTGAACATTATTACAAAGGCACTACAGAAGTTCTCATATAAGATTAGATTTGAATGAAACTTTGATGATGATGATGATGATGATGATGATGATGATGATGATGAAATTGACGGTGGTGATGACAACGACGATGATGATGGTGGTGGTGATGATGATGTTGATGATGATGATGATGACGGCCAGAGGGATGTACCATTCTTGTTGATGTAGAAGAGAGGAGTGGCCATGCGATCATCCCAAGTGATGTGATGCAGTAGAGAACAGAGTGATGCTGTAGGACAATAATCCTCAATGTAAAGCCAAAACACAAATGTGCATCTACAACACAAAATCCAATGTACCTGATAAAGAAATTGACAGAAACACAAAAGAAAGTGATAGCTAAGGAAAATGAATTCTAAATACAATTACAGATATGCAAATTTCAGCTAAAGAAACTGACAACTAAAGAAAATAACATCTAAAGAAATGATGGCTGAAGAAAATGATAGATAAACAAAATGAGTCAAAATTTACTCTTCTGCGAACATCTTTGGCCAAGTTGTGCCTATTTCTGTCATCTGGCAGTTTCTTTATTCTGTGCAAAATTTGCTTGATAATTCTCCTTTGTTTGGACTTGTTCTGCAAATATGTCTGCAATTCTGTGTTGTTTCTTGATTTTAATATTGTTTTTGTCTGTTTTTAAAGATGTTTTGTTGCATGCATTCATACCTCACCTCCACTGAACTTGTCTGCTATTCAAGGGGTAAGAGGTTCCCAGCAGTACACAATGAAATACCATGTAAAACTGTAGAAAACAACCCACATGATACACCACTACATCCCATCACCTCAGAATTTCTGTTCTTAAACTAGACAAAATTAATTTAACTTGGGAATCTGAGACTTACTCAAGTATGTTTCTGTTAAGTCTTCGAAGACTTTGTAAGACCCGACTTTTGTACTCAGGAACGACTCTGTGGACTCCGGTCCGGGCTCCGTTTAATGCGACTGGAAACTCCACAAGGGGAAAAACCTCTGGCAAAATCCCAAACAGTCACGTATACAATAGTTTATGTAGCACAGTGAATTCAATGGACTACATAAATATCCACGTACACAGATACAGTGCTTTTGTGAGGTACTAATAGGTGCTATGTTAAGCGTCTTGATACATGCATACATTACACATACACTGTGTCCGGAAAAATTCCAAGGCTTTACGGTAAATATGAAAATAATTAGTAAACATTAATCGATTTTTAAAATTCCAAAAACAGTTTAATCCTGAAATATATAATTACCAACAAAATTCTTCGTAATTTATTAACGGCCCCCGTTTAAAATTACGTCACAGTGACGTATTTGAATTTTATATTTTGTAAAGAAAGTTGCTAGAAAAATGGCGTTCAGCGAGGAAGACAAAATTGTTATAAAATTTTTACGCCAAAACAACAATTATAGTGCAAATAATATTTCAGGATTAAACTGTTTTTGGAATTTTAAAAATCGATTAATGTTTACTAATTATTTTCATATTTACCGTAAAGCCTTGGAATTTTTCCGGACACAGTGTACATCTGGGCATACATAAACACATACACTATTTATTGTTGCTATTGTCATTTTTATTATTAATGGTATTATTCATATCATCATCACTATTAATTGTTATTATTGTTTCATTATTATTATTATTATTATTATTATTATTATTATTATTATTATTATTATTATTATTATCATCATCATGAAGAATAAAAGATTACAAATTTTTATCATTATTAGGCCTATTAGTAGTATTAGTAGAAGTAGTAGCAGCAGCAGCAGTAGTAGAATAAGGTTAAAGTTTTTACCCAGTTCATATGGGCATTGCGGTTTCCATGGGAACCGCGCCAGTACCATTTCCATCCAGTCGTGACACTTGTCGGTCGGTCTCTCTGGCCGTTCAAACGGTTCTACCACCTCGATCACCGCCTCATCCGACGCCACCACCACCCCAGCCTTCTCCACCCTTCTCTTCCTCAACGGCCTTGAACTCAGCCCTTGACTCATCCAGACTTCGATAGTGGCGCGTTTCTCCAGGTACACGGAATACCGATTATGACGAGATGGGCGAAAAGCAACGTAGCGTGGCAGTCTGATTCTGACCACCTGTTGGCGAACCTCGTTGACCGTGCAGTTCAAGTAAGATCGATAGACGGCCCAGTCGTTCTGGGACTCGGTTGAGATCCACAGTTCGACATGGATGAATGAAGGCCGTGTGCAGAAGTACTCGACGTGGAGCGGGAAATTGTGGTGAAGACGGAGAGGAGGTTGGGCCAAGCGGACGAAATCGACAGCGTGGGCTGGATTGTGGACTACGGCAGTGGAATACTGCAGAAGAGACGCCTGGAAAGGATGCAGAAGAGACACGAATTTGTATAGCGCATTTTTCCAAAACAACAGTTAAAACTTAAATGGAATTATTTTTGATAGGCTATCCCAGGAAGAACATCTGCGCGTTAGTTCGGCAGAATGTCCCTTTTAGGGAAAATTCTCTGCTGCTCCCCGTTAGCTATAGCATTTTTGTTCTAATAACCGCTAGATGGCGTCGGAGTTATGTCGCCTTTACTAAACGTATGATGTGGAACAAGGACCACGCGTCCATGGCTATACTTATATAGCGCTATAATTATACAGATAACAAACGTCTGTTTGTGACCAGGGCCGGCCTTAGGTATCGGCAGAGCAGGCAGTTGCCTAGGGCGCCACAATTTAGGGGCGCCATTTGCCCCGAAAAGTTGTGTTTTATATTTTTATGTTATTCAATCATTCTTTCAATGATGTTTCATTTGAATAAAAAAATTCTTAATCGCAATCTGGTCACGACATAGGGCTATTTAATCACTAATAAACTTATGAGTGAAGGACTTGCTCAAGGTCCCTACAGAGTAACAGGCTTTCTCGTCACTACCATTCTACATCTAGTAATTTTCACACTACTGCCAATAACACAAGACACCAGCAGCAGTCGTTCTCTTGGTTCCAAACATATGACTACTCACTCAGTCTTATGATCGGCCGCCCTATATATTGCCCTATATCGAATATATATTGCCCTATATCGAATATACACTGTGTCCGGAAAAATTCCAAGGCTTTACGGTAAATATGAAAATAATTAGTAAACATTAATCGATTTTTAAAATTCCAAAAACAGTTTAATCCTGAAATATATAATTACCAACAAAATTCTTTGTAATTTATTAACGGCCCCCGTTTAAAATTACGTCACAGTGACGTAATATCAGTTACGCTTAAACTTCCTCACACAAATCTGACTGTCTTTAATGTATATCGCCCTCCATCCTCCTCTTCATATTCAAGTCCTCCATCGGTCTTCCTGAAAGAATTTACCACCCTCCTCTCTACTGCCGCCACTACACCTCATGAATTTCTGATTACAGGTGACTTCAATATACATGTCGATAACCCCTCTGACACATTTGCTTCTGAATTTCTCACCCTATTGTCCTCAACTAATCTGGTTCAACATGTCAAATTCCCCACCCACATTCACAATCACACACTTGACCTTATTATCACATCATCATTCTCCACTCTATCACCTGATATATCTTTCTCTTTTGACACACCATCTGATCATTACCCCATCTTTACATATCTTAACATTCTTCCGACACCACGTCCTGATCCTGTCTTTCATTCTTTTCGTCGCATCAGTTCAATAAATATTGAAGCCTTCATACAAGATATTTCCTGTTCTGACCTCGTGTTAAATCCACCCTCCTCCCTGAATGACCTTCTCTCTTCCTATAACACCACTCTTTCCACTATCCTTGACAAGCATGCTCCTATTATTACCAAATCCCGTTCTCACTCTAACAATCCTTGGTTCAATTCCTATCTTCAGGCCTTCAAATCTTTCCGGCGACGCCTTGAGCGTGCCTATAAACGCACCAGGGATCGTCAACTTCTCTCTGCCCTTAAATCTGCCACAAATAAATACCATCGCCTTCTTACTGCAACTAAACAAAGATTTTACTCCTCACTAGTTCGTTCTCGATCCTCTAGCCCTCGCCTTCTCTGGAAAACCATTAACCAGCTCCTCCATCGGAACTCATCTAGCCCACTTCCAAATTCTCTTCCGTCTTCTTCAATAGCCGACTCGTTCTGTTCTTTCTTTTCGAACAAAATTAGTACCCTCCGTCTCTCTCTTCAATCTCTACTTTCCAAAACCTCCAACAATCCAGCTGCTGATGCTCCCTCTTCCACCTATGACAGCCCACCTTCCCCACCTCGATCCTCATTTTCTGCTTTTCAACCTACATCAGAGACCGAAATACTAAATCTGCTAAAATCTCTCCCAAACAAACAGTGTGAACTTGACCCTATACCCACCTCCTTATTGAAAGACTGTGCATCTGTCCTTGTTCCAATTATTACCAAAATAGTTAACCTCTCCCTCTCTACTGGAAATTTTCCCCTTCTTTTTAAACACTCTCTTGTTACCCCTCTTCTCAAGAAATCATCTCTCGACAAGGAAATCCTTTCTAACTACCGGCCTGTTTCTAACCTGACTTTCATCTCCAAATTAACTGAACGGATTGTCCTCTCTCGAATCAATAACTATTTAGCTTCTAACTCACTCATTAACCCACACCAGTCTGGTTTTACTAAACGCCACTCAACCGAAACTCTGCTGACATCTCTCTACAACAAGCTTGTTTCTGCCATTTCTCATCAACAGGTTTCTTGCCTCTGTCTCCTCGATATCTCTGCAGCCTTCGACACCATAGATCACAATATCTTACTCCACCGACTTTCAACCTGGTTTGGTTTTGCTGACACTGCTCTCCTATGGATACAGTCTTATCTCTCCTCCCGCTCTTTCTCTGTTAAAACTTCGGAAGCCTCTTCTAAGTCATGCCCTCTCACTTGCGGAGTTCCACAAGGCTCCGTTCTTGGACCTCTTCTGTTTATCCTCTACACTACCCCACTCAGTTCACTCATTAAAGCATCCTCCGTTGACCATCACCTCTATGCTGATGACACCCAACTATTCATCTCTTTCTCCCCAAATTGTTTCAATGAATCTACAGATCATCTTCTTTGTGTGGTTAAACAAATCTCCTCTTGGATGACATCTAATCTCTTATGCCTGAACCCATCTAAAACTGAATTCATACTTATCGGCCTACGTGACCAACTCAAGAAAATTCCTGACCCCTCTATCTCCCTCAGCCTGGACTCTGCCTCCACCCACACCTTTAATACTAACTCCTCTGTCCGTAATTTAGGTGTTATTTTCGACCAGAACCTTACTTTTTCTGATCATATCACCCATCTTTCCCGCTCTTGCTTTATGCATATCCGCGACCTTCGCAGAATCCGTCCTATGCTTGACTTCAAAACCGCATCTATCATTGCCACATCCATAGTCCATGCAAAACTTGACTACTGCAATTCACTTTTCCTCAATATTGACACAACCCAGATAAATCGCTTACAAGCTATCCAGAATGCTCTCGCACGTGCTGTCACCAAAACCCCCAAACACCATCACATCACCCCTGTTCTCAAATCACTGCACTGGCTTAAAATACCAGAGCGAATAGAGTACAAAGTCTTATCCCTCACCTACAACACACTTCAATCCTCCCAACCCTCCTATGTTCGTCAATTATTTACTATCCAACCACTCCGTTCAACCCGCTCCTCATCTGTCCTAACACTTCTTCGCCCTCCCGTCACCTCATCCTTAACATTTGGAAATCGCTCGATAGCCATAGCTGCCCCACCCCTTTGGAATAAACTCCCGCCAGAATTGCGACAGTTGTCTGGTCAATCATACGAACTCACCAACACTTCACCTCTTTCAGTTTCTGAGCAGGTCTTTCACTCAAGACTGAAAACACTTCTTTTCCAGAAATCTTATCCTGATTCTTCCTCTTCCTCTTATCTCTCTTCTCGCTTCAATTTCAAACAGCATCCACCGTAGCCGTCCGACTGTCTGAGTGCCTGACCCCTGGATCTTGACCCTTTTGCCTATCGATTTTGTTTTGACTGAGCGCCTGTGAATAAGCTGGTTCCCGCGACTTAGCTTTCGTTGAGCGCTGTAGAAATCTCGAGATTACGAGTATTTGAATTTTATATTTTGTAAAGAAAGTTGCTAGAAAAATGACGTTCAGCGAGGAAGACAAAATTGTTATAAAATTTTTACGCCAAAACAACAATTATAGTGCAAATAATATTTCAGGATTAAACTGTTTTTGGAATTTTAAAAATCGATTAATGTTTACTAATTATTTTCATATTTACCGTAAAGCCTTGGAATTTTTCCGGACACAGTGTATATTGCCCTATATCGACCGCAGTGCATCTTCGATCGATGTCGGCGATTACTAGACAGCGGGGAAGGGGTGCTGAAACTAAACACAGCATTAGTAATATTAATTTGAATTAAAACGTAAATGATTAAAATACTAGAAATACACTAAAGGGAACAGAACAATCTAAATCTGAATCTATTATACGATTCTGGTATTATATAAATAAATTTATTATCTATAAATTATGTGCATTAAGCCTTGTAGCCGGTGAGTCTCACTAGTCTATATAGTAATTCGCTTAGACACGGACACGTGTACATAGGGCCTACAGTGGTGTGCAAAAGTCTGGAACCACCTACGAATTTTGACATTTTTTCAACTTTATGACCTTTTACTGTAATTTTTTCATTACCCCACTACATTTTTTTGTGTTTTTCGTTATAAGGCATATATTTGGCTATTATAATCAACTTTTTGACCTAGTTTGGCCTTAATCTTCTAATTTTTTTGTTGAAGTTACCATGTTAATCGCTTAGCGTGTAAATCTCCTAATTTGTACATGTGTACGTACATCCCTAGGCAATAGTGTAAAATAATTAGTACGTACATGTATGCTTTAAAATAGGTCACGTGTGGTCTGTATTCCTTCGTAATCATTTAGGTGGCCTTGAAAAAGGCCGTTTTGTGTGACCGTGGTGAATTAGTATTTGGTGGGCCACCCTTTATTCTTGATCACCTGTCTGCACCGTTTCGGCATCGAGTGCACAAGTTTGACGAGGTGATCATGCGTGACAATGCGATTCCAGGCAGTAATGAGCGATTCAATTAGCTCACGCTTTGAAGTTGGGCGCTTCTTTGAAATTTCCAATGCCACCTTGTGCCACAGATTCTCGATGGGATTGAGGTCTGGAGATTGCGCAGGCCAGTCAATTGACTCAATCTTGTGCTGACGCTTTCAGTTCATCACCAATTTGGCTCGTTGGCAAGGTGCGTTGTCATCTTGGAACAGGAACCGGCCTGGAAAGAGCTGCTCCGCTGATGGCAACATGCACTTTTGCAGTATTGTGATGTACTTCGCCCCGTTCACCATTCCATCGACGATGTGCAAGCGTCCCACGCCACTGGCAGCCATGCAGCCCCAGACCATGATCTTCAGAGGATGCTTTACAGTGACATTGAGGCACTCAGGCTTGAACTGCTCTCCAGGAAATCTCCTCACGTAGGTGTGGGCCTGATTGCCAAACAAGCAGAAGGTACTTTCATCGCTGAAAAGCACCTTCTCTCACTTGTCACTTGTCCAGCTTGAGTGTTTCCGCGCCCACTCGATCCGTTTCTTCCTTTGTACGTCACTTATCAGTGGCTTGTTGCGTGCCTTGCAGCCCCGCAGCCCAAATACTTTCAGGCACCGACGACGAACAGTTGATGAACTTGCACTGACGTGAGACGTGTCTGACCACTCACGCAGTAGCTGAGGCGGTCAACTTGCGGTTGGTCAATGACAAGCGTCGAAGAGCACGGTCCTGGCGTGATGTTGATACACGTGGACGTCCGGACCGAGGCTTGTCTACCACCGAACCCGTCGTGTTCTTCTTCTGCGGGATTTTTACAACGGCGCTGTGACTGCAGCCGACTTTGCTGGCAATCTGGCGGCATGAAAAGCCTTCCTCCTTCAACACTGTCACACGAACACGATCCTCCAACACCAAGCCCCGCTTCTTCGTCATGGTCGATGCAGAAAGTGTAAGAAATCCAAAAGAGCGTGCCTATTTTATAGCTGCTGTCTTACCTAGACACCCTGGACTGTTATTGGCTGGTGAAAACTGCCTCCTGATTGGTCAGAAATAACGCGCGCTGATTGGAACATCTTGATCCAGTTTCACGCAGGATTTGTGAAATTTACAAAAGTTGTACTAAGTATGTTTCAGAACTTATACTTCTGTCAAAAACAGAAATAATTGGTATTAAAAAGATGATTATAATAGCCAAATATATCCCTTATAACGAAAAACACAAAAAAATTTAGTGGGGTAATGAAAAAATTACAGTAAAAGGTCATAAAGTTGAAAAAATGTCAAAATTCGTAGGTGGTTCCAGACTTTTGCACACCACTGTATATTTAGTACTTTTAAAACAGGCGACATCTGATGGTGGCGCCATTGGGTCGGACGGCTACAGTCCCGGGCGAACGGAGATCCGTCCCCCGAAGGACGATATTAGAGAGAAAGGAAGAAGATCCTGACTGGTCAATTGGGAAGGCCGCTGGTAAGGCCACAGATGACAAGATGAAGGCGAATCAGGTTATAATCAGAGAAAGACCGGAGAGACCGGATCGAAAGGAGGCAGAGAGTTGGGAGGGGACATGGAGCGGGACATGGAGCGGGACAGGCAACTGAAAAATACTGGCATATCAGAAGGGACACTGCCGAAATAGCACGCAGATGCCTGTGCAGGATAGGCTAGTTAGATTACCGCTCCGGAATACCAGAGAAAATTTATGGACGAACGACCTGCTGCCACCGGCAATAACATTACCTTCTAGGTGTAAGCCTACACATGTACACGGTTCTATGTAGCGACCGTACGGCTTCGATCCTGCTCACTTTTCAAAGAATTGGACGGGCGAGATCCTTCACCACCGCCGCCCGTTTCAATGGGCGCCACACCATTTAGACTTAGGTCCCCGTGCGCGGACCGTGCTAGCCCGAGGTTCAAATGTTTGTACGTATGTACGTATGTATGTACGTAAGTATGTAGTATGTATGTATGTACGTATGTACATATGCATGCACGTACTTAAATGTCTATATAGCGCCTGTTGGATCTCATAGGCCATATCTGAAAATACCTCTATCGGTGTAAAGGTGTATTGTAATAGTAATTTGTTCTTTAAAAAATCGATTTAAGGCGCCTCGATCATTTATGATCCATGCCTTCGATTGCTGATCGACATCACGTTTCACCCAGACACGAAATTATCATCACTCAATATTTCGTACGATATTCACCGACAGACAACACTGGCGCCATCTGGCGCCCAGCGCACGAAACGATATCGATTATTTCGAAAGTAAACTTAAATGTCAATAAATGTGATTTCAGATTTAACAGTTGGGTCATTAAATAAGGGAGTAAGTGGGAGATTTTCTCTACAGCAGATGGCTACAGATATATTTCGCTTACAGCGCCTTTATTTCTGTTACATTTACAAATGCAAATCAACCGAAAACGTACGCAAACAGGTCATCTCACAGGTGACTACCTGATGTGTTAGCACCTGAGTTTTCTCGGCCTTGGTTTATGCAGATGTTGGAGAACGGTTGTATTCCCACCTTACATTTCTTTCAAACATAGGCCTACATGAAAACCCGTTTACAGCTATTTTCATTAGAGGGCGGAATTGTAACAAAACAGTGAATAACGTACTGTGAACGATGTATCCAACTAATGAACTGCGTTTTAGTATTTTCTTTAGAAACCTTAGCAGAGACGAGTTTTCAGAGACGATATATGATAAATCGAAAATTAAGAAGCTGCGGTAAATAAATCCATCCAACTCAGCATACAAAGAAAAGACGCAGGATTCTTTAAAAAAAAACTGCTTCAAGACAAATTTAATCGGCTAATCAAACCTAACCGATTGAAAACAATTAATTACATTATCTGATTTACCTGACAATTTGGCTTAAATGAAACTAAAATAAAAACTAGACAAGAGAAAATGCGATCCATTGTCGTACGTTGTGCCATCAAAAGTGCAAGAATGACACCTGGCGACTAAACAGTAAAACACTTTACATGTTTGCATTGAAAGATTACGCCATCTTGCGAATATAGCCTCCAAACGTTATGTAAGTAAGTAAGTATGTTGAATGGTTGCATTTATTTTAGGTCTCTTGTAATTGTAATTTATAACTTCTATTGCACCGCTCTCTAATGCACACGACTTCAACCGATGACGCACCAAAGCCAAGCCGCAATCAGGTCAGTATCCAATGAGACAGAGAGGCAGCCTAAGGAGAAGCAACTTGGAACAGGTAAGACTTAAATTGCGAACCAAATGACACAAATGACTGAGCAGGACGCACAGAAACAGGGAGAGAGTTCAAAAATCTAGGTCCAGCAACCGAAAAGCACGTTTACCGAGGACAATGCTAGTCCAAAGTATGATCAGAAAAAGGCAAACAGATAATTTGGTTGAATGATGATAAGTCTGGAGAATGAGGACAGGTTTTAAGTATTTTGGTTGGCGGTTGCAGTACGCTTGAACAACTTTACTTGAAGTTTAAAATTGCATGCTCATAATTCTTAAGAAGTCTAAGTAAGAAAAGTTAGGATTAACTTCTATGCGTTATGCTTTGGATCTTGACCTGAAACCGAACCCTTTTGCCTATCTATTTTGTTTTGACTGAGAGCCTGTTAATAAGCTGGTACCCGCGGCGGGGCTTTCGTTGGCCCTGTAAAAATCTGGGGATTACTATTCCAAACTATAGAAATAATTACCTAAAGCAGAAATAACATGAAAATTAATCAGATACTTATATCGCGCTAATTCACGAATTCACCTCAAACATACTGCTTACAATTAACCATATGCGTGAAGGCTCCTAACGTGCCTGTGGAATGCTGTTCATTGCGCGAAGAAATGCATGTAGCGGTGATTGAATCATATGCAACTCATACAAACTTAGATAGTAAAATAAGATCTTTGGTAAAATGAACTATTAACTTTGTTTTAATCTCAACTCCTTTCTTTCCGTGATCAAAATTTTAAAAAATAATTTTGAACTTTAACTTCTAATGTATATTGCTTAAATTATTATTTCTTTATTTTGACTTTTTTATTATTTGAGTACTGAAAGATAAGATCAATGAGGTTAATGAAATATAGTTATTAATGTTATCGGTGGAACATAGAACAGGCTCTTGGTTATTAATGAAAATGGCGAGGCCCACGAAACAAGAAGAAATTTTAAAAGATCTTATGAAGAAAAAAGACGAAATTGAAGATCAGATTAAACTATGGCAAGAAGTCTTAAATTCAGTGAGCCAAGATTATTTGAGATTTTTAAGAAATTACATTTATCTGTGTAATTAGTTTGTTAATTATAAACATTATAAACCGCTGAGTAATTTTATGCACGTAATCGTAACTAGGGATTTCTACGGCGTCCAATGAAAGCTAATTCGCGGGAACCAGCTTATTCGCAGGGGCTCAATCGACACAAAATCGACTGGCAGGGCAGGGCATTCAGGTATTTTATACGAGTTAAGTGATTTGAGAACAGGAAAGATGTGATGGTGTTTGAGGTTGTGGTGACTGTGAGCGAGAGCATTCCCGACAGCTTGAAGGCGGTTTATTTTGGTGGTGTTTATATTCAAGAAAAGTGAACTGCAGGAGTCTAGTTTTGCATGGTCAATGGATGTGGCGATGGTAGATGCGGTTTTGGTCAAGCATATGGTGGATTCTGTGAAGGTAATGGATATGCATGAAGCAAGAGCGGGAAAGTTGGGTGATATGATTAGAAAAGCTAAGGTATTGATCGAAGATCCCCCTATGAATAGGATAATTAATGGTAAAGGTGTGGGTGGAGGTGGAGTCCAGGCTGAGGTAGATAGAGGGTCAAGATTTTTCTAGAACTGGTCACTCAGACCTGTATGTATATGAGTTTGGTGTTAGATGTGTTTAAGAACAGGAGATTAGATGTCATCCAGGAGGAGATTTTCATAACCATATGAAAAAGATGATCTACAGAGTCGGTGAAACAGTTCAGATAGAAAGATATGATAGTTGGATGTCATTAGCATATAGGTATTGGTCAAATGAGCTTGCTTTAATGAGTGACTTGAGTGGGGTCATGTAAATCATAATTAGGAGAAGTCCAAGAACAGGGCCTTGTGGAACTCACCAACTCCTGCTAATGGTGTCTGTGCCTGTCACTCATTTGCAGTCCTACATAGACAATGTATTGGCTAGTTTTTTGAGAGATCATGATTAAGATTTTTTAAAATGGTAAATATAATCAGAAATTACACGGTGTGCTTTTAAGGGCCTGTCAAATTCTTTTATTGTAATTTGTAATCGTAATTGTTCACTTATATAGCACTTCTTTGTTTTGTAGCAAAAGGGTGTTGGGATGGATGGTCCTCTTGTAGATGCAGAACAGTTTCCGAGGAATGACATCGACATATCTTCTGTACGACAAGCTCGACACCAGATCATCTGTATGTATCTGTGTATAGAGATTTTAAAGTAACGCTCTTTTCCTTTACTTAGGCTGTTGAGCCGCTAGTGAATAAATCCTAAGGTCCGGGACATGGGGGCCTATGCATTGCAAGACGTGCTGTTTGCTTCCTGGCTTCTGCTAGTACCAGACTATACTGCTTGGTGACGAAGGCACATGTGGAGTTTTATATAGTGTTTTTGTTTAATTTCATGCTATGTTTCTCAAATAGATGCTATAAAATGTGTTTTAAAAAGGTGCTAGTTAAAGCTTTATGTGTATTTCTTGTATGAAGTAAAGGCATTTTATAAATGTTTATTGAAAATGCATTGTATGAATGTTTACTTGTGTAGTTTGTTTAAACAAAGAGTAAGAGCAGTTCCTTGAGCTAATCCTCAGAGGAAGACCTGAGTTTAATAGGTATGTTAGTGGAAGAAGGATCTTTAAATCGTTTTTCCTCCTGGAGGGGATTTATACCCCAACCTCTGGGTTGACAGTCCAGTACACTAACTACTAGACTATCACGCATCCTCTTAATCAAAAGGCTGTGTATTAAAGTTTGTTAAAAAGGTACTGTATGAATTTCGATCACGTTGTTTGTGCAAATGTAGGTTTACAAAATGACCACAAAAGTTTGATGAAGGATATTGAAACAGAGCTTTACAAGTTGCACGAGCAACTGCGACTGCAACGCGAAGAACAACCGATGGACGTCGATGAAAACCAGGGAACCAAACAGCAGCCATCACTGGTTCCCTTTGCCCGAGTGGACCGTGTTGACACCGGGTCTCCTTCAGAAAAAGCCGTAAGCAGGATTTCTCAGATTGTATCAAAAATATTTGTAAAGGTGGTCTATTAAGGACATCTGCAAAGAGAGGGAGGGAGGGGTCACCCATGTGCAGACAAATGTGGACAAGGGAGGGAGGGTTATGCCCAGTTTGGTATATAACAGTTATTTCAGTACAGCCTTTGCCTTAAACATTATCTACAGTCGAAGAGCAGAGCAGACAGTCTGTGAAGCCATAGGGTGGGAGGTATCGAGTTCCAGATGACAGTTACCATTCATGTAGCATATGAACCCTCAAATCTCTATAGTGTCTAGGAGTCAATAAATATTAATGTGGTGTCATATGCATTGGTGGGCTGAAGTATATTGTGACCTTATGGATAGTGCTTACCTAACTTTGAACTAGGCCTAAGTGCATATGATGTGAATGTATATGTATATCTCCGAAATTTCTCAGTGCTACCCGAAAGTTTCATCAGAAAGACCAGCTTAACCACCGGTGCTATATCAAATCAAGTCTGCAAGAGCCAGGTTACTTGGTCAGCCTCAGTACTAGATCAGTCATTATCCCCTTTGCAGTGAAAGTCATGGGTGGTGGTGGTCATGGGATGGTCGGGCAGCAGAAGCAGAATAGTATAGCTTGAAATGTTCAGTTTTCAGACTTGAGCGAAAAGCTGCCGGAGAGAGAACAAACAGAGGGTTGCTCGTACTGACAGCTGTGAAAGGGGATAATGACTCACTTGCATCCTACTGGACAGTTGTTTGATGGAGTGAAGAGTAGTCAAGTACCTGCTCAGAATGGACTCAAGTACCGTGGCGTTCTATTACCAAAATTTTACACCTATAATTATTACCATTATTCAGGTTGTTTTTTATTATTATCATTATTATGTTATGCAAAATATACGTGTACACGTGAGTTACAGTACTATTAATTAGAAGAGTGGTTCTTAAACTTTTGTAATCTGGGAAACCCTAATGACAAGCACGGAATTGCTAACTTGGAGATTCATACATTAAGCATTGGGATTGAAGAGGTTCTGCCGCTAACCCACTTTTAAAATTAAAATTATTTTTTTGCGAATAAGTATAAAAATTAATAAGTTCAAGGACTGTTTTGAGGAATGCAAACCGGCACAGGTCCACTTACCACCACTTTAAGAACCACTGAATTAGAAGCAGCAGTCTGGTCTTGTTCAAGCTTATGGCTTTCTACGTGGTTCTGTTGCACTTTCATGTGAGCTCATCAGTGTTGCTGTGATATTGTTATAAGTGTGATTAAATATAGTGTTATATATGTATCAAGACAGTTAATTTAGTGCCATTTAAGTAGTGCTCAAAAGTGCTGAAGTTCAGTAATTACAATTACGTTTAGATTTAAAATTACAAGGGCACTTTGAATGTATATTTGTGTTTGTCTTGATGACAGGGTCTGCAAGCAGCTGACGAAATTGTTCATTTCGGATCGATCAATGCCTTCAACTTCGAGAAATTGAATCAGATCGGAGAATTAGTTCAGCATAGCATCAATGTAAGTTTCAGCTAATCTCATTTAGAAGAGCTGAGGTGACTAACTGTGCTGATTTTGGATTTAACGAGCAGAAAAATTTTGTCCTTTTTAATGACGTTTTTTCATGATTTTCCTATAACCTTTTTTAGTTTTTCTAGCCTTTTATGACTTTTTTTGTTTTTTGCTTTAAAATTTTAGTGGGTAGCCTTCACCCTAACTAAGTGACATGCTCAAAATCAAATGAGGGTATGACCGGATTCCTTCAGGACCTACCTTTGACATTGTGTAAGGTAATGTAAGATTATTGCTCAATTGTGCACCTATTTTTACAATAATCCCTGGACATGTGGTCCTGCATTATCTTAATTTATTTTCTTACTTACCTTACTTTTGATTTCATTGTCTTGTCTTGATCTACTTTGGCAATAATTTAGCTATAGCTTACTGTTAGTTGTAAATTCTTTGCAGAAACCAGTTTCTGTTACGGTTTTACGAAATGGTGAACAACTGCGAGTCTCGCTAAAGCCATCAACGTGGTCAGGTCGAGGTTTACTCGGGTGAGTGAAACAGTATTGTCTCATAATTATATCCTCATAATTATTAAATAAATAAAACTAAATTCTTGTAATCATATTCTCAGAAATCAGTTAGTCCATCGACTGAGCAAGGAATCGTAGGCAGTTCTTGTAATTAATGGGTAAATACTATATTATCATAAATCAGTTCTCGTAATTGATGGGTAAGAAAACATTAAATTCTCATAATTAAAAAGTAAGTAAAAACTAAATTCCTATAATTCTATTCTTATGATGAATGTGTAAGTTAATTGTTAAAATTGTGATGACTGCGACCGTTCATGAGAAAAGTTTGCCTAAGTTGGCAAAAATCAAAACTGAGTTTGATACAGAACCAGATTGGGGTGGGGTTGCTGAATAATTCAATGAAAACTGCATGTTTCTATCACAAATAGTAAAAAAGTTACAATTTTGTAAGTATGCGGGTCTCTTTGCAGCTACTTTGAGAAATTATGAGTTAAAGTTTACCATAACCATGACTTGACCAAAGTCTCTATGCCTAGGTATTGTGAATGTTTATTAGTATAGTAAATTGTAGTGTATTCATACACCTCTGAGGCTGTCAGCAATGAAATCTCCATAGAAAACTGGTTAAGAAAAATATTTATATGACTTGTTCATTTGCTTAATTATCAATGTACACAACTTCAAATTAAGGGATCAAGGGACATGTTAAATTTTGTTGTGATTTATTTATCATATATTTACTATGTGGTTATTATAATTTCAGATGCATCATTGTTCCAATTAAGAAATGAATTTTCCGGATCATTTACAGCGTTTTCTCAGTCTGCAGACATCGTAGCATTGAAAATAAAGTATAAACTTTTTTACTAACAAGAAATTCATGGATTTAATTTTTTTTAAATTTAATAAAATATTTTTTCATATTTAAAGATTTGGTTATAGGTCTTTCCTAATTTAATTTCCTAATTTCCGAATTTAAACAGAACTGCAAAACAAGACTTAAAGTTATATGAATGAATAAGTTGCTTGGAGTAATAGGTACACTGGAATTGTTATATGAAAAAAGTATAAATCGAATATTGTCATTCTGTGTATGAATTTCATTCATAAATGAAACTAACTCTTGATGACCATTTTTTGTTCAAAAGTTGTAAGTTGTTAATTGCTTAAATTTATTCATTAAATGATATAAATCTGCTTATGTGAGAGAAGTACCAGGTCATAGTACTTGCTTGTGTATGTTTCAGCTGTACTACCGATGAAACTTAAAATTGTGCAGTTTTTCAAATGAGTTACTAAACCAAACGGATCAGTACTTACTAATGCTTTCAAATAATGGGATCACGCTCTCTTTCTCTGATGTGCTTCAGAAAGAGTCATAAATGTTGCATTTGACTTTTTGTACTTGGAGCCACGACAATACTGAGTTCCGAGGTATTCTTGGTCACCAGCCCAGCGTTCTGGAAGTTGCTGCCTGTTTATGCCCACATTGCAAATTCTCTACCACATCATTTTGGTCTGGGCTGATGTCTCATCTTCAGGTTGCCTATCATCTGTAGCCTGTCTTCCAGTCACAGGGACCTCATAGATGTTGACTAGTTCTGTCCTGTGGATAGCGATCTTGGAGTGCATTTTGCTGAGAAGCGTCTATGGACTGATGTCTTGTGCAGTACGATAATGGCGTTAAAGAAGTTCCCAGGTAATATTAAAAAGCCTGACCGGGAGGAATGGATGCCTTTCGGTCCTTGAAGTGAGTAATTGTTACACAAGAGGCAATAATTTAATAAAGTCAGACAAGCGAATTTTGTCAGTAGAAGAGCAGTCCATTAAGCTAATTCCAAGAGGCAGCCGTTGGTGTGGTGTTAGCGACTTCGTTTTCTTAGCCCCGGCATATGAGGGCAGATGACCAGTCCTCCCCTCGTCGCCTGCTATTCCCACCGACGATGTACGGTCAGTGTACTCATTTTATAGATGAGTTCGCTTGGTGGTGTCAGTGGAGCAGAAATCTTGAAACGTCTGCAGGGATTTCAACAACTTACCTCTGGGTTGATGATCCTACGAGCTAGCCGGTCGACTTGCGCTCTGTGAAATATTGTCGGTAACCACCGAGCGAAACAAGCCACCAGCGTTTTTAATGACTGCACGAGTGCAAACGAATTCGTAAAAATAAATTAACCTTTGAATTAGCTGAATTAGGCTAACAAATCACGGACAGTGTAATGTAATGTAGCAAAAACTTGATATTGCGCCTTTTAAGTACTTCACAAAGGCGCTCTCTGCACTAGTCTTAGTGATGTTAAATGTCATTAGAACAGAACATTTGTCCATTATTTACCATTGCTGAGAGAACTAAGAGCGTCACCAGTGGCAAGCTCGCGCACGGTCTGTGGGTCTGAGACTAAATGGTCAAGCTGGAATCCTAAATATCGTCTGTCTGTGGGTGGACCATCCCATTCACGGAAGGTCATGATGATATGCAAGAAAAAAAACGTCCGAAATGCAGTAAATCCGTGTTGGAAAATAAAACTAATTCCAACTTGCAGACTCGGCAGCAGTAAAAGCCAAACTGCGAAAATTACCAATCAGATGCATGATAACTTGTTGCTTCTATGATATAAGTAAAGTTTGTCAAGTGGGATTGATACTCAAAATAAAGTTCAATTTAAAATCTGCTCGACAAACAGTAGCATTTACTTACATCATACACTTTCTGTATTCGCCATATATTACAGTTGACCGCCTTTAAGAGGCGGCGCTGAATATTGCACGCGGAGGCTGGTGTTTAAGACGCGTTGCAGTGGCTAACGGATGAGGATGCTATCACAAGTTGGCATTTGTTTGTTTTATTGAAATTGTGCTCTTCGGGGCTATCGTTGCGCCAGGTTGGGTCGCGTAAACAAAGACTGGCGTTCAGTATGGGAAAACGTACGCAGAAAACCTTGTGGTTAGTGTCTTTTCGGCACGAAGTCTGCTAGAGAACCTAAGTGGCAAATGATCTTGGATAATCTGATGATTGGCTCCGCTGCTGAATTGTTTCACGAGAGAGAGAGAGAGAGAGAGAGAGAGAGAGAGAGAGAGAGAGAGAGAGAGAGAGAGAGAGAGAGAGAGAGAGGAAAGAGAGAGAGAGAGAGAGAGGAAAGAGAGAGAGAGAGGAGAGAGAAAGAGAGAGAGAGAGAGAGAGAGAGAGAGAGAGAGAGAGAGAGGTCAACTGGCCCAATCGTTTGATATCAAGAAATCAGCAATCAGCAAATGTTGATGGTCATTGTCTGCTTTTCTGCTCTTGAACATGCATCCTGTAGATTCAGGTCAGATGTTTTCATTATCTTGAGAAGGGGTCATCTGGTGACTTTGGCAGAAATAATCCCGTCATGGCTGCTTCATTTGCTACCTGAAGTTTCTCAAATGCCCAACTCATGCAGTTACTTAAAGTGAATTGACTGCAATTAAGCGACTGCCTTACCTTACTTGACCTTAACTTACTAACTCTACTATACTTTACCTTAGCTAAAACAGCTACAGCGAAGTTAGAAAGACAGTTTTGAGATTGCTGACATCAAAGACACCTGTTCGATTTCATGGCGATATGAGATTGATCGTAAGCCTAAAGTTTGTTGTTGGCAATTTACCCGGTGTTTTGGGACTTTCTGGCTCTCGAACTTTTTGGCTCAGACTCTGTGGCTCGGACTATCTGACTGAGCTTTTCTATGGTACTACGAGGATTCATACTCTAACCAGTGGCGGATTTAGCTATAGGTGTGGGGGCTGTTCGCCCCCCGCCCTTTTTGGTTACATGCCCACGCTCTTCAGGCCACACCCGTGCATGGTGGACTGCCAGAATGTGGCGCCCCTCTGCAAATGCTCTTCGCCCACGCAAGCAATCCTGGAGCCGCCACTGTATGCAAAAGCTACACATCAATTAATTTTCGCAATATACGGCATATTATTGGTTCTCTTTCTTCAAAACACTCAGTTACTGGAGGAGGGAAAGGATGATGATGGTGATGATGATGATGATGATGATGATGATGATGATGATGATGATGATGATGATGATGATGATGGATATCCAAATCCCGCATTCCTGAAGAACTGCCATTCCCTCCTCTCTCTCCCGACCTTCCCCCTTCATTTCATCGAGGGGTGTTTCTTGGCCAGATGGTGCTTTGCATAGGTCTTTATCTCTGGGAGAAGGTGTTTCTCGGACACATGTTGTTTACCTGTGTCTTGCTGTGAGTTTGTTCGTCTGTGTGCGTCTGGCTGTTTGTGTGTATCTGTAGTTGTGCCTGTCGATTTCTTTCAACCTGCCTGTTCTGCACTTTTTTGTGTCTGTTCATCTTTTGGGCGATCGACTGAAGAGACGGAAATAAACTGCAGCCTGAAAATTAGATCAGTTCTCCCTCTCCTGCATTCCCTTCGTTATTCCGTTGCTTATTTTATTTCTTCCTTAACTCCATTCCTTCTTTCTTGCTCTCCCTCCTTCCTTTCATTCCTTTCTTCCTCTATTCCTTCCCTCTCTCCCCTACCTCTCCTTCGCTCATTCTTTCTTCTTTCCTTTCTGCCTTCCTTCCTTCCTTCTTTCCTTCCTTCTTTCTTTCCTTCCATTCTTCCTTTCTTCGCGATTTCCTTCCTTTATTCAGTTCTTCGTTCCTTCCTTCCTTCTTTTGTGCGTTCCTTCCTTCATTTCGTTGCTTCTTCCTTACTTCCTGCCTTTCTTTCATCCTTCTTGTTCTCTTTCTTTTCATCCTTGAAAAGAAAACAATTTTAAAACCAACTCTCATTTTGGGATGAGCTAAAACTAAGCCTTCCATTTACTACTTAAGCGGCTAGGCATAATTAGTACTGTACAATAAACAAAGTCACACGACAACGATGACGATGATAACGATGATGATGCTATGATGATAACGACGGTAATGACGAAGCCGACGATGTCGATGACGATGATATACCTTGCTGTGAATGGCTGCCTCAGCTCGACTATATAATTGCAGCGAATGGGTTTCGGTTTCTGGTCAACTTCTAGGAAAATCCTTCCCTGTGGTTTGGCGTTAAATTGCGCTCTGACTGACTGACTGACTGACTGACTGACTGACTGACTGACTGACTGGCTGACTGACTGACTGACTGACTGACTGACTGACTGACTGACTGACTGAATGATTGAAAGAGTGTGGCACTGGAAGTTGTCTATATAGACGAGGCTGCTGTTTTCCCTCCAACCCACCATTATCATCAATTGCTGATAATTCTAGCAGCCTACAGCCTGATGGATGCCATGGCCGTTACTGTTCTCACTTGCTCTTACTCCTCCTTCTCGACCGCCTCCTTCTCCACCTCCTCGTCTTCCTCTTTCTCTTCCTTCTTATTCTCCACTTCCTCCTTTTCTTCTTCCTCCTCCTCGTCTTCATAATCCTCGTAATCCTTATTCTCCTTCTTCTCTTCCTTCTAGTGTCTGTTCTCCTTTTCCTCCCGCTCCCTATCTTCTTCCTTCTATCTGTTCTCCTTTCCTCTTCCTCCCTCTTCCTAGCCTGCTTCTTTTTCAATGTTCTTGCGTTCTTTGCGTGCTTTTAGTAACGAGATAACGGAGTATATGATTTTCGTAGCAGACGAGACAACAAATGATGTTCCGTCCGTTTGAAGTTCTTGTTTTAATCTTTCCTCTTGTTATTAGTACTAATAACTCTGTTTACCATCTAAATCAATTTCGTCCACGTGTGTTGGAATCCATTTTATTGCGTTTGTATGTCTGCCTGTCTCTCATTCAGTGGCATAGCTAAGGGGGATACAGTAAGTGGTGCGTCCGCCCCGAGCGGCACTGTCTAAGGGGCGCAAAATGAAATTTTTTAAAACATACTTTTATCTTCTGTACCAAAAATTTTAATGGTGGACACATTATGCTTAGTGAGATCCTGTATCCCAAAAATACAAAGACTGCGCCGGTGAAAAACTCCAGACTGGATAGACCTACTGTACACATTGGTTCAAGTCCAGAGCTGAATCTCGATAGGCCTACTGTACAACAATCTAGTCTGTCTGTCTGTCTGTCTGTCTGTCTGTCTGTCTGTCTGTCTGTCTGTCTGTCTGTCTGTCTGTCTGTCTGTCTGTCTGTCTGTCTGTCTGTCTGTCTGTCTGTCTGTCTGTCTGTCTGTCTGTCTGTCTGTCTGTCTGTCTGTCTGTCTGTCTGTCTGTCTGTCTGTCTGTCTGTCTGTCTGTCTGTCTGTCTGTCTGTCTGTCTGTCTGTCTGTCTGTCTGTCTGTCTGTCTGTCTGTCTGTCTGTCTGTCTGTCTGTCTCTATTCTATTCTATTCTATTCTATTTCTCACTCTCTTATTATTATTATTATTATTATTATTATTATTATTATTATTATTATTATATTTATTATGCATTTAAGCTTATCGTTCACCTGGTCACCGCTGTCAAATTAACCCTCTCTTTCCTCTCCACCCGATGACTCTCTCCCCCTTCCTCTCCTCTCTTGCAGGATGAAATATTGCGCACGTCAGATCAAACCTTCATCCATCTCTGGATTAATGAAATAAGAAAATCTATCTTTCACCGACCAAATTTACGCCTGCTACAGTTTTCAGGTCGAAAGCATCAGGTTCTAGGCCCTAAGCAGTTTTCCCTCTGACCTTTCCCTGTAACCAGGGCCGGCCTTAGGGGAAGTGCCACTGAGTGATAAACTCGGGGAGTATTTGTAATGTACATTATACACGAATAAAATCGCTTTCATCAGCAGAAGAAAGTGAAATGCGGATGTTTGGATTAATTATTATTCTCCAACTGGACTGCTCGAGTAGCTTTCATCAATGGGATTTCTTTTCAGCCATGCAAGACGCCACAGCTTCACATTCTGTTGACATTGGCGGTCCCGGTAGCGTCTTGGGAGAATTCTTTCAGCAAAATGAAACTTATCAAATCATATTTATCGTAATCGTAAACTCGAGATTTCTACAGCGTACAACGAAAGCTAGGTCGCTGGAACAAAGTTATTCATATCGTAATCGTAATCGTAATCTCGAGATTTCTACAGCGCTCAACGAAAGCCAAGTCGGGCGCTCAGTCAAAGCAAAATTGATAGACAGGAAGGTTTCGGTTCCAAGTCAAGATCCAAGAGTCAGGCAGGCAGAGTCAGACGGCTATGGTGGATGGTGTTTGGAATTGAACCGGAAAGTTAGATAAGGGGAAAAGGATGATTCAGGATAGGATTTGTGGAAGATGAGCGTTTTGAGTGAAAGACTGCGCAGACATTGCAAGAGGTGAAGTTTTAGTGAGTTCGTGTGATGGGTCAGATAATTAATATCGTAATTCTGGTGGGATTTTTTCCAACGGGGTGGGGGCAGCTATGGCTATGAAGCGATTTCGAAATTTTAAGAATGAGGTGACGGGAGGGCTTAGAAGTGGTTGGACGGAAGAGGAACGGGTTGAACGCAATGGTTGAATTGTAAAGAACTGACGAAGATAGGAGGATTGGGAGGACTGAAGTGTTTTAGGTCAGTGATAAGACTTTGTACTCTATTCGTTCAGGTATTTATTTTACGATTATGGTGTCACCAGAGATACTAAAATACCTTGCCATTCTTTCCACTCACAGTGAAGTAGCCGCTCGCATGAATTTCAGTGAAGTTCGAAAAGATTTTGCAGCTATCTAGGCTAAGAAAGTTTGGTTTTGAGCTTTTTTTTAGTAAGTATCATCATATATCATCGATTATTGTTCTGTACATAACGTTTCTCTAAATTGTTGTATTTGCTAAAGTTCAAAATTTCTATTGAGGGAGGGGGCGATTGCCATCAGTCGCCAGCCTCGCAAAAATATCTGGCTACGCTGCTAGTCTCGGTCGGTCTCTGCTTTTTTTCTGCGCCATCTGGTGAATAATTATGCTTCGTCATTGATTCTCCAGGTGGCGCCAAGATACCAAAAGTTATGATCAGGTTACGTTATCATCATCATTTGTCGTTGTCAGACGGATGTAACATGAACAGACAGACAAACAAACAGACAGGAAGGCAGGCAGATTAATAGATATACTGTTATACCGATAACTATGACTCAGTCTTTTCTGTCACTCCCTTCGCCAGAGACAAGTTAAGTTCTACGATTCGATTCACTTCCGCAATATCACCCCCTTCCTCCTTCTAACTCTTCTTTCGCCATCACCTCCTCATTCTTTGTCTTTCACCTAGTCATCCTCCTTCCCTTTCTCATGTCCACCCTCCTTTTTTCTTATCCATCTCATCCTCTCTGCTCTTTCCTTTTTTCTTTTCCTATCGATACTTGTTTCTCAGTCTCCTCCTGCTCCTCCTTCTCCTGCTCCTACTCCTACTCCTTCTCCACCGTTTCATTGATGCTGCTCCTAAGCACTGTACAACCATCCCCCGTGCCAATGGCATCATCACCGACAGCAGCAGCCAACAGCACTGGTCGCATCTTATCATAATATCCTCCCAGGCCTAACGCAGGCATGAAAGCGCTCACATACGCGCGCGCGCACCGACCGAGAGATATTGATTGAGCGCCAAACACGTTCGCTATGGAACGCTGTTCGACTCACAATATAGGCTAACTGTAGTGTTATCGATACTGCTAGCACTGCTGTCGATCGCCTTTCAGCTGTGCTATTTAGTGGTGGTGAATCATATTGGTATTGCTATCTGTACTGTATTGTTAATGGAGAGATAAGTTGGAACGTTTTCAGGTTTTAGGTCTTCTTCAGAAATGTCTGATAACCTTGTTTCAGCACCTTTGATAGGTTCTGAAAAGACGTTGTGTAATATCTGGCTACATAAACACATGAATATAATAATCATTATTATAATTTTTTGTATAAATGTCGTTATATATAAGTTGAGGTGAGGTATGGTAGGGCAAGTAATGCAATTAAGGAAAGGTAAGGTAAATTCAGACAAGGTAAAGTAAGTTAAGGCAAGGTAAAGTTAAAGTAACGTATTCTGTGGCAAGATACCTTACTACATTCTATGATAAGGATCTTACCATCATATTGCTTCTGTAAACATTAATCCATGGAAGGGCGGTCCTGTGGGTTGAAGGATTTTTTGACTGAGGCGCAAATATGACAAATCCTATCCAACAACCGACAACCTTTCCTTACAAGATTTACAACATATCGATTTCACATCAAGATGCAATGGAATTCGAATCCCAAAGGCAGAGGTAAAAGGCAAACACAGTCTGCCACAGCTCAGCTCACTGGAGCATTCTGTTATGCATAGTGATGTAAATTTACCTGTAAAATATTTTTGAGGTTAAAACTCCGGATTTTTCACCAGTTGGAATGGTAAAATGTGGTAGAAATGACTCTTGGATCTTTACCCGGAACCGAACCCTTTTGCCTATCGATTTTGTTTTGACTGAGCGCCTGTGACTAAGCTGGTCCCCGCGGCGCGGCTTTCGTTGGGCGCTGTAGAAATCTTGGGATTACGATTACATTACGAAAAAAATGATTTAAGTGGCGTAATCCCACGTCCCACACACCTGTTTGTATGAGCCATTAATAAGTTACAGTAAAATACGTTGATGAACAGTATACTGCCCTTGCTAACCAGAGCTTATTCACATAATACATTCTGATTTAAAAGTCTATGGTCGACCACTGTCACAAATTGTAAGGATTTTTTATGCTAAGCAATTCAGTAAACTCAGATGTGGACGTAAACAACGAAATACCGGTAAGTGCATTGTGTTAAGCTGAACCTGGTGTTTTAACTTGAAATTATGCAAAATCACTTCAAATGGGAAACATTAGGCCAGCGACTTTAAAACGAATTACTGAAACATTTTCAAAATCACATAACCAGTTTTTATAGCAAACTTCATATACAAATACTATGACAAGAAAGCTTCTACACAGTGACAATATTTATTTTACTACGCTTACAACCTCAGTGAGCTACTATATAGATTAAAAATTTTATTATCTTTATTTACAGTCAGATGGCATATAGATATCGTCAATCTGATCACCACAATTGGTGTGTTTCTGCAGGCTTAATCAACCGTATCAGTTAAATCTGCCTTGGACGAGCACTAAATAAAGATGAGTTTCTAAATTCAGTGAATTTTGCTGACGTTGACTTGGTGAGTGAATATTTTTATACTGAAAATTATATAGTCTATACTTCTACTGCGTCGTTATATCAATGCATGAAGCATCATTCGGTATTCGCTTCTAAGCAAACCCCATTCCAACTGTAGCATAACAACAGCTTCTTCAGAAGTGGATAGACAAAAACAGGCTTGTCCAACAAACGGTTTGCGAGCCACAGTCCGACCTGCAGACTGTGTTCATCCGACCAGTAGAGCCTTTCTAAACTGAAAATTTTTAAAATCAAGTTTTCTAACAGCTTCAATGGTTAACCGACTTGTTAGTTTTCGTTGACATAACTAAATATCTAGCTGACATGAATATCAAACATCAAGGAAAGGATGGGGTCTTATTAAAATGTAGAGGAAATGAGTAAAAACTAATAGTTGCATTTGCGTAAAGGTTTCAAATTATTAAGAAACGTATGATTTCAACCATTATCGTGCACTTCCCAAAACTTTCTTCCCGGCTTGCTGAAAAAGTTAACCATGACAAGTGCTCTCATATACTTGCAAATCTCATGGCTAAATCACTTACACACTCCTACGAACACAACAACGATACTAAGTTGTTTGGAGATCCATCTAAAACTGATCCAGCTGATGTTTCAAAAATATTTCCATTGGCATTCATTGAGATTCGGATTTATTTACCGATAAAATATCAGTTCACATCACTAGCTATGTAATTGGCGCACCATACATAATCGAACAAACGGCGCTCCATCCATGGTCAAAGCCAACGGTGGAAAATCTGAGTGAGCCAGGGATAGAGACGGACAGAGACACAGTGAGACAGACAGAAAGACAGACAGGCAGGCAGGCAGACAGACAGACAGAGTAGCATCATCATCATCATCAGTTGCTGCTGCTGGTGCAGATGCTGAGCCAAGCTGCGTTCTTGAACAACTGCACCTCTGCCGAAACCAACCGTGAACAAATGAACGTCTTCGTTTATCGCAGGTTCAAACCGAATCATGAGCTGCTACTGTTCTTTGTAACGCCCAACCGCAGAACCTAAATGAATGCGGCGTTTCCCTGCTGTTAGCACCAGGGGGTTCGCGAGAAACGGATACATACACGGGGATTAACAGCTTGGAATATTGTTCCTTCAGCAAAGAATGAATTCGTTGAGGCGTATTCAGGAGCACCATCGATTTTTCTGGTATGTAGACTGTTTTTAAATAATGTGATTAGAGAACCGTGGCCAACCGCCAGACAGGTTGAGTCCAGGTACTATCACTGGCTAGTGTAAAATGACTCTAAAATTACCATTTTACTGTAAACATTTGCAAACTGACCACAAAGGAAGACTAATTAAATGACCACTGTTAATGGCCACAAGTAATGGCCACTTTAACTGGACCTTAGTAAAACAGTAATTGTTAAATGTAAATTTACACGTTTATCTATAGCGACCATGTGGCCATTGTAAAAAGTCCGCTGTAAAATGTAAAATGTTGTAAATGGATCAGTGTAAAATGACCAGTGTAAGTTAACCAAATTGGATGGTCATACGTCATAGTAATGTGCCACTGTTAACTGCCACTTGAAATGACCACTTGAAACGGCCTAGTGTAAAACAGCCGCAGTATTAGTACCACCCACGTTAATTGAATCATTTTAAAATGGCCATTGTACAGAAACCCAGTTGAAGTAGTACTCTATTACTGCGGCTATTTGAAAATGGCGCAATTTAAATAGCACATTTGAAAACTAGCCCTTGTGATTTGTCTGTAAAACGCCCACTGTAAAGTGGCTCTTCTAATAATGTACACTTTACTGCTGTCTAATTATAGGTCACAATGATTGCACTTACAAACCGAACACATTCTAGCAGACAATAGCCGTTCCAGTCCATCTAGAGTCCTTTTGGATGCTAAAATGAGCTGAATAAGCGGATTACGTTACTGTACTACGTCATATGGCATCATACTTCAAACCGGAGTCATTCTCTTCTCTTCGATATTTAATGAAATTCAAAGGATAGCTAATTACTTTTCGACAAGGAATAACTTATAACCAGTACATTCAATCCCTTTACTGGAAGCAAATCGCAGTTTATGGAGTGTTGCTGCGACTGAGACAATATACATATATTGAAAAACAAAGCTGGCAATCCTTTGTGAGGAACGCTCCTTGGAAGCAAATGTACATATATCGAAGGTCGAAGTTGGCCATCCCCTTGAGAAACTCTCGTTGGTGTGCCTCTAGACGCTGATGGAAATCAATAGTGGAATCATCATTTAAGATTGACTCGATGCTCTGATTAATCAGCTTAATTAAGCAAGTCAGCTAATTGATTTCAATTCGGAGACCTGATTTTCTTCTGAGCATTAGTAATTGGATCAATGAATTTTGCGAAATCATTTAAATAGAACGGAACATATTAGGCGAAATTCATCAAAAAATACAACTAACGGAGATATTCGTAAATAGTCAAGATATTCCAATAGCATGGATATCCTGCGGAGATTGATATGTGAATTCCCGAGATATTCCGTGCAAGAATATAATCTAAGTGTTAGACAACATCAAAATAACAGATATTCGTCGGAAAATAGCCAAACCGGTCGATGAGATAAAGAAAACAGCCATTCAAGAAGATAGATAGGCTATTCGACTGGAAATAGACAAGCTATTCGAAAGGAAATAGCGAATTTATTTGGCGAAAAAATAGCCAAGCTATTCCACTTTAAATATCAGATATTCAGTAAGAATAGCCAAGATATTCAACTAGAAACATCCAAGCTCTCCTACTGGAAATAGTCAAGCTATTCGATGAAAAAATAGCCCAGTTATCCCACTGAAAATAGCCAAACTACTCGACTGAAACTAGCCATGCTACTCTATCGGAAATAACCAAGCTAATCGACGACCAAACAGCCAAGCTATTCGCTCGAAAACTGGTGCTACACAACCTACAACAATGGACGTTTTCTTGTTCCTGTTCTTTGGCGTGTTCTGGGTCGGTTCTCTTGTCGCGAATGGCGCAACGGTTCTCCTCTCGATGGAAACGAAGACGCGAGAACCAGACGAGAACCAACAACAACAACCGATCGAGAAAAGAACCTTACAAGAACGATCGATCATAGTTGGCTCTTTTGCATTGTCATCATCACCGAATCAGACGACTCGACGACAACGCGATGATGATGACGACGACAACGCTGATGATGACGACAACAATTATGATGAAGGATTTGTGTTCTTGGGAGCTGGGAAAACGAAGAATGGGAAAGGAGGAACTGAAGGTGGAAGAGGAGGAAAGGGAGAAATAGGAAAAACGGGAGGATTGGCAGGGAAAGTCGAAGTAGGAGGGGGAGGAAGAAAGAGCGGAGCAAGAGAAGGAGAAATTAAGGAAAACAGGGAAAGAGGAGAAGAAGAAGAGCGAGTTAGAAGGGGAGGAGGAGCACAAGGTGGAGGAGGAGGAAGAAGCGGAGAAAGAGGAGGAGACGTTGGAACCGAAATAGAACGAGGAGGAATTGCAGAAAGAAGAGGTACAGGAGCAGAAAGAAGGGAAGGAGGAGGAAGAATAGGAGGAGGAGTTGGGGCAAGAAAGAGTGGAGGAGGAGAAGGAGAATCAGGAGAAAGAGTTAGTCCTCCTCCTTCGAAACAAGACCGATTGAGGCGCCAGGAGAACACCAAAGCGTCACTTACAACTCCTGCTCCAGTCGCCACTGTCACGCCTTCCCCAGCCACCTCAGACAATCAATCCCTCTACCTCTCCCCTCTAGATTTCCTCGACGCACTTCAGAACCACCCGACCATCCCCAATTGTTCTCCATCCCCCACGAAACACCTCCCCCTCGATCATCCCCTACCACCATCGCTCTACCCAATGTTCGCCGAACAGTCAAGCAACCTCGTCCAGATCGCCAATGTCCTTAACAACCTCTTCGCTCATCCTGGAGGACCGGAAACGGGCCAGTCCTTCCAGTACACGGACGCCTTCTACTACTCCTTGGTCCGAGCGGTTGTTGAGAGCCATGTTGTTGTCTCAGCCGCTGCAATTGTCTTCGAGAAGACCCAGTATGAGACCAAAGACCATCCGTTCGGACCATTCGCCTACCGCAATAGGACCAATGGACGGATCTACATACGGGACCTCTTCAACGGCAGTCAAGGTCAGATCACATATTGACTGGTTGATTCACTAATGATTTCCGATCGATTAGATTATATCACTTTAGATTAGACGAAACTGGTCTCTGGTCGATTATCGATTTATTGACTGATTGATTGATTAATTTGAATGTTTAATTAGTTGGTTCTTCGGTCGGTCGGTTGGTCGATCGATCGATCAATCGATTGATCCATCCGTCCTTTCTTTCATTAATTTTTCGTTTGTTCGTTCATTCGTTCGTTCGTTCGTTCATTCATCGGTTCAGTTATTCACCCATTCTCTATTTCTTTCGAAGGAATCTTCGCTAGGGATGGAATAACAGACATCGATCGTCGTAATTGGCTCCAACGCCCTCTCCCACCGTACGCTCTCTCCTCCCTCCACTCTCAACCCTCCCCGCATTCTTCCAAGACCCTCCCAGACCCCATCCGCAACATTTGCGACCCTCCCGCAGTGCCGTTGACCTCGGACTCCGTTGACCGCGTGATTAAAGTGTCTCCGATCGTTACCATGACAACGGATGGTCGCTGGTCGAAACCTCACTTTGACTGCGCGTCAAGATCGTGGTTGATCACGTTCTCAGTGCCTTTCTTCAGCTGCGTCAACTCCGCTCTCAATCTCAAGTAACTCAAGCCAATCTAATCTAATCCATTGTAATCTGATCTAATCCAATGTAATATGATTTAATCTAATGTAATCTGATCTAATCTAATATGGACTTTTATAACACTGGAGTCATAATAATCTAATCTCATGTAGTCTAACCCAATGTGACCTAATCTGATCTAATTAGCCTAGTCTAATTAGTCTGGTCTAATTAGTCTTGTCTGCTGTGACCTAGTTGAAGTCCAGTGTAGTCTATTCTCATAAAATCTTTTTAAATTTTTATTAATGTTTTGAACGTTGAATAAGAGCAACCTGATATAGTTTATTGCATGTAATTTAGTCTAGTCTGGCCAATAATAATTTAATTTAATTCCATTGAATTAATGTTGTTTCACTGAACAGAATTTACTCAGTTTCATATTGTCGTTTCTTACGAGTGTCTCTTAGAGGCGCAATAAACATTTTCAGTTACAATTACGTTTATGATTACAGGGGCGTGGTGAAGGTGGATGTCGACCTCAGTAAAGTAGACATCAATCAATGTCCCGACGCTGGTGGAATATTCCAGAACACCCACAAATGTCTTTCCACGACACTCGTACGTCGATTGCTTGCCCTTATCTCTCACTAATCGTCCGTCCATCTGACGTTCATGCGTTCATCAGACATAAATGCATACAGTGGCTGTCTGACCAAAAAATCGAATCTAATCTGTATTTATTGGATCTGATCTGGCTGCATGTCTGTCGGTCTGTCTGTGTTTCTTCTTCCGTCCGTCAGTCAGTCTGTCAATCTGTGTGTCTGTCTGTCTGCTTCTGTCTGTCTGTCTGTCTGTCTGTCTGTCTGTCTGTCTGTCTGTCTGTCTGTCTGTCTGTCTGTCTGTCTGTCTGTCTGTCTGTCTGTCTGTCTGGCCTGCAGTATGTATGCAAGCGGCTGAGTATAATTGATGTAACTGCCTTTAGACAAGTCAATCTTCGTGTAGTTGGTTTTTGTTCTGGTGTTTTACTCTCAGTGTGTTCCAGTGGCCAAACACGGCTTTCGGCGTGGTGGCTACCGCTGCCAGTGTCTCCCTGGCTATTACTACTCGGCCCCTTCTAGTCCCAAGGGCTCGTCCCCTTCGACCCCAAAAGCCTCCTTCATCAACGGGACAGACCTCGAAAGACTCTACCTTCTCAACATCACCCGCGCCCATCCAAGGGCTGAGGGAAACGAGTTCGTCTGCTTGCCCTGCGCTGAGGGATGCCCGACGTGCGATAGTGGCTCCACCTGTCTTGGTTCTGATGACTTCATCGTGAGTATGATCGCACTGGCGTTACAGAGCTTCACGATGACGTCAACGCTCTTGGCCGGCGTCGTCATCATCCGATTACGTCATACGAAGGTTATTACTTTCAATTTCTTTTAATTTCCCAGGAATTTATGGACTTTTCCTATTTCTTTGATGCCTTGCTTTTTAGTTCCGCGGAGTCTTTACGTTTTACTTTCGCTACTGGCTTCTGGTAACTTTTTTACTTACTCCGGATTTTCAAGACTTTTCCTATTTCTTGATAACTTGACGTTTTTGCCTATCGATTTTTTGACTGAGCGTCTGTGAATAAGCTGATTTCCGCGACTTAGCTTTCGTTGGGTGCTGTTGAAATCTCAAGCTTCCGATTGCGATTTTAGTTCCCCAGAAATTTTTAAATTTTCGGTTGCCCAAGATTTTTCTTGCATTTTGCTTTCTCATAATTTGTGCCCTTTTTATTTTTGATAAAGGGTGTTTTAGTTTCCGGCTTTTAAAATTTTTTCTTTCCCAGATTTTCAGGAATTTTTCTATCTGTGATACTTGCTAGTTTCCCTTAACGTTATGCATTTTTACTAAGTTCCCATATTTCTGGATTTAACCAGCATTTTTGGAGAAGGAAACTCAATGGCGTGCCCAAACCAATTCAACTATATGATTTCAAGACTGCTGTTCTGCCTTCTGAAAAATTTCTCAGTCTGTGTTCCGCCTTCCATAAATATCGTAGTCTGCCTTCCAGCGTCCGCCGTGTTCCGGACGTCTTCTATCGTAATAGTATTCGCAATTCCGAGATTTCTACAGCGCCCAACGAAAGCCCCGCTGCAGGGACCAGCTTATTCACAGGCGCTCAGTCAAAACAAAATCGATAGGCAAAATGGGTTCGGTTCCAGGTCAACATTCAAAAGTCAAGCCAAGAGACAGCGTGGCAGCTATGGGGGTGGTGTTTGGGTTGGAGAGGAGAGAGAGACAAGAGGAAGAAGGGGTGTCAGGATAGGATCTGTGAAAGAGGAATGTTTTCAGTTTTGAGTGAAAGGCCGAAGCAGAAATTGCAACCGGTGGAGCATCGATGAGTTTGTGTGATGGGTTAGAAAACTGTCGCAGTTCTGGGGGGGAGTTTATTCCTGCCTCCTTAATCATTTCTGTCGTATTCAGAAGACAACAAGTCAGATTTTCAGTTCACTAAATTTCAATAAATCTAAAATGCAGCTTATTATCGGGTGGCACGCCCTCCGTAGAATGATTAATTATCCAGAGCTCCTTACAAAGGAAGAATGAAGCTTGAATATTCTTATCAACGTCTGCCATTACTTATGACGTAGTCGATCTGCACAATATATATTTATATATATATATATATTTCATAATACATAATATATAATATACAAAAGGGCCCTGTAGAATATTTATTATATACAAGATATTAATATACTATATACCATACTTTATACAATTAAGATATGTCTCAGTACGGATGTGTATATATGTATGTATGTATGTATGTATGTAGGTGATGAAGGCAAGTTTCTGGCTGCTGCTGGAAATTATCATCCTAGGAGCTCTGATGATGTACACCACGGTAAGTAATACTTCCTTCCTCCCTCCTTATATGCTTGCTTTCCTGCCTCTCTGCCTGCCTGCCTCTCTGACCTTAACTGACCTGGCTTGGCCTAACCTTACCTTACCTTCTCTTTTACTTAACTTTCCTTAGGTTACATGATCTTGCATAACTTACCTTCACTTAACTCAAATGTCTTTAATTTAAATTATCTTAACTTCCCTTACCTTTAGCTTATCTGATCATTACCTTGTCTTGCATTATGGTAAGTATTAATTCCAGCCTGCCTCATTCCCTGGCTCCGTCCCTCCATTCCTGTCCCCCTTCCTCACTTCTACCTACCTCCATCACTTCCTTCTTTCTCCCTCCCTCTCTACCTCCTTCCCTGCCAGCATTCCTGCCTCCCTCCCTCCCCTCCTCCATCCATCCATCGATCCGTACTTGCATTACCTTGCCTTAACTTGACTTAAAATTAATGACCTTATATTAACTGACCTGACCTGACCTAGTTACAGTTAACTGACCTAACCTGACCTGACCCAGTTACAGCACCATCAGTCTTGTATTTACTCAGGTGGTGATTCAGTATGTCAGTCCGTCCGATGTTAACTGTGTCCTGGTTCCATGGTTCCGCGAAGTTGGATTCGTCATTGTCTACGGTTCACTAATACTCAAACTTTACAGGTAAGATCCACCTGTCCAGGTACGAAAAACACTTGCACAATTTTAAATTAGGTATTTCTATTATAGCCAATAATGTTTTATTAAATATTATTGCTGCCATCATTGTTATTAGTGTGTGTATTCCCAACTTAACTAAGGGACATAACCATGGCTGTTCCCCCATCTGAAACACTGGGTGTTCTCATTTAAATAGTTGCAGAATAAAACCTTGGGTGTCCCCATCAAAACATTGGTGTAAATATTGACCCATAGGAATCGAAGCCCATGCTGTACAGATAAGAGCCATTTCTATCCTAATCTAGCACGAGGTCTCAAACCTCTGACCTTAAAGATCGAAGGCTATTACCGAATCAGTCTGCCATTGGGTTCCAAGAGTGGCGGATCTTTGAGAGATTACTGAAGGGCACTATATAAATGCGTAGATGCACAGAGCATGAGTGCTTCAGTTTCGAGAGAAACGTGAAGTGGAACGCCAAGTGTAGGGAAGTGGAACAAGATCAATTTGGGTAAGCTTCTTTTCTTTTAAGATACTCAGGAGAGAAAGAGGAGAGGAAGAGGAGATGGAGATAAGGGGTGCTGGACAATCAGAGAGGGGAGAAGAGAGAAAGTGGGTATACGGGGTCAAGAAGGAAGGAGGAAAAGAAGGAGACAGGGAGGAAATAAGATTAGGATGAATGGCGGTAAAAGAGAGAAAGAGGGAAAGGGATTAAGAGGGAAGGAGGAAATGAAGAAGAGAGAGGTAAGGAGGTAAAAAGAGACAGGGAGAGATGGAGGGTAAAAGGGAATGTGGAAAAGAATGAGAGAAAGGAAGAGAAGGTTAGGAGGGAGAGAGGTAAGAATCAATGAATCCATCGATCAATCATTCATTCATTCGTTCATCCAGTCAGTCAGCCAAACAATCCGACTCTCAGACAATAGTTCCTGTTGCAGAGTGCTGGCCGAGTTCCAGTCGCGCAAGGCGCAGCGCATCCTGCTGCGGGATAAGGACCTGCTCAAATACCTGGCCGCCATGGTTACTATAGTCGTAGGTTACATGGTCACTTGGACAGTCATCAACGTCGATCACATATGGAAAGGAGCGACAATGGTTCGAACGATATACGGAGAACACCGCACGAAATACTCCTACTGCAGCTCCACATGGTGGGACTACGTCATTGAAATAGGTGAAGAATTAATTAATTAGTCAATTAATATTTAATTAAACCTCTCTCACACCTGTTTCGTTCATATTAATTTTTGTGACCTTCGCCATATTCCATCTATGTTCCATTTTAAAACTGCCTCTACTATCGCAACCTCTATTGTCCACTCCAAGCTTGACTACTGTAATTTCCTTTTTAAACTTGAATCCACTCAAATTAAGCGTCTTCAACTCATCCGAGCTGTCATCTGGACACTCAAGGATCACCATATCACTCCTAACCTGAAATCACTCCACTGCTTGTAAATCCTCTGTCTCTAACCTATAACTATCTGCGGTTAAAAGGTTATTTGCTATTATTTTTATGAAAGTTTATGAAATCATTTATGTGTTTACAAAGTTGTTTATTTGCTTTTAGTGAATTTCATGTTTTGTTTTCTGTGGGCAGAGGAATTTCTGTTCCTATTGGCTGCCATTTACATTTGTTACTGCATTCGATCCGCTCCGTCGTTCTACCTGGAATCGAAGTTCATCTCGTGGGCCATTTACAATGAAACGGCTCTGTCGGCCATCTTCAACATTGTCAGGTCAACTAAACAATAAGACGATTGTCATGTCAACTAAACAATAAGGCGATTGTCATGTCGTTCCGAAACAAATCAGTCTGACCCAGGACCATTATCAGGTCATTCTGACCCATGACCATTCTCAAGTCATCTCGACTCATGGATTTATTGAGTTATTCTGCCCCATGGCAAATTTCACGCCATTTTGACTAAACGACAATTGTCAGATCATTCTAAGGTAATTTTCACCCTTGACAGTTGTTAGGCTATTCGAACCGGTGGCAATTCTCAGGCCATTATGACCCGCGGAATTAAACAGGTCATCCTGACCCATGACAATTCTCAGGTCATCCTGACCCATGGCAATTCTCAGGTCATTCAGACTCATGGCAATTCTCAGGTGACTGTTTCAAGTAAAGTAGGAGGCAATATTTATAAGTTGCTTATCACCGTTGACATTTTCGTATTCTGACTGACATTTACAATTTTATTCATTTCGCTTTTAGCAACTGATTTACTTATTAATTTATTCAATTATTTTTTGTTTTGCACGTGGTTTGAATAGACACAGCATTTGGCTCACAGTTCACCCCAACTATCTCTACTGGATGTTTTTCATTCGGTGCCAGCTTACCGTCACGGTAACGCTCCTGCTCGTCATTGGCACCAAGGTAAGTCCAATTAACCACCAAGGTAACGATTGTGCTAGTATTTAGTAACAAGGCAACGCCAGCTTACCGTTACAGCAACGCTTTGACTAGCCTTGACATTCAATCGCCATATCTCACCGTAGCATAACTTGCCTTACCTACCTCACTTTACCTTAGCCTTTATAAACTTACTTTTCCATTGCCTCACATTGCTTTGTCTTACCTAAGCTTGCCTTATTTACCTTACCTGAACGTACCTTCAAGTATCTTCGTTTTATTACATTACCTTTTATTACAGTGGCCTAACCTTACCTGCCATTACCTTACCTGATCTTACCTTACTTTCTATTACCTTCTCGACTTGCCTTACCTTCTATTTCCTTACCTAACTTACCAATTGCCGTCCTCACCTTTTATTACCTTCCTAAGCTTACTTCACCTTACGCTATATGATGTAACTTACCTAACATTACTTTCAACTATGTTATATTACCTTTTAATACCTTACCTTACCTGTTATTACCTGACTTGACCTGACCTTCGAATACTTGACCTTCTATTACCTTACCCTGACTTCATTACGTTACGTGATCTAAAGTTACCTTCGGTTACCTTACCTGCGCTGCAGGTATGGTACACTCATCGACCGCCGGACGACGCCATCTGTCGCCGTCGCACGTACTCAGCGACCGACGCATACGAGGCCAATCTACCGGAAGCCACGAAACTCACGCCGGCCCCCATCGGATACAACGGCGGCGGAGGGGCAGGTGCCGAGGGGGACGTGGCCGATATCAACCTGTCCGAAATGAATGCGGATGATATCAGGGTAACTGGTTTTTGGAGGATGAGGATGACGACGACGACGACGACGACGATGATGATAAGATGGTATCCATCCTGCCTTTCTCCCCACACTTCCGCCTTTCTCCCTACTTGCTCTCCCTCCATTCCTTCTTTCCATCCCTCCCTCATTCCCTCCCTCACTCACTCTCCTTCTTTCCTAACTCCCATCCCTACATCCCAAACCTCCCTTCCTTCCTCCCTTCCTCCGTTCCTGATTCTTTCTCCCAGGTTAGATACAAAAATTTATTGTGATGTAATTGTCTAGCAGCCGAATTACCGCCGCTCAGATTATTTAACGTTTCTTTTCGGAATAAATCATCTGACTTAACCTTTTGTTCACACAGTAGTCGCGCGCCAGCATTTCCTTAATATTCAGGAGGCCAATCGTTTAATTAGTATCATTTAATTCGCCGGGAGCGCCACTGTCGCGTTTGCCTACGTACGCACGCACATACCTAAGGCTATTATTAGAAGTTTATAGATTACAACGATGCGTGTGTCGCGTCTTCTTAGGCTGAACTGAAGCGACTCTATACTCAGCTGCAGATCTACAAGACGAAATCGATGCGCAAGGACAACCCACACATCTCGAAACGACGAGGTGGACGCAAGCCAACCCACCGTCGTTTCTCCCTCCAGGCCTTCCATTACAACAAGCACAAACTGCACCAGGGGTCAGAGTTCACTTCCGCCGAGCACGAAAACGAGGCTTCGCGGTCGCCCGAGGAGTCGACTAACAGCGTTGATGTGGTACCAGGGAGTGGCACTGGAGAGGGTGAGGGAGGACTTAGCAGTGGTGGGGCAGAGAGTGCTAGGGCGAGGTCGACATCGCTCAGTTCGAGGGCGGCTTCTGCGGGACACAGATGAAACACTTGCGGAGATGAGGGAGGGTCAGGGTTGTTGCTGAGACCCACTGGATATGTAAAGGGGTTAGCTGACGGAGGTTTAGCGGTCGGAATGTGTAAAAGAGGTATTCAAGGAGGTTGTGGGGTCTGACTAGATGTAGAAGTTGTGCAGACTGGTGGGTTGAGGGTAGAGGTCAGTGCACAATTTGAAGGCAAAGGCAACTCCCCCCTCTAGTTCAGACCATCTTGTGGTGAAGATACGTTTTCTCCGTTTATTTCACACATATCCATAGGTCTTCCCCACTGCTGCTGGGAGTTAGGGTTACAATTAGGACAAGAGGGTTAGGTTGGGGTTATCAAGGTCATGGGGTTTATAGGATGGGGTTGGGGTTACGGCCAGGTCTTTCAGGAGCGTCAACTGCTGCACTAACTTTGCTGAATATTACCTCACCCAGTGTGATCTATAGGCTCTAGCCGTGTCCTCTGCTGCGATATACAAGTTTCCCCATATGCGGACAGTTTCGTTAAACTAACGAGAAATTACAAGTACTGAACTATGTTGCTTACCAGTGGAATTAGGTCGGGAAGGGGTGGCCTGCCGTTTGAACTACGTCAAAAATAAGAGGTAGTTGGGTCCAACTCTTGAACTAGGTCATGAAGGCGTGGCATGCCAGTTTAAGTGAAGAAGGCAAGGCCTACCAGCTTGAACTAGGTCAAGAAGGCTAGGCCTGTCAGCTGAACTGGAGTAACATGCCAGCTGAATTAGGTCGAGAAGATGTAGCTGCCAGGTGGACTTGATGAACAAGGCGTTACTTAGCAAGAAGAGGAGATCCGCGAAGGTTCAGTTTTTGGGTGGAAAGATTTCTTGGGAGCAGCACAAGACCAAGTGATCGAATGATTGAAATCCTTGTGAAGTCAAATATTCCGAGATGTCAGTTAAGGAGCAAGCGAGAAATTCGCCAATTTAAATCTGCTGAACGGTTTAACATTTTGTTTGCTGTTGAAAGATTTTGTTTACAAAACAAAACTTCAAAAATATCCATACTTTATTAATGATCTAATTCCACTGCACATATAATCTAGTTCGATTTGATATGGTTTCATCTAATTCAATCCAGTGCAATTTGAACGTCTATTTCCGTATTGTGCAATATATAGGCCCTATATAGCCTATATACAGAGTACAGTTGTACTATGTATATATAGTACAGTAATTACTGTAATATATAATACAGCATATATATATATATATATAATTAAAATGAGCCCGTCTCTGTAGCTAACCCCGAGAGAGGCAGTCATGGGTATGAAGTGTTAGCGACTTAATTTTTTTAGCTTCAGCATATATATATATATAATATATATATATAATATATATATATATATATATATATAGGCCTATACGTGCATGTATTTGCTGCTTAGAGTTTGTTACTCTAGCTCATAGATGTATCATTTGAAGATAGTTCGCACCTGTTTGTACACGTGTACGATTGGAATTTTAAGCCAGGTGCGATGAGTTTGTTACCTGGTCATTCGTTACTTGCCAAATCACTTGACGAACTTAATCAGAGGTAACGTCGTCCTCTCGGCTTTTGTCATCGGTTATTAATTTAAAATATGGACGGTTTTAGGACAGTCTGAAAGAAAGGCTCAGCCAGACTGAAAGACAGACACATTGACAAATAGAAAGGCACAACGAAGTGGAGACAAAGAGAGATAAATACAGAGATACAGCGTAAGCAAGATACAGAGATGAAGAGTAAACAGAGAAAGACACGGAGACAGAGAGATGCAGAAAGAGTTACAAAGAAACAGACAGACATACAGAGACAGCGACCGGCGGACAGAGAGAGGCGAAAATGTTCAAGCAATTAGAATGACATGGTAACAGATAAGAAATCTTGCGAAACTCTTCGTTCGCTAGCAGTGTTCGTGACTTGTCAGTGAGTTTATTTATGTATGTGTAAATACCTCAAAAGCCACAGTGGAAGCACGCAGGTAGATAGGCATACAGAAAAACAGGCAGACAGGCAGAGACGCAGAGAGACAGACAGTTAGAGATTCCAGAAAGACAGACAGGCATATCGAACGACAGAATGAAACAGACAGAAAGACGAATCAGACAGGACGATGAGCAGATGGTCAGATATTCAGTGAGACAGGCAGACATTCATGCAGACAGACAAGCAGAGATACAGAATGCAATTTATCATCGAGTTGTCTGCGTGTTCCTTATGCCACTCAAAGGACATCTTGAGCGGTGGCTGCGTTTTCGAGTGTCTCTTGATTTTCGACCCCTCCACTCCACGCCTACATGTGTTGACAGCGTATAAAATATAACCTGGTATGAACAGCCTTTGCTCAACGAATAGTATATGTGAGTTTGTTTTCTTATCCGTCTTTCTGTCCGTCTTTCTGTCCGTGTGCGTATCGTCCGTGGTAAGGCTGTAGTCTTGGAACTCACCGTAAAACGGAGAATCATGCAGTTGCTGAAACATTCGGAGGTTAGTACTGTATACTCGCACAGTATTTCATGCGTGCATTCAGTATAACATAACATAGCATAGCACAGCATAACATAGCATAGCATAACATAACAGCATAGATTTCAAGTTTTTAAAAGATATTTAATCTGTTTATGCATGTATCAGATATTTTAGGCCTATATATAGCGTCCTTCAGAAACTCTCAGAAACATATGACGCTGCTTTGATATCAACAGCTGTTAACTTTACGGAAAGTTGTGTAACTTTGACTTCACGCGATAACCAGTAAGTGTGCTGGACTGTCAATCCAGAGCTTGTGGATTCAAATACCAGCCAGGACAGAGGGATACTTCAATATTTCTGTTCTACTTGCGCACTCTAGCGAAGTCAGCGGTAAAACGAGCACATCGACCTTACGCTGGAAGTGAGAAGATCAGAAGTGAGGGAAAGCACTGGTCACCCGTACTCGTATGCCGAGGCTAAGAAACTTAAGTCGCTAACATTTCCATGACCAGTTCTCATGGTTGGATTCTCATTCAATTCATTAAATGATATCAGATCAGACCAGATTAACTGTCTGCATGCGTTTCCTCTCCAGTCGAATGGTTCAGCGTCTTTAAGTCGGTCGCCTTGAAAACCCGTCGTCATGACAACTGGACGGACGTTCAAGACCGGTGACGTCATTGGCTCGTTAGATCTCGTCGAGATTCGACGTCAGCAGCGAAGGGTCACGACCCTTCTCCATGGCAACCCCAAAGACGTCCCCCTACTCTCCTACGTGAGTACTACCTCGGCCTTTTTCAGAATCTCCGGGAAGACGGGCTTTACAAATGTACTGATGCAGTGATATACATACACGATATCATAATATCCTTATGAAATAGTATAGTGTATCCTTATGTAATGTAACATAACGTAGTATAACATAACGTAGTGCAGTGTAGAGCAGTGCAATGTGTAATGTAATCAATATAGCAACAGCGTTTGACGCCAGCATGCTTGGTCTGTTTAAATAACGCTGGTGCTATGTGGCTAATAATATGAGAACTATTAGGTTGCAACGGGATATCGTTCATACAGAAGGCCTATATACAGCAGGAGTCTCAAACTCAACCCAACCCGAGGGCCAAATGAAGACCAGTGCGTCGTTAGCAGCACTTAACCTATTCGTTCAACGATAGAAAGCGAATCAGAAATGCAAAAATTAAGAGTAGCACATCATGCTATTAAAATTTAGTTTATTATCTTTTTACAAACCGTAATTTAATGCATACGGACTTACTTTTGTTGTTTTCCTGTGGAAACTTAACTGGCAGCCTTTTGTCTCAACCAGTGCATCAGTCTTAGGATTGATACCCTGAGACGACACCAATCGAAGTGTTGCTTAAATGAGCCAATCACACGTCTCAGTGAAAGTAACGCTTAAGAACGTTTCCACGACTCAGCCATCTAACTTCTGTATGATACTCCTTTGCATTATATTACGTTACTATGTTATTTTAATTGCTGCAGCGCCAAGCTGAGTCATCGTTGTATCATGGCGGGAATTTGGTGGCCCGACCCTGGCCCACTGGCGGCGCAATCCACCAAAGGACTTGTCAGACGGATCGAAACGAACCCGAACTGTTCTGGGATCCATATGACGATCCATCCAAAAGAGTAGGAAAATTCAAACCAACGCAGGAATACAGCTCACGACCTCCGAACAACAGTCCCAAGGACGAACTGACGTCATCCACACCACTGCCACCTATCGACTCACACAGAACTAACTGTGCACGCCGGCAGTCGCCAGGCGGCGCCAGGAAGAAGCTGGAGAAACGACGCCAGGTACCGCTAGCATCGGAGCAAATCACCCCGTCTAATGGTCACGTGACTAGGAACGGGAAACCGTCGCAGAAACCTAGGAAAAAATCGTCGAAACCGGTCGTCAAGTATCAACACCAGAAAGTGGAGCCATCTGTCGAGGAACGTTACCGGAAGTACAGACAGGTCACATTCGATAGGGCCAGAAAGTTTGCTTCCGGTTCCACACCGGAAACAGCGCTTAGGAGCGAGAGTAGTCTGAGCAGCGTGAGTAGCATCAGCGCTCTGCGGACGAGGCACGTCATGTTCCAAGATGGCGATGAAGAGAAAGACCACCAGACGGCTTCGGTGTTAAATTTATCGTCTGCTAGGTTGGGCGCCAGTGACTCATCACAGCTGCCAACAGAAACCGCATTGAATATGGAAAACCTTGGAGGAGGAGTGAATGGTGGAATTCCAGGGCTTGGAAACCTGGGGAAAGGACACCCGAACGAAGATGATTTCAAAGCTTCAGAACCGAGTCGATGCCATTCCTCTTCGATTGATGATGGAAGGACCTGGAAAAACGAGGTCTCCGTTCGTCTACCTGACATCGAAATGTATAATTCCAATCGGCCTGTGCTCCTACCTGAGCCGCGCAAGTGGAATCCAGATATTGGCGAGACTTCAAGGGCTTTCGTCTTTTCCTACTTTGATTATCTGCCGTCTGTGAAGAGGCTGCATGATGATGACGATTTAGGATCGGACAAGGAAAATCAATTGAAGTCACTCGATGTCATCAATATGAAGACTGCGATACGCAGAAAGTGATCAAACTTAATTCCAGGTCCTCGGAACGGTTTCCTCATCAGGACAACGGTTTCCTCATCAGTACAACGGTTTCCTCATCAGGACAATGGTTTTCGCATCAGGACAGTGGTGTGACCTCATCAGGACAATGGTTCCCTTATATGGAGACTGGGTTTCTCTGTACCTCCTCAGTACAGTGGGTTTCTCTGGACAGTGGAAACCTCAGAAATGCGCTTCAGAAATGATTCTATCCCAAGTAAAGGGGTCTTACGTTAGATTTCGTCCAAGGACTTTCCATGATCTGATATTAAATGCTGACTCACCAAAAGGAAGTTTACTTTTTAAATTAAATGCTACTATTTATTAATTTATTTGTTCGTTACTATGGGATTTATTTTAAAAGGATACGTTTTGAAGGTCATTGTATATCATAAATATATATAAAGTTCATAAAGATATACGTCGAATTAAAAACGCTGTAGGATCACTATATTCAACGAAGAAATGAGAAGACTATAAACTTACCCATGGAATTTAAAGAGGCCTACGTTAATTCTTATTGACAATAAACAAAAACTGAGTGTAATCGGATTGTCTTTGTTGTTTGTCGTTTTTAAAAAGTTAGTTGTCATCTCAAGTAGGATAGGGGAGGTTTGTTGATCGCTACCACCATAAAACTCGGACAGGCCTGTAGAACAATCGTCTAACGATTATTCTACAGGCCAACGAATGCATAATTGAACAGGACTTAGGTCAGAACAGGTGCTTCAGTGCCTGAGCAAATACGTCGTCTGTCATTGATGAAACAGGTGGCAACAGGACGGAGTGATACTCTACCAAGACTACACGGACGATCGATCGGTTTTTGGAAAAACTGGAAGAGGCTACTTGGGAATCTTCTGCCCTCTGTCGACGACTATGGCTGGCAATAATAACATCCTGGTGATCGGCTATAACAACCACAGGATCCAGCAATTGAACGCTGAGCTCGGGTTTGTTCTTGCCACCACAGAGTAGCACGAAATCGAGTTGCCTCGGTCTGTGTTCATATTGAGACTGGAAGAATATTCGTCGGTCATTAAGACAGATCAGTACGCATCCTCAACACAAGAAACTCAACGGTTCAACACCTTTGCGTAGTAGTCAGACTGCATGCATACAACTCAGCGTCCTTGATTAGAGTAGGCTTCTTAATTCTGACTTGCAATGCAACATCATGGAATTGAATAACATAATTCAAATGTTATGGTGTTCTATGAAAGAGGAAATGTTTTATTGATATGTGTTGTTTGACTATCAAATCATAATACTTTAGCAATCTATTATGACAGTACAGCAAACCCATATGGATCCAATAAACGATTTAAGTAGGCTGATGGGCTTGGGCTGCCCACATAAAAACTCCTCTTGGAACGAGGTAGGAAGCCTAATAACCGAAACCTATTTTCTGTGGACACGTGGACTTATGGGCATGGACTGCCCATGTCGAACCCATCAGAGCTTGAAGTCAGAAGTCCACTAACTGGCACTCTCGATATCCAATTTTTGTATGGGCGACAAATGGGCTCATAGGCATGGACTGCCCATGTCAAATCCCGCTGCTTTGGACGTCAGAAGGTCTCACGCATAGTCGTAATGAGCGATTCATTTATAGGCGAAAATGGGTTTATTGGAATGGGGTGCCAATGTTAAACCCATTTGGGCAGAGGTCAGAAGCCCACAAACCAACACTCGCGATAACCGATGTTTGTGTGGGCGACGAGTGAGCTTATGCACATGTGCTGCCTATGTTAAACCCAGTTAGGGTTGAGGTTAGAAGCTCACAAACCGGCACTAGTGAACCGATTTTGGTTTGGGCGACAAGTCGACTTATGGGATTGGGCTCCCGTGTTAAACCCATATGGTTTTGAGGTCAGAAACCCACAAATTGATACTAGCGATAGGCCTACCGATTTTTGTGTTGGCGACAAGTAGGCTCAGGGGCATGGGCTACCCATGTCGAACAGTCGTAAAACCTGATTTTATGTGGCCGACAGGTGGGTTTTGGGCATGAGCTACCAATTTCAATCCCATTTCAGAGATAAGAAATTGCACTATACACCATTTCAAATTTCCAGAAATTTGACTTCCCAACACTGCCCAAATTTAGGGTGAATACCTGCAACGGCCCTCGGCTTTGAGGCAGTTCTGAAAGTTGGAGGCATTCAATTACCCAAACAAGATCGGAGGTTTTACAATCGCCATTATATAACTGTCGTCTGCTAGGCAAGTTTAACTTTGGGACAACAGCACTGAATTCTAAAACATTTGGTAAATTTATTTTGCTCCAAGAACAAAAATTACGATTTACCCTGTTTAGAGCTGCCTCTACCCATGCGATCATGTTTTAAATTATGTTCTCATTCAGCCTTCTTTGGCTGCAATGGATTTGACACTAATAAATCCTCATAGATTAATTATTTTTATTTTTCTGAGAATGAGGTGCTTCTTTTGACCTCGATATCATTATACGCTAAAATAAATTTATAAGTCTGCAATTACGATGTTTTATGCTAAGCTTTGGCAGCTGGCCAGTGTTCTTATTTAGCACCTCTTTGCAACATACTTACCAACCGATATTTGCCCTGGCAAGATGCTACTGGGCTGCGCGACTTACTGGCCTACTTGCTTATTGATCGTTGACTCATAGCTTTTGTCTACGCGTGTTCTCTGAACAATAGTGTTCAACATCCTAATTTTCATATGTCTTCTTTGAGTCCATGAGCTCATCGCCCTTTGATGTCGATCGCATGCTTCACTGTAGATCTCCACTGTCCTCTGTCCTATGCCAACAGGGTCAACCTGTGCACATCCGTCCCCCACGAGTCTCTGTCGTCACCCAGCCATTTTCTGTTCGGTCTACCTCTGATCCCTCTGCCATCCTTCATTCCAAACATCACTTGTTTGACCATCCTGGTGTTCTCCATTTTGAAGATGTGTCCAAAGAGATTTCGTCTCCTTTCCATTATTTGCTGCACCCTGTTTCTTGTGCAACCCACTCGTCTTTGCACCTCAGCGTTTGTGCCCTTCTGTTGCCATCTGATGTTTAAAATCCATCTGTAGCATTTCACTTCATATGCCAGTTATTTATCCTTGTCTTGTCTGTGCAGCGTCCAAGTTTCACTTGCATACAGCAACACAATGAATATGCATGTTTCGATAATTTTCACTTTTTGTGCACACTAATCTCCCTGCTCCTCCAGATGTTCTTGAAAGCCGCCATTGCTCCACTTACTTTTTTCATACTGTATTTACTCGGCTTAGTTAAACGTTAAAATAATTCACAGCTGTTGAGTTAATGTCTGTCAACACAAGCTGCACAATAATAAGAATTAGTATCTTAATTTTTGGTAAAATACCCTTAACAGATAAAGAATATTCCTTGCATTACAATAACCAATGAAGTCAGTAATGGCGGAGCATGATGACTGCCGCGAAGGTTGGCGTCATTACTGATCTTAATGGGCCATTATGCTTTAGGACAAATCGATAAGTGTACGGCAGTTGGTAGCATGACCAATTGAGGGCGAGGTGTTAGATAACAATTGTACACTTTGCCATATATTAAATATCTGTTCTAATCCAATCTAATCTAATCTAATGACTTCAACAGCACCGTTATCATTATGCACAAGGCATCAATCGATAGTCGCTTCAAATGAATTTGTAATCAAAGCCATAATCTAATCTAAAAACTTCCATCGTGCTGTTATCATAATGCTCAGGCATCAGTCGATAGTCGCTTCAGGTATCGAATTCAAAATCTTAATCTGTTGGAGAAGCTGGATCGAATCCCGGACATGTCAGAGAAACTATAAACCAGTCTACGGTGGATAAGCAAGTTGAAAGAGATGCAACTTTAGTTTACACCTGAATGACATCACAGAATTCACAGAAAGAAACTGAACTAGGGAGTGAAGTCCAAAGCTTTGGACAAACTACCGAGAAGGGCGGAGAGCCCATCACTGGTTGGGTACAGCGCATAACAAGAGTCAGTGTACATTGATCGAGTTCAATATCTGTTAGTGTCAGAGGTCAGCATGGAACACAGATGGTCGGCTGATTTAAATGTAGTACCTAGTGAATTACAGAACAGATTTTAAAATAAATTCTTTGCTCAGTGGACTGCCAGTGCAATAAGTGTAATATTGGCTTAATATGCTGATATTTAGGGGTGTTTGCTATGGCTCTAACTAGATAGCTTTGATATGCTGTTTGTGCAGTGATGCCAATAAGAAGTGCGTTAGAATAGTCAAGCTTGCTGGAAACCATTACATTACGCTTGTGGAATTAAGACAGTTTGAAGCCAAAAGCAACTGATTCTACGAATATCTTATCTGCATTTGGCAAATTGAATCCATTGGCAAAGGCAGGACAAATCCTCATAGCTAACGGAAACCAAAAGTTAGGCTATGGTGGTAAGAAAGTTGAAAAAGATGCCTCTTAAGTTACTTCATGCATCACAGAACTGACAGAACTAATTGAACTTCGCAGCGAATTCCCAAGCCGTGGTCCTGCAACCGACAACATTAAGCCTACTGAAAACGAAATTCGATTTTACATGTTTTGCTTCTACCTGTAATTATAAGTTGATATAGGCTATCAGTATAATAATAAAAATCACATAGATGAACAGACGGGCTTTGGGAAGGTAAGATGGACCAGTAAGAATCTTACTTTACCTTACCCTACGTAAATTACCTTACTTTATCTTAACAAAAATCCTCTTTGTTTACAGTTTTAAACTGAGCAGGTCGAATTTCTCTTTCTCAAGGAACAAATGACAATTTCTGGAATATCCTTTCACAGGGTACGAACTTCAAACTTCAATTAACACCAGGTACTTTACAAATTGTTCTTGAAAATAATGACCAAATTAATGCATTTTAAGGCCGCTAAATTTAGTCCACGAAACCCCATTATTGCTTAAAGTCAAGCAACTTATTTAGGCCACCGAAGCCCATAGGAATTCGTTAAACTAGGCCGCAAATCGTGGTAACAGCTGGGAGACTATAGTAATTTTATTTCTCATAATTCATCTTTATATCTGATAGGCTCGTAAATAGCATGTGCGCATTGAATAGGCCCATATGCATCTAGGGCATATGCAACACGTTCGGTTTGGTATGTCGTACTACGCAGACTCGGCCAACCATTGAAGACTTTGCAGATTAGTCACACAAGCGAGTTAGCCTGAACGGATTTCAGTAACATCTCTCAATTTCCATAAAGAAACAAGCTCCTAGTATGCTCTCAGAATAATAAATATTTTTGTAAGAAATTGTGAAACACTTCGAGTGGTCGATTGCGTATTGATTGTTTCAGTCGAGCGTCAGTGAAGCGTGTCAGTCCGTTCAGGTTGGGAACGCAGGTAGACTATTCGACTGTAATCAAACGTCATTTTATATTCTCCGTTGGTTATAGATTTTTGTAGAATAATTAAAAAATACTTCAAATTCAAAAGTAAGTCTAAAATGTCACTCACATCAGGCAAATGTAACAGTAAAACGCCGAAATAAAATTTTAAATTTGAAACAAATTTGAATAGGTTATATGGTTTTAGTCTAGAGGCAAACTAACGAAAAGGAAAATTAATTTCATGAACACATTTCTTATAAAATGCAACACAAGGAGTTGCACTTTGAATTTCAGAATAACTGAATCACCAATAGGTTTATTTCTTTCTAGAATAATTTCAACCAAGATAAGCCATTAGGCGATCATGGATGAAGGAAATTCAGATCAGGTTAAAACAGCTTCCAACTCGACTGTAGAGTCCAATATAGAGAACTCAGCTGACGACTTCGAGAAATCCAAAGAAGAAAAATCCAAAGAAAAAAACGATGAAGAACAAATGTCTCAGAATGAAAGAGAAACAAGCAAAGAAAATGAGGCAGTGTTGAAATCAGAAAAAGAAAACTCAGAAGAAGAACATAGACTTAAGCAGGATAAGAACAAAACCCAAGAAAGCTCTCAGGCGACAGATTCAGAGATAAAACAGGAGCTGAAAGTGAAACCAAATACAAAAACTGAAGAAACAATCGAATTTGATACTAAGAGTGAAGAGCCAACTGAATCCAGTGCTAAGAGCGAAGGTCCAGAAGAACCTGATATAAAATCTGAGAAGCAAACACCACCAGAGACCGAAGATACAAACGAACCTAAGGCTAAAAGCGAAGAATCAGAAATACAACGTGAAGAACCAACAGAACCTGACATTAAGACCAAAGAGCCAATACAAACAGACACCGAGACCGATAATTCAATGGAAGGAGAGACTAAAACTGAAGAGCCAAGAGAACCCGAGATAAAGACCGAAGTGCCAGCAAAACCAGACACTGTGACAAAACAGCCAACAGAAACTGAAACCAATAGTGTAGAGGCTGTAAAACCAGATGCCACACCTGAAGTGGCAGCAGAACCAGAGACTACGAGTGAAGAGCCAAAGCAATCTGAGACTAAAGACGCAAAGCAGACAGAAGTTGAGACAAAACCTAAGGTGGCAGCGGAAATAGAGACAACAACTAAAGAACCAGTAGGACCTAAGACTAAGACCAAAGAGCCAACAGAACAGGAGACCAAAACCGAGATGCAGACGTATCCATTGGCGAAACCTGAGGTGGCAGCGGAATCAGAGAATAACAGTGAAGAGCCAACAGAAGCAGAGACAAAGAGCGATGAGACAGCTGAACCAGAGACAAAACCCCAGATGCAAGCACAAATAGAGAGCGAAGGGCCAACAGAATCTAAGACTAAGACCAAAGAACAAACAGAACCAAAGATTAAACCCGAGCTGGCAGAGAAACCAGAGACAAACTTAGAGGTGACAGCAAAACCAGCAACCAAAGCAGTAGAACCAATAGAACCTGAGTCTAAGAGCGAAGAACCTTCAGAACAAGAGGTAAAACCTGAGGTAGAAACGAATACAAAGATTGAGAAGAAAGAAACAACAGAACTCGAGGCTAAGGGCGAAGAGCCAGGAGAATCAGAGAAAAAACTTAAGACTGAAGCACAATCAAAAACCGAGGAGCCATCAGAACCACAGACAAAATCCGAATTGACAACGAAACCAGAGACTGTTACCGAAGAGCCAACAGAACCCGAGAAAAACATCGAAGACCCAACAAAGCAAGACACAAAACCTAAGGTGGCATCGCAACCAGATACAAAAACCGAAGGGCCAACAGGACCAAAGATTAGAACCGAAGAGCCAGAAGAATCTACTGTAACAGCAGAAGAACAAACAGAACCAGAGAGTAAGAGCAGTGAGCCAACTGAACCAGGGACAGCACCTCAGGTACAAGCCCAAGAGACCGAAAAGCCAGCAGAACCGAAAACTAAGCTCCAAGAAAAAACAGAACCAAAGTTTAAATCCGAGGTGGCAGAGAAATCAAAGACACAACCTGATATGGCATCCGAACAAGAGAAAGAGGTTGAAGAACCGATAAAGCCCGAGATGCAGAGCGAAGAGCCAACAAAAACAGACCCATCGGAGTTAGATACTGAAACCATAGAGCCAAAGAAACTAGAGATTAAGACCGAAGAACCACCACAACCGAAGACTAGTACCGAGGAGCCAGCGGAATATGAGACTAAGACCAAAGAACCAACAGAACCAGACACAGCACCTGATGTGACAGCGGAACTTGAAACAAACAATGAGCTTAAGAGCGAAGAACCAACAGCATTAGACACAAAACCTGAGGTGGCAGCGGAACCTGAAACAGAGACCGAAAATACAACGGAACTTGACACTAAGAGCGCAGAGCCAATAGATTCTGAGACTAAGGCTGAAGAGTCAACAGAACCGGAGACAAGACAAGAAGAGCAACCAGAACCGGAGACTATTACCGAAGAACAAACAGAACCATGGATTAAACCCGAGGTGGCAGCAGAATCAGAGACAGAACCTGAGGTGTCAGGTGAACCAGAGACAAAGACTGAAGAAAAAACAAAACTCGAGACTAAGACCGAAGAGCCAATAGAATTAGAAACAAAAACCGAGAGGCCAACAGGACCAGAGCCGAAACCTGAGATGGCAACGCAACCAAAGATTAAGGGCAAAAAACCAGCAGAACCAGAAAAAAAGCCTCAGATTGAATCACAATCAGAGGTCGAAGAGATACCAGAAAATGAGACTAAAACCGAGGAACCAACAGAACCACAGACAACATTCGAATTGGCAGCAAAACCTGAGGTTGAGACCGAAGAGTCAGCACAAACTATAAATAAGACCGAAGAGCCTGCGGAATATGAGACTAAGACCAAAGAACCAACAGAAACAGGCACAGCGCCTGATGTGACAGCGGAACTTGAGACTAAAAGTGAAGAGCCAGCAGATCCTGAAAAAGAGACCGATGAGCCAACGGAACCTGAAACCAAGGCCGAAGAACCAAAAGAACTTGAAACTAAGAGCGAAGAACCAACAGCATTAGACACAAAACCTGAGGTGGCAGCGAAACCTGAAACAGAGACCGAAAATACAACGGAACCCGACACTAAGAGCGCAGAGCCAATAGATTCTGCGACTAAGGCTGAAGAGTCAACAGAACCGGAGTCAAGACAGGAAGAGCAAGCAGAACCCGAGATTATTACCGAAGAACAAACAGAACCATGGATTAAACCCGAGGTGGCAGCAGAATCAGAGACAGAACTGAAGTTATCAGCTGAACCAGAGACAAAGACTGAAGAACCAACACAACTCGAGACTAAGACCGAAGAGCCAATAGAATTAGATACAAAATCCGAGAGTCCAGCAGAACCAGAGGCGAAACCTGAGATGGCAACAGAACCAAATACTGAGAGTAAAGAGCCAGCAGAACCAGATAAAAATCCTCAGATTGAATCACAATCAGAGGTCGAAGAGATACCAGAAAATGAGACTAAAACCGAGGAGCCAACAGAACCACAGACAACATTCGAATTGGCAGCAAAACCTGAGGTTGAGACCGAAGAGTCAGCACAACCTATAAATAAGACCGAAGAGCCTGCGGAATATGAGACTAAGACCGAAGAACCAACAGAAGCAGACACAGCGCCTGATGTGACAGCGGAACTTGAGACTAAAAGTGAAGGGTTAGCAGAACATGAACCCGAGACCGATGAGCCAACGGAACCTGAAAGCAAGACGGAAGAACCAAGAGAACTTGAGACTAAGAGCGACGAACCAGCAGTATTAACCACAAAACCTGAGGTGGCAGCGAAACCTGAAACAGAGACCGAAAATACAACGGAACCCGACACTAAGAGCGCAGAGCCAATAGGTTCTGCGACTAAGGCTGAAGAGTCAACAGAACCGGAGACAAGACAAGAAGAGCAACCAGAACCGGAGACTATTACCGAAGAACAAACAGAATCATGGATTAAACCCGAAGTGCTGGCAAAATCAGAGACAGAACCTGAGGTGTCAGGTGAACCAGAGACAAAGACTGAAGAACCAACAAAACTCGAGACTAAGACCGGAGAGCCAATAGAATTAGATACAAAATCCGAGAGTCCAGCAGAACCAGAGGTGAAACTTGAGATGGCAACAGAACCAAAGACTGAGAGTAAAGAGCCAATAGAAACCGAGACTAAGAGCAAAGAGCCAGCAGAACCAGACACGACACATGATTTGGCAGCGGAACTTGAGACTAAAAGTGAAGAGCCAGCAGATCCTGAAAAAGAGACCGATGAGCCAACGGAACCTGAAAGCAAGACGGAAGAACCAAGAGAACTTGAGACTAAGAGCGAAGAACCAACAGTATTAACCACAAAACCTGAGGTGGCAGCGGAACCTGAAACAGAGACCGAAAATACAACGGAACCCGACACTAAGAGCGCAGAGCCAATAGATTCTGCGACTAAGGCTGAAGAGTCAACAGAACCGGAGACAAGACAGGAAGAGCAACCAGAACCCGAGATTATTACCGAAGAACAAACAGAACCATGGATTAAACCCGAGGTGGCAGCAGAATCAGAGACAGAACTGAAGTTATCAGCTGAACCAGAGACAAAGACTGAAGAACCAACACAACTCGAGACTAAGACCGAAGAGCCAATAGAATTAGATACAAAATCCGAGAGTCCAGCAGAACCAGAGGCGAAACCTGAGATGGCAACAGAACCAAATACTGAGAGTAAAGAGCCAGCAGAACCAGATAAAAATCCTCAGATTGAATCACAATCAGAGGTCGAAGAGATACCAGAAAATGAGACTAAAACCGAGGAACCAACAGAACCACAGACAACATTCGAATTGGCAGCAAAACCTGAGGTAGAGACCGAAGAGTCAGCACAACCTAAAACTAAGACCGAAGAGCCTGCGGAATATGAGACTAAGACCGAAGAACCAACAGAAACAGACACAGCGCCTGACGTGGCAGCGGAACTTGAGACTAAAAGTGAAGGGTTAGCAGAACATGAACCCGAGACCGATGAGCCAACGGAACCTGAAAGCAAGACGGAAGAACCAAGAGAACTTGAGACTAAGAGCGAAGAACCAACAGTATTAACCACAAAACCTGAGATGGCAACGGAACCAAAGACTACGGGCAAAGAACCAGCAGAACGAGAGAAAAAGCCTCAGATTGAATCACAATCAGAGGTTGAAGAGTTTAAAAAGACAGGGACTAAAACCGAGGAGCCCACAGAACCACAGACAACATTCGAATTGGCAGCAAAACCTGAGATTAAGACCGAACATTCAGCACAACTTAAGACTAAGACCGAAGAGCCTGCGGAATCTGAGACTAAGATCGAAGAACCAACAGAAACAGACACAGCGCCTGATGTGGCAGCGGAACTTGAGACTAGAAGTGAAGAGCCAGCAGAACCTGAAATCGAGATCGATGAGCCAACGGAACCTGAAACCAAGGCCGAAGAACCAAAAGAACTTGAGACTAAGAGCGAAGAACCAACAGCATTAGCGATTAAACCTGAAGTGGCAGCGGAACCTGAAACTGAGACCAAAAATACAACGGAACCTGATACTAAGAGCGCAGAGCCAACAGAACCTGAGACTAAGACTGAAGAATCAACAGAATTAGATACAAAACAGGAAGTGGTAACGAAACCAACAACTAAGACTGAACATCCAGCAGAACCCAAGACTGTGACCGAAGAACTAATAAAATCGGACAGTTACAGCGATGCTCCAGCTGAACCAGAGACAAAACCTCAGGTGCCAGGAAAACCACAGACCGAAGAGCAAGCTGAACCCGAGACCATTACCGAAGAACAAAGAGAATCATTATTTAAACCCGAGGTGGCAGCGAAACCAGATACAGATATTGAAGAACCAATACAGCCCGAGATTAAGAGTGAAGAACCAGCAGAACCTGAAACCGAGACCATTGAGCCAAAGGAACCTGAAACCAGGGCCGTAGAACCAGCGGAATCTCAGACTAAGAGCGAAGAACCAGCAGCATTAGCGACAAAACCTGAGGTGGCAGCGGAACCTGAAACAGAGACCGAAAGTACAACGGAACTGATATCTGATACTAAGTGCACAGAGCCAGTAGATCCCAAGGCTAAGATTGAAGAGTCAACAGAACCAGAGACAAAACCGGAAGTGGTAGAGGAACCAAAGACTAAGAATGAACAACCAGCAGGAGCTAAGACTGGGACCAAAAAACTAACAGAACCAGAGAGCGACGAGCTAGCTGAACCTGACACATTGACTGAAGAACCAACAGTACCTGAGTCTAAGAGGGAAAAATCAACAGAACCAGAGACAAAACCAGAGTTGGTACTAGAATTAGAAACTAAGAGCGAAGAGCTAGTAGAACCTGAGGCTAACGATGAAGAACCAATGGTACGAGAAACTGAAACCGAGGATCTAAAAGAACCTGAGATTGGGACCGATGAGCCAAATGAACCAGATGAAAAACCTAAGATGACAGTGGAAGCAGAGATAACTAGCAAAGAGCCAACAGAACCAAAGACTAAGATCGAAGAGATAACAGAACCAGATACAAAAATTGAGGTGGCAGGGAAACTAGATGAGAAGAGCGATGAGAAAGCAGAATCTGAAACAAAGAGTGAAGAGTCAACAGAACCAGAGACTAAAAGCGAAGAGCCAACAGAACCAGAGACTAAAAGCGAAGAGCCAACAGAACCAGAGACTAAAAGCGAAGAGCCAACAGAACCAGAAACTAAAAGCGAAGAGCCAACAGAACCAGAAACTAAAAGCGAAGAGCCAACAGAACCAGAGACTAAAAGCGAAGAGCCAACAGAACCAGAGACTAAAAGCGAAGAGCCAACAGAACCAGAGACTAAAAGCGAAGAGCCAACAGAACCAGAGACTAAAAGCGAAGAGCCAACAGAACCAGAGACTAAAAGCGAAGAGCCAACAGAATTACAGACAAAACCTGTGGAGGCAGTGTTTGAATCTGGGACAAACAGTAAAGAGCCAACAGAATCTGAAACTAAGACCGAAGAGCCAATTAAACTGGAGGCAGAACTTGAGGTGGCAGCAGAACCAGAGGAAAAGAACGAAGATCTGTTAGAATCTGAGACTGGGACTGAAGAACCAACTGAATTCGAAGACCAAACAGAATCAGACTGTATGAGTGGTGAGCCAACAAAACTAGATACTAAAATTTTAAAGCCAGAAGAATCAAAGATAAAACCAGAGCTGGCAGCGGAACCAGAGACAAAAACCGAAGAGACTGCTGAACCAGAGACTGAGACCAAAGAGGCACCAGAACTAGTTGCCAAACCCGAGGTGATAGTGAAATCAGAGACTAAGATCGAAGAGCCCAAAGAGTCTGAGACTAAGACCGAAGAAATAACAGGATCAGAGACAATACCAGAGGTGGCAGCGAAAACGGAGACTAATACCGAAGAGGGAACGAAATCAGATACTAAAACCAAAGAGCCTGGAGAATCTGAGGCAGAGCCTGAAGAACCAACAGAACCAGAGACACTACCAGAATTGACAGCGGAACCATTCATAATAAAAAGTGAAGAACCAACAGAATCCGAGACGAAGACCGAAGAGCCAATAGAACCTGAGATTAAGACCACAGAGCCAACAAAATCACACATAAAACCTAAGTTGGCAGCAGAACCAGAGACAAAGACTGAAAAACCAACAGAACCTAAGACTAAGAGCGAGAAGCCAACAGAACCAGAGGTGATACCTGAGGTTGCGACGGAAGCAGAGACTAAGATTGAAAAGCCAACAGAATCCGAGACCCAGACCGTAGGGTCTACAGAATCGGAAACAAAACCTAAGGTTGAAGAAAAATCAAGGAGCGAAGAGCTAGGAGAGTTAGAGACAAAACCTGAGCTGGAAGTGGAACTTGATATTAAGAGCGGAGAGTCAGTAGAAACAGGAACTGAAACAATAAAGCCAACAGAAACTGAAACTTCTGAAACTAAGACCAACGAGCGCACAGAATCAGATGCAACACCAGATATGGCAGCTTACGCAGAGGCAAAGAATGAGAAGCCAGCAGAACCAGAGACTAGGGACGAAGAGCCAGAAGAATCAGAGACAAAACCTCAGATGGAAGCACAGCCAGAGACCGAAGAAACACCAGAAACTGAGACTGAAAACCAAGAGCCAAAAGAACTAGAGACAAAACCTGAGGTGGCAGCGGAAACTGAAACTAAGAGCAAAGAGCCAGAAGAACCAGAAACAATACCTCAGACAGAGGTGACAGAGGATGTAGAGACTAACAACGAAGAGTCAGCTGAACCTGAGATTAAGACCGATATGCATACAGAACCAGACGCCAAATCTGATGTGTCAGCGGACGTAGAGGCAAAGTTCGAACAGCCAGCAGAATCAGAGGCAACACCTGTGGTGGCAGCGGAACTAGAGACTTCGAGTGAAGAACCATCAGAATCAGAGACTAAGAGCGAAGAGCCCGTAGAAGCACAAACATATCAGTTGGAAGCACAGTCGGAGACTGAAGAACCAACAGAATTTGAGACTAAAAGTCAAGAGCCAATAGAACCAGAGACAAAACTTGAATTGGCAGCGGAACCAGAGGTAAAGAGCGAAGAACTAGCAGAACTAGCTGCTGAAAAAAACAACAAAGTTGAATATGAGCCAACAGTTGAAGATAAAAAAGAAGTTAAAGTAATAGTTGAAGATAAGGAAGGTGTAGCGGAAGCAGTGGCTGAAGAAACAAAAGAAGAGGAAACAATAGTTGAAGAAACAAAAGTAGGAATCATAGTAGCAGAGGCAGTAGCCGAAACTAAGAAAGGAGCAGAAGGAGAAGAAGTAGTTGAAGGGGGAAAAGAAGTACTGGCAGAAGCTGAAGAGAAGAAAGAAGATGAAGCAGAATCCGTAACTAAAGGTAAAGAAGAAGCTGCGACAGTAGCTGAAAAGACGAAAGAAGATGAAGCCGAAAAAGTAGCAGAAGATAAGAAAGAAGAAATCGAGACAATAACTGAAGATGAGAAAGGAGATATACAGGCAGCAGCTGAAATGAATAAAGATTTAACAGATGCAACAGATGATGAGAAGAAAGAAGAAAATTTAGTAGAAAGCAATTTGGACGAAACTGTTGAGGGAATAACTTTATCAAACGCGAGCATTAGTGACATTTGCGAAAGAACCCAAAAAATGGTCATGGAAGAAAATGTCGAGAAAGCAACACTTAAAACAGTGAACTGTGAATCGGTGCCGCCTAAATCAAGCTTAGAAAATGATGCCGAAGGAGGCGAGGAAAAAGCCGTACTTGAAGAAAATAGTCTCCATGATTTGGTAGGGATAAGCCAAAGCGACAGCGTTGTAAGTGAGGATGAGCCTAAAACTGAAACCGGTTCTCAGGAAGATGAAAGGCCCAAGAAAGCGACGACATTTGACAGCCAACCCAGAAGCGATGGTTCCTCGAAAGATACGAGGAAACCAGACCACACAACGACCGATTCAACTGAAGAGATACAACGTCAGGCGGCTGTGGAGTATTTATCATCCGCAGCCAACGGCGTTCTTGACCACAGCGACATGGACAAGTACAAGGTTGAGATCCGACAAATTGGAAAACTGGAGGCGTTGTTTAACCGAAAGGAGGTCATGGGTATGGCAATAATGGATAATGAACTCTTTGTCATATGTAAGGAACCGCCTACCATCATTTTTAAATACGACATCAGAGACGAAACGGCCGAACCCGTGGAACTGGCGATTTCAGAGATGGTCTACCCACGAGGACTTGCTGCATCGGTTAGTAGCAGTTGTCTGTACCTGACTGATTGGCACAGGTACTACGGAGGCCGTGTCTGGAGGTACAAGTACGTTAAAGGAAGAGAGAGGAAGAGAGAGAAACCGGTGGCTGAACTTGATATGGAGCCGTTTGGCGTGTCAGTCGCGCCGGACGAACAAGTGGTCGTGACTTGCTCGCATACATTTATCATGAGTTCCGGAAAGATCTTGTTCTTTCGACAGGAGGACAGTGGATTGAAACTGAATCGGACCGTTGTTCTTGACCAACTCCAAAGTCCGCGTCATACAGTCGTGCTTCTGAAGAAGCGCGTAGCAGATGGAAGGGACCCCTATTGGAAGGATAACCAGCTCGTAGAGGAAGAATCGATTGTCGTATGCCACGGCTGGAACATGTGGCACCACCACAGAGTTTTCCAGTTCAAGATCGGTCGCTTTGACCTCGGACAAGGTTACGGTACCCGAGGAGGGGAGACTGAGCAACTGAAGCGACCCGTGACCCTGACCTGTGATGAGGATGGTCTGGTTCTCGTCGTGGACTCGGGCAACCATCGTATTCACCTCCTGACACCTGACCTGCGCTTTCTACGTCATCTCCTGACTAAAACAAAGCACGGCATTGAAAGTCCCCATAACGTGTCTCTCCATCTAGCGACTGGTAGGATGTTCATCGGACAACGCGATGGATCTGTACTCATCTTCGACGCGTTTCAGCCAAGATTCAACGAATCAGCGTAGCTACTCCCAGAAGCTCTATAAAAGTCTTTACAGTTACTTACTTACTTACTTACCTACTTACTTACTTGCTTGCTTGCTTGCTTGCTTACTTACTTAAGGAAGCTTCAAAAATACTTATTTGAGATTATTTTATAAAGTGCAGCTGACGTTAAGCGATGTGTATTTTACCTTGTGTATTTTTGACTGATGTTTTTGTTTCTTGTGAAATGGCAGGAAAGATCGTGAAATTGATGCGCTTATTGTTAGTAACAGTAACTGCAGTAACAGCCTTCAGTGTTTTAGTAACCGATGACCAGAATGGAATTTCTTTTGCTCGCATGATGTGAATTGAAGGGAAAGGTAGAAAACTTCCCTATAAATGTTACTGCTCAAATTGTATAACTATTATTGCTCATTTTGTCATAAACCGGTGATCCAGAATGGAATTTCTTTTGCTGATAGCGTTGGAATTGAAGGGGAAGGTAGGAAACTTCCCATATATATTAGGCCTATTGTTCAGTTTTATTATGTGCCCCTAAATGATGTATAAGATACCCCAAAATTAATATATTAGATCACCCCAAAGTAATTATTCGTTTTAAATCATCCTAATGTAAGGTTGGGTTTTGGAACATTCCGAAATAACAACAACAGCGACAACAACAACGACAACAACAACAACAACAACAAAGATACAGTTGCTTTAGACTAAACTATCATACGACAATGTAGGTCTGCAAATTCATCCAAATATTCATACATTGCATTTTTAACTTGATGGGACTAATGATCGCATGCTTTACGTGCTAATTTAATTGCTAACGACTGAAGAAGAAACTCACAAGCTAGCACTAAGAGGCAGCTATGGATATGAAGTGCTAGCGACTTCATTTTCTTAGTCTTGGCATATGAGGTGGGTGGCCAGTCCTTAAGCTCCCCATCTGTTCCTTCCACCGACAGGGTACGATGTACTCGTTTATAGCTGAGTTTGTTATTTTGGAAGGGTGTGACATGAAACAGTTCATTAACTTTCCAACACATAGCAAAGGTTATACTCTGGATGTCCTGATAATATAATTAGTTCTTATTCGCAACCGCGTCATTCTGTTCCTCCCACTGAGTCATATCGTTCAGATCATATTGAAGCGTTCTCAAAGGTTGTATAAGGGTTCTTTCCCGTCCGTTTTTCCTCATGGCATTGTTCTTCCTCTGCTAAAGAGACCTCTTGGTCCTGGTGACTTATCCAACAACAGATCTATATCAACTTTGAATTGTATATCTAAAATTCTTAAACGGGTAGCTATGAATCGTAATTCAAACTCGTTTTTTCTTCCAACTCGCTAATCTACTTTTGTCTGCATAAAGCCAAGTTTCATTCAACGGAATCTTCCTCCTTGCTGTTCATTATGACATCTTGTGTTCTATGGATAAAGGTAGCGTGACGGCACAATGTCATGTTCTTCTTAACATGTCTGCTGCTTTTGATACTGGATACAATTCTCTTCTTTTACATTGTCTTCTGCATTGGTTTGGGGTTTGTGGTTCAGCCCTACATTGGTTTTCTACTTATCTGAGTCCACGTACTCAATCAGTATGTATAAAATGGTAGTATAGTTGTAATCGTAATTGCACATTTATATAGCATCTCTTCAAGAAAACTACTCAGAAGTGCTCCCGACCTGATAACAATATCATGATTAAATAGACTGGTCTTCAATCGCTGGCAGAATAGAGGCAGAGAAAGGGCAAGAAGCTCATGTCACAGGTCGCATGGCAGACAGTTTCAGAGTGAAGGTCCAACCAGGGCGAAGCTACCATGTTACACTGCGGAAGTACGGTAAGTAGGGTCAACCAGAACACTTTATGCTGCAGGGTGAAGAGATCTAGGCCTACCAGCTGTAATTATTAGTAACTTCTAAGGCGCCGGTCTCTAATGCACACGGCATCAACAACATCAAAGCCAAGCCGCAATCAGGTCAATATCTGGAAGGTCAGTTCAATGAAACAGAGAGGTTGATAAGCAACTTGAGCAAGGTAAGTCTTAGGCTGAGAACGAAAAGACACAAGTGACTGAGCAGAACGCGCAGACACAGAGATTTAGTTCCAAAATCTAGGTCCAGAAACCGAAAAAGCACATTTACGAAGGACAGTTCTAGTCCAAGGTATGACCAAACAAAGGCAGTCAGATGACTTGGTTGAATAATGATAAGTCTGGGGAATGAGGATTGAATTTAAATATTTTGGTTGACCAAAGTTTAGTGTTTTTAGTGTTCTATAAGCCCCAATTTAGAACAAATCCTTTGCCAAACAAGAAGCCAGTCGGATTCTTGAGGTTACGCGTCTAATCCGTCAACTACTAGATGGCAGTAGGAAATAATGTGATATCATAATGCAGTCCTGAATCGTAAAACATGTGTAGTTTGTGTTTTGTACCTTTGTGGTCGGAAGGGTTTTCGTCTTCGTAATTTATTCGTGATCTTCGTAATTTCTCGTTCGATTTTTCTGGGTCTGTTTAATGAAATTTGGTTTCATGTTATACTTATAATTTAGTTATTGATTTTGTCATATGTGTTTCTAAAGTAGTTGTTTTGACGTAAGCGCAAGTGCGTACGGTGGCTCTCTCTATCGGGTGTTTAGGCAGTTATGTAATGTAACATATTTATAGCGCTTCTATGTATTCTTTAGAAGAGATCTGTTTGCTGTGCACTTGTACCAGACTGAAATTGTATTTTGTTCGTGGAATTGTTGTTTTGTGTTCTGTTGTTAAAAAACGTTCTACAATTTATGAAAGCATTATAAACGTTATCATCATCATAAACCATGGGCTCCCAGCCCATAGGTTTCTGATGCCATTCTGACTATGTTCCTCCACTGTTCTTTCGGTAGCTGACTTTTCGATCCAACCTCGATCGCTCAGTTGGAGTCGCGGACCTTGTTTGGGCAGGCGACGTCCGGGGAGGAATGTTCTTGGGTTTAAGTTTCCTGGCATAAGATTTTTAAATCGTCTTTGTTCTTTACTGTCAGCACATCGACACTCGTCTGACTGACCCTCCTCCTTTTTCTGGGCTTGGGACCAGCACGGGAAGTTACTGGTTTGCATCTCCCTGAGGCGGAGTTGTAAATGTTATAAAAGAACCTAAATAAATGACCATCGTGAAGTTGGTTTAATATTCACACACGGTTATTGGATATCTGGTATGGAAAGCCACGCATCAAAATTATTATTTAATTTTTTTTGTATTGCCATATTTCTTCTCAAAATCTTCTCACAAAAACACCAGACTTATTTACCCAGGCAATCATCAGAAAATCTCGAACTGCTTCAGGTTACTGTGTGGGGGGCAGAAAGAGCCCAAACATGGAGAAATGCTATTTTCACACATTTTCTCATTACAAGTGTCAGGTAACTTGTCCAACTCAGCATTTTAGGCTTCCTATTAAGTTGTTCACCAACACAATCATCAGAAACTCTCAACCTGCTTCCAGCTATTGTGTAATGGGGTCCCAAAAGGGCCTAAACACAGAAATGCTAAATTCACACATTTTCTCAAATAAGTGTCAGGTAACTTGTACAAGTCAGCACTTTAAGCTTCCTATCATGATTTATCCATCTAGTCAATCACAATAAAATCTCGGACTATTTCTAGATATTAGGAATCCTAAGGGGCGCCAAAAGGAGCCCAGACACAGAGAAATGCATATTTTCGCACATTTTCTTAGCAGAGGTGTTAGGTAACTCTTCCAGCTAAAATTTTTATGCTTCCTTTCATGAGTCATCCACCTATGCAATTGAACAATATCAGTCTGCTTCCAGCTATGATGCAATGGGCCCAAAAGGGCCCAAACACAGATAAATGCTATTTTCATGCATTTTTCATTATACAGAGTAGCTGCAAACAGTTTGAAATTTTCCAATCTTTGCCTGGGTGAATAACTCTTTTTGATTGGTGTTTCTGTGAGAAAATTTTGAGAAGACATGGCAATATGCAGAATTTTAAATAATTATTTGACCTGCAGCTCTCCACACTCAATTGTCAATATCTGAATATGAATTTCAAACCAATTTGTTTGCCTGGTTGAATAACTCTTTTTGATTGGTGTTTCTGTGAGAAAATTTTGAGAAGACATGGCAATATGAAGAATTTTAAATAATTATTTGACCTGTGGCTCTCCACACTCAATTGTCAATATCTGAATATGAATTTCAAACCAATTTGACTAAGGTTTATAGATGTTTAATAACGTTATAAAAAACTTGTCAATTTTACAATAAAATTGTGTAAATCTGTAACTAGTATGTGTTTATGTTTTAAGTGGTTAATTTTTATTGATGTGGACAAATTCTTTTAGGTGAACTGAACAGCGAGCATGTCCGTATACCAGCAGTCGGGAATGGCACCCCGTCAAGGTAACAGAATTTCTAAGCAGATTATTAATTTCTGTTGCCATTTTTCCCTGCTCTACTGCGGCAGATATTTATTATCAGAATTTATAAATATTATGTAATTTATTCTTGATGAGTTCTGTCCAATGGATTGTGCTTTCAGATTTTGGGGATTGCTTAGAATCAACCATCAGTTGATGCCGTGTGTAGAATGGTTACAGTGCAGCAGAATTCACCAGATTAGATTAGATTCGATTGAACCAGTGCATTTTTAACTGAGACAATTGTATGAATGTTTCTCAGGTGCAGGTCAGCACTACATGGACCTGGGGTCGATGGACAGCAAGCAGCACCAGACACTGATGTGGCAACAGGGACAGTATATGTCTGACTCAGGCATCCACTCTGGACTGACAACTCACGGTCCCCCGTCAGTCAGTAGCAAGCATGGACTGGACGAAATGGAGACAGGAAATGAGATGGACACTACGCAGATGATGTTCGATTTCGACCAGGGATTCAACCAGGGGTTCACACAGGAACAAGTGGATGGTAATGCTTCAGCTAATTAAGCAATTGATTAACCATGCTGCTTAATTACCTTTGTAATTTATTAACTGCTTTAAGTTGCTAGCTATCTGTGAATTACTGCTTAACCACAGTAATTAATAGTTTAATTACCTTGTAAAATTGTTTCATTTATTAACTGGTATTAAGTCTTGACTTTTTCAGGATATACAGGTTAACTTCCTAAAAATGAAATATTATTAAGTCATCTCTTTACTGTTTACTTAGACTGAAATAGCTTTTATTGAGAACCACGGTCATAAAACTTTGCAATAGTTTTATTTCAATATCTTTATAACCAATGTAACAACTCTGGGCCCTGTTAACAATGGGGGACTTACTTTTGTTGTGGAGCTTGGGTGGTCTCTAATGATGGTATCAGAGATGCAGAAGAAACGTGCCATCTTTTCCAGAACCTATCAGTTGCATTCCATTACTGTATTGCTGTTGCCTTCCATAGTATTTACAATGAGCCAGAACTTGACAAGGCTTACCCATTCTAGACATTTTGTTTCTCGAGAGCTTTTTTAAGTCCTGCAGGATCTAAAAACAATTTAACAAGCAATTATTTAATTTGTTTGTTAATTGCATTTTAATGTATTGCATTGCATTTTCTTTCAGTGTATTCTATTTCATTGTATTGTATTGCATTTTATTGTATTTGCATTGTATTTTCATTGTATTGAATTTGCATTATATATCATACACTGATGGTGTCTAGAGATGAACCAGCAGTTGAACCAGACTCGGTCACAGCGCGTTCGTGCTGCCATGTTCCCAGAGACTCTTGAGGAAGGCTTCCAGATTCCCTCGACCCAGATACATCCAGGTCAGTCAACCGCGGTCCAACGCCTTGCTGAACCATCCCAGATGCTGAAGCATGCTGTCGTCAACCTCATCAACTACCAGGTAATGACTCTTGAAATGAAAGGCAAAAACAGTAGCTGTCTTAGCTGCGGACATGCGCAGAATTGCAATTAACTCTTGCTTGCCTGGCCAATTGTAATAGGTTGGGATTCAGATGAATGTTAAGTTTAATTTGTTACTTTTAATTTTAATAACAATAAGTAAACCAGATAATGTTGACCAGATGTGACTTAGCAATTCCATTGATAATCTGCTGATAGTTTTTCTTTCATGAGTGGTTACATTTACCTTGTGTGAAGTGTTAATGAAATAATAATCATAACAATGAACTAATAATGCAATTACAATGATGTGATGAATTAGTAACATGATGTTTGCCAGTGAATATAGCTACATTTTTCTGTACATGGTAAAGTTTACAGTGCTTAAAATTATTATTTATTTGATATTATTAAATTAATGAATTATTAATACTATTGTAATTATTTATATTATGGCATCAACAATTATTATAGAAATGAATTATAACAAATTATGATATTAACAAATGTTTATTGTATAATGTGATTATATTAATGAGTTATTATATTATTGCCTGATTGTTTTATTATGATATCAATGAATTTTATGAATATTAATGTCTGGATTTGTAGGATGATGCTGATTTAGCGACAAAGGCAATTCCAGAGTTGGCAAAACTGTTGACGGATGAGGACCAAGTGGTTGTCGGTCAGGCGGTCATGATGGTCCACCAACTGTCGAAGAAGGAAGCGAGTCGTCATGCCCTCATGAACTCCCCGCAGATGATCTCCGCCCTCATCCGAGCTATGGCAACGACCTCTGACCCTGAGACAACCAGATGCACAGCTGGAACCCTGCATAATCTCTCACACCATCGCCAGGGGCTGCTTGCTATTTTTAGATCGGGTGGAATTCCAGCTCTTGTCAAGCTACTCAGGTGAACAGGGTGTTAAATTTGATTTTGTCTGTAGAGATAATGCAGTGTGATTTCTGGATCTTTGGATGGTTTTCTGGATCATTTTAGGAGCATTTGAATTGAGAGAAAGGGTTGTGTGAACATGGCAATTAATGACTAGTAGGATCGTGATTGTGATGTTAATTATTAGAATAATTATTAGGATGTTGATGAATCTGATGGTTAGGATAAATATTATAATGAGCCACAGGATTAGGATGATAATTGAGATGGTGATTATTAGGATGATGATTATGGTCCATTTAGTTAAGAATAGCATGATTTAGATGATTTTAAGATTAGGATAATGATAAAGTAGGTTAAAATAAGATGATTCAGGTTATGATTAGGATGATGATTAAGACAAGATTATAATGATGATTGTAATGGCGGTGATAAGGACGATGATTAAATTGATGAAGATGAAGTTGTTATTTCTGCTAGTTCTCCAATTGAGTCCGTCTTGTTCTACGCAATTACGACACTTCACAATCTGCTGCTGCACCAGGAAGGTGCCAAGATGGCTGTCCATCTCGCCGGAGGGTTGCAGAAGATGGTTGCCCTCCTACCCAGGAACAACGTCAAGTTCCTTGCCATAACAACCGACTGTCTCCAGATTTTGGCATATGGCAACCAAGAGAGCAAGGCAAGTGTAGCAAGATTTGGGCAAGTGTTGGAAGATTTTAAGACTAGTGTGGCAAGATTTAGGGGCAAGTGTGATAAAGTTTAGGGTCAACAGGGGTATAAAAATTAAAGTCTGTTTTGCTTTGTTTTTAGTTGATCATCCTGGCAAGTGGAGGACCGGCAGAGTTGGTCCGCATTATGGCGACATACACATATGAGAAGTTGCTTTGGACAACTTCAAGGGTCCTTAAAGTCCTTTCGGTCTGCCCCAGCAACAAGGCAGCGATCGTCGAAGCAGGTTTGGTGCTACGAGTGATTCTGGTAGAAATTTATGGCATTCCCACATGTAGTGGACAAGCAAATCATATTTTTGAATAGCCTCCTTGTTTGCCGTAGTGTCTTTAATTTACTGTGTCTTTCAGTTCAATATGTTACCCTTTCCATGTCTTACTGTTTTATGTCTTGATGTGACTTGTTTTATCTTACCTTAGTTTGCCTTACTATGTCGTTCCTTATGTCATATCCTGCCATGTCTTAATTTGCCATGCCTTATATTACCACATCTTACTTTTCCATGGGAAGGTAAGATATTATAAACCAATTATATCTTATCTTAAGTTACAATAACAATGTTCAAACTTACCATTTGTTACTTTATCACAGTCTTTCATCTTAATAGTCTGTTCTTACCTGCATGCTTACCTCTGTTTATTGTGTTTAGGTGGAATGGGTGCCATGGCAATCCATCTCAACCACCAGAGTCAGCGGCTGGTACAGAATTGCCTCTGGACGCTTCGCAATCTCTCTGATGCTGCTACAAAAGTGGTTCGTTGTTGGTTATGTAATTCATTCATTTAAAAGAACTAATTACTTATGCAGTTTAATAATAATTAATAAAAGTTATAATTTCTAATAAAATATGAAAGATAATTAGCAGATGATAAAATATTAAAACTGAATTATGATAATACAAAGTATTTTAAAAGAAATTCTGCTTCAGTTTTTCTCTTTATTTCACAATTGGTTTTATCAGAATTTTTTCTTTACAATAGGGTTTTTAGACAATTCATTAAATAAGTGTTAATAAAAATTATAATAACATTTAGTAAAAATTAAGTAAATGATAAATTTTGTATATTATCATTTTGATGAAGCCATGTTTTGGGCTAATCTTGGAGTGATTGTTAGTCACAGATTTGAGGTGATAATTTCTATCATAAGAAACATTCATGTTGCTGGCATTTCTGTCATTAAGATAACAGTTAAGATTCAGATGGTATTGCTTTTATTTATTTGGAATATTTTTCCTCCAGGAGTTTCCCAGAATTAGCCAAGTGGAGATTTTACTCCTACATTTCTTTGAAATTTTCACTTCAGTGGTTCATGCAGTTTGTCAATTGGGATGTTAATCCTAGATTTCCCTATGATATTTTCTCTTTACCAGTCACCCAGTAGCAATTGGGCAAATGGAGGTGCTACTTTTTCATTTCCTTGTGATATGTTTTCTGCAGGATGCGATGGACTCTCTTCTTCAGACCCTCGTTCAGCTTCTGTCATCCAGCGACATAAACATTGTCACCTGTACAGCTGGAATTCTTTCCAACCTGACCTGCAACAACCATCGTAACAAGGTGGTCGTCTGCCAGGTTGGAGGAATAGAGGCTCTCGTCCGAACTATCATCCAGGCCGGAGATCGGGATGACATCACTGAACCAGCGGTAAGTCTCAGATCACTGTCTTGTTGTTTCAGATTTATTTCATTGATTTAAGTCCTCAAACTCTGGCCTGACAGTCCACCATGCTGACTACTGGTACTAGACTGTTACGAATCCACACAGCTGAGGGTTGGTCTAACAGATCCTTGTTTTGTAGGGTCAGTATCATGTTTGGTATTGATTTTTGTGTTCTGATTGGTTGATACAATGCTTTGATTTGCAGCTGCTCTATTCTCTGTTCTGATAACAGCCTTTTTCTTAATTCTGATTGAATCATTCAGTTATCTTCTTTGACAACTGGTATCGTAAATCTGATTAGCTGATAGAATGTGTTGTGTTGATTGATGGAAGTTGTCTTAATTCTGATTAGCTGTGCTTTCAGTGTACTTTCTTGATTGCAGCTGTTGTCTTAATTCTGATTAGCTGTGCTTTCAATGTACTTTCTTGATTGCGGCTGTTGTCTTTATTCTGATTGTCTAGTAAAGTGTATTGTCTTGAATAACAGCTGTTATATTAATTCTAATTAACTGCAACAGTGTATTGTTTGTTATCTTAATTTTCTGATTGGGTAGGCAAGTGAATTGTTTTGATCGACAGGTTTGTGCCCTACGTCATCTGACAAATCGTCATTCAGAGGCAGAGATGGCACAGAACGCTGTCCGGTTGCATTATGGACTGCCAGCGATCGTGAAACTTCTTCACCCTCCAAGCCGTTGGCCTCTGATCAAGGCCGTCATTGGCCTCATACGTAATCTCGCCCTCTGCCCAGCGAACAACGCCCCATTGAGAGAACATGGAGCAATTCCTCGTATAGTCCAGCTTCTGATTCGCGCCCATCAGGATACGCAGAGGGTAAATGAGAGAAACTGTCTGCAGAAACTAGAATTCTTTTTAAGACAGTTTGGTTTTCGATTTTTAATGAGCTTTCGCTCTGGAGTTATAAATTTTGCTTTTGAGAATGGTCTAAATCATGCATTTTGGTTTTAGAATGTTTTAAATGATGAATGTTACTTACAGACTGTTCTAAATCATGATTTGTTTGTTTCACAGCATTCTAAGTCAAATTTGTTTTTATTATAAAAATCATATGGTTTGCATTTTGAATATAACATTTTATCATGCAGACTGCTGTGATCATAAAATTCTGAATTGTAGAATCATCCAGGCGCATTCTATCTCCAAAATTTTCATCTAGATTTTAATCAGACTCAAATCAACTATTTACCTGATATGCTTGTGTTCATTTGAATATTTACACATCACTTTTAATTCAGTGTTTTTTGCAGTGTTTTTCCATTCAGAGTTGCCTTTGGTGATTTAACCTTCACTGTTTGCTGCTGTTGTTTGTTCAGCGCCCTGGACCAGGGGCTGCAAACCCAGGCCAGGGAACATATGTCGACGGGGTGAAAATGGAGGAGATTGTCGAAGGTACGGTTGGTGCTCTGCACATCTTAGCGCGCGAGAGTCACAACAGGGCGGTCATTCGCACCCTCAACTGCATCCCGCTGTTCGTGCAGGTTAGACCAAGTGGCTCAAATGACTCCATGACATCTGTTGCTATGGTCACAATTGTTTAGAGTACCAGTTCTGTGATGCCAGTTGCTGTGGGGCCACAATGATGTAATTGATACGACTGAAGATTTTGATCTTTAATTTATGGAATTGTTTACATTTATGAAGATTGCAAATTGACATCTATGACTGACAGTTGTGATTGACATTTGTCATTGCCATAGATGATTGGTGTATGTGTTTGACACGCGATTGACATTCGTTATTGACATAAGTGATTGACATATGTTTCTTAGCTGTTGTATTCTCCGGTTGAGAACATCCAGCGTGTTGCAGCTGGTGTCCTTTGTGAACTAGCAGCCGAGAAGGAAGGCTCAGAGGCCATTGAACAAGAGGGTGCCACTGCACCTCTCACAGAACTACTGCACAGTCGCAATGAAGCTGTCGGTCAGTGTAGAACCTTTCGTATTACTTTGGATCCATGTGGGAGCATTTGTAGCTCATTTTGAGAGCATCCACTTTAACCAGTTCAATCATATTTCCTGCCATATGTGCTTTAAAAAAATTTTAATTTTAAAATAATTTTAAAAATTAGACTATGTAAACTACACTATCAAGAATAATATTAAATAATAAATGTAAAACTTAAATTAATAACAGTAATAATACTGATAATGATGGTAATGTAACAATGAAGTAATAATAATGAAGTAAATTAATATTTCTGGCTTCTATGGGTGTATAGCTTTTCCTAGACTGTTCTTCTAGAACCTTGTGTGTTCTTTTGGCACTGCAGAAGTCATTTATTAGATTAGATTAGCTGTATCTGTGCGTCTGTGTGTTTGTAGCGACCTATGCGGCTGCAGTTCTGTTCCGCATGAGTGATGACAAATCGCAGGACTACAAGAAACGTCTCTCGGTCGAGCTGACAAGCTCGCTTTTCCGTGGTGACCCAGCCGACTGGAATGAGGTCAGATCAGAGTCTTTGATTTGGTGAAAATGGAATGATGTCACATCAAAATCTTGGATTTAGGATAGATTGGAATGGGGTCAGGTTAAAATTTTGGTAATAGTTCAGGTTGAAATCTTGGATTGAGGTAATACAGTATTGAATTGATCTAGAGATATTGGAATTGTGTGATCAGAATTGACTGAAATTTAAATTAATTATAGGTTTACGGGTGAAGTTACCCAGATTCCTTGTGTGTAAATTTCTAAAAATAAATTCTTCTGCAAGTCTTCTGAAACTCTGTTAATTTAAATTAACTTCATTTGCATTAATTTTGAAAGTCTGTTTTGTGTCATACTTGCAGCCTCCGATGCTGGATGATGCAATGAATGATGAGATGTATCGCAGGAATCAGCCAATGGTTGAAACTGGTTACAACCAAATGGTGCACCAGGGAATGGGACGACAGACAGGTCAGTAGGTCATGCAGCATAATCAGTCAGCTGTGTAATCAGAATGCTCAGTCATTAAGGTCAGTTGGTCACTGAACTTACCTGGTGGCTGATCTAATCAGCTAACAAAATTCTTTTTGTTGAGTTGACATTTCTTTAAATGTTATGGAGCTAACATTAAAAGTGCCATATAAATTCCCTTGTGCTGTTTTTTGAAAGAGTTCTGTTGCAGCTTCCTAGATCACATTCACAGTGGCCCTTTGCTTGTAGCGCAATGTGTGGGTTCAAAGCCTACTCCTTAGATGGTTGCTGTGTAGAAAGGACCTTGAGCAGCTCCTTCCCCCAGTTGCTTAGCGTCATTTAATGATTTCATTGGATGTTCATTGTACGGTATAAATAAACTGGCCTATCTCTTGCAGATCATCTGCTCTAGTTCAGAAAAATATCCTTTTTGAAGAAAATGACTTCCCACATATAGCTCTAAGCCTTTTTGTTAATATTTATGTTACATGTGTGTTTTATGTTGTAGATTACGACCCAGTGGGGTCAATGCAGGGTCTTGTCATTGGTCACCAGGGCTATGGTCCTGGTAACCTTTCAGATGTGGGTGCCTACCCGCAGGCTCCCCCAGGAGCCACTCACCTTCCTGACTTGGGGCAGGGAATGTCGCCCCGCTATGACGGCTCTGATGTTTCGAGCACCACCGGTCATCAGATGCACATGGGGGGTGCGCTGAACCCCTCTGACCCATCTCAGATGGGAGCATGGTTCGACAGTGATGTGTAACCTTAAAACTATGGTTGACATGGAGCGTTACCATGGAAACCATGGTTGCCGGTGGCAATCAGCCATGCTTTATGATGTAATCTCGACTTTTAGATGTTCTGTGAGACTAACTGTAATAATCTCGGAGGATGATTGTTGCCCTTGAAGACAGATTCGTTGCTTTTGGCAACGGACAGAGTCAGTTTTATGAGCAAGCCATGTGTTCAGGTAGTGTTTGTGCATTCGGTGTCTTTGGAATGTTGTCTGTGCTGCTGTCTGTGCCAGCAACAACTTTTCCTGGTGCATTGTCTAAATCTTTCCCTTTGGAGTGGCCTCAACCCTGTAATTTCTTTCAAGATCATCTTCCCACTTGGAAATATGTAAAGTCTTAGAAATTACTTTTATCTCAAACTTACCAGTTGAAAAATGCTTATCATTTGGATATTCAGGGTGTGAAGGCAAGATGGGGTTTTGGAATTAGCCTTATCTGTGTTCTAATATCAACAAAATTTGTGGGAATGTTGTGTGTCAAGCTTATGTTTAGCCCCAAATTCCCTGCTGTTCTTGACTGCCATTGAATTTCTTTAACCTACATTGTAAATGCCAACTATTCTTGGCCTTTCAAATCTGATGCTTGCTCACCACTCTGTCCTAAAGCTTAGGGGGAGTTTTTCTTGACAGCCTTACATGAATGCCCCAATTTGTAAAGTAAACTAGGAATTATTTATCTGAGCTACGGCACTGTAAAATAATTCTCTTTACTTGCTGCTGAGTTTGCAAGTTTTGAAGGCAAGACTTTCAGATTTTTCAGGTTCTGCTCATAACTCGTTAATGCTGGAGATAATATCAAGTTAGGTTTCGACAATTGCTTAATAATTTTATTGCTGAAAATCTTGAGATTGAAACTGTCAGAAATTGTGATGGTAGCCTGTAAACATTTATTAATGAACACTACTTGGATATCTTGATTTCTGGAAAGTTTTTCTTCCATTCCATTTGCATGTTAAAAATGTTTTAGGAGACTTTTCGTAAGAATGAGAATTGTATGGAAAGAATTATGATAGGTTATCATTTTGAAGATAATACTCATTAATTTCTTCATACTTGCTCTTAACCTATTTTTACAGCTCATCATTGGTTATTTATTGGTGCAGAATAAATGCATATAATTGGCTGAAGTAACAGTCATGCTTTTGTAATTGGAATGGCTCAACTAAATTGGGAGTTGATTGATTGAAATATTTGAGTGATTTGATTGGCTGGATTAATGGTTTTAATTGGTCAAAATAATTGGGCTAGTCTGGAGTTAATTAATTGGCTCAACTAATTGGACTTTGATTGGTGAAAATAATTGGTTTATTCCAAAGTAATTTCATTGGCTGCACAAAGTGGTATTTGATTGGTGAAAATAAGTGAGTTATTCATGAATGATATGATTGGCTAGCTCCTGATTAATTGGTCAAAGTGATACTAATTGAGTAAGCTGCAATTATTAATTTAGGTTTATCAGTGATTTGAATTATTTAATTACACTGATTTTTTTGAATATTCAGAGTATCAAAACTGTTCTTTTAAGCAGTTTCTAGTTATTTGTACAGTCATTGTTTCAGTATGTAGCCTATGTTGTTTGCAACTGTAAGTTGTGTAAACCATTATGTAAACTTTGCGTAAGCTGAATTGCTTTCGTTCATTTTTTACAGGAAAGCCTGGATTAGTGACTGTCTAATTGCAAATGTTTGGATTTATTAGTTTTGTAAATCAACTACCATGATCAGATTCCAGTAGCTTTGCATGCAGGGAAGAAATGAATACTCTACTCTTGTTATTACTATTATTATTTTTATTATCTGTTTTATTTTTATTGTTATTTCTATTGTGGCACTGTTATGCTATTTAGTTATTATTTCGTATTGCTGTGTCTAATACAATCATTAATATGGTAATATTATTATACTATAATTATTTCTGTTATTATATTTATTATTATGAATTTAATCTTTCGGTTTTTTATAATATACCTACTAGGACTTGAGGGTAATGTTTAATTTTAAAATGGCGTTCCATTCCTAATTAACTGAAGTATGGAAAGCCGCGTACGCTGAAATTCACTGAATTTTCATTCTATATCATTTTCGTTTTGGTTTTCGACAATGCTGCAACATATCAACATAAAATTATGTATACAGTAAGAGGGGAAAAGAGAAATGATTATTGTATTTGATGCGTTATATTTGTCGAATTGTCTTAAATAAATAGATGTTTTGATTTCAACCACAATTGTTGGACTTAAAAAATCTTTGGCAGAAATAAATATGCTGGTAGTCAGAATTCCACTGAAGACATTAGTTCAAAGGTAACATACATCTCCGAACCTAAATGTAATATACTTCTCAGAAAAGTAAAGATAACTCACTTTTAGAATTGTTCTAAACAAAAAAACGTCAGCTGAAATATTAATGAAATCAGAATTATACCAAAGACATCAGTTAAAAGGTGAGGATAACATAGTTTTTCAAAAATAAAGGTAACAGTTCATAGAAAGTAATGGTAACTCCAAGGAATAGTAGAGTCAGACACATTTTAGAAGGTAAAGGCAACACTTCTTTGAAGGTATGTGTATTTATGTAAACTTGTATAGCGCCCTTTAGGTAACTCACAAAGATTAAACACCCATTTATCTAATGCTACAACACAATGTGATAAGTTGATGGCGCTGAACATTATTTAGGTTTCTTTGGCAGCCATGTTCCAGCGGCTTCTGGATGGTTATGAAAAGAGCTTATGAATATTCAGATATACGTTCTTGTCCATTTCGACGTCGACGCTCATTAAGCCATCTGATATCGCTAAACTGTTGCACTGACAAGTTACTTGTGCGCTGAGTGCCTGCTCAATGTCCACAATAAAATATATTTTTATTTAGGGCCACAATGTAACAAGACACGACATGAATAAATGGCGCTGAGCAAGATCTCTAATCATCTAGGCTGGTCAGCCAGCGAGACCTCCCTCCACCTCCCTTCTTCGGTGATTTCCAGAAATGCACTCGTTGAACTTTGTTCCGTTTCTATCGCATTCTCTCGTTTGATGTCAGCTGCGTCTGCGTATGGACCTCCGAGGTCAAAATTTCGTCTTGAGATAAGTTCAATTCTCGACTCGAGAAACTGTTCGGCACGCTCAGGGCTTACGCTACCGAAGTTGTCAGATGATAGTGATACTCCATCTAAATTATCTGGCGAAAGTGTTAGCCTATAATGCGTTTTTATCTATTGATCGATGGATAGACAGATTGATTGATTGAATTATTTTTTTATCGACTGATCACGATACCACGCAGCGCAACTATCTGGCTGTTTACCTTTGTGGCTGGACTCGGGTCTGTCATCTGTTCAGGTAACACATTAGTGTTTCCTGTTTTAGATGTACTTGGAACTCGTGACGCAGCAACTTCTGTTTACTTCTGTTCAACCTTCGTTTTGTCCTGTCGTTTGCGTTTAGCTTTCGAGGAACTTCCGTTGGCATAGCCTTAGCTGTTGGATTAAAACAGGTAGTTTAGGCCTAGACATCGTCAGTTTGATTAACAGACCATTGTTGTGGTTCTTTAACTGTGTTGCTGTTTTTTTCCCGCAAATTATCAATTAAGGTGAGACAGTATGCATTTGATTAGGTCGAAAATTTAGGCTATTGTGGATTTGGTTCATCTTTGGGGTTTTTACTGTTTTGGAATTCATGACCCGGAGAGTTTGGAAGGAAAAATCACTGACTCTTTAATGACTGACTGACTGACTGACACTGACTGACACTGACCGACTGATTTATTTATTTATTTAAAAATTATGCATTCATTCAGAGCATTTACACAGCGCCTCTCCCAGATACGTAATCAGAGGCGCTCCCAGTCCAGTTTCAGCTGTTGGTCAAAGGTGCATTCGACGTCCCCGACTGGAAGGACATGCAGGTCTAGAGGGGCGCAATTGCAGGTTCAGCCACTGAAAAGGCACAGCACAGCATTGTCAAAGGGCGTGCAAAATGTACAAGTTGACCTCGGGCTGTGATGCGAAGACTTCCTGCGAGGGGCCAAATCTGGAATATGGAAACAAAGTTCCCGCAAATAGCTAGGCACATTCTCCAACTGGCATCGCTGGACCCATATGTAAACTCATAAATTCAATGCGCTCTGAAACAAGCAGCCAATGAAGGACATGTAATGGGAGGCATCGTCAAATTTCCAAATGCCACAACAGACCCAGTCGCTGGCACCGCTCCAAGCAGCTAACGTTCAAGCTGCCCAAAGGGAGACCCCGCATAGATGGCACTATGGTCGTCAATCCCATTCCTGATAATCGTAAATCGTAAGCTTGAGATTTCTACAGCGCCTAACTGAAGTTAAGTCACGGGAACCAGCTTGTTCACAGGCGCTCAGTCAAGACAAAATTGATGGGCAGGACGAATATAGAAGGGTTCGCAGGTTTGAAGTGTGTTGTCGGTAAGTTGTAGGACTTCTTACTCTATTCGTTCAGGTATTTTAAGCCAGTGAAACGATTTGAGAACAGGAGTGATTTGATGGTGTTTGGGGGTTTTGGCGACAGCACGAGTAAGAGCATTTTGGATAGCTTGAAGGCGGTTCATTTGGGTGGAGTGCATTGATTTGGATTTTTATTGCGGTTTATTGATTTATAATTTTGTTATTGACTGAGCTTAATCGACTGACGATCGATTGAATGAATGGATGATTTTTTATTCATTACTTCATTTAGTTAGGCTATTTATTTGATGACTATATTGCTTGCTGACTGGCTTACTGGTTGTTTCGTTGATTGATTGATTAATTCATAAACCTCTTAAGTATTTAATTTAATGATTTGATTTATTTTTTATTTATTCGCATACTAAATTATTGTAGGCCTACATGTGCTGAATTGCAGCCATAGACATCTTGAATATTAATATACATGATGTCTATGATTGCAGCTCGATTCTTAAATCAGTCTAAACGGTTGACGTCATCACTAGGCTTACGTCATGACTTCTCCTCTTCCGAATAGAGACTGGATTTCGCCCAAGATCCATCCGTCAGCACCACCTACCGATCCGCATTATCAAAACAACCAGCCCTACTACCCGCCGCCGCGTATGTTTTAAATGTGCTGTGTTAATGTAAAGATAGATGGATGGATAAATGGATGGATGGATGGATGGACGTAGGGACGGACGCACGGACAAACAGATAGATAGATAGATAGATAGATAGATAGATAGATAGATATATATATATATAGATAGATAGATAGATAGATAGATAGATAGATAGATAGATAGATAGATAGATAGATAGATAGATAGATAGATAGATAGATAGATAGATAGATAGATAGATAGATAGATAGATAGATAGATAGATAGATAGATAGACACGCATATAGACATACATACACGCATTCTTTGTAGACAGAATGTTCATAAACATCAGTTGTTTGGTACAGTGAAGCAGTGTCGCTGTGGCATGCAGACAGACATTACTGTGACGAGTTCACACTAACACGAGGATTGGAACTGTCAACGCTGAGCTGAAAACACGGACGTTTTCCAAGTCGAACTGATTTGCAATTCTTATCTTGTTGTGACGTCATTTCTTATCTATCTGGTTGTCAGTCTATTCATTTATTCCTTATCAGCAGCCTACGATCACTGAGCTCGTCTTTTCAGCCCCCCCCCCCCTCTCTCTCTCTCTCTCTCTCTCTCTCTCTCTCTCTCTCTCTCGTGTCGTTATAGCACGGAGTTTTAGAAACCGGATGCACAGTTCAACCAATTGGAGAATCGACTGCATATTCGTGCGCCATTACAACGCTTTTCGTAATAACGGCGGTTTCTATTACGTCGGTCGTAAGAAGGTTTCAGTCAGTTTTAGAGTAGCCTCACAAGAATCTGATCTGCGGAGCTTTTTAACTGGTTCGCTTGAAGTGGGATTAAAGGGCACGTAATGGTTACATATCCGCCGATAAGCAGCTGGTTATCCCGTGGTAAATTCTCGGCTGCCTATACCTGTAAATGTAGAGACACGAGTTGGAGGCATTTGATTAGAGATCAGGGCAAAGGATGTCACGTTTTAACTGACACACAAACGCAGAAAGCAGAGAAAGCTTTCGAGTAGCAGGAGACAGATTTAGAGGCGATAACATTCGACAGAAAAATGGCAGGTTGGTCAAATTCCGTTTGTATTCTAGAGATAAGGTGCAGAAAACTGGAGCTACCACTTTCAACGGAACTGCAGAGTGACTGACTACAGGGCAAAGCTGTCGAAATCAGGCTTAGGATGGGTTTAGGCTAACGCAGAAATATTAGTAAAATTCCCCACTCTGGTTCAAAGTTCACAGCGCTCGAAAGCCAACGACGAAAATACTGCGATATCTTTAGACCTAAGTCTACTGTGCTTGTGTCTATGTTCCATGTACATGGACATTTATATAGCACCTTCTAAGAACCTATCTACTGTATATGGCTTTAACAGTATATTAAAACTTTTCATATAATTATGAGAAGAAGAACTAACTCGGAGAGGCTGCCATATGCATGAAGTGTTAGCGACTTCATTTTCTTACCCTCTGCATACGAAGGCAGTTGGCCAGCCCTCTCCCTCGCCGCCTGAGCTTTACGTAGCCGGGTTCGGTTCCAGTGAAACGGAAATCTCGAGTTATCTTTCTGTTCTGAAGTGGATTTGACCCCCCGACATCAGGATTAACAGTCCAGCGCGATAACCAACAGATTATCGCGCACACTGTATAAATCAGCTATCTAACTGTACTGTATATATATATATATATGTATGTATGTATGTATCAGTACACTTTATATAGCGCATTCAGGTATCTCTCAAAGACGCTTTCAGAGGTCACAGTTCAATTTCGTCCAAGGTTTATCGGTAGTATTTGTGTGCATCATATGTGTGTGCTATGTATATATATATACATAGAGTTAGTTCTTCTTCATATATATGTATATGCATGTGTGCGTAGCTACTTACCAGTTGGCTCCTCAAGAACCTGTGGTCAATGTTTCGACCCCTGGCGGCGTCGCCCATGGAGAGCCAAATTCAGACTACGAGGCTCAGGCGGAAGACAACCATCCGGACAACTGGGCTGGAAGCTCATTTTCCGATAAGAAGATCCGAATGGGCTTCATCCGAAAGGTTAGATGGATGGATGGATGGACGGGTGGATGAATGGATGGATGGATGGATGGATGGATGGATGGATGGATCGATCGATCGATCGATGGTCATCTATATAATAAAAGCCTTAGGTGGGTGCGTTCGTGCTTGTTTAGGTCCACTAAGTACAGTTAAGTTAGGCGACATTTAAAGCCAGTCCGGCGGTCTGCCCCATTTAATCGATAATCAGGAAATATGATCATCTCTTGAATAATGTGAGAACGAAATAATTTCACCACATATGCACACGACTGTGTCTGGCGAATAATACGACGATAAAATTGGGTTGCAACAGGATAGGGAGGCAGAAAGAAAGAGAGAAAAGGAGATAGAGTGAGGGAGAAATGGAGGGAGGTATCGATGGAGGAGGGAAGGAGGGACAGAGAGAAAGGGAGAAAGGCAGAGAAGGAGGAGGGCTGGCAGGGAGACAGGCAAGGAGGCATGCAAGGGTGTAGGGAGGGAGCAAGGCAGGCGGGGGCATGATGGCAGGCAGGAAGGGAAGAAGGGAAGGGACGGAGGGAGGAAATGTGTCAGTTGGGCAGGCAGAGAGGGAGGTAGGGACAGCGATAGGGAAGCGTAGCTAATGGGGAGCAACAGAGGATTTTCTTCAGAAGGAACACATTGCCGAACTAGCGTGCAAATCCTGTGCATAAAACAGGCTATTAATGATAATGATGATGATGACGATGGTGGTGGTGAGGCTGATCCTACTACTACTACCACTACTACTAATAATAATAATAGTGGTAGTAGTAGTAATAGTGGTAGTAGTAGTAGTAGTAGTAGTAATAATAACAATAATGATAGTAATAGCAACAACAATAACAATAGGAACAACAACAACAATAGGAGCCTAACAATATTAATAATATTCGAAAAATAATAATAATCAAAAAAATTATATTTAATCAATGATGTAAGCATAAATGTTTTTGGTCTCGACCCTGCTTATTTTACAATGTATTTATCGGGTGAGATCCTTCACCACCGCTTCCCCTTTGAATGGGTACCACACCATTTAAGATCCCCGAGTACGGACCGTCCGATGACTTATTGTTTCTAGGCTTTGTTCTGTCGTAGGTCTATCTTGTTCTGATGATACAACTGGCTTTCACAGTCGGTATGATTTGTCTTTTTCTTTTCTGGTGAGTATTACATTTCGAGTTACTAAAATCGAATGCTTTCTGTTTCGTCGAGTTCAGTTTTTTCGACTTGTTTATAAATAAAATCATTTACGTTCGCTTTCGCACGTAATGTTTCCGCTTTATTGAGTCTTTAAAATGGAGTTCGATTTGAAGCGAAGTTTTTAATTTTCTAAAGTTGCGCCGTAGTCTGTAGTGGTTAATGTGCTGGTCTGTCAACCCACTATTCGGGGATCAAATCGCCTCCAAGAGAGACAGACATTTCAAGATTTCTATTCCTCTGGCGAACACAAGCGAACTCGGCTATATAATAAATACATGGACCGTATACTGTCGGTGGGAAAATCAGATAGTGAGGAGTGGACTAGTCACCCACCCTGGTATCAGGAGGCTAAGAAATTGAAGTCGCTAACGCTTTATACCCAGTGCTTGCCTCTCGGCTTTGTCTTAGGGGTGTAATCTTTTTCTTCTAATTTGCTAATATGGTGCAATTATGTTTCGATCACAGCCAACCAGTCAAGGAATGGGTTTGGCTAAACTCGTGGTTCTATTACGTCTCATAGTGAGTATCAGGGTGACTCGAATCTATTTACTCGCTTTAAGAATAATTTCAAGTTGGACGAATGATCTATGACAGAAATTGTAATAGAGAAAATTTGGGCATCGCCTCAGAGAAGGTTTCTAAACTCTAACATAATATTATGTAATCTACAGTCAGCTCTAATCAAATCTTATTCATCACTTTAGATTCAATTCTATTTTATATAAATGTTTCTAATCTTATATGAACTGGCCTATTCTAATCTGATCTATTCTGATTTAGTCTATCAAGCCGATGTTGAATAGCGGTTTTAGGCTACTCGGTGGTTTATCGCCCTCTTCATACAGGCCACAGAAGACGTCGGCGCCTCTGTCGCGCCCCAGCCACAATATAAACCTAATGCAATACAATATAAGACACCCAACTCAACGCTACTATATCTTTCCCGATTCAAATTAAACCTAGCCTGCAATCCAGCACCCAATCCTTATGTAAACTGATCTTAATGTAATCCGTTTCAGCGGAGTGTTTGTCGTAACTCTGATCCTCCTCGTCTGTGTTCCTGGTGTACGACGTCGAGTTCCTCTCAACTACGTCTGCCTCGCCATCTTTGTATGATCTCTGTGTCTCCAGCAGTCTTAGCAATAGCTAAAGTAAGGTAAGGTAAAGCGAGGTATGGTAAGGTAAGATCAAATAAGATGAGTTATAATAAGGCAAAGCAGGCCTACTGAACTGTAGGTAAGGTACCAAAAATGTAACGCCATGTACGTTAAGGTATGATACGGTAAAGTAAGGTAAAGTAATGTCGGGTAAGAATGATAAGGTAAGATAGGGTAAGATACGGTACGATAAGATAAGGTAAGGTATGATAAATTATAGAAGGTAAGGCATGAATATGTAAGATAAGCTAATTTATGGTACTTTTGTAAGTAAGCTTAATTAAATAAGGTAAGGAAAGAATTACAGTCGTTTTTAGAAGCTTATCTTCTTATAAAAGAGTCTGAGTTTTAGTGCCTTTTAAGAAAGGCACTGAACTTATACAGCTTTCTTCTTTGAATTCTTTTAAAATTAACAACATTTGTCCTGAATTTGGCAGACTATGGCGCTGACGTACATGACGGCTACGATTTCCAGGTGATGTATTGCGTTCAGTTACATTTCTTGCATTCCGTTGTGTATTATGGCATGGTTTAGTACGGTATGGCATGGCATGGTGTAGCAATGTATTGTGCGGTATCACAATAGTATAACGTAGCTGCCTAGTTCCGAGGATGGCTTCTGTGATCCGGCAGGGTTGGGGCCCACCCTGTTGTAAGATCGCGAGACGGATAAGTCCCGATAGTTGGAAGATAAGCTGCTGTGTGGAACTCGGGGAGTCCCATTCGTGAGTAGTAAATATATAGCCAATTTCTGTAAAAGAAGGGGTTACGCTGCGGAAGCTTACCCCGCCGGTGTCGTTCGAGAAACTGGTCATGTGCTTCCAGGTAAGTAATATCGCAGCCTTTCATCGCCCGATTCAAAGACTGGCATTGATCAGATCTGCGTCCATGTAGCGAGAGGATGACTAGTTGTTGTCAAACTTGGGAAAGGACACAATATACAAGTCCGTGTGAACCAAAGGGGTAAAGTTACGAAGCTTAGCCCCCAGTGCCGTTTGGGAAACTGGTCAGTGCGCTCCTGAGTAAGTCATAGCCGAACTATTCACAATAACATAGCACAAGACTGCATTGTATTGCACTCTTCGGTATTGCATTGTATTTCTTTACTATATTCCATTGAACTGCAGAATATTATTGAAATCTTCACACAAAGATATTTCTTGCACACTAGGATACTCTGTTGTTAATTGCGGCGCCGTGCTTATCCTGCAGTTTACACTCGCATTTGGATAACTGTCTCCCCTTCATCCTTCCTCTGGGTGGGGGTTGGGGTGGGTAAGAAATACAATACAGACAAAGTGCTTTATCTTTGGAGATCAAGATAATACGATCGAAGATAAACACAGAACCAACTGACGAGGAGAATTTACTCAACGGTTGACTTTTGAGCCTCTCGACAGCCATGATATCATGGAAACGAAACTGAGAGGGAGAAAGACAGACAGAGGGACAGATAGATAGACAGACAGACAGATAGACAGACATACAGACAGAGACAGAGGCAAGGAGGCAAGAAGATAGATAGATAGACAGACAGACATACATACAGACAGAGACAGAGGCAAGGAGGCAAGAAGACAAAAAGACAGGGAGACAGAGAGCGAGAAGCAGACAGAAATCGAAAGAGACAAATAGCAGAGAAAGAGAAACGAATTAGAGAGAGACTGCGAGAAGATTGAAAGAGAAAAAGCCAGACACAGATAGCCAAAAAGATTTGGATGAGAGAGAGGGAGAGAGAGAGAAAGAGAGAGAGAGAGAGAGAGAGAGAGAGAGAGAGAGAGAGATTGGTAAATTAATAACTGATTACTTGATTAAATAATATACGCTTAATACAGAAACTAAAATGAAAACATTGATGGTTTGAAGAGAGAAAGACCGGAGTAGAAAGAAAACTTAATAGAAAGAAATCATTGCACCTAGCGATTTATTAATTGACATTCGTTCGGTCGGTCGTTCAGTCATTCATGGTTCAATCGATTGATTAATCGACTTGCTGATTGGTTGTCTTAGGCGGTCATCATCGTTGTCATCATCATCGTCGTCGTCATCATCATCATCATCATCATCATCATCATCATCATCATCATCATCATCATTGGTGAAAGTACATGTGTTTGTTGTGCTTGATTTTGTCAGTTACTACGACACAGAGATTGTTCTCATCGTCATGGGAATCACCGCCGCAGTCTGCCTCGCCATCTCACTCTTCGCCATTCAGACGAAGGTCGGTCAAAGATCATGACCCCGAATCTCAGTCTAATGTAAAAAGGTCATGACCCTGAATCATAGTTGGTCAGCGGCTCCAAATTGTTGATTGTATTGTATTGTACTGTATTATAATTATTGCCATGCTGCTGTTAACAAAGGCATGGCAGAGTATGAGAGCTTATTAACAGTGTCACTGATAACGCATTGTTGCCTCGTGGATCAGTAGGAGTAAACGCGGGTGATAAAAGTGGCTAAGAACAGTTTAGAGCGCTTCGAGTTAATGGGGACAATAATGTTTTCAAACAGTTTAAACTCTTGGCAAGGGTGGGTTGGGAGCGCTTCTACACGCATGTAGGGACGCTATATAAATAATATGAATATTCTGTTATGATTCGTTAAAGTTACGTTACAGTGTAAGTTAGTAAGTAAGACTGCTAACTCACTTACTTACTTACTTACTTACTTACTTACTTAAGTTAGTAAGTAAGATTACTTACTCACTTAATTAATTGCTTTCTTACACTGTAACTTTTTTTTTCTTTCAGATTGATTTCACTGTCTGCGCTGGAGTGATATATGCTCTTGGTATGGTCTTGTTTCTGTTCGGACTCGCCTGTCTGATCACGTACCTCGTCGCTGATGATTTCACCGCCCACGTAAGTGCCGAAATAGGTGCTCCCGCCTCAGTAATGTAATGTAATGATGACAACTTATATAGCATCGTAAGTAGCAGGTGCTTTACAATGTCAAAAATCAGTCCAAGTACTAAGAGTTATGCAGTAATTAGAATTTCAGCTGTTGTTTTAAGAGGTTGACACTTTTGGACACCCGAATGGATGCCGGAAGACGGATCCAGGCACGCGGGCCAGCGACCCGAAAGGCCGATCACCCATTCTAGTCTTAGTTGCCGGCACAAATACACTGGCGGACTTTGATGATCGCAGTCACAGTCGGTTGGGGTCATCAGATAGCGGCCTGATGCTGTCTGCGAGACTAAGTGGTGCGCAGTTGTTCAGATATCTGTACACAAGAAGGCGAAGTTTAAATTTTACGCGCTCGCTGATCCTTAGCCACTGAAATTGGTCCTGAAGCATGGGCCTGATATGGTCGGACTTTCTAGTCCGAGCAGCCAGACGAGCAGCGGCGTTAATGACTGCACGAAGCCAAATGGTTCTGCACTGTGGCAAGCCAGCGAAGGCAACATTGCAGTAGTTGATTCGGCTTAGGACCAGACTTTGTACGAGTAGGCGAGTTAATCCTTTATGAGGGACCGAGAGACAGACCTCAACTGTCTCAGGATGGCGAAGCTGGTCCTCGCAAGTCATGTAATGTGTGATGTCATTGAAAGATCTCTGTCAAGTAGGAGGCCAAGATCACGATCAGTCGCTGGCTCAACAGCACATTCACAAGTGACGAAGTGATGGTGTCTAATTTGTCCACCCTACGTGAGGATGAGCACCAGAGAAATTCTGACTTAGACGAATTGAGCTAGAGCCGATTACATTTCATCCAATGAGACGGCCCTTAGGTGCTGAACATCAGTGTCGTCAGGGCGACAGGAGCCATAGATTTGTGAGTCGTCGGCATAGAGATGACCATGAAGACCGTGCTTGGATATTATCAGTCCACTGCCTCACCTGTTAATCATTCCAGTGCACATCCTCGATCATGAGTGATTAGTGGCAAGGTACGATTTGTGGTTGGGGAAAACTTCTGGGTAGGAGAAGAATGACTGGTGATCAAAGTGCAGGAGGTGTGAGTCAGTAATGTCAAAGGCCAAAGTCATCGTCTTTTCTAAAGGGGTGCCTACGCCTAGCAATGTATCTTCACATTTTTATATTTGCCTTTTAAGAACCTCTCATAGGTACTGATGGAGGGAGAAGTGTTCCTTCTTCCCCGTATGAAGAGCATCCTGTTTTATGGAAGATTTTATCTGCATTGGTTACTGGCTTCACCTGATGATCAGTCTTTGCAACGTTGTAGATCATGAACTGCGTCTACGGTGGATTAGGCGCTCTCGTCTTCTCGCTTGTACGTAACAGTTTCCGCAACTTGAATTTCAAAGGGTTATGTAGCGCCAGTCAGTAAGGGCCTAGTTAGTTCTCGTTTTTGGAAGATGCTAACTGTAAATTAGTATCTAAAGTGTATAAGTAACGTATCAGTTAATTTAATAATTTTACCGTATTAATCAATTAATGCTTGGCTTGTAACGCGGAGAGTGCAGGTTCGATCCTCCTCCGAGACATTTACTCTTGTAGGGACCTTAAGCAAGTCCTTTACTCACAATTACTCGGCGCCATCGATTGATGCTAGACCACTAGATAGTGGCGCCTAGTAAATGCAGAAATGATAGTAATTAATGCGCAATTCTTTTTGTCCCTTTGTCTTTTTGTCGCTTCCTGTTAGCTTTGTCCATATTAGCCAATCAATCTGAGTGTTTAGTGACTCTTGCTGTCGGTTGTTTTTTCTTTTACGTAGTCTTGTCTTTCTATGGCTGTGTCTTTGCCTGGGTCTCTCTGTCTGTCTCTTTCTCTGTCTTTGCCTGGGTCTGTCTGTCTGTCTCTTTCTCTGTGTACCTCGATCTGTGTTACAGCCATTCTATGTATCTCTTCTTCTGGCTCAAAAGTGGCTCGTTGTCTGTTTCAGTTCCTCGTTCTAGATACGCAGATGGTCGTCGGTGGAAAGAACAAGAAAGTTCAGCTGAGTCCCGAAGAGTACATCTCCGGAGCTCTCCAGCTCTACCTCGACATCGTCTATCTTTTCTGGATGCTTCTCCTCCTCTTCAAAGGTTGAACGAAGCCCCGCGTACATTCCTCAACGTCCCGCCTTCTCGTCCCAACCATATTAGCCTATGCCCGCTCTCTGTCTGTCTGTCTGTCTGTCTGTCTATCTATCTATCTATCTTTCTTTCTCTTCGTAATCAGACTCATGCCTTTTGCCCGCCCTTGTTAGGTTTGTAAGCTCCTCGCCATGCGTGTTTGACCCTTCCATTTTAAGCTTAAGCCTTCTTCTCTGCATTATTAGACCTGCCCATATTAGAGTAAGCCCCTCCTATCTGTAAATTTATTCCCCGTCTATTAAGTTCGCAAATGTGCATAATTAGGTTTCGTCCATATTAACTTAAGTTCCTCAGGTCCAACCACATGAGCGTAAGCTCCTTTGGCCTTCATGATTGGGTCACCCTTGAATTAACTGAAGATCTGCCCATATTACATGAAACCCCGTTCGTGTTTGCTAAAGCCCCGCCAACATTGGCTTTGTCCATTCTAACTACATCTACGCCTCTCTGCACGATTTCTTCCTATGATTCAAATGATGAATTCCCACAGAGCCTTGAGGAGAAAAGGGTGTTTTGCTGGAAAGACTTCTGATGTAGGCCGAACAAACTGATATTACATGAACGATTTTGAGCTTCATCGAGGTATACATATATTATCGGAATTAGATAACAGTGTTGTAGAAGCGTCGCAATAGTATGGATGATAATAGATTAGCCCATTTCTATGGGACTCTATTTATATTCCATCAACTTTCGCTTGACTGCCTCAAGTTACTCTTTCTTAAATAATGACATATAGGCCTACACACGGGCATTTATGTAGACTAATAACACCTGCAAACAGGGTCGAGAACGCCGCAACGTAATCACCCTAATCAAATGTCAAGTCATTCGGTTCAGTTGTTTTGGGTTCAGTGCTTTTTTCAGACGGAACGCTCCGGAACGGCGTTCCGGCACCTTTTTTCGGCTACTAAAAATAATTTAGTTTTTAATAAAAGAATTGTGTTACTAAGTTATTTTAATTATGTAATATAGTGTAACTTATTTTAATTCAATTTCAGTGTTTACAACTTTGCACTGTTTTCAGTGTTTATTGATCGATAAAAATAATGAAATTTTAGCACAAAATTCCATAATTGTTCAGTTCCGGAACCTTTTTTCTGGAGAAAAGCACTGTTTGGGTTCATAAGGAGGTCAAAATGCGTCGTTTCATATGCTTAACCATATCGTCGTTAACGAATAGCAGTGCTACCATGACAGCGGTGTTATGTTACAACACAATAGCTAGCGATGACAGCTGTTTTTTAATACAAAGTGCTGTAGATGTCCTTAGAATAGGCCTACTAACAAACTTTTATTTAAAAAAATAAAGACGAAATGTCCTAAGTAATGCAGGATTGTTTTGTAAAGTTTTATTCTCTTTCCGAATGCGAATGTTCTTCGATTGCTTACTAGATTGACTGAGTTACAGTACCCGGAGAACGATGACGTTAGCCTCAGCGATCTTTTAGCCTATTCTACTTCAGAGCTATCATTACTGCTTCCAAACCATCGTTCCAAAACCTATAACTTCTATAGTGACCAGGCCGACTGCACAGTGTAATATGCTACAGAAGCTTACTCACTCAGATCAACTCTGTGATAGTAGTTTACATCAATCAGCCAATCAATCAATCGTTCACAGTCACTGAAACAGTCCATCGATCGATTTAGGAATCCATACATAGGAATGAGTTTCAAAAAGATGTTTCGTGTAGTAGTTTTGACTGCTCGTTCTTCCCCGCCTCTGGGTACGTCGTGCTACCCGGCGATCTCGAAGGCCGGAAGAACCCATTTCCCTTCCTCTAGTCGGGATTCGAATCCCAGTCGACTGGCCTTGCCATCCGACTCCGGAAACCTTCCTACCACAGTACACCGGGTCCTGCTGCTCAGCATCGAGCTACGCTGCAGGGCGAAAGGCTGCTGCAGAAGAAGGAACCCAGTTATATCTTCATTTGATATTAGTTTGGTTTTGTAGATTTATATATGACTGGTGCACCTTTTTAGATCTGTTAGGTAGCAGTACTTCAGTACTCTTGCGAGGTTCTTGAAAGGCACTGTATAAATGTTCACATAATGACATACATTGCAAGTATGAATTTCTTGTATGCAGAACCTTTCATATTAACGATAATAATTTAGAGGTCTGTGGCTTTCCATACAAATCAATTCCAGCTCCGCCCACTTTGTCTTCCGCCTGCGAGCTTAAGACGAAAAGTAGCTATCATGTTACTAATTGTTATCCGGAAATTCATCATGCGCTGCTTTAAAGTGAAGCAATTCAAGCATTTGATACTTTTACGAAAGACCACACAAGCGACTTTTTCCAATTCAGTGACAATTTGTTCAGTGCATGATTGGGGTAAGACCGGCGATCTGGGGTGATGGAAAAATAAATGACAGGGCAAGAGGGAATCCAGTGAGCAATCCGTCAACGCCCTGTGAGATCTGGAAGGCACGCCATGTGGTTTCTGTCTCAATTTTGCACTAAGTCTTTACGAAGTATTAACTTATAGTTTAAGATGACAAGCTTCCTACATAAATATCTGAACGCATAGAGTATAAAGTCCTTTCGCTTACCTATAACGCACTTCAATCCTCCCAACCCTCTTAGCTTCGTCAGTTACTTGCAATACAATTATCCAACCACTCAGTTCAACCCGATCCACTTCTTTCCAAAATTTTCTTCGCCCTCCCGTCACCATCTTAAAATTTGGAAATTGCTGCATAGCCATAACTGCTCTGCCCCTCTGAAATAAACTCCCGCCAGAATTACGACAAAAATATGATCCATCATACGAACTCACCAACACTTCACCAATTCCGCGCTGGTCTCTCACTCAAAACATTACTTTTCCAAAAATCTTATCCTGATTCTTTCTCTTCCCCTTATCTCTTTTCCCACTCCATTTTCAAACACCATCCACCGTATAGCCATCCTATTGTCTGCCAGCCTGCCTCCTGGATCCGAACACTTTCTACCTTTCGATTTAGCTTTGACTGAGTGCATTTGAATAAGCTGGTTCCCGCGACTTAGCTTTCATTGGGCGCTGTAGAAATCTCGAAATTACGACAACGGTCCAAAAATTGTGCAAACTTCAAAATCACGATCGACTGAAAGCTATGTATGTATGTATGCATGTATGTGTGTGTGTATGCATGCATGCATGTATGTATGTATGCATCTCTGTACCTGAGCATTTATATAGCGCTTTCACAAACCTTCAAAGGCACAATATTGTTATGATGTATCGGTCTTTATTGCATTGCATTACACTGCACTGCATTTTATTGTATTGTATTGCGATTGAGTTGTTATACAACTCGTTCATTGAGAGCATTTAGAAGCATTTTATGGCTTCTCCCACCTCATCTATTTTTTTTTATTCTGCATATTACGAATACTAAACAGCCTTGCACCAGCCAATCAGTGACAGATTCCGCATCTGTTCCGGAATTCCCGTAAGCCGTAAATTCCCATGACTAAGAACCTTATTATAGCATCAAACGGGTCACCCCCGTCCCGTGATGTTATGCTTAGGCCACAACCGCCACATAATTGATCTTGAAAGCTTCTTCTGCTTCTGTCTTCTTCCTCTTCTGTCTTCTGTCGTTAATATTAAAAAAACCTAAATATTTAGATACATACGCAATCTGTATTCATACTTGGACAATTATGTCACCGACAGCGTCCCATACACCATGCCTCGCAAAAAAAATTCACGCTCGAGAGTCACGTGCTTGGCCCAACTGCATTCTCTCCTCCAACTACCCCTTCCCACTTCAGGCAAATAAGGTCATCTGTGTCGGTTGGTAGCGGTTGATATTGTGAAGTTTGATGGTGTGATTTTGCCGTTCCTCAATTGTATCCTTATTATTTTGTCGTTAGCGGCGCTGTGTTAGCGTTAGAGGTCTCTGGCTTGGAACAGATAGCAATTCCACGGACAGGATCTCCAAGTTTAGGTAAGGTTGTTTATCCTTTCTACCTTCTGTTTTACCTGTGCGTTGTTGCTCGACCAGCCATCTATAAATTAAGTATTCTGAAGTTAAGAGAATCGTGTTGTTCCTCTGTGTTCTGACGGATATTCTAGTTGGACGAAACTGCGGTTAGCACAGATCCTGGTTTGAAACATATGGGATATTTTGCTGTTAGCAGATGCTGTTAGTAGGATGGAATAACGTCGTTTGTGAAAATATATGAAGTTAAATGAGGAACGAATTACTGATTTGATTTCATAATCCACTGTAACTGAGTGAGATTTACCTATCTGATTTAGGAAGTTAGAGTCATTAATTAAGCTCGTTCAATTTTCACATCAGCATCATCGTTATCATAGTCACTACCACCACCACCGCCATCGTTATTATCATCACTGCTATTATTATTATTGTTACTATTACTACTTCTACTACTCCCATTACTACCACTACTACTACTACAACTACTACTACTCCCATTATTATTATTATTACTACTACTACTACTACCACCACCACTACTACTACCACTACTACTACTACTTCTACTACTAAACCTGTATATTCCACCAAGCGGAGACATAGTCCCTGAACACGGAAATCGGGAATTCGAAAACTTTTATTTCTGAAGATAATGTAAATATTTTTACATATTTGGCATGCTTATGTTATGGAAATCCCGATGGCGTAAAGCTTTTTGAGAATTTTGAAATATTAAGGGATGTTACCAAAGGGCAGAAATCAGGGCAGATGTACAACCACACTACAATAGCTAGCTACACTGGTTTCAAAAAAATCATACGTCAAGGCGCCTGTATGCGTGAGGATGAGGATTCGCATATATCGATTGTGTCTATATTTCAGATATTTAAATCTCAAGCTAGTACGGTCCGTACACGGAGACCTTAAATGGCGTGTTGCCCATTCAAACGGGCAGCAGTGGTGAAGGATCTCGCCCGATAAATTCACTAGAAATTGAACAAAGTCGAGGCCATACGGTCGCCATAGAAAACTATACAAATTTACATTTACTAAAATTGCAGTACGGAGGCCGGAGTAACATAAGAAGCCTGTCTGCCTTCATTAACTGTGATTTGAAGGCTGGATTTGATGATGTTTATTTAACGACGCCGTGATATCTGGATTACTTGCGTCATGTTAAAACATAGTACATAAGCTGATGTGTGCTAAACTGTAGGGACCAAGACAGGTCAGCTGACGGCCGGCTACCCAACCAGAAAACCCCAGTGGGGAGGCTGGAGGTAGGATTTTTCTAGTGCTCGGGAAGCGAAGTTGGGTTTACTCCCCTCCCTGTCTTGGTTACAAAGTACTGGGTCAAGTGCCTTTGGGACATTATTCTAAAGTGTGTTAATCTCCTTTTGGGATTTTTTAGAAACAGTTCATAAAACAAGTGTTACGAGCATTTTTCATCTTTCTTCTTTGTCTTCTTCTTTGTCTTCTTTCTTTATTCCCTCATTTATGGCATGAGGGTCGCCAGAATTAGCCGGGCCATTTCCCTTGTTTAGTGGCACAACAGCCGCCAGAGATACCTAGGTCAACTCCCATGTTTAATGGCACAAGGGCCGCCAGAGTTAGCCAGGTCACCTCCCTTGTTTAATGGCACAAGGGCCGCCAGAGTTAGCCGGGTCACTTCCCTTGTTTAATGGCACAAGGTTTGCCAGTGTTAGCCAGGTCACCTCCCTTGTTTAATGGCACAAGGTTTGCCAGTGTTAGCCAGGTCACCTCCCTTTTTTAATGGCACAAGGGCCGCCAGAGTTAGCCGGGTCACCTCCCTTGTTTAATGGCACAAGGTTTGCCAGTGTTAGCCAGGTCACCTCCCTTGTTTAATGGCACAAGGGCCGCCAGAGTTAGCCAGGTCACCTCCCTTGTTTAATGGCACAAGGGCCGCCAGAGTTAGCCGGGTCACCTCCCTTGTTTAATGGCACAAGGTCTGCCAGTGCTAGCCAGGTCACTTCCCTTGTTTAATGGCACAAGGGCCGCCAGAGTTAGCCAGGTCACCTCCCTTGTTTAATGGCACAAGGGCCGCCAGAGTTAGCCGGGTCACCTCCCTTGTTTAATGGCACAAGGTCTGCCAGTGTTAGCCAGGTCACCTCCCTTGTTTAATGGCACAAGGGCCGCCAGAGTTAGCCAGGTCACCTCCCTTGTTTAATGGCACAAGGGCCGCCAGAGTTAGCCGGGTCACCTCCCTTGTTTAATGGCACAAGGGCCGCCAGAGTTAGCCGGGTCACCTCCCTTGTTTAATGGCACAAGGTCTGCCAGTGTTAGCCAGGTCACCTCCCTTGTTTAATGGCACAAGGGCCGCCAGAGTTAGCCAGGTCACCTCCCTTGTTTAATGGCACAAGGGCCGCCAGAGTTAGCCGGGTCACCTCCCTTGTTTAATGGCACCACCCCCCCCCCTTTACGAGTGTTTTGATCTTTCTGCGGGATGTCAAGGGAACACCTATAGGGCTCGGCGACTGGCTTGATGAGTCTAGTTGAGAGTCGCTTGTGGGTCGCTGTGCGAATTTGTGCAGATTTGTTTAACGCTGTTTGCAGTTGCTTGTAGTGTAGTTTGTGCAGTTTTTAGTTTGTAAATTGTAGTTGGTACTGTGAACCTTGTTGTTTGATTTGTCGTTTGTGCTTTGTAGTATGAACTTTCCAGTTTTGTCATTTCTAGTTGGGTACTTTGCACTTTCTAGCTTGTACTTTGCACTTTCTAGTTTGTACTTTGCATTTCTAGTTTGTACTTTGTACTTTCTGGTTTGTGCCTGCACTTTCTAGTTTGTGTTGTACTTTCTGGTTTGTACCTTGTACTTTCTAGTTTGTGCTTGTACTTTCTATCTTGTGCTTGTAGTTTCTAGTTTGTACTTTGTACTTTCTAGTTTGTACTTTGTACTTTCTAGTTTGTACTTTGTACTTTCTAGTTTGTACTTTGCACTTTCTAGTTTGTACTTTGCACTGTCTAGTTTGTACTTTGCACTTTCTAGTGTGTACTTTGTATTTTCTAGTTTGTACTTTGCACTTTCTAGTGTGTACTTTGTATTTTCTAGTTTGTACTTTGCACTGTCTAGTTTGTACTTTGCACTGTCTAGTTTGTGCTTTGCACCTTCTAGTTTGTACTTTGCACCTTCTAGTTTGTACTGTGCACCTTGTAGTTTGTACTTTGCACCTTCTAGTTTGTACTTTGCACTGTCTAGTTTGTACTTTGCACTTTCTAGTGTGTACTTTGTATTTTCTATTTTGTACTTTGTAGTTTCTAGTTTGTACTTTCTAGCTTGTATTTGCACTTTCTAGTTTGAACTTGTACTTTATAGTTTGTACTTCGCACTTTCTAGTGTATATTGTATACTTTCTAGTTTGTGCTTTGTAATTTGTAAGTTGTACATTGTACTCTCTAGTTTGAAAGGGGAACTTCGGTGCGTATCCGATACCGCGTTATATCGATTAGCGGTTTTTAAAAATTTCGGATAGAAAACGATCACTAGTAGAAGCCTATTGGTGGGAACAGTTTACAGAAGTAAAGTTTAAAGATGACACTGAAAATTCGATTGGTCACCTGTCAACCGTTTCGACTCCAATTTATCCGGGCTAAATTTATCTAAGAATCTCTAGAATAAAATAAATTCTGATAGGCAGCCTTCAGCGTGTAAGGTTACCTAGTTTGCAAAAAAATCTGTGTCAACCGAAGCACAAATAAAATTACTACCTTAGGCAGCCATTAAACGTCAACGACTGCCCATTGCAAGGCTTAAATATCTCAAGTTTAAACACTTTATATAAAATATACAAACATGTCTACTTAAAAAAACCGTGAAAAATTGCCGTCAAGTGTTCAGCTCTCTTGATACTGAAACTTCCAAACTGTTCAAATACATCTATGTATTTGAGCGTGTAACCTGTATCTGTATAATAGGTGCGCGTCTCAATTAAGCCGAGTTATTCAAACGCTTGAAACGGACCGTGTGTACAAGTTAAGCCTACGGGCTTTAATTCAGCACACACAAGTGTATATATACTCTAAAATACATACACTTTAACAGCTTAAAACTAAAACTTAATATGTAATATGTATACATATATCTACACTCACGAGGAATTGTTATTATTACCTGCGATTTCTTCCGACAAAGATGGCGCCAATACTGGATTGTCCGGTTCAAACCCGAACACGTGACAACCCTATTCAAAACACTTTATATAGCGCATTTCAAAGATCTCTCCAGAACATTCTTGTCATTTTATTTCACTACACATTCACACAAGTTTGTGTGTGTGCATGTGAGACAGGTCGTGCCATAGAGAGACCAAAAACGTTTCTTTTTGTCCAAACTCCTATAGGCAAACAACTTTCCATTCCTTCTCTCTTCCAATCGACCATACTAATTCATAGCAAGCGTAGATAAGGCAATTAATTCCTCTTCAGGTAGGCCTAAACGCACACTACTACTACTACCACCACTACTACTACTACTACTAATACTATAATATTCATCATCATCGTCGTCGTCATCATCATCATCATTAGTGAACTACTGATATTAATTGTTCTAGTTGAAAAGGTGAGAGATACTGATAGAAGAGAAGAATGTCGGTTGGTCCTCCACCCTCCTACTACAGTGTTGGTGCTGGTGGCAATGGCTATCCGGGGCCACCAATGAACGTTCAGCCTTCGGCTCCATCAATGGCCCCTGAGTCGGTCGAAAAGGTTGCGCCTTATGCTACTCCCTATCCCCCAGCTGCTTATCCTACTACCACCTATGGCCAGAATCCATCCAACACAGGTAAACCTAGACGTCGTTTCTTTTGCGCCACTCATGACTGTCTGTCTGCATGTCCGTCCTTCCGCACCTCCGTCCATCCGTCCGTCCGTCCGTCTCTGTCTGTCTGTCTGTCTGTCCGTCTGTCTGTAGGTGCTAAACGCTGCTGAATAAACGTTTTAATGTAGGCCTTTGCAAGGCTCGTTCAGTGGAATGTCTTTCAATAAATACCTACTGATTAAAAATTATGTCCAGGATTCTGATTAATGTAAGGTAATGTAAATCTAAAAAATTTCTTAGCGCCACACAAAAGCCACGCCTGGAAGACCAGTTTATATACCGGCTTTATTCCAAATCAAGTCGGCAAAAGCTAGGTTGTTTGGTCAGTTTCGGTGTCAGGTCAGGAGATGTCGGGAGGGAGTCAAAGCGGGAGACGATGTGGTTCAGGGGTGGAATCGTTGGTGATGGTCGTCATGGGGTGGTAGAGAATCGGAAGGAATTACCATGAAAACTGATCACTTCATTAAAACTATTATCATCGTCAGCATCTCGGGTTCAGAGAGAGAGAGAGAGAACGAGATGAATGGAACAATTAATTAACTGATTAAATAATATGCTGATAATACGGAGACTAAACTGAAAACCGTTGGAAGTGAAGCAGAACGAAAAGAGAAAGACGGAAATAAACCGAAAATATTTAAAAGGACGAAATCAGTCTCCCTAGCGTTTTAATGATCAACTGAGTGACAGACTACATCCCGACACAATAATTATATAATCATCATAATCATCATGTTCATTGTCGTCATCATTATAACGATAAGCATCATTATCGTCGTCGTCGTAATCATCGTCATCATTACCACCACCATAAGCATCATCATCACCATCATAACCATAATCATCATCATCATGACCATTATTGTCGTCATCATAATCATCATCATCATTAAACGTCGTCCTGATAGCATGCGTCATGTTTTGTCGTTGCTAGATGGTTATCCTCCCGCCGCATCGGCGGCTGGAGGTTATGTCCCTGGCACTGGCTACGCGACCATGTACCCATCGACTCCTGCGTCGAGAGCCTACGAGAATCCGGGTTTTGGGGTGTCTGCCCCGGCTGCTGAGACAGGAGGAGCATCCAATGTCATCCGTGTAAACGAAGAAGAGACGACGGATGGAGTTGGAGACATTCAGTGGAATGGTTCGTCGTTCTCAGACAAGAACATCCGAATGGCCTTCATCCGAAAGGTTCTCATCTATTACACATCCCCATCTAAGAACTTCTATAGCGCCACTAGATTGACAGGCCTGACAACGATCTCTAGCTAAGTCTACCCCTCCTAACAAATGCACACCTCTAGGAATAGATGGGATTTTTATAGGTCCTCGGCTTCTGACAATATTAGGAGTTGCTTCTGAAAAATTGTGTAATTTAATTGAATTCAATGAGTTTCTACTTAGCCTTGATTAACATTGAGTTACCTTATCTTATCTTATCTTGAGTTAGCCTACTTTTACATTGGCATACCTTCATTCCCTTCTCTAACTTAATACATCTTATCTTAACTTAGTTTATTACCTTACCTACCTTATTACATTATTTTTATTACATTACATTTATTACATTACATTACGTTTATTACACTGCCTTACCTTACCTCAACTTCATTTACCTTATCATACCTAGCCTTCCCTATCTTATCTTTCTTTACCTTTCTTTACCTCATTACCTCGAGTTTCCCTATCTCCTTACATTCCTTCCTTTCCTTACTTTTCCTTACCATACCTCAGCTTTCCCTAAGACCTTATCTTATCTTACCTTGCCGTGACTTAAGTTACCTTACCTAACCTTACCCTAATCTACCCTGTTCTCTTCGAACCAGACTGAACCCCCCAATCATGGCAGTGGTTGAAATGGTAACGATCACTGTTGTTATTTTAGGTGTATCTTATCCTGATGTCTCAACTGGCGTTTACATTTGCTATCGTCTGCATCTTCTCATTTGTGTAAGCCAATTGGGGTAATTTTTCCCCAGCACCACTTTCCCCTAATCAACCTGCATCTCACCTTTACCCCACTCAAATTTATCAGCTAATTCTGACCAGGATTCCGGGCAAGACTACTGCCATATTATTCTTCTGCTGATTCCGTTTCCATGGTCGTCTGTTCTTACACGGTAAAAATAAAAGGTGGTCTCGTGATGGACAATTCCACCCGTCGGTGAAATTGCTTTGGTAAGGGTGGAAAATCCACCAATGCATAGCGGAGGTTGGTAAGTCTCGATTAGCCTAATCGTAATAAAAGGTGGAATTTCCCAATTTCCCACCAAACACCGCCAAATTTAATGCACGAATTCTGTGCCGGAGAGCTTATTGTCGGTGTTATTGAAAATGTATTAAGTAATAATTTTAAAGACTTGCTATAATAAAAGATTCTAATGCTGTGTGATATCCTATCAGAAAATAAGATGACGCTCGAATGTCTTTACGAAATTAACAGCTTCACACTACTTTATGAGGCGCAACTTTCTTGGTTGCGCTAGTGGGGAATTCCACCTTTTAATACGTTTATTATAGGTTTTTCAGCCCCTTTCCTCCAGATGGCACCCGTGATGCCATGGGATGTTTACCAATGACCATATATCAATTTAAAATGTTCATGATATCCTAAGGCGTAATTTAAGTTTCTTAATAAATATTGTTCAAAAATTCAACACTAATATCGTCTAACAAATTTAAGTTATTTATAATTACAAAGAACAGGTTAATTATAGGTATAAAAGTAACTGCTGTTTCCGATATCGACTGCACTTAGTGAAGAATAACATGACAATAATATGAGGTTGTTTGCGAAAGGGCGCAAATTAATATAAAGTTTTATTTCGTGTTATTTTAAATGTGAGGTATTTTAAAGTCGTTAATAAGTACAATTTCACAAATTTCAAAATAAATACCGTTTAACGAATTTCGTATTATTATTAATATTAAAGGTTTTACTATTGGTCCACATGAAAGGCACCACTTTTTCTAATACTGATTTTTACTTAATCAGCAAGTCATCCGCAGGCTGAATATAAAGCAATTAAATAAATTGACGCGCTGTAATTCGGCTGTTTTAACTAACGGGCATAAAACGGATCTGGATTCAACAAAACTTAAGGAACAGACTTCAGTGCACATCTACTGAAGTGCTGTTGGAGCATTTCACCAAGAAATGGTGGGGCATTCTACCCTCTTCACCAGTAGGGCATTCCACCAACAATTGGTGGAATATTCCATCTTTTGAACGGTGGACCATTCCTCCAATAACTGGTGGAGCATTCCAAGTTTGCAGTGGCTGGCTATTCCATACCTGCAGTTGGTGGTTTGGTTCCACCCTAACAATTGGTGGAAGTTCAAGACAAGTAATGGGAGACCCCAAAATCGAGGCAACTTTCCACGGATTTTTACAGTGTAGAACTTTCCTCTCGTTTGATTCCGGATCTTGTTGTGAGTGTGCCGTCGTGTCCAGCTTCAGTGGATGGACAGAGGGACGAGTGGGCCGACGGATTGCTGGACGGACAGACAGACAGACAGATAAACAGAAAAGCACACACAGACAGACAGGTAATTGGAATATCTATCTGACCTTTTCATCTTTTTTCAGCCAACCGATAAAACTTTGGATGAGATCGGGAGCTAACCAGGCTGTCTATTGGATCTCCTAGTAAGTACCTAGCTATCCTTTGAGTCATTTAGTAAGTATGCTTTATGTATATATGTGTGTGTAGTGTATGCGTGCATGTATGTACCTATGTATGTATTTATGTATGTGTGAACGAATTTTTAAAGACATTTACTATGTATGTATGTACGTATATAGGTATGTTATGTAGGTGATGTGTTTATTTGTGTATGTATGTTCCTAGACATTTAGTATAGTACCTTTTACGTAAAAAAGAGCTGCCCAGGCAAGCCTAAGTGAGTAAGTTATATTAAAGGTCATTAACAACATAAAGTTCATCAATAAACAAACAATGATCAGATAGTTAGAAAAGTCACCACTTGTGGGCTTCCACACACAAACACTTGGAGCCAAGCCAAGTAATTTGCAAAAGTGAACGCGGAAGGCAAAGCAACGGCCGTGAACTTAGTCGAGACGTGAGTAAAGAAGCGTTGCATAGTATATGATTGGCCTGTATTTGCTCTTCAGTTGATGCATGTGTAGCCTAGGTCAAAAGGCCTCGTAATCGGCGGTACTGTCAAACCATTGTTCCTATGTCTATCATGGGAATCGAACTCCAGACTAGCTAACAATGAGACGTTCAGATTATTTTTTAAATAATGATTTTAATGAACTTGCGTTTCACACACAGACGAACATGTACATTTGAGTCTAAGATACAAATTGAGAGAGCTGCAATTAATGTAACTTAATCTTAACTTCGCCAAAGCTACACAGAAACTAGACAAATTTCTACAACCTGTCGGTCGGACTTCGGTCTCTGTCTCTGGTCCTCGTCATGGTCGACTTCATACTTCTCTGTTTCGCGGACGAATTCACGACTCAATTCCACAATCGACGCTAATTTCTACAAATGTCTAGCTTAGCTGATGCTGGCTAGTTAGTTAACCTTACAGAAGGTTATCATTACATCTAAAAGACTGACATTGGTGATTTCTAATTAAGATATTATTTACTGGACCTAAAAATATTTCTTAGAACGGAAAGAGCGTATTTGATACAGACGATTATGGAACACTTTATTTCTGCAGTTTACCAATATTATTTCCAACGATGAAATCTATAGTACAGAAGTTTGCTGCCAGACTTTCGTCGTAAGTTTGGCGGCAAACAACTCCAGTCACATGACATTCTGAATGATTGACGTGTCTTTACTTTCCAGTGCAGTGTTCCTGACGACATATATCATCCTCGTATGCGTTCCAAAAGTCCGGCGGCAGGTTCCGGGCAATTATATCACCCTTGCTGTCTTTGTAAGTATTCAACAGTCTCTACCCTCTGGCCCCTACCCACATAAATCCAGCAGGTCTTCCGCACTATAGATTAGATTAGATGAGATCATAATGCACTGGGGTGGGTTTGGATTGCTTTGGCTGAACTTAAATTACATTGGAATGTAATGGATTAGATTAGATCAGATCAAAGATCAAATCATATCAAAGATCAAATCGTGTCAGAGATCAAATCAGATCAGAGATCAAATCATATCAGATTGCAATGGATTAGAGTAGATTTTTCGTTTGTTTTAGACTCTTGCCCTGACCTACATGACTGCAACAATTAGTAGGTAAGTAGAACTCTCAGCTCTAAACAGTTCGTTATTTTAAAAGGTGTGTGGCATTTTCAATAAAGGTACAGAAAGATATTCCTTCTTCTATGAATATTTTGTCATTCCTTCTTTAGCAATTCGAGGAGAGAGATCTATGTTCTTGTTATCTGTATTTCATCTTCTCTTGAATCGTTGTTTCAGCTACCACAACACGTACATCGTTCTTGTGGCAATTGGAATCACAGCGGCCGTCTGCCTTGCCATTTCACTCTTCGCCATCCAGACTAAGGTCAGTCGAAGGTCAAGAGGTAATGACCTCTTGACGGTCAGCGTCAGCAGCGAGTTACGATCACAGACGCTGAAAAGATTCTCCAACAAAATTTGAATGCTTTTCCATTGCTGCATAGGGGAAGTTGATGGCCTTAAGTCTCTGGATTGCCTAATGGTTAGCGCGCTGGACTGATAATCCAGAGGTCGAGGGTTCAAACTCCCACCAGGACAGAAAGATATTTCGAGATTTCTGCTCCACTTGACCCCGTAGCCAATTCAGTTGTAATGAGTACACTGACCATACATTGTCGATGGGAAGTTCAGGCAGCGATGGAGTGGAGTGCCCACCCCCATATGACGAGGCTAAGAAAAGGGAAGTTGCTAGCACTTCATACTCACGGCTGCCTCTCGCAGTTGGCTTTGTGGAACTGCCCTTCCTTTTCTAGATCTTGTGGGAAAATGTGTTCGTAAAATTTAATGCTTAATTAGCAGTTTACTGCAATTATGTCTAATCGTTTGAAAGGTGTGTGGTATGGGGTACTGCACTGACAGTTTGCGGTTGCTCTTTGTTTGAAGTAAAATCTTTTGTTTCTATTTCAAGTTTCTCTTTATTTTTTGCTGCTATTTTTCATTCATAGTATGTCTGCCTATCTCAGTCTTTCTATCTGTCTGTCTGCCTCGCTGAGCCGATGGACACGTGGCATGTTAACGAATGTCTTACTTACTTACTTATGTCTGCGTACCTGTCTGTCTCCATGTTTGTGTGCTTGTCTATCGGTGTCTACCGATTCATTCGTTGATTCATAATTGCTTTTGTTTGTTTATTTATTTATGTTATTTATTATATTTCTTCATAATTGCTTTTGTTTATTTATTTATGCTCTGCAGATTGACTTTACAATGTGCGGTGGTCTGCTCTTTGTTCTCTGCATGGTCCTGATTTTCTTCGGATTTTCCGTTCTTATCTGTTACCTGGTCAGCGGAAACAGCTTCCAATTATATGTAAGTCATGCTCACGTCTGATTTCTTTTATTTGACCAAGGTTCCTATCTGTCTAGAGGTCATGCACTGTGTTTGTGACCTAGCTTACCAGTTTCTTATATAAGTCATGCATTGTGTCTGTGACAGTTTTTGCTTCATTATAGAACATGCACTTCGTTTTTGACTTAGTTTTCTCGATTCCTGTAGGACATGCATTAAGCCTGTCACCTAGTTTTCCAGCTTGTTATAGGTTATCATGACGTCTGTGACCTCGTTTTCTTTGTTTCTTATTAGGTCATGAATTGCGTGTACGGAGGAATCGCCGCGCTGGTTTTCGGACTCGTTAGTCACATGATTTGTTTTTAACTTTTTATGATTATTAGTTTTACACTTTTAGCTATTTTTTGTTTTTCTAAATCCCAGAAAAAGGGAAACTTTTTCAAGAATTAATTGAAGGTGAAAGCAATTGTTTGAAGAAACCCTTGCAATAGCAGCTTTACTGATAAGAATAATTTACCTTTGAGAACAGATCCAGAGAGTCAACATGCCTTAATATCAACTCAGTCTAACTGAATTTAACTTCCCTTAACTTACCATGGATTAACTTACATTAATTTTTACGAACTTACCTTGATTCGATTCACTTTAACTTAACTTACCTTAACTTATTATGTTAAGTCAAATTCCCTTTTATGGTAAGTTAAATTCACTTAACTTACTTTAACCCTATTTAAGTTAACTTCCTTTTTAATTAAATTATCATATTTTAGCTTACTTTAACTTACCTCAGGTGACTTTAACTTATCATATTATCTTAACTTACCTTGCCTTGGTCATAGCCACGTGACATATAACGAGGGCATGTGTTGAATTATGTTCTTTGTCCAGTTCTTGGCCTACGATACTCAGATGTTGGTTGGTGGAAGAAAGTACGAACTCAGCGAAGAGGAATACGTCTACGGTGCTCTCCAGCTGTACATCGACGTCGTCTATATCTTTCTCATCATCCTCTCGCTGTTCGGAGGAAGCAGCAAGTAATCCTTATTAATCCATCCATCCTCATTTCACGTCCTCTGCAACAGCAAGGAATTCTTCTACCCATTCCAAGATATTTCGAATGAAACATTTCCGTTAGCCGAATCAAGGGTGCCTAAGAAACATACGTTCCCTTACTAAGCTTGTTAAACTGATGTTTTTTCTAATAGTTTTTCTTGTTTTGCTCCAAACCCAAAATGTTAAATTCTGGATATATTTTGACCACTTGAAATGTCTGAACTTCTGAATTGCTCTATAGATCTGGTATTTTACGTGCAGTGCATATTGTCTTGCATTTTACTCGGATTCTAATCATTTTGTGTTGTACTGTATTGAAGGAAGGCAGTTTTGGTACTTCAAGTTCATATTGCTATTGATTGATTCAACAAAAGCTCTATACATATATTCAGAAGATAAATGCACATTTACATTACATGTGAATGTAATATATAGGAACGTGATATATAATAGCATTGTATTTTACTGTACTATATTGCACTAACGTGAGAGAGAATGTTGTGGTGTGGTACATTACTACAAATTTGTGTTAATGTTGTTACTCTGCTTCATAACTTTGAGATATGTATTAATCTTGTATAGTATCCATATATTGCCTACACAAAGCTTTCACTGAATGCATAGCACTTTCTTGCGTTCGTGGTATTGGTATTGCGGCAGCAGTTACCATCAGTGAAGAGACCAGTCACACAATGGCGGTCTAGATGTGCATCGATCGCTTGCTTTGTATATGGCCGACTTTTACGACGTCTAATCTCTCCAACTTAATCGACGTTGGTCACGTGGAGACCCGTGAGTAAACATATATATCGAGAGATAGGCCTCGCAAAGGCAGCCAATATAAGGACTTGGTGTTTGCGCGCTCCTAGCGGCCGAGAAGGTAAATAGCCGAGATGATCTGTGATTTAGCCAAACGTGGAAAGTGGCCGTCTTGATAGACTTTTGTAATATCCTGTTATAACTTGAATGATCTGAGGCGAACAATTTTTGAAGACTTTTTGTTTTTAACTAGATTTTTTGAGTTGTATGCAGTAAAAAGTCGGAAATAACCTCTCGGCTTTTTTTGTGCCAAAAATCGGCTTTTATCGCAATTTATGGTTAACCGAGAATTAATTGACGATAATGCCATAGTATATGAATATGCTTACATTCGTGTTTCCTCACTCTTGCCCAATCATTTAAAGCTATCAAACAATCAAAAGTCGCAACCTTGATAGAAAATACGCGAAAGACAGCTCTATGCAATGCAATTTTTCTATGCAATTTCACCATGCAACCCTTTTATTAACGTAAGGTAAGGTCGACATCAACGGCCCTGACAGCCATAAGAGTTCGATAAACACTAAAGGAAATATCGCTGATGCGCCCACTTCATTTAGCTCCACGGGACGATCGAGACTCGTGTCCCAATCAACAGCAGTGGCCTAGCATTTCTCAAGGACCTTGAGCGTTGTCTTTCCCGCATTTCCGGTGACCAACGCCCTACGACTGAAATCCAAGGCTTTCATGCCGTCGCTTTCTTTGTTGTATTTGCACTGGTGGATTCTGACGAGTAGTAGCCGTTCCAGATACATGACATCTTCTCCGGACTGATTTTACATAGCACTCGGGTACATAACACATCAGGGTAAAAATAACAACAACAACAATAATAATATAGTTGATAAAAGCTATAGGGCCTAGTAATAATTTTCACTCGAGATAGAAAGGAAAGGATGTCTCAAGACTTAGGAAAAGTTAAAGAACATTGTTCTAGAATGGCAAGTCTCCTGATATTCAACCAAATTTCAGGGTGCCTCAATTATTATTGTTGTTGTTGTTGCTGTTGTTATTGTTATAATAATAATAATAATAATCATCATCATCATCATTAGTGTAAGTATTAGTATTATGTCAGTGGAGAGGGAGAGAACTGTCCACCAAACCTCATGCCGAGGCTAACTCTTCATACCCATGGCTGCCTTTCGGGCTTGTGGTAAGAGACCACCCAGGCTTGTGGTAAGAGACCAATGTTCGTCTCTTCTTCTTCCTTGTCTACTATTTCAAGTGGTTACTTTGTGCCCCTAAATAATGATAAACATTGGTAGACGACCTTTCACCTGCCATTAAAGCAACTGTGTCTCGAAATCAAACACTCCACTTTCAAAGTCGAACACTGATTGGTTAATACAGTTTTCGCTCCGCTGTTGACACTGGTTCCAGTTGACTTCAGGTTACTTTGTTTCAGAAAATAGTAACGTTTCAAGCTGGAAATGCTAAGTTGGAACGCTCTAGTTCCGATGGAGATTCCAGACTAAACTGGAATCCATGTTGAAGAATTGATCTCCGTCCGTTCAGTTACGCTCCGAATGTGACGTCAGCCACGTCTCCTCGCCAGATGTCAATAGCTTATCCGCTTCGATGACGTCACACCGCAGCGATGCCGCTACTTCCTTCATCTGCATTTCGTCTATTGCTCCCCAGACGGCGTTGCCTTGATCGGCGACGCAGTGGACCTTGTCCAGTTCCGGTGAAGCGACCACGACATCCGGTTGGCTGGTAATCCTCGGATCAGAGGCTGAAGGAAGAGGAGGAGGGGGAGGGGGAGGGGTGAGGCGAGATTGGAGGAGGAGGTGGTGGTGGCAGAGGGGGGCGTAGATCGACCCCCCTAGTGAGCCGACGGGCGTGGAGTAGAGACAGTAGGGCGATTGGCAGAGGGTGTTGGTTAAGCGGACCACAGGGCCGTCAGTCGGACCCTTGGCTGGCGTCCAGCGACGCATGAGCGACCTGTGTGGGCCGAGGGCGCCGTAGTTGCGCGGGGGGTTTGGTGTGGGGCTGAAGAGCGATGGGTGGTCGTCGTAGTCTTTGATGCGGTGGAGGTTACTGGTCGCCTGGGTGCTGTTCTGGTGATGGTGGTGGTTCGACTGCAGACGGCAGACGATGACCGCGGCCGCCTGCTTCGGACATGAGCTGGTCAGCGATGACTGACCACCAGAGCTGACCATCATTGAGTCGGCGCTGTTCAAAGCAGCCGTCGAGCGATAGAGGGCACCAGTCTCCGGCGTCTTTTGGCTTCGAATGCAAAACAAAGAACAAACGACGACGACGACGATGGATGATCATCAGTTCTTACGATCCTCCAGAAACAAACGCCGACGCAATTAAGCGCACTGGGAGGCAAAGGGAGGGAAGAAGAGAGTGGCAGGCAAAGGGAGGGAAGGAGAGAGCACAGGAGGGAAAGGGAGGGAATGTGAGAGTGTGAAGCAAAGGGAGGGAATGTGAGAGAGTGGGAGGCAAAGAGAGGGAAGAAGAGAGAGTGGGAGGGAAAGGGAGGGAATGTGAGAGTGTGAGGCAAAGGGAGGGAATGTGAGAGTGAGGCAAAGGGAGGGAATGTGAGAGTGTGAAGCAAAGGGAGGGAATGTGAGAGAGTGGGAGGCAAAGAGAGGGAATAAGAGAGAGTGGGAGGGAAAGGGAGGGAAGGAGAGAGCACAGGAGGGAAAAGGAGGGAATGTGAGAGTGTGAAGCAAAGGGAGGAAATGTGAGAGTGTGAGGCAAAGGGAGGGAATGTGAGAGTGTGAGGCAAAGGGAGGGAATGTGAGAGTGTGAGGCAAAGGGAGGGAATGTGAGAGTGTGAGGCAAAGGGAGGGAATGTGAGAGTGTGAGGCAAAGGGAGGGAATGTGAGAGTGTGAGGCAAAGGGAGGGAATGTGAGAGATTGGCAGGCAAAGGGAGGGAATTGGAGAGAGTGAAAGGCAAAGGGGGGGAAAGTGAGAGCATGGTACGGAATGGAATTGAGGATAAAGGGGTGCAACGAGAGGAAATGGAAAGCATGACAGGGGATGGACGGGAATTGAAGGTAATGGGAGGCAAAGGGATGGAATAAAAGGGCGTGGGATAAACGGGAGAATAGAAGGCAAATTGAGGGATTGGGAGAACATACGATGGTGAGACGAGATGATGGCGGAGAGGAGAAAAATTTTTGAGGGAGGGATGGGAGTTGAAAGAAAGAAATGTAAGGAGAGTAAATAGGAGAAAATGGAATGGAAGGAAGTGGAAAGAAGGAAGAAGGGAGGGAGAGATGAGCGAGTTCCTAATAGTCACGGAGAGAACTTTCCAGCAAAATTCAGTCGCACTGAAAATTAGTGGCAAGTTTGAAAACCGCGCTGAAACTGAAATCAAATGAAAAAGGATAAGGGCCCTAATATGGCGCTACATAAATTTTCAAATTACGTTACAAAGACCAGCGAGAGAGGAAACGATTAATTCAAATCCGGCGCTGACAAGAAGAAGCGCGATATGGGTCAAGTAATGGGTCAAGTAATGGGTCAAGTAATGGGTCAGAGATTAAAGAGTACAACAGTAGTTTCTGTTCAACAACGCTGCGTCATAACGAAGATAATTAGCAACGTCCTTCTCCTTTACCGAGGTTTGGGGCCTGGCACTACCAGGCTAAAGGCAGTGGCGGTGGTGTTAAGAAGTCCAAGCTGCGTTTTAGGTCAGGAAGAGAAGAATGTATTGGAGTATTGGGGTAGTGTTTGCGCCTCAGTCGACCTTTGAACCGCGCACTTCTGAAATGCTTCTCTTCTAGAGACGTGCAACCCAGTTACCCACTTTGCACGAATTTAAAGCACGTATAAAACAATACTTAATGTGATTAAAAATTGATCCTTAATATGATTAAAAAGTGATCGTCATTGCATAATGAACTTAATCGCTATCAGTTGACATAATAATTTGTACTTATGAAACTAGCCATTGATGCTACCACCTGTACAATGCTATGTTGTAATTGGGAAACTCCCTTATCTAGCGGGATCCATATGGTTCCTTCTGAGTTATCCTTTTTATACCTGTTAACATAAATTTAAAACTAGCTGGATATTCTTTTTTGCATTGTTGGTGATCAGTAAAAGACTCTCTAAAGACTTCTTCAAACTAGTGCGTTACTTTACATATTTACCCACAGATGTTGATGTAGGTTAGGATGGGTAAAGTGCAATATGTCTGTCTGTCTGTCTGTTTCTGTCTGTATGTATGTATGTATGTCTGTCTGTCTGTCTGTCTGTGTTTTTTTCTCTATCTCTGTATCTCTCGTAATGATTTCTTTGAGTTGTCTGCGGACGCTCTTTGCATTTCGAATTGGGCGAACTTTTCAATTAAAACTGGGAAACCAACTGAGCGCTGACTGCGCAGCAAATCGCTTCGAAGGGAAATCAGCGCTGGCGTTTCCCATCGTTAATCCTAATCTGTCGCTAACTTGGCGACCGGCAACCCCAATTTCCGCCCTAATCCGGTCATTGGCCGCCATGGCGTCTCGTGTTCGGCCGCCTTTCGTTTACCCTCTTCCTATTTGGCGCTAATCAATTTCTCCCATTCGCTACTCCTCTGACGCTAGTCTCTTCCCATTTCCAGGGAACATTGCACGAATGACTGTTTCAGACAGACACTACTGAGCAGAAGAGAAGAGAAGAGAATGTAGTAGATAGAATAGAATTAATCGAATCAGATTGGATCATATCAGAATTGATTAGAACAGAACATAATCTAATAGAATCGAACAGAATAGAAAAAATCAGATCAGATCAGAATGGAACAGAACAGAATAGAACAGAATCGAGTAGAATAGAATAAATCATATGAGATCAATGCAGATCACATCGCAATAGAATGAAATAGAATATAATAGAATAGCATGAAATAGAATTCGCGTTGTATCTAAGCGTGCTGTATGTGTCCTGTTGTCACATTAGTATCTGCTGTAGCCAACGATTTTCTCAGAAGCTTCGTCTCTAAGTAGCTCCCTTATCCCCCTCTGCCTCCCTTCCCACCACCTTCATCCCACCCTTCTCTCACTTCACCACCTCCACCCCGCCGCAGACGACGTTCCATGAATACAAACAGTAGGAGAAAAGGCGCTCCATAAATTCGCCCATCAGTGGCTGACAGAGTAGTCTTCAGTCTGTCCGTGAGTCGGCGAAAAATCTCATTTGCACATAGAACGAAACAGACCGAACGACGGAGGACCATAAGGAGGACGACAGGGAACACAGGACACAGACCAGCGAACGAACAGACCATTAGAGTTCCTACGGAGATAAAAGCGATACATATGGCGGTGCCGATTCAGCGACAAAGAATACGGAGATAGAGGCAGAGAGAGGGAGAGAGAGACAGAGAGAGAGACATAGAGAGACAGACAGACAGACAGAGACAGAGAGAGCGAAAGAGAGAGAAATAAAAAGAGAAAGACACAGGCAGAGGAAGACAGAGACACAGACACAGACAGAGATACAGAGAGACATATAGGCAGACAGACAGACACATTCAGAGAAAGAGGGGGACAGAGAGAGGAACGGAAAGATAGATAGATAGATAGATAGATAGATAGATAGATAGATAGATAGATAGATAGATAGATAGATAGATAGATAGATAGATAGATAGATAGATAGATAGATAGATAGATAGATAGATAGATAGATAGATAGATAGATAGATAGATAGATAGATAGACTGAGAGAGAGAGAGAGCGAGAGAGAGACAGAGAGAAGAGGGAGAGAGAAAAGAGAGAGAGCGAGAGAGAGAGCGAGAAAGAGAGAGAGACAGAGACAAAGACAGAGAGAGGCTTCTATTCAGTTAGTTGGGCTAATTACACGCATAGAGGCGTCGTTGGTCGAGCCGACTACGGGCGGCTGATAATTGTTTGTCCACGCACGGCTGGACATGATATCAAGCGGATTGAGAAAGATAACGAGCCACGGACAGAGGGACGAAGGGACGAGGATGGACAGACGGAGACAGGCGGACAGACGGATGAAGACTCTCGGATGCCAAATGAGACTTGTGCGGAATAAGATAGAAGACTTGTTTCCAGCGATGGACGGATTAGGACGAACGATTTTCAAGAAAACAGAAGAAGAGTCCTAGAAATGAATTCCATTGGGGGGAGAGAAATAGAGAGGGGGGCAGAGGGAGAGAACGGAAGAAGGAAAGAGTGGGAGAAGGAGTGGGTAAGGGACAATGTGCAACGAATTACAAGGAACATGGTAGATCTGGAAAGCGAGGGGGAGTGGAGGAAAGGGAGGAAGGAGAGTTGAGGAGATAGATGGAATGTAGGAGGGCATGGAGTGCAAGAAATTGTAGAACATCGATTCGAAAGAAAAGAACTCGAGAAATTGGAATAAGAAGACCAAGAAAAAGCAACAAGAACAGGAAAATGCAATAAATTCGAAATGATTTTGATTAATTCTGTTTTTGGTCAAATGATGAGAAACTTATGACCAGACGATGAACATCTGATGGTCTACTAATTAATACTCGATGATCGATTTGTGATCTGAAGGAGTTTACCTTTTGAAGCAAAGGATTCCGATGGTGAGTATGATGAACCAGATCGAAAGAGCCAAAGCCACAATCATGATCAGAGATAAACCTATCAAACAAATCCAATGATATGGATAACATGAGGAGAATCGATCAAGAGATTAGATTAGATTAGGTGAAGGTGAAGTATCGACGGATTACATTGGGATGGATGGATGGATAGATGGGCGGATGGATGGATGGATAGATGGGTGGATGGGTGGATGGATGGATAGATGGATAGATGGATCAGACTAGATAGGGTGGGTGACATGGTGGGTATGAGTGCGTGAATCGATTAGTGAATTCGCGATGACTGTTGGATCAAGTCCATCATTTCGACATAAATTCGAATTAGTGTTCTTCGGCTTCGACCAATTACGAAGCTCTTCGTCTGGAAATGACCCAACCTAATTAAATCGAGGCGGGTCAAAGCAGTCAATGACGTACAAAGGTTTGATGCGATTGGATTTGACAGATCACCCCCACACATCAGACACAGACCAACACCTCTGCCAGAGGCACAGCATGACAGAAAGAGACACGCGGGTCTACAACAAAGCGGAGTAGGATGAAGAATAGGAAGGAGAGAAGGTAGAGAAGCAAGAGAAAGTGATGGAAGAGGAGGAAAAAAGAGAATGCGGCGTGACTTTGAGGTGACCATCGATTGATGCCTTAGGCAACACAATGACGCCGTTTTAGAAGTTTCCAGAATAGAACAGAGCATATTAGTTCGGATTAGAGCAAATTATATTATAAAATGAGGCAGACGATGAGGAGGATGATAACGAAGAAGAGGGTGAGCAGGAGAGGAGCCGGAGGATAGAAAGCGGAGGATGAAGAAACGGAGGCAGCATCACGTACAATGTGTTGTAACAATCCAAGTGGAAGATGGATGACGAAGCCATATACCTAACATCTGCTCGAACTGGTCGATTTGGACAGGAAGAGGAAGAACACGAGGAGGAATAGGAGTGTGTGGGTGTGAGGAATGAAGGAGGAGAGAAGAGAAGCAAAGAAGGAAAGAATGAAGGAAGGAAGGAAGAAGAAAGGGGAGGAAGTATGTGGCACCAGGCGTGTCTGCGTCTTGTACTTCCTATTGCTATCATCATCATCGTAGTCGTCATCATCATTATAGGCGCCTCAAAAGATTCTAGGATGCCAATTGAACGAGAAACGCTAGAACAGACAGAAAAATGCGGAGTGACAGACAGACAGATAGGGAGACAGATAGATAGGTGCGAGTTAGGGTGGATGATGGGTTCGACTGCTCACCCCAAGGCAGTTCAAGGACATCATCGACGTTCAGCTCCGTTGTCAACTCCACCTGCGCTGAAACTTACAACAGAAACAACAACATCATTCTGCGCCCTAAGTTCAGGTGAGAGTAGGTAAGGTAAGGTAAGCTAAGATGAAGTCAGTTGAGGTAAGTTAAAGTAAGACAAAGTGAAAGATTGGATTTCACGAAATGCAAGTTATTGTTAGAGACCGAAAAAAAATTTACATCGAAAGTGATTTTAAGGGAAATGAGTAGATGTGATTTTTTATTTCGAGGGGAAATAGGAAAAACTTTTAACGGATGGTTATGGTGAGTGGTGAGGTGGTAGTATCAGAGTGCACGCCACATAGTAGTAGTCTTTAGTACAGAAATCTCTCAAAGCACTTAGCATTCAGAGCCTAAAAGGCGCCAACAGCAAGCACCTGCGACCACGTGGCTTCATCTGTGGCAGGTGCGCGCCTTGATTTATGAAATGGAAAGAAGAACGGATCTCAGTAGATCTCAGTTCGTTTTGATGTCGAAGCTGGTGCCACAAAGCAATCGTCAGATACAAAAAAGGACCATTGTCTGCTCCAGTCCATTCTCATCCAATATCTTTCGGGGCAGTTTAGACCAGTCACTTCTGTAACTGTAATTGTAAGTTAAGATTTATAAAGCGCCTCTTATAGAATGAACTCAACAGGGGCGCTCCCGACCCGAACAAGTAAAATCACAGTTAAACAGTACAGTCTTCAGGCTCCTGCGAAACCCTGAGAGGGGAAGAGAGAGGAGTTCGAGTCGCAGATCTCGAGAGAGAAGGTTCCAGCAGGTGGGACCGACATACGCAACGCTTCTGGACTGGAAGGTAGCAGTTCGAATGCGAGGGACGAACAAGAGATCATGGGTGGCCGAGCGGAGGGTGCTACTGCCCGGTAACGACGAGACTAAAGTGCAAAAGTCTATGAGGTAAAGAGGAGCTGAGCCGGCAACACAGTTGCGCATAAGAGTAAGAATCTTAAAATGGACACACTGTTGGATGGGAAGCCAATGAAGAGTATATCTTATTAGTCCCATCGAATCTAGATCAGTTCTTTTCAGTGTATTCTAGTCCTAAATTGTTCCAGATATTTGGCAGAGAAAATGCTTTTGAAGACCTTCAAAAGGCGATTAGTAATTGCTCAGACGCATGCAAAGCGTAGACCGAATGCGCTCAAAATGCCACAACTATTGAGAAAGATTTGTTGATTAATTAATTAATCAACAAAAGAATCAATTAACCAACCAATGGATCAATCAACCAACGAATCAATCCATCAACAACCGATGAATGAATAAGTCAATCAGTAAGTAAGTCATTCAATCAATCAGTCAGGTAGTCGGTTAGTTATACCGATAGAGCAGTTGCCCGTGTCTCCGGTCCATTCGATGCCCCTGCAGACCATCTGCCAGGTCTCTGGTCCCTGGTTGCACCCAAAAACAGCGATCTCCTCGTTGTTCTTCACCCAACCGCCAGGAGGCGCCTCAACGTCCGGACAGCCAATCACTGCAACGCAGACCAAACACTGGCGCTACACAAAACAACGTTAAGGAAGTATCAGCAGCACTCGAGTAACAGATGAGAGTAACTTCGTCATTATCATTATCATCATCAGCAGCAGCATCAGCTTCAGCATCAACATCATCATTTTCATCATTCTCCTCGCCACTATTAGCTGCAACAATATCATAATTATTATCGTTATACCAAATTCATCGTTATAGTAGTAGTAGTCATTATCATTGTATCAGCTCGCCATAACCTTTAAAGTGCCGCCAATGTCTATACAGCATATCAGTCGTAGATGTCAACGCTACATTCATCACCGTCATCATCATTATAACCATCATTAGTATAATAATAATAATCATCATCATCATAATCATCGTCTTTACCGTAATCGTCATCAACGTCAATCTTCGTCGTCGTCGTCGTCATAATCATCGTTGTCGTCGTCTTTGACTGACCCTCGTAGTGGATGAGAAAGCTGACTGCTTCCGGTTGGTTGCTGATCATCCTGATTTCGATGCAGTTGTCGAGACTGACATGAACAACTTTCCTGCGGGCCTCTCCCCCGCAGATCGTCACGCTCCGTCGACCACTCGCTTCACGGATCGTTGCATAGACGACGCAGATCCTCGACCCTCCTCCCCCTGTCCCTCCGAACGCCACTCCTGTCTCCGACCCTCCTCCCACCACTGCGTCCGCCATACGAACAGAGTCGAGGGAGAAATCGAAGAGGGTTATGTTGACCCTTTGACCCGGGAGACCGGATATGGACCAGGGAGCATCGGCTGTGCCACAACCGGTCTCAGCGGAAACGAGGCTGGCCAGGTATCCCGTCAGATTGGTCAGCGCGATTGGACGATGCTGCTGGCACTCCTGACGACTCGGAGAAACCACTGGACACAAAGACACAATCCGCAATTCGACTCTCAAGTTCATCCAGGGCCAAATAAAGCAGGACACAATTTACTCCCTAGGCTACCTAAACCCCCTGTCTACACCTCCCACTAGTTAGCCCCATTTGGCTGTTGCTCCAGGCTTTCCTCATACTCAGGCTCTGTGCAACCTTGAATCACAAGTACGCTCGATCAAAGAGGTTTACTTAGCTAGATCCTGAGGAGGTAACTGCCAGCTGGTATTTTCGATTGGGTCCTACAGCTACAGTGACAAACAATGCATAGTAAGGCATGTTCAGTGGTTCCAAAAGCCACAATAATTTAATTTTACATTACCAAGCATTATGAAAATCTATATAAGTATGCACTCGTACATCTAGACATTTATATAGTGTCTTTCAAAACTGCAAAAAAAACTTTTTAAATGACAGCATACGGATAAAGATAAGGCGTCTAAATATACCAAAACCCTACTTGTGTGAATGTGAACATTCACAAGACTAGAAAATAGGAAAGAGTAGAAAAGTAACAGAGTTAAAACAGACATTATGCGATATTAATTACATATGCCAGGTAAGAGATGCCAGCACAGACTTCACTGTAGGCGATTTTTCTTTTCTTTGCCTCTGGTTCATGATAAGGTTGGCTTTAATAGTAAGATCTTTATCAAGTGTTTTGCCATGCAGTTGAGGAATTTGGCAAGTATCTGTTCCTTTAGGTTATGGCCATTTTAACATAAGTCGATTCCAAACAGCAAATGAATAAGCCGTTTGTTTTTATGTTGCTCTGTCCATCACTTTCAGGAACAGTGACCTTGAGCTGAAGAATTTAAAAAACTTTACCATTAGAGCCGCGCTGCGGTGTAATGATCAAATACTCGCCAACAGTGCATAGCGTGACTACGAAGTTCGTGAGCTTCAGTTTCAAATTCCCTGCCTCTGTCAATGCCGTCAAGACATTCCGCAGCTTTTGTCTGCGACGAGTCTTCATGTTCTGCGTGATCAGGGTTGCCCTCGCTGATCAAAGATTCTTTGCAAAATTTACATTAAGTGGTTCTGACAATAGACCAAGCACTGATGTAGAAATGATGTTGGCACGCCTAATGTTGGCTCATGCACATGTCAAGGCACTGGCAAGTAGGTTAGATTCGCCTTGACAAACTGAAGCTTCAACCTAAATTGCTGCATCGATATCAAAAAGTGAGACATTGGAGAACTTCAATAGTGCAACAGTACGGATTTTACGGTCTCTTTCTAACACTTGCCTCATTGATATTTGGTAATTTGTATCTGACAACTTGAGCAGCCATCCAAACCGAGAATCAATCGGATCAGACTGTAAATTCCCTAACAAGACATAACTGAATCCTAAGCGATCAAGCAAATGACTTGCACAGTCAACTAGTCACTTGCAAGTACGCCGAAGTGCCAAAAACTCTCTCTTCTCAACCCTGGTAACTTTGAGTTCTTCTATCTTTTAAGGAATTCAGCAAAACTACGTAGAAATTATAACTTCTAGTCAACTGATGATCTACCTGGGTCTATTTCAAAATTCCTTTTACGTTCGGCTTTCTTTTCCGTTTTCCAAACGGAGTGTCCTTCCACTTTCCATCACAGTGGATTTATCTCTTCCACAACGCTCATTTTCCAACCTCTGCAACCATGCATGAATCAAAAACGCACAGGAGGAACATGATAAGCTCCTCTGCCACGCAAGGCGCGTGCATCGAATCTCACTAGCTACTGGGTCCAGTGCCATGCCAGCAGAAGGCGCTTTCGGGCAGGCTACCTAAAACCAACTTCGTTACCTAAGCATTAGTTACCCCATTTGGCAATCTAAAGAGCGTGACAGTTACTCCCGTAGGTTACCCAAACCCCATCTGGCTACCCAACGAGCGTTATAGTTAATTCCCTCAGTCACCCAAAGTCTATGTTGCTACTTAAAGCAGGTTACTCCCTTCGGCAACCAAAAGAGCGTCATCATCACTTCCACATTCGCCTGAGAAGATGACATCAGATAGGATTGGAAGGGAGCAGAAACAATAGAGGATAATGACGCTGACCCACTGACCGTAAGTCGCTCAAATGACCAAGATGTCCAGCGTCATGCTACTCTACCCTGAGGCACCTTGGACCAATCAGTCTGCCTCTACGGTCTCCTCCATCCAGATCTTTGTGTTGCCTTTTCAATGGTACTTTCGCTCATAAATTTTGTTGGGGAATGGCAACTCATCCAAATTTTAAGGGAGCTTTCGCCCACGCCCCTAAAAATGATTGCCTTGAATGTTGCGCTAGTGGCGCTATATAAGTCGGTAGATGCGATTAGATTAGATCATATCGGGTCGGATCGGATTCAAACGGATTGGATTGTATTGGATGGAACTGGATTGAGTTAGGTTAGATTTGGTTAGGTTCGTTTGGTTAGGTTCGTTTGGGTTAGATTGGATGAGATCGGATGGGATCAGATCATATGATATTAGATTAGATTAGGCGTTTTATGATTTTATTTCAAGCTATGTTGTGCATTTCTAAAATAACAAAACAGAAGGGAGGCATCCGACGCTATAGAAGTCATCAGATGGGAACAAGAAACAAGACAAAAGTATGCGCTAAAACGGAATAGAGGTAGACATAACCACAGACATATAAACAGACAGACAGAGGGTGAGACAGGCCAGTATATGGGATTCAAAAGGCGAGGAATGACAGTTGTGTGGCAGATGAGTGGGAATCGAATCCCGAGAGAAAATATCGAGTTAGAAGATTACCATCGAAACAATTCCTACATACTTCCTTCACCGGCTTCTCTCTCTCTCTATGTTTCTCTCTCTGTTTCTCTCTCTGTTTCTCTCTCCTTTTTGTCCTCTTCGTCAACCTCTCCTCCCTGTCCTCTTCCTTCTATCTCCTCTTTGACTTCTACAAAACTAGCTACTCTGTCGCATTCTTGATGTGCATTAGTGATTATGCGTCCATTTAGATTGAATGCATCCTTGAGACAAAGAAAAGAGCGAGAGAAAAAGACAGACTGGGATAATAGAGGAGTAGAGACCAAGATAAACACAGAAAGGTAGAGTGACAGTGGCATGAACAGGAAGAGGTTGTGCGACAGGTGGCGAGATAGAAGCTGACAGACAGATACGCAGACAGACACATAGACAGACACACAGACAGACAAAAAAGACCGCATAGGAATAGAAAACGTAAAGACAGAGATAGACACAACTAGAGAGATATCGGTGGGGAGAGAGACCGAGAGAAACGGAGATAATATAGACAGATATATGTAGGTTTGGAGGTAGGGAGGTAGGGAGATACATAGATCAATGGATAGCTAGACAAATAGACAGACAGACAGACAGACAGGCAGGCAGGCAGACAAATATACAGACAGACAGAAACAGACAGACAGAAACAGACAGAAAGAAAAAGAGATAGGGATGCAGAGATACAGAGATGCTAATGGCTAGGGGATGGCTGGCTGTCCATAACATCTCATAAGAACTGACTGTGACGGCGCAACTTCCGTCTGCCTCAGGAGCTTTCGTTGTCTCTCGCCATCTGCGACGTAATTCACCACCGACTGCGTCGACCTCAACTGGTCTCAACCTTACGCACGTCACTCATATTTTCTCTGTCTGTCTCCGTGCCTCCCTTCGTATCTCTTCATGTCCATGTAGCCATGTGTCCCTTTTCCTCAGTTTTCTTTTTTCGTCTTTTCACTTCTCTTTGCCGCCTTGTGTTTGCCTCTTATGCTGCCTACATCTGCCTAAATCTGTCTCAGTCTGTCTGTTTCTGTTTCAATCCGATTCTTGAAGTTGTCTCAACAGATCCAGTCAAAGGACGTCTGCAGAAAGTGAGGGAGGAGCCAAGGAGACAAGGAGACGTAGAGGTTGACTTTGCCTGTTCTAGGACTGGGTCATTAGCACCTGTGGGTCACCACCAGAGCCTTAATCTCATCTTATCTAATCCTCCCCTTCGTGTCGTTTTCTGATTCGATAGTAATAATAATAATAAGACAATTTATATAGCGCCGTAGAACAGCCGAGGCCGAAGGAAGGGGCGCTGTACAAGGTTCAAAAATCAACTGCAGTCATAAGATATCCTAAGATGTGTCTTGAGTCGTGACTTGAATGTGTCCAGGGATGGGGCATTCGTCACATTTTCAGGAAGACTGTTCCACGCAGTGGGTCCGGCGACAGTGAAGGAACAATCGCCGAACTTCGTGAAAGAACGCGGGACATGCAGTTGATTCCTCGATGAGGACCGTAGCTGATATGTGTTCTGGTTGTCGGCTGTTCGAATACAGAAGTCGGATATATTGTCTGGTAGAAGACCATTAAGAGCCTTGTATGCAATTAGGCACAGTTTGTAGGTGATCCGCTGAGGAATACGCAACCAGTGCAGGTTGTCGCGCAGCAGATCAGTGACGTGATTGAATGGTGTCCGACCATAGATGAGGCGGGCAGCAGAGTTTAGCACTGACTGTATCCGCTCTAGCTGACAAGTCGGCAGACCTGCCAGCAGGCTATTGCAGTAATCAACCCTGGAGACGATGAAACTGTTGACCAGAGTGACAGCGGTTGAGGTGGGAATGAATCTGCGGATCGATTTAATGCGTTCCTGTCTCTGTCTCTTCCTCCTTCTCTGTCTGTCTGTCTCTGTCTGTCTGTCTGTCTGTCTCTCTCTATCATCTATCATCTCTCTGTCTGTCTGTCTCACTGCATCTATGTCTCCTTGTCCCTTCTCTCCGTTGACCCTAGTAACTGTTGATTCATGTGAGATCGCCCAGTCAGTCGAACAGAAATTAGGCCTAGTCGTAGTTGTCGTTCGACTGGCGCTCCAAAGCTCCACTACATCGTGGATCAGATCGTGTTGCTCCAGTTTGGATGTTTTGCAAATCATGTGACCACAACTGGACCAAAGCTCTTCTTCCTCCTCTACCAAGTCGACGAATGGGTCATAATTACGACCCCCTGGTGGTTCCCTAAATGGGACGAGGGAAGGATAAAGACGGACATTGTGGGACATTGAGGGAACCAACTTCAAAGGACTTCGCAACATCAACAGAATTCTCCCTTCTACCGTATTGTTATAGCCATGGAGGTTATATTCCATCAGCTACTGACACGTCACGATTTCAACAATCACCAAAACAAATAAATTATTGTTACTGTAATTTCTTTATTTTCATTTACATGCGTTATTATTATTTAGTTATTATTTCGTTTATTTGTTTGTAACCGCTAGAAACCTTTAAGACGTGTTATTCGATAGGCGTCAGCCTACTTGTTAGACATGATAACGATGTTCGAGCTGAACAGCAAGTCTTTCGTATGGCCAAATTCTTCTTATTAGTATTTTTATATTCTGAGGTGTTATGCAAGTCATCATCATCATCATCATCATCATCATCATCATCATCATCATCATCATCATCATCATTCTTCCTCCTATTTTCCGTCCTCCATATGTTCTTCTTGCTCTATGAATATGTTCGGTTACGTCCATTCCAGTCAAATCTGGTGGAATGTTTTTCTTTCCCTTCTTCAACATGTTTCTGCCTAATCTGTTTCTTTCCGTGTCTCTGTGTCCGTGTCTCTGCGAGTCCGTCTCGATGTCGCTGGCTTTGTCTGGCTGGTAATGTCTTCAAACGATTTCTTTCTTCCTCCGCGGTTCCAATCGATTGCAAACAAGACATCTTGTAGCGACTGCAGAGTAGAATGAACATCCATCCATCCTCTTCCTCTTTCTTTTCATCCACATTCTCCTCCTAACCCTCCTCGTCCTTCTCTTCTTCATCCTTCTCCTTTTCCAACACTTCTCCCATTCCTTTTCATCCTTCTCCTCTTCTTTCCTCTCCTCTTATCTCCCTCCTATATCCCCTTCTCTTCTTCATCACCTACTCCACCTTCTCCTGGTCCTCCTCCTCTGCAACCCTAATCTCGGATTATGTTCCCGACTTTTCTCCTCTCTCTCTCTCTCTCTCTCTCTCTCTCTCTCTCTCTCTGTCACTCACTCTCTCTCCTTCCTACAGTACACAGACACATACTACATGCACACGTACATTCACACATGCGTACGCAATATGCAATACAATACAGAGACAGACTGATGCAAACATGTAGCCTCGATATAGTTGACTTATTCATCTCTAAACTACAGCAGGCAGACAGACGGACAGACAGACGGACAGACAGGCAGAGAGACAGACAGACGGACAGACGGACAGACAGGCAGAGAGACACTAATGACGGTTTCTTGTCACGCTATTCTAACATAAACGATGAGAAACCTTTCATGAAGAAAAGAAACAACTGAAAACAGAAATGTACAACATACATAACATGCATATATACATACGTACGAAACATATAAGAATACATAGCATACGACATATGATATGTAGTTATATAATAAGGTATTTTGTAATATTGATTTACACAGAGACAGACAGATCAAAAGAGGGAGAAAGACATTCAAGCGTACAAGAATGCGATTCTCATTTGACGCCCGCTACACTCCGCCTATTTATAGCAGATCACATAATAATAACACTAGCAAAAACAACAGCAACAACAACAATAATAGGCCTAATAATCATAATAATAAGAGAAGGAGAAGAAGAAGAAAAAGAAGAAGAAAAAGAAGAAGAAAAAAGAAGAAAAAGAAAAAAGAAAAAAGAAACAGAAGAAGAAAAAGAAGAACGCGAAGAAGAAGAAGAAAAAGAAGAAGAAAAAAGAAGAAAAAGAAAAAAGAAAAAAAGAAACAGAAGAAGAAAAAGAAGAACGCGAAGAAGAAGAAGAAAGCGAAGAAGAAGAAGAAGAAGAAGAAGAAGAAGAAGAAGAAGAAGAAGAAGAGAAGGGAAGTAATACACAAGGCCAGCGCTCAACCATTCAGTTCAGTAATAATTTGCCCTTTTTATACACAGGTAAATATCAAATATACATATATAATTATTATGTATATATACAATAAAACGAAGGTATAATGACATACATAATTGCATATATATATACATATGTATATACTGGTTCTTGTGGCTTCTAGCCATTGATCGATGTGTAGAAAAATGCGCAGCATCACTTAGCATACATACTACGCACACATACATACACACATGCATGCATAAAAACACTGGCATGTAGTATGTACACACATACATATATATATATATATATTTATACAAACATAAAACTCACTTGAGAGGTTCTTAAAAGGCGTTATATAAATGCTCAGATAAGCATATATTACATGTACATGTATATATATGTATATATATACATATATACATATATAATACATGTGCGGGTATAGGCTGTGATTGTATATTTATACATTGATTGTGTACGCACGGATATTTGAGTGTAAAGTCGTTGGTTGTGTTTCTCGTACAAGTGGGCGATATTAAAGACGCTTGCAGCTTACGATTCGCTTAAGACGGCCGCAGAAAGAGACAGAAAGGCAGGCAGAAAGAGACGGACAGACAGACAGAGACGGACAGAGGAAGGCACATAGGCTGACACGATGCGAAGGAGCGAAGGAGAAGGTAGCCGGGCGATAATAGGGGAATTGGCTTCCGCATCAGGAAGAATGTATCGAACGAAGAAGAAGACTTATGCCTTGTCTTGTCACGACTGTCACTCTAAGCACTCCATCATGCATTTCATTTCACACGCTCACTGCTCTTCCTCATCCTCTCCGTCCTCCTCTTTCTCCTCCTCCTCCTGTTCCTCCATCTCCTCCCCATCATTATAGTCTTCAGTTTCTTCCTCCTCATTTTCTTCTCCTTCCTCATTATTCTCGTCATAAATCCTTGTACTTCTCTGGCGCTTTTCCTCCTAAATATTTCTCTTTCTCTTCCTCTCCTCCTCCTGCTCCTCTTCCTCCTCCTCCTACTGCTCCTGCTCCTGCTCCTGCTGATCCTCCTCCTCCTCCTCCTGCTCCTCCTCCTGCTACTGCTCCTGCTCCTCCTCCTCCTCCTCCTCCTCCTCCTCCTAGTCTCCATATCTTCTACTCTTATTAGACTATCATGAGGAAGCACCCCAGACACACATGCACATATATATTTTATGAGATATACATATATAGGTATATATACATTCTTGGCTTCTATATGCATAGAATATTGCATAATGCTTCCACGGGCAGTATATATACATATATGAATACTATGTATATATACAATTTTACATATATGTGCATATACTCATATTTGAATGCAATATATAAAATTATGTCTACATTACATGAATACATGTATGAATATACATATTTGCTATGCATATAGAATTTTGTGTGAATTGCGTCTGTGTGTCTCTGTATATTCCGATTACAGCTGGAAGAGAGCAAGTCTTGTCTCAGCAACCATGGCACCAGTTGCTGAGTCAGGAGATCGCTAGACGCCTTTAATTCATCGCTTTAGTCTTGCTCGTCTCCCGAATGGCTGCGGATGAAGGAGACCGAGTAAAAGATGGAAGGAAAGCAGGAGGAGAGTAGGAGAAGGAAGAGAGGGCGGGAGGAAGAGAGGACACGAGAGAAAATGCAGGATGGAGTTTAGTTAGGGAAGTTGGGAGAGACTGTGGTTCGAGGGTGGGGGTGGTTGGGAATCGGGACTGGCGGGAATTGCTGGGCATTTATTTCTCTAATGTTCGAATTCATCTTTTCGCCCTGACTTTGTTGCATTCTCACCGTTCACCACTTAACCTAATCAAGCCTATCTTTGGCTGTCTTTCTGTGTCTGCCCCTTTGTCTTTGTCTCTCTGCCTCTATCCCTCTTTCTCTGTGTCTGTCTCGTTAGTCTCTGTATCTCTGACTCTGTCTGTCTTCTTCAAATGGACACTGCGTAAATCGACGATAAATAAGCTACTACCAATTACATTTCATTTCTAGCGTTTTATGGAAATGCTAGTCTCACAATAAAACAGAACCGAACAGATTATATATAGAAAATACTAGAACAGAATAGAACAGAGCAAAAATAAATACCAAAATATATTACAACTAGATTAGATTGGAACAAATGAGAATAGGTCAAATAAACTAGAATAGACTAGACAACTTTAGAATAGACTCAATTAGGCTATAATAGATCAGAATAGACTAGAAAAGACTAGACCAAATCTACAGTAGATGAGAATAGACTACTGTATCAGAATACCTAGACTGAGCTAAACTAGATTTGAAGAGAGTGGACTCTATAGTTGACAAGTTGTGCACAAGATTTTAGGCAAAGTGTCACTTAGCTGCGGCTGTGAGTGAGCTCTCAAGTCAGTGACATACCTTTGACGCAGGTGTACCTGACCTCTAGGTATGACTTAAGGTCATCGTGACACGGCTTTACATTCATGAAATTCTCGTCTAGGATCCGGACGCTGCAGTCTCGCCGGCCAGAGCAGTAGCTGTCCATGATGTCAAGCACGTCGTTCGAACAGCCGAGATATCCGAAGTTCTCCTTTACACATCTGCTGATGCGCATGCGTCCGTACTGCGCATGCGTCATCATGATGATGTCATCGTTGGCGCATTTGGCGCGAAAGTAGTCTGACTGGCAGGCGGCATGGAGCTCGTCTGAAATGCACGAGCGGCTTATAAGGTAAGGTATAATAAAATAATGGTTAGGTATGATAAGGTAAAGGGAGGTTAGGTAAGTTAAGTAAGGTGAGTAGGTTTGGAGGGAGACCTTTGATTGATGCTTTTGGCATTTTGATGACGGTATTATAGCAGTATTTATATCATACTTTATTATATTATATTACGTAATGCTATGTAATGCTATGTAGTGTAATGTTATGTTATGTTATGTTATATCATATCATATCGAATTGGATTAAATAGGCTGGGCAGGACACGGCACGGCACGGCATAGGGACAGGGACATGGACAGGGACAGGGTAGGGTAGGGTAGTGTAGGGTAAGATAAACTACGCCGTTTGAACTGTTTCTCTGATTCATTTACCGGACAACTATCAACTCTTTCAAACAATGCATGCTCAGTTAAAATGTATAGGTTTTATATAGCGACCGTATTGCCTCGACCATGCTCATTTTGCAATGAATTTATCGGGTGAGATCCTTCATCACCGCTGCCCGTTTGAATGGGCGCCACGCAATTTAAGGTCCTCGTGCATGGACCGTACTAGCCCGAGAATTAAATCTCTGAAATAAGCCACGATCGAGACCCGAACCGAGGAGTTATAATGCACCCAATGTATTGGAGACTAAGGAAGACAGAGAGATTTAGAGAGACCGATAGACAGACGGACAGAAACAGAAAGAGAGATAAAGAGAGAGTGTTGATTCTGTTTCGATTATTGCTAATCATCTGTCGTCCATTAGAACGAGTCAACAACCGATGAGGACAAGTGCGGTCGACAGTCGAACGCTAAACAACGCACCTGTCTCGCGGATCCAATCACAGCTCAGCACTCTGATCTCGCTTCTGGAGGGGAAAGAAGGCAGCAGGATGATGACGACTTTGTAAGTAGGTAAGTCAGTCAGCTGTCGATATTCAAGTGAGGCATTAAACAAATCGGTGAAAGTGATTATGAATTTCAGTCAGGGGTGCAAAGAACTTTTTAAAAGGAAAACAGTTTTGCTTTTAGGCCTACATGTTTTAGTTTTAAGCTGTTTTGGTTTCATTTCTTCCATCAGACGATGTAAACAAAACAACTTAAATTTGAGTTAAGTGTCGCGGTGATCTGCTTAAACATCGTAATCACAGCGATGTTAATTATTTTCAAATTTTGTTCAATCAAAGTACATAAAAAAGCAAAGATAAGATTTTCTTTTTTCATTTCTACCAAAAATGCTAAAAACCTGATATAACACCTTCGGAAGTTTTTCGGTTTAAAAAACTAAATTCTATTCGCTCATCAGAGTCTTTGATTTGGTTTCATGATTTCGGCGCTATAGGAGCACAAGATTTTTAATCTCCAGCTAGCAAAGTCCGTAAACGGGTACCTTACATGGCGTGGCGCCCTTTCAAACGGGCAGCGGTGGTAATGGAACTCACCCGATAAATTCATTGAAAAATTAGCGTGGTCGAGGCCATATATGGTCGCTGTAGAAAAACACGTACATTTGCATTGACATTTAATCAGAAGATAAGGGACTAGATCAGGTCTAGAAGAACAACAGACAGAGATAGAGACACATAGAGAAACACAGACAGTGAAAGAGACATATGGAGATAGAAATAAACTGATATATGGACACAGACAGAGACAGAGCGACAGAGGTAACTAGACAGAATTCAAATACATACAAACAGAGATACATCACTTCGACCATTAAAATAGGTCATGGAGGTCAGTGAAATTCTTCCTCTGTAGGGAAGAACTTCGAAACGGACATATTGATGCAGGACATCCAGAGATTCGAACCCCGGGCCTGAGACGGAGATTTCTGCCCCCGAAGAAACATGGAATCGAAAGATAATCGCCGAACATAGGGATTAAATGTCAGACGATAATGACACGTGGAGACAGAATCCACTGATAGGAGGCGCTCATGCAGACGTCAGCGTCGTCCCCTATTATCGCTCAGAGCTCAAGTCTGGGCTCAGTACGCCCACGTGAGAAAATGGGATCTACAGATGGATTCACCTGTATGTCTGTGTGTCTGCCTGTCTGTGTGTCTGTATGTGTGTCTATGTGTCTGTGTGTATTGACTTGAATCCTGATTTATTTGAATGATTGATGGATTGAATGATGGACGACAGAGATGATTGTCTCACTTTTTCTTTCAGTCTCTGCCTCTGTCTATATCTCTGTCTATGTCTATATATGTGCCCCAATCAGTGTGTCTTTGCACCTAACTCCGTCTTTGACTCTGTCTGTCAAGATCTCTTGGTCTCTGTCTCTCTACGTCTGTCTGTCTCATGCTCTCTTTCTCTCTGTCTCTTTCTCTTTCACTCACTCTCTCTCTCTCTCTCTCTCTCTCTCTCTCTCTCTCTCTCTCTCTCTCACACACACACAATCTCCTTTTCATTCCCTATTGGTCTCTCTCTCTAGCTGTCTCCTTTTTGTTGCTTTCTATGCTTTCCATCCTCCTTCGCTGTCTGCCTGTCTGCCTTTGTGTGTGTGTATCTCTCTCTGTCCTTTTATTCTCTGCCTGCGTATCTCTGTGCTATTATTTGAGTCTCCTGACGTTATGGCTTCTAAGAAAACCCAACTGGCGCAGCATAAATGTCGTTCGTATATATGACCTGTAAGCGCCGATGTCTGTGTGTCCGTCTGCCTGGATGCGTCTGTGTGCGTGACTCGGTGTCTCATTAGACCAGTTATTGAAAGAGATGCCGACAACGGCAGAAGCGGCGCTATATAAATGGCGAATGGCGACTCAGTGGTCAGACGGGTTCAGAGAGGGTCGGTCAGTCGACTGACCAACCGGCTCGACCGAGGCAAGGTGCTGAGACGGTGGCGGGAAAGAGTTGGAAATTGCGAATGTGGTGGGAAGCTGGTGGGAGAGTGGAGAGATGAGAACGTGGTGGGATGATGGCAACAGAGTGAAAAGGCGGCATGATGGTGGGAAAGTGGTGCAATAGAGGTAAGGTAGTGGGAAGGTGGAAGAGAAGAGGAAAAAGTGAGCAGATGGTGGGTGATAGCAGGACAGGTAAAATGGGAAAGTAGGAAGGTGGGAAGGTGAGAGATGAGAAAAGAGAAGGTGGGAGAGTTGTAAATCAAAAAATGAGGGAGAATCGTGACAGGTAGCGAAGAGGAGAAGGTTAGATGGGTGAATGGAACGAGCATAGTAAAGAAGGAAGAGGGTAGGCGAGCGTTGGAGAGAGTGAAAAAGGGTGGATGAGGGTGGGAGAGGTGGGAGAGAGGCGGCGACGGAAGGCAAGAGCTACGGTCGCGTAACGCTTACGATTCATTGGCAAATCTTTCGCCCAGAAAGACAAGAGACAAGAGACATTGAGACAGAGACAAGAGACATTGAGACAGAGACAAAGACACAGACAGAGACACACAGACAGAGACACACAGACAGAGGCACAGACTGACAGAAACGGATGGATGAAGAGAAGAAGAGGTGAAAGAGCCAGAGGCAGACACACACTTCATAGATGTAGACAGGCCTAGAGAGACAGAGAGACAGACGGACAGATACAGAGACGGGGCTGATATATGGGCGAGAGAGGAGGCGATTTGCCTCCCAGCATCCTGGCTGCTGCTGCTGCTGCTGCTGCTGCTTCTGCTGCTGCTGCTGCTGCTGCTGATGCTGCTGCTGCTGATGCTGCTGGCGCTTCAGCATTCTTTCGTCTTCGTACAGCAATAACCTACTGTACTCTTGTCTGTGTTTAAGCGTTGCATCAACGCCATCCGTCATCCTAATAGTCTACGACCCTCAGAATTCTGTCCCTCTGTCTCTCTCTCTGTCTCTCTGTCTCTTTGTCTATGTCTGTCCCTGTCTCTGTCTCTCTCTGTCTCTATCTCTTTTTGACGCCGTCTTTCTGCCTGTCTCTCTCTCTGTCTCTCTCTGTCACCGTCTTTCTGTCTCTATCTGCGTCTGTATCTCACTGTCTGTCACTGTCTGTATCTGTCTCTCTGCCGCCTTCTATCTCCGCTTGCCTTCCTCTATCTTTCGCTATCTCTGTTTATCTCTGTCTCTCTGTATCTTGCTATCCCTACTGCTCTCCGTCTGTTTCTCCTTATCTCTCTCTGTCTCTTAGTCTGCCTCCGCGTTTCTGACAGCCACAGCACCTACTACATCACTAGAACATTTCCCTCCAAAGTCGAGACGCATCTGAGCTGAAAAACTAGATGACTTCTTGAGTAGTAATTACTGTTTCACATAACCACGCCTACATATTACATGCATATCTGTAAACAGCATATATACGCTCATTTAAATTTATATGCGTAATTCTGTGGTATAAAATAACCACTGTAACATAATTAAGATCTAATAATAATTATAATAATAATAATATATTCCATTTATAGAATAATAATAATAATATATTCCATTTATAGAATAATAATAATAATATATTCCATTTATAGAATAATAATAATAATATATTCCATTTATAGAATAATAATAATAATAATAATAATAATAATAATAATACCTTTCTCACAGACTTGGGGCGTATATTGTCCCTCATATCCGGAGATAGTAGAGAAACAGGTTACCTTTTTCAACGCTTATCTATAACATTACAGCGTTTCAATGCAGTCGCCTTCCACGGTACATTTGTGGTCCCGAATCCAGACGAGGATTAGCCGTTCCAGAGTCCCTCTCTCTCTTTTTCTCCGGAAATTTTTGAACAACCAAGGGATTATACTTACCTTGGTAAAAAAAAAAATAATAATAATAATAATAATAATAATAATACAATTTATATAGCACGGTATCACGGCCGAGGCCGACAAAAATGACGTTCTGCATGAGTTAAAAATCAACAATATTCATATGATATTTGAGAAAGACAGGTCTTGAGTCGTGACTTGAATATGTCCAGAGATGGGGCATTCTTCGCATGGTCAGGAAGATATTTCCACGTCGTGGGTCCGGCGACAGAGAAGGAACAATCGCCAGACTTCGTGGAAGACTGCGGGACATGCAGTTGATTACTCGACGAGGACCGCAGCCGACCCTCAACATTCTGTCTGTCTGTTCTGGTTGTCTGCTACTCAACTGCAGAAGTCAGAATATAATCCGAGATAAGGTGGTTCAGCGCCATGAAAGTCATCTCAGCCAAAGGTTGTCAGGCAGCAAATCATTAACGTGATTCGGTGTCCGGCCATAGATGAGACGGGCAAGAAATATCACATAATTACACATTTATTTTTCATAATACATATGTGTATTTATGTATGCTTGTATATATCTGTATACATGGATATGGACTATATATATATATATAGTTATATATTATGGTTATATATAATGTATATATGTACATGCACATATATGCTTATGTATGCAGATACGTGTTGAGTTGTCGACGTGAATTTATTGGCGCTCAATGTTCGTCATTATCTCCGCATAAAACTCGATGAGACTCGAAATTTGGCCATAAATGCCACCGCAGCAGCAGCAGCAGCAGCAGCAGTACCAACAGACGGACGGACCTGCAGGTGTAGCGCATGCTACTACATCAGACAGACGGAGATAAAGACGGACAATGCGACAGACAGATAGACAGAGAGATAAATAAAAGGACAGACAGACGGTCGAACAGACAAACATAAAAACAGATGAGTTTTAGCACGTGTATGAGTTCGGTTGGGTAATTCCTATTCTTTCCGTTCGTCCATCTTCTTCCGCCAGAACGTCTTCCACACCGCCGCAACTGGCACCAACCGTTCGTCATCCATCCTAGTCCACGAGAGATGACCTTTCCTGACCTTTCCTTCCCATCCTCTTCCTCCTCTTCCTCCTCCTTTCGATGTACCAAGAAATGAAAGGAACTAAAAGATCATAGCTGTCTTCGTTGCTTACTACTATATTACTACTACTAGCACTACAACAACAACAACAATAACAACAACAACTACTACTACACTATTACTATTATTGTTATTATTATCATAATCGTCATCATCATCATTGGCGTTAACATCAACATAATTATCATCATCATCATCATTATCCGTATTAGTTATTGGTATCAATATCAGCATAATCCCTTCATCATTATCATCAACATCATCATAACCGTAGTCGTCTTCGCTGTCATCATCATCATCGTCATCATCAATCATTCTAATTACCGGCGTTAGTATCTGAAGTCTGCGAGGCAGTGATGTCACCGTGACTGAGGAGGAGGAAGACGAGGAGCAGAGGCAGGAGGAGGAGAGGGAGTTTGCAGCGACCGCAGCAACCGATGATCGATGATGCGATGGAGGCATTTGCCATGGTTCGCATATGCCAAGTCTTCGTCGTTGGTGACATCATCACCTTTCTCTCGCCACTCGTCTCTTATCGCCAGCGACACGTGATATCGTCTTGCACAGTTATGCTCAAGTGACAGCCGTTTTATCGTTTAAAATCGTTGTATCTTTTCAAATTTACATGGTTGTCCAGTTTTTAATCTAAGGCTGGTCAGTTGAACTGGGAGTCTGATTGTCTAGAACGTTGTCCAAGTATTCCATTGCGTGCTCTCTGGTTGTCCTGTTTTCTAGTTGTCCTGCTGTTGTTTTGCGTCGTTGTCGCAACATCGGACTGTATGAAATTCCCATCTGAAAAACTAACACTGACATGACCAGTTGTAAGCACTATGGCTCAATGCACATTAGGTAGTCTCTATAGCTACTTATTATAAATTAAATATTTTTATTTTAGTATCTAACCTAAACTAATTCAAATGAAAAATATAGTTACCGCAGTGAAGTCTTCTGCGATGACTTGATTAATCGATTAATTTGATTAACTTGATTAATTACTCACTAGACGTTCTTGCCTTTAAACTCTGGCTTTGGGGTTCGATTCCTAGTGCGTCTTCGTGTGAAACTGATGATTCGTTGACTAGCACGGTGGACCCACTAGGATTGCTTTTGTCGTGTTTGCGCCTCAGCTGAAGGATCCTTCAACCCAGATGAGCATCTGCATCTCTGAGGACTAATGTTGACAGAGATATGTAATAAATAAACGATTACCTTACGTCTTACCTCACCTTGCCATAGCATCTTGGATGCTCAATACCTACCAATGTCCAGCGAAATACGCGTAAGTACCCCATTCATTTCTTGATTTTATAGCTCTAATACATAACGACAAGGCTCCAACTGAAAGAAGGCATCCAGGACCTGTTCGAGGTCCTTGGATACCTCGACATTTATACAGCGCCTTTTAGGAATGCTTGAGAGGCGTTTGGTGACAGCCTAAAAGGAGGAAGGAATCAGCAAAGAAAAACCGATTGCTCTTCCACTTTTGGACATAAACCAAACGGATTTCTAATTGCGAACAGAGAAGACTGATTCAATGTAAGACGATACCTTTCTGTCTGCCGGTGTTCCCTCTGTCTGTCTGGCTGTCTGTCTGTATGCTTCTGTGACTGTCTCTGTGTATAGAAATGTTGCTGGTCGGTTGGCGTCCACTGGTCGTCTAATTGGAATCGAGAACTGCGCCGGTGAAGATTCGATTTCTGGGGTCGACGGAATGCATCCGACGCAAAGACGCTCAGTGGCATTCAGCGATGCCACGCAGATCCAGTCGTCTGACTGGCTGACTGCTGAGGCAGAGGCAATCAGAGGATGCAGAGACATGAAGAAGGACAGGGAGGAGATAGTATCTCTCTGACTCCCTGTTTCTCTCTGTCTCTGTCTCTCTCTGTTTATCTCTCAGACTCTCTGTCTCAGCAGCTGATGCGTAGCTCCAAGTAGCTCAGCCTCCGCAACAGCAGAAGCAACTGGTCAGCGGTTACTACTATTCATCACCGTGTCTCTGTCTCTTTGTGTCTCTACCTCGCTATGTCTCTGTCTCTCTGCCTCTGCCTCTGCCTCTCTTCCCATTGTTTCATTCTTCTATTCTTCAAGTACATAGGAGTGAAATCAACCTGGGAAAACCTCCGGATGTTTAAGAAACCCTGGAATCACAGACTGTATACTTTCTCTGAACAAAATATTCTATGAATTTTTCGCATCGAACTCTCCCTTCCTACTTCCCTTCTTCTCTAGATCTTCTCTCCCTCCATCCCTCCCTCCCTCCATCCATGCATGCATCCATCCACCCACCAATCCACCACCCACCCATCCACCCACGCACTCACCCACCCATCCATTCAATCCTCTATCCTTGTCCATTCCTTAGTGAGTAAGGGCCGACCTATGTCTGACCGAGATCAAAGGTCCATTGGCGACGATGGGACATAAAGCAAAAGGTTTGCGTGACGGTGGTCAACGAATGGACGAAGAGATCCATGGCTTTGGAGAAGGGCATAAGAGAGGCTGCCTTGGTCGATGGGGGAGGATGCGAAAAAAGGGGGAGGAGCATGAGAGGGGTGGAGGAAGTATACATATTGTGGTTTGCATCATTAAGGGCACGAAAGATTTCTCAAAGAATCTCGATTCCGTTTCAGAGTCATGTGGGACCCACGTCCAGAGTCACAAGGACGCACTACAATAATCACCACCACCCACCGTTCTCTTTTCGTCTCTCTGTCTCTGTCACTTTTTCTCTGCCCCTCTACTTCTGTTCATTTATTATATGCATGAATGAGATTAAAAGCTGAATATAAAATGCACAAAGTGCTTACTTATTCGCATACACAAGGCTCTTTCCTACTCAGCCTGTCTGTTTGCCTGCCTGACCATCCATAATTTTGGACTTGATGGACTTTCGTTGGCTTCGTCATAATAATCTCTCGACTTGGCTGGAGATCTCAGCAGACAGCATTCTCTCACTCCCACAATCAATCCCTCATTCCTACATTCTCTCCCTTTTTCCGCTACTCAACCCCACCCCAAAACACGCGTATGATTCGGGAGAAGGACCTTCGGAAAGGCGCAACATAATTTGATTCCCTGACCCACAGAGATCTGCGACGATGTTAGATATGTGCATATCTAGGCTACTCTACCTCCCACCCAATAGAATCATCGAGACAGATACAGAGGCAATGCCTCAGCGAGAGAGAGAGAAGGAAGGGAGGGAGAGAGGGAAGGAGGGAGAGAAGGGGAGAGAGAGAGAGATGAAGGGATGGAGGGAGGCAGGGAGGGAGATCGCACTATAATCAATTATTTAACCTAGAAATGAAGGAGCTTTAACAGCACAACAGGAATATGTTATATAGCCTAAGTAAATACATACATATTATTTAAAAACGTGTTATATAACAAATAAAAATATAAACATATATTAATTGATTAATTAAAGCAGCCAGGCAATAATAAAAATACTAATAATACTTATATTATTATTATTAATTTAAGTAATAATAATGAATTAAGTATAAATTATACATGCATGTTTATTAAATATATTATAGTTATAAATTATACATGCTTATATATTAAATATATTATATATTAGATATATTAAACATAAACATATGTTGTTACATACACCTTCTGTACATTTTGGCGGGATAGCCGACTTTATAAAACGTGTTGTGTTTAAGTTTGGCTCAGACTGGATTTTGGTTTTGATCGTTTGGTGTGACCGTTTTTCTTCCCAGTCTTTTTCGAAAAGTCTTATTCAACTGCGTGGATGACTTGTTTGGTTCTCTTTAAGCCATTTCCTTTACCGTCTGTTGGTGGACGCTGTGGGTTTTCTTCTTGAGAGGCTGATCGCTGGTTTTATTGCCACCTGAGGTCGACGTCTTGTTTCTAAGTGAGTCACATTATGCTTGTGAATAGCTTAGGAAATAAAACATTTTAACCTAAAGCTGATACATTCTTCCACATTCCTAGACAACCTGTAACATATAGGGACTTGTCTAAGACAATTGTACTGGGTTTAGCAAATTGTTAAATACAATAAGGCGTACGTGAGGTTTGGGTTTCCAAAGTTTCATTGTTCTTATGTATTTGTTTTACGTTTGAATTGCGCTTGGCTGGCTATACGAAATGGATTTTACAGCTCAAAAATAACCAAGACGGCAAAACGACTCAAAAGAACCAAACAAGTCTTCCACACAGGGAGACTTAAACACGACATGCGGAAAAGATACAGGAAAGGAAAACCGATTGAGCAGGGCCAAAACCAGAATCTTTTCTGAGCTAAACTTAAACATAACACCTTTTATAAGGTCGGTTTTGTCGCCAAACTGTACAGAAGACGTACAACGTACAACGACTCAACCCATTCGGTCCTATCCTACACATCGTAATCAGTAACTATATATTCACAGATCCATATAAAACTGGCTTGTGCATGTGTGCAGTCTGTTGTCTATGTATTATTGCTGTTTACGGCCGATTAGGCGTCTTCCCCAATAATTTCCTGGATTATCTGTACGGCTTCTCCTAAACACCCAACCTGCAGCCTCCCCAAAATAGTTTGCCTATTCAGCGCAAACCTTTAACTACTGGACTACTTCTACTGGACATGAACTGACCATATGTTGCCTAGAGCTACCAGAAGCCAGTCTGCAGTCTGTTTACTTATGTTAGAGGTTCGTGCATCTCTTCATTCATTCATATTCTGCATCTCTTCATTCATTCATATTCATATATAGGCATCCTTCCAACCATACAGTATATATATATATTGCGCCATCTCTTGCCATGCCATATGTGTGTGTGTGTGTGTGTGCATGTGTCCCAATATATAACATAATTAGACCTGTAAATGTAGTATGTATAAGAGAGGGCCTGAGGGTTAACTGCTTGCCAATTATAAAATGGTCTACTTCTGAGATTTCCTTCGTCCTCGAATAGTAAGTAGAAAGAAATGACCCTGGGTTCAAAACCCGGTTCGTCTTGAGTTGAAATAGAGAATTAATTGTCGAGCCGCTTACCTGGCAAGGAGAGGTCATTAAGAGGTTATTGAAATTCTGTTGTCGTGTTTGCTCTTCAGGCGAAACATTCCTCCAACCATGCACAGCTAGGCTTCTGAGGACGAATGCTGACAGAGGAGGAAATAAGTGAAAGATTACCTTAGCTAATCTTACCTTGTCTTACTTTAACTTACCTGGCAAGCTGTGTCTTGAGGATTTGTGGGGACAATAACTGAGGGGTCAGGTGAGAAGGTAGTTATGTAACGGGCAGGTATCTTTCAATCATCCCTACCTGTACTAAGGTAAGGCATCGCATGATTAGCGAAATTAATACGTCATTAACTACCTGAGAAGATCCGACGACTCATCCTGAAATCGAAAGTCCATTGATATAGAATTACATATCATACATATTATATATTACGTACATCCATAATACACAGATTATATATGTATACATACACATTTATAACAAATACACAAGTGATCAAATATATGCATATATCCTCTCATTAGCTGTTCGTGTGTCTTGTATTGCATTGCATTGTATTGTATTGTGTTTTGCTTATTTTGCTGCCTTGAGTTGCAACGCACTGTACTGTATATTGATTGGTCGAGTGTTAATATATGAATAGAATTATTTGTCTAAAGCGCAATGAATGGACGGGTGGGTGAATAGACAGACTGATTGACAGAAGAGTGGATGGATGGGTGGATAGATCATTCATTCATTCAGTCAGTCAGTCAATCAGTCAATCGGTCGGTCAGTCAGTCAGTCAGTCAGTCAGTCAGTCTACCTGCGTCTCCTGATTCGAAACGACACCAGCGCAACTGATTAGAATGACGACCCAATACGTCGGCTGACAGTCATCACGCAGCCTCTCCTGCTTCATAGATAATTTATGAGCAATTATTACCCTAACCCGGAAGTTACCATATCTCACTTTGCCTTAAATTACCCCACGTCACATCTTAATATTCTCTGAATCACTTGCTTTAATTAAATCTGATCTTCTGCCTTCCTTCTTCTATCCACTCCAACGTAACTCTTTCTCGCCTTTCCATATTTCGCTCCCTCATTCCATCCTTTTTCTTTGTTCCTTCTTTCGCACCGTCCGTCCCTCCTAAGCGAGTGTGCGTGTGAGTGAGAGAGAGAGAGAGAGAGAGAGAGAGAGAGAGAGAGAGACGGAGAGAGACGGAGAGAGACGGAGAGAGACTTGGAGAGAAAGGCAGACAGGTAGAGACTGGCAGATGGACAGTGATGGGAAGACGGACAGGCAGGTAAAATACGACAAAGCCAATTTCTTAACTTTCATCGACAGCTAATCCCATCTTACGATTAATTAGAGGCGTACATAGGTCGACAGACAGACAGACAGACAGACAGACACAGACACAGACAGACAGACAGACAGATACACCACGGCAAATGTACAGGTGCAGGTTGGATGAAAGAAAGAAAGAGACATATGAAAAAGATCAAAGTTTGCCGGGACATTGATTTTATCTCATTTACATGATCACGGGCAATATGATCATCTGATCAGCAGCGTGACTCTTGAGTTATGATCATTCGCTTATGTTAAATGGATGAGATCTTCCCTACAGAAGCCATCGAAGAATCGCGAACTTTCTGAAATCACTCAACCACTGTCGCATAGCAAAAAAGAGATCATCTTCGCTTTCTTTGGCTTTGCTTGGCCTAGGATGAAACATGAAAAATCCGCCACTTTCAATCATTTACTTACTTATTAACAGAGGCACTCGCGGGATAACAGCTTGGCCGAGGTCATGGTCTAGAAAGCGACTCAAAGCAGAAGGAATAATCGCTCAGCCCTTAATCACTATTAATTTATGGTAATCAATGGGTATTATTAATTGATGTTAATTTAAATAAAAAATATTCGACAATTAATATGCAACTATGTTAATTACTGGTTCTTTAATATTCATTTATGTTAGTTATTAAGTGGTTAATAAATATTCATGTACATGTTAATCGTTGTGGCCTTGGTTAACATTTGTTAATGTTAATTATAGGTTGAATACAACTGTCATTGATGTAATTGTAGTGATTACCACCCCTGTCACACTCCAGTCTTCGCCGACCCACCAACCCACCCAACCCACTGCGTTTAACTCCGTTTATCGGAAAGGCACTCGAAGGCTAACTGCGTGCAAATAACACTCCGACTGATTCGACAGCCAGCAGGATTTGAACGAGCGACTGTTCATCCGTACGTGCGTCTGTCGATCGCTTGACCACTCGACCGCTCGACCAATCAGAGCGACTGGAGGTTCTCACAAGGTCTCGGTTCGTTCTTCTTCTTTGAGAACAGTCTGGCGAAGAGACCTCGAGGGCTCCAGAAGGAGTAACAGGGAGCGCTGACGGTTGGCGTCGGGGGTTCATCGGCCGCCGGCCCCTCCACTCCACCGCCCGCGAGTCTCTGACGTCGCTTGACGTTCAGACGTGTCTGGGCAACAATTCCGACGAGGAGTTCGTCCACTTTGTGGTTAAGGGCGGCTGACACCTCGATGAACTTCGACGAGAACTGAGCGCACAGGTCAAAGGCCTCTGAAAGGACAGTGAGGTTATCACTGAGGGTGCATATACGACGGTCATGACTCACGAGTGCATCGATGACTCATAACTCACGAGTGCATCGATGACTCATAACTCACGAGTGCATCGATGACTCATGACTCACGAGTGCATCGATGACTCATGACTCACGAGTGCATCGATGACTCATGACTCACGAGTGCATCGATGGACGAATGAAATCGAAGTAATGCAATCCGTTGCCAGACAACAATGAGGTCATATAAATCACACTAGATAGCGTCATTGATTAGATAAGATCAGACTATAGATAAAATTAGATTGACTAGGTTAGGTTAGCTTAGAATAGCTAAGAATAGAATAAAATAGAATAGAACATAATAATATAGTTTAGTGTGAACCGTATCATCCCACATTCAGCTACACCATATGATTGTCTTTCTCTGATTAGCCCCTATACTTATAACTAGAATTGTTCTTGGCGACTGAGCTTTATCGGCTGCTGGACCTAAATATTGGAGCTCTGTCTTCGAATCTGTCCGTTCTGCTCAGTCTCTGTCACTTCGGCCTCAGATTAATAAATACCTTTATCGTCTGGCTTATCCATCATAATTTGTCTTTTACCGTCAGAAGACTGACTTTCTGGTATCTGCCTGACTACGACCTGGTTTTGGTGCGTCATCGGTTGGTGCCTTGTGCGTTATACACCCGAGCTATAGAAGTTGATATTATTATTATTATTGTTATTATTATTATTATTAGTTTAGACCAGGTCGTATTAAATCGGAATAAATGAGAATGGATCAGATTAAAGATCCGATCAGATGAAATTATTTACCTGAATCGGGCACCTGTCTATTGCGGACGACGTCACTCTTGTTGGCTACAACGATGACGGCAAACGATCGCGGAATCTCGTTCAAATCTCGCAGCAGCGAGGAGATGTAAGAGAATGAATTGCGGTCAGCGATCGAGTAGATAAGTAAGTAGCAATCTACTTCCGGATACAATTTTTTGTGATCCTAAACAAGATTAGATTCGATTAGATTGGAGTAGGTAAAGTAGGCCTAGATTAGACTGAATAAGATTGGATTAGATCGGATTGAACTGGATTGGATTGGATTGGAGTAATTGTAATCTGACATTTATAAAGCGCCACTTCAAGAATATACTCATCAGAGGCGCTCCCATTCCGAACCAGTGAGACCACTGTCAAATAATACAGACTTCAGGCGCTTCAGGTACACTGGATTAAATTGGATTATATTGGATAACAATATAAGATCAAGTACTAGATTACATTAGTCTGTACTAAACTAGACTAGACTAGATATAGTTATGTTGTAGACAAGGCAGTTGCAGTAGTAAAGAATAGAGTGAACAATCGAGTTGGCTACTGTGCAGACAGTTTCTATAATCGAATACGAGGCGAAGGCGGCGAATATGCACGTAGCAAGTGCGAGATAATTGATTAACGAGGTCGACAAAGGTGAGTTTTTTGTCGAAGACGATTCCAAGATTGCGGACTGGAGAAGAGTAAGGTGCGGGTAAAGTGATATCCTTTGGAGAAAGGTCCAGAGGATGGGTTAGTTGGTCTAATTATTCACGGAGGCCAATAACGAGAAATTGAAGGGTTGAGGAATAGGAGGTTGGCGGTCACCCAGACTGGTATCTTGGTGATAGTATTACGTAGATGATTTACTGAGTCTGAAAAGGACTGAGGTGAGAAAGATATGAAGAGTTGCATAGGTGATGATCAACAGAGGATGAGGAAATGAGTTTGCCAAGTGGGAGATGTCAGCGCTTGAAGGAACTAACAGATGGTGAGCCAGAACAAACCTTAATCAAGATCACAAGTGACAGTGTGAGGACCAGAAGAATGTCCAGCAGTATTAAGAGTGAAAAGCGAGAGGAAAGGTAGGTATATCTTGATCCAAAAGAGGACAATACCAGAGATTCCAAATACAGATACCGACGGTTGATAAGGATTTCACAGTCTTTTAGTATCGAAAGCAAAGGAGATATATATTTAATTTACCAATCACATTACATTAGACCAAATTGAGCGCTATATAAATCCCCAGTTGCTTGAATGTTTCGAGTCAGTGAAGCATGTCGACCTGCTGTATTTCCGGTTCGAGATCAATGAACTGTAACGTTGTTTCTTCGCCATCGACGCAAACGGAAATGGTCTTCTCATCAGCCGCTGTATCTGCCTCTGCAACCAAGCAAACAACTCAGAGACCACGCATAAACAACGCGCACAACGCACAGACAACGCGCAGACAACTAATACAGTGCAACAGCACAACAGGTTTTGCTACTGGACAACAACTGGGCTTCAGTGAATTAATTTACCATTCTGATTAGATTGATTTGAATTTTCTAATCTAATCTAGTCTAAAAGCTTCTATAGCGCCACTGTAATAATGCTCAAGGCATCAGTCGATGGTCGCTGCTAAACAAAATCATTTTCCAAATCAAATTCCGTGGTGAGTCCCGGTCGAAAGCCAGAGAGGAGTCCAGAAGTCACAGAGACAGCCTACGGAGGATATGAGTTCAGGAAAAGATGAGTTTTAAGTAGAGATCTGAAGGCCGAAACAGACTTTGCAGAGCGAATATTTGCCGGAAGAGAGTTCCAGAGTCTAGGGCCAGCGACAGAAAAGGCACGCCTGCCAAGAGCTGTTCTTGTCCACGGAATAGTCAGATTTAGACAGCTAGAAGACCTGGTCGAGTGGAGATAAGTCTTGGGACCAGTAGGCCTACAGAGTGAAGGTAGTGAGGTTGACCGAAGTGTAGTCTTGTATACAATTAGTCCAGTCTTGAACATTATGCGCTTTTCTACGGGCAACCAGTGCAACTATTCAGGATTGGTGAGATGTGATCATATTTTGGAGTTTTAGTGATAGATCTTGCTAATGTATTTTGAACTCTTTGAAGCTTCATCACATTAGCTTTAGAAATGCCACTAAGAAGCGAGTTGCAGTAGTCAAGACGGCTGGAGACTAGAGCATTAGCCAAACAAACCAAGGCTTGGATTGGATTATATAAGATTAGAATTTACCCATCATTATTCTTTTTAATCAAATAATTAACCCTGCGATCAATTAATTTATCAATCAATTAATTACTTTAACAAGCAATTAATTAGTTAATCGTCCAATCATTTCATTTATAAATCAATAAATTACTTTACCCAACGCATACTTATGTTACCCTACTTCACCTAATCTCGCATATGATTCATTTATGTGAGAATTTATACAGCGCCTTTTTGAATCTCATTTCACCAGACTAACCGAAGCTCGTATCGAGGGCAGCCAGGTATTCGGAGGTCATGAACTGCGTCATGAGGGCTGTCTTGCCTACCCTCCTGTCACCCAACAAGAGCACGTGGTGGGCCTTCTCACAGGAAAAGAGACGCGAAAGACTCGACGGTTTGCTCAGCTGTTGTGGGTCACGACCTGGGACCTTCAGCTGCCCTGGGGCGTGTTCACTTTTGGCGCGAGGCAGTCGCGGGGAAGGAGAGCGTTTCTTTTTGAAGGAATCAATTCGGTCGGTGATGACCCCCTTGTTCATAGTGAACTGACGCACGACGAGACAGTTCTCCTTTTCGAGGTCCTTCAGTTCTTGAAGTTTGGCGGCCACTGCTTCCTCGAGATAGAAGCTCGAACGCCTTCGTTCAACGGAGGCACCAGCGGCCTCTGTATCCGTGTCCTGCTGGTCCTTGCTGCTCGCCGGACGCGACCCTTTTCGAAATGAACCGGATCTACTCTGTGGGGCAGAGGAACTGAGCGCCGTTGGGTCTCCTCCGGCCGCCAGAGGACTGAGGAAGTCATTTCCCGATGGAGGGAGGGGTCTTAGGTCACATTGGCTGCCACGAGGCGACCGGTTGGATGGCGAGCGCTGCGTTGACTTCCTGTCCGACGTTTTGCAGCTGGCCGTTCTGTGGTGGTGCTGCTCGTTCAGCTGATGGGACCCTAAAGGAACATGATCGTCGACGTCGGATACCTCTACTTGGATGTGGGTGACGGCTGTCGGCAGACTGCCACGCCTGACCGGTCTTTCGTTGTGGAATTCCTCGACTCGAGTGAGGTGCTTGTTGATGGCGGCCTTCCGGAAGTAAGCTTCGAACTCATCCTCTGGCGTCGCTGGCTCCATCTGGTGATCGACGAAAGAATGCTGACTACTGTAATGTAAGGATGTGTGATGTAAATTACACATGTCGTACCCTACATTACATTACACTGTGTCACATTATCTTTAGTCAGTTTCGTTTAACTTACCTTACTTGAATTTAAATTTACCTTATCTTACTTACCCTATCTTACCTTACCTCACCCTATCTTACCGTAGCCTTGCCCTACCTTACCTTACCTTTTCTCCATTTACCTCATCTTAACTTACCTTAAATTACCTCAATTTACTTTACCTTACCTTACCTAGATACCCAAAAAATCACTTGATCACGTTATCACTGCCAGAAGCGGAAATTTACAGGTAACCGATGGAAGTTCAGGTAACTTAGATGATGTTTACCTCAAGATTACTTACTTATTTGCCTGAGTCGGTAATAAATGCGAGTAGGTGCTTAATTTTGGTTAAAGTTTCAAGATACAGAGGGCTATTCCAACAGTTGGCTGAGCGTGAACGAGGTTCGTGAATCTAGTGATCAGTGTGTTCGATTGCCAGTTGCCAGATCGCTGGTTCGATTTCGAGCCTCGGCTTAACGACGTTTACGGATTTTTCATCGACAGTCTCCCTCTAGTGACGAAGAAGAGCGGTCCCTTAAGCTAACCTCAAGAGGCAGAAATGGGTATGAAATATGAGCAACTCAATTCTTCTTAGCCTCGGCATATGAGGGCGGGTGGCCAGTCCTCTCCTTCGTCGCCTGATCTTCCCACAAACAGCCCACAGTCAGTGTAGTCATCAGAGCTCAGATCGCTTAGGAGAACAAGTGGTGCGGAAATCACGAAACGAATTTCTTCCCTGACGGGAATTTGAATCCCCGACCTTACAACTGACAGTTCAGCACGCTAACCACTACACTAAAGCGCAGCCCTCTAAATACAAACTTTCTCCGTTGTTGGCAAAAGTCAACTAACTGGCCATATATATAATGAGGCAGAGAAAGTGAAGTTGCTAACAAGGACCATACCGGAGAACGATAAGGAGGAAAGAAGAAAGAAAGAATGGATGGAAGAAACGAAGGAAGGAAGGAAGGAAGGAAGGAAGGAAGGAAGGAAGGCAGGAAGGAAGGAAGGACTAAGACAAAGAGCTGAATTATTAAATTTGAGTAACTCACCCGAGCGGTGGAGGATAATCTGAGGATAATCCGTGGATTAAGGGTTTTCGTCCTAATCGCAAACTCTCCAATTTCTCCGACAGGAATTCTGACTTAACGCCATCGACCGAACGAAGGCTCGACTGGAAAAGAAGGCGTAGGAGAGGGAGGAAGAAGGTAAGGACGGAGGATGAGGGCAGAGAGTGGGAGAGAGGAAGAAGAGTGAGAGAGTGAGGAAGGGATGGAGGGGGCGATGTGGTGGTTACAGCAGTAGAACCAAGTTATGCTTTGTGTCAGAGCTGAAACAGGAACGGATAAGATATCGTTTAGGCCGATATGTCGGTCTATCGGTATCTGTCTGTCTGTCTATCTGTTTGTCTCCCTATGTTTGTCTGCTTCTGCCTCCCTCCCTCCTACCTTCCTCCCTCCTCCATCTCAGCCTTCTTGCCTCTCCCTGCGTACCTCCCTGCGTCCGTCCGTCCGTCCGTCCGTCCGTCCTTCCTTCCTTCCTTCCTTCCTTCCTTCCTTCCTTCCCTCCCTCCTTCCTTCCTTCCTTCCTTCCGTCCTTCCTTGCTCTTTTCTTCGTCCTCTGGTTCTCTGGCCCGTTGCTGCGGAGGCAGACAGCTGCTGACGATTGAAGATGCCACGGGCCATGAGCTCCGCGAATATTTATAGGATGAACGTCTGTACGAAATAACTCACGCTCGGAAAGGGAGGGAGAGTCGAGGAAGAAGAAAGACAGATGGAAATAGAGAGAGGGGAGGGGATTGCGAGGGAGAGAGAAGAAGGGAAAGAGAAGGAGAAGAGAAAGGGAGGGTTGGAGAGACAAGGCGAAATAAGAAGAGTCGGGGGGAATATGAGGCAGAGACAGAAGCAGCATAGAGGGGAGGGGGAGGAGGAGGAGAAAGGGAGAAGAGTGAGAAAGAGAGAGTAGGGAAGGAAAGGTGAAGAGGGAGGAAGAAGATGGAGAGAAAGAAAGAAAGGAAAGGTAGAAGTGTGAAATATGAGACAAGGGAAAGTAATGCAACAGAAAAAACCAAGAGACACATAGGACAAAAACGAAAGAGAGAAACAGATAACCAGACTGAGACAGAGACAGAGACAGAAAGAGACAGAGACAGAAAGAGACAGAGACAGAAAGAGACAGAGACAGACAGAGACAGAGACAGAAAGAGACAGAGACAGAAAGAGACAGAGACAGACAGAGACAGAGACAGAAAGAGACAGAGACAGAGGACATAGTTGCAACCGGCAATAGGAACAAAAGAGATACCAGGGACATACTGAAGAAGAAGACAGTGAAAGAGAAAGGAAGAAATGGATGGAAGGAGGGATGGAGAAAGGGATGGAAGGAGGGATGGAGAAAGGGATGGAAGGAGGGAGGGAGAAAGGGATGGAAGGAGGGAGGGCATGAGATGGAGGAGGAATGCAGGCCAGAACAAGGCAATTGTCTACAATGGATACCTGAAAACAGCGACGGATCATGGCGAAGGATCCACCCCCACTTCCACTACACCTTTTTTATCTTCCTCCCTCCCTCCCTTTCTCCCTCCTTTCCTCGTCATCTGCGCATGCGCAGTTTTTACTGAATAAGTCATCGATGCTCTAAATCGATCGCAATAAACGTGGCTACTCGCGTACATGAGTGCAGATGTGTAGGCCTAAGAACAGACAACGATTCGAACCCACGACAGACTGGACTCCAGCAAACGACTGTCTCTGTCTCTTTCTGTCTCTGTCTCTGTCTCAGTTTCTACTCGTCTGCCCGACGCCCATCTCTCCAATCCTAAGCATCACCCACCATAGCTGCCACGCCGTCTCTGCCTGACTTTTGGACCTTGACCTGGAACCGAATCCTTTTTGCCTATCGATTTTGTTTTGACTGAGCGCCTGTGAATAAGCTGGTCCCCGTGACGTTGCTTTCTTTGGGCGCTGTAAAAATCTCGGGATTACGATTACGAGTCTGAAGAGAGGTCTACATCAGAGTAACAATCATCTGTTCATCCATTCTTCCATCTACCTACCACGTCATCTGGTTATCTCTTCCATCTGTCTACTACGCCACCTGGTTATCTGGAACTTCAATCGGGAAGAAGTATGTAGGCTCCTCCTCCTCCCCTCCTCCTTCTCCAATCATCTGTCATTTAGTTCTTCATCATTATCAAGTTCTGCTGCATCAGCCCATAAAGCTTTCGCAACATCACCCTACCTCTTTAAAGTCTTTCCTCTCCTAGCACAATCCATACAAGCTTTCTCACTTGTGCGCCAGAGGGCCAACTCAATTGACTAATCATTTTAACACCGTATGAATTCTCTTTTTTATCAAGATCCCCACCAACATTTGTCTGAAACCAGAGTCTGACTAACACCAGTACCACGTATGACGTAATCGCCAGAAAATCCTGATCTGCATCCTTCCTGTGTCCCTCCTTCCGTGCCTCCCACTTTCTCCCCCACACCTGAACAAGTTCTTTCTCCCTCACCCACTCATTCTCCGCATACCCGTCAGCGGCACGACGGCAAAAATTGAATAGGTAGACGAAATTGTCTGTCTGTCTGTCCGTCCATTTGTCTGTCTGTATGCCTTTCTGTTTGTGTCTATCGCATGTACGTTATACATGTGTCTATGTTTGTCTGAGCGCCCAGGTGTCTTTCATCTGGTGATCTCGAAGCCTAAGGCAACAAACCAACGGATCACTGTTGGGCAATCATCCCATTTCTACTCTTCTGTCTCTCCGTCTCTGTCTGGCTCTTTGTCCTCACATTTCTTCCTTTATCTCCCTCTTCAGTCGCTCAGTTAATCTTCCTTCAACTACGGATCTCTGTCTATCTCCGTCTGTTTTTATCTGTCTGTCTCTCACAGCCTCTTCTTTCGCTGTTTAAACAGATTTGTTCACGGAATTCTGGACTTTTCAACACATAATATTTAGTGCGAACTTCAATCAACGGCGATTTTAAAATGGGGTTCTGTATCTTGTTGTAAATCAGTTGACTCTCACTTGAAGGCCGGAATTCATCAGCTTCTTAAAATTTACTATTCGGCTATAATCACTTCTGCTCATCACATGTTTACAGTCAAGTTCGTTACGGGGCAGGCACAGCAGCACAGAAAACTTGGAGCACAGCCATCCATTCCTGGCGAGGAGCTGAACCCCAGCTTTAGCTCGACATCCCAGCTAATTACTACTACTACTACCACCACCACCACTACTTCCTATAATAGGATCATTAAGTTTGTAAACACTCAACAGATGTCGTTTCTTAAACCGAACATCGGGAAAATAACAATCATCAGAGACTGGTTCCAGGGGCTGATGCTCTCATTGCCAAGTTTATTTAATTACTTACTGAACTAGCATAATTTGTGGCTCGTAGCAACAACTGAATGGGTCAAATGTTTGAGAAAAATTTACCAAATACTTTAAAATGGAGAATCAGAGGGAGAAAGTTTCCAGTTTCCCCCACACATCCACCAAACCCCTACATTATTGCACTTGGGTTATTAGATTCATACAAACAAAGGGTGAAAAGACAAATGACCAGAGCATCTCTCTCTCTCTCTCTGTTTCTGTCTTCTTTCTCTCTCTCTCTCTCTCTCTCTCTCTCTCTCTCTCTCTCTCGTTTTAAGTGAATCACAATCATCAACCATATTATGCTTAAAGGCCAGAGTGAAATGTGCTCTCCATCATCAACAATTTAATTCCAGGAAGCCATAAGAAGCAGCTTACTTAAATGTCAAAAGCATAACCAACAACAGCAAATCAATCAACAACAGATCAAGAAACAGTCTCAGCTCTAGTCCCGTTATCCTCTTAGACCGATCCAACAGCCACATTTCTGCAGTTCTCCAAGAGCTCTCTAAAAGGAGCTATATAAATGTCCAGATAAATATGTCAGTATGTAGAGAAGATCAATCCCTTAAGAGGCAGCCAGGTGTATAAAGTGCTAGCGAAGTTATTTTTCTGAGCCTCTGCATTTTTGGGCAGATGGCCAGGCCTCTCTGTCGGAATTTGCCAGACAATGTGTGGTCAGTGTACCCTTTCTAACCGAGTTTACTAGGGGAGCAAGTGGAGCCAAAATCTCAAAACAAATTTCTGCCCTGGCGGGGATTTGAACTCCTGGTCTTTCAATTGACAGACCTGCTTGCTAATCACTACAGTATCGTGCGCCCCATACCTCAAAAGAGTGGGCGTTTACAGCCACAAGTGTAAAGTACGATTTGTGTTTGAAAGGGGAAGAAATTGGGCAAAAATAAGCTGCAGCCAACCCAACGGGAATGGCCTGATCAGGTCTAAGGAACTTTTGAATCACCATTCCCAACAGATCACACCCTCAGCACAAATGTCCAAACGATGGTCACAATGACCATCCTGCGTCAACACATGATCGACTGCAATGGACAAGGTGCTCAAGTATGCAAATGAAAAGGCAACCAAATGGGCAACATATAAGGCAACAGAATAGGCAACAAGTGACATAGGATGTAATCTAGTCTAATCTGGAGACCTCTATAGTGCCACTGTTATCACAGCATACAAGTCATCAGTCCAAGGTTGCTTCAAACTTAAACAATATCTGTACAATGCACACAACACACATGACAATGGAGAAGGCAACACAACAACAATAGCTTTCAAAACAAAATATCGCAATTGTCAACTGGCAACCAGTACAGTAAACCAAAAAATTATGCATACACTGGTGCCCCAACAGAAGAGAATTTTGCAATAGTCCACAACGCCATTTGACAAATAACGTTCATCGATTGACTGTGATCAACTGTTGATACAGGAAATGCACAGAGGAAGGACAGAATGATCCTCCTTCTCCTCCTCTGCCTCTTCCTCCTCAGTTCCATCGGTTGTCTTTGATCATGTGAGCCACCTCAATGATGAACTTTCCTTCCTTGTACTTCTGACTCGACTCGAAAGCATGCTCCTGCAAAACACACAAATCGTCAACACTTCACACACCAGCTCAATCTAATCTAATTTCTTGCTATTCTAATCTATCTATCTAATCTGTACTATCTAATCTTACCAATCCAATCTGTTATCTAATTAAATCTATCTAACCTATAATTTAAACTTATTAATTTTACCTAATCTAATCCAATCTAACCGGCCTAACATATCTCATATGCTGAACCTATTTCATCAATCTAGTCTGACTAGATGTAATATAAAAAGTGGATCGGATCTAAATGATCATAATGTAGATCGATATTCAACATACATACTGCATCAATTCCTAATTGTTATTATGAAAGCTCCTAAGGTCACTTATATCACAGGAGATGAAGCTTAGCTCCAGTGCCTTGTGAGGTACTCAGAAGGCAATATATTAAGTGTCCTCATACACACATGCATACATATATTAAGGTGATCTACTTACAAATGCCACTTAAAGTGTCTGAACCTTTCAAAAGTGCCAGTTGAAACTTGAAAGTGCCTGCACCAGTTAGCAGGTGCCATTTCTAGGTACTCACGTATTTCCATCCAAGGGTTGTTTTGCAGGAGGAACAGTAGATGTCGGCGACCGCATGGAGCCCTGTCAAGAGAACCCTCTCCTCTGCCAGACCACATCCCACGTTTACCCTTACCACAAAACACACAAATAAACATCTGTTAACGGGGTTACAGTACAGCAGGATAGGGTAAGGTAAGTAAATGTACAGCAAGTTCATAATATGTTGGTACTGCCGTGTCCAGAAACCGAACTCTAATCAGATGAAACACAGTACAGACTGCTGTCTGACTGAATTGAATCTCTACTGATTCTAAGTCTAGAGCGATACATGTTACATGTACTGTGCATCTAAATGAGATGGAAAGGGCATTCCCAGAAGGAATAAAAGTCCTGCTTATTAACACAGTGATATGACAAATATACATTTAAAAGCACAAACCAGTCTGGCAAAATAATAAAAATAAAAAATTAATGAATATTTAAATACAACTACACTGTAAATACCTTAGTAAATAATGAAAAAAGAAGACTTAAGAATCATATTTGCTTTTAAGATAAATGTTCTAACCGAAACCAAGGTTATTTCTGTTAAGGAAGAACTGCAGAGGTGTTTGTCAAAAATTCAACCAAGAATTAAAAACTTGTGCAAAATGAAACAAGCTTCATACTGATTTGCCTCTCAACATCACTTTGATTTTTAAGTACTGTAAACTGTATTTTGATTTGATGTTTTCATATTTGAAGATTATAAAATGCAAAAAGACAGGAAAATTGCTTAAATTAAAAATATATAAATGTTTCATTACATTGTAAGTTGACATACATCAGATATATTTAGCAGTAATGCACTGCATCCCCACTATAAACTTTTTCTGGCCTGTAAGCGTTTTCATAGGTGGGGGTTCCTCAGGCTATGAAAAATTATTGTAGGGGTTCCCCCCATGGGAAAAGGTTGAGAAACACAGGGATAAGGTATGATAGGGCACAATACAGTAGGAAAAAGCAGAGCAGACTAAGGCAGGTTAGAGTATATGGTAGGTAGGGTAGGGTAGGGTAGGAAAATGCAGGGCAACGTTTTAATCTCAGCCACATGTAATAAAGGTCTCTGCCCGAGGGTAGGTTAGGTTAGGGTAACTGAATATGAGCCAACAGACAGGACAATGCCATTATCTGAAGCAATGGTGGGTGGTGGTGTGTTACTTAATACAAATGAGTAATAAACGGTAATTATGCGAAGACTGTTAAGCAACAAGAGGAAAGTACATGTATGCAGGGCCAATCAGAGGGGACCAACAGGGCCATTTTGGCCCTGGTCTCATAAAAAGAGGCCCTTAATTTTGGAAAAATATGTATTTATTATTAATTAGTAATATTTATTTATTAATTTATCAACTGCTTAACATTAACAACAAAGCACAAACACTAAAATTTTCTTCTATTATTAAGTTAGCTCAAACTAAGGCCAGGAAAACACTATAGCAAAGACTTTTCATTATAGCAGTCTGCAGCCTTAGGGTAAGCAAATGAACTTTTGATTTTTGACCAAATAAGTCTTGATTTCTGACACTCTCGGTGCCATAGCTAACACCTACCTAGTCATATCTTGTTCTTGTCTTCTTTTGTATAATTCGCTACTGCAAATTAGTAGGCCTACGTACGTGCAGGCTTTAAGATTGGGGGCTTGTATTTGCAGTGGCCCAAGTCTCTCGGAATCTCTTAAACGCCCCGCAAGTAAGTACATAAGTAAGAGCCTTACACAGTGTTGAAGAGATATGCTCTTCCCTGACTGCCCTGAAACGACTACAAAACAAAACAACTACATCTTATCAAATCTGATTCAATCTAATCTCATATAATCTGATCAAACAGACTGAATCTAATCAAATCTAATCTTACACAGTCAGACAAATTTATGCTAATCTAATCAACAAAAGGCATCAACTCAGTGGCTGCAGAATGCAGTTACACGTAACTTCAAGTCTCATTAACTCACCTACTTACTCATCCACTGCCTGCCTGCTGTCTGCCTGCCAGCCTGCTGGCAAGAAGCCAAGGCCCAATGCTGATATTTCATCTGACTGTTGAGTTATTAAGAACCCGGATGTTTTTCATCTCAATTCCTGAAATTAAATCTTCCTACAATGTGCTACTTCCTGAAGCTGACATAAGTACATCTATTTCATCTATTAAATTAATTTCATTCTGCAGCTGACAAAATATTTCCTTAGGTTTAACAAATTTCATTAGGAAATTAAATCTGTAGATAATTCCAAAACAGAATATCAGATGTCTCCAGATGACCCAAATCTAAACCAAAGTTCAAAGTAATAAGGGGCCAAAGCCAACGGTCCCTAATCTACTATAACCTCAGGGCAATCAGTGCAAATTTTACAAATAGGCAGATTGCAACAAGGTGGAATATGAAGCAGTTGTAAAATAGGGGTTTGAAAACATCTCATGGTTTCGCCTCGGCACCATCATCTCCACCAAAACGGCCACTGCCCCCACTGCATGTTCCAGCCACAGCTCCCCGTAGCTGGCGAGTTTGATGCACCGGCCGAGCCCGCCCACGAGGCTGACTCAAAAAGAACCGATTGCTTATATTACTAATATGGTGAAGAGCAGATGGTCTTACTGCCCGGATCTTCGTTTTTCGTAGATTCCACCAAGTCTGCCCATACACAGGCAAACAGACAGCTCACACTCAGGACGATTGGAGCACTGTGAGTCTTCTGATGAATGAGGCATGGGCCTGCTCTTGGCCATGCCAGCCAAGCTAGTTTTTTGACTCTTCATCAAGGATGCTCCTGACTGTGTGGGCCTCCTGACGGATCTGGTCTTTCATGGCCTGATACTTCTCGACTTCATACAGGACAAGTAGTCATGCAAGATCAACAGCAAAGCCTAATCTATAGGCCTTAGCGCTCCACTGAAGTGTGGATGTTCACAAGGGGAGATGGCAAGGGTAACACAAAATGCAGACAAGTGGAGGGAGGGGTCCAAAGTAGGTGATTTTGCGGACATCCTCTGTGGATGATTCCATGGACAGATGAAAGATCATCCAAATAAACATTTAACTTGTCCATATAGTCTCTTCCTTTTGAACAACCTGATTTAGCTTAGGTCCAATAAATGTGCATTCCACACACACCAGAGTGCAGGCCCCAAATGTTACTGTCCACATCGTAGGCCACTGCGTGTATGGCAAAAAATTAGAGGGAACATTGGCAAAAAGGTTTACTAATATGGATGGAAAGTAAGATCACAGACCTAAGCTGCTCAAGGATAAATTAGATCTCGGGGCAGGAGAAAGGTGGGCCATCCCCAAGAATCTGTCTTGTCGGGCACATGGGAAAGAGAGTTGGGAGGCGTTGCTGGCACAGTGGCATCTTCAACTTGCCCTACGTCTTAGACGCTGCTTGGTCGAGGGACACTCTGAACGTCGTGTCATCCGTCTACCCTGGATGGAATCCATTGGCAGGCCTCTGCGTGTGTGCGTGGGCTTGTCACCGGTGACTTTTCTAGTTCTTTTAACAGTTGACTGCTAAATATAAACTTTATGATCTTATGACATTTCTAACATCAATGCGGTTTGTGCAGAGAGCGCCACTGATGAGTTTACCTTGAAGTGGCGCTATACAAATTTTAAATTACAATTACAATTTTCCGTGGAGTTGATGGTGCCGGGGCAAAAACATTCTTACATCTACTTATGGTATGGTGTGGTTAGGTAAGATAAGGTAACTGCTCATTTCTCACATGCCTCTTTGAACAATAGCCCTTTGGGTTTGAAGGATCTTTTGACTGAAGTGCAAACATCACAAAAACAATCCAACCACCTGTTCCTTGCAGGTGACCTTGTTACCTTGGAGACGAGTTCATCGTGATTGGCCAGGTGTGCTCTACAGTGGACGCAGCTGTACGTCCGATGGCATTCGTCCGGAAGGTAGGCCTGGAATGTTTTCACCATAGCAACGAGAATGCCAGCAATGACACCACTGCAACCGATACCACGCCAACATGTTCAGGCACAAAGTAAAGACAACCATTGCAACAGAAAATGTATATGCAAAACAAAGCAATACAAATGCAACAGAGAATGACACAAATACCACAGAAACGTTAAAGATCCAGATTCATCCTTGCTACATTTGTGAAGTAATGGTACACACCAGTGTGCCTAGAATCCCAACATAGTGAATAGCAACAGAGCGTGCCAAGGAGAGCTTACACTAAAATATTAAAAACTATAAAGTGCCTCTCCATAAGTGTCTGCCACTGGTCAACATTAACACTAACCTTAACTGATCAATTCACTGAAAAATGCATAGGGTCAACAAACAAGAAACCTAAGCAGAATTTTGTGATAAATATAAATGTACATGTTTTTATAGGGATCGTATGGCCTCGACCCTGCTCAATTTTCAATGAATTAATCGGCTGAATGGTCCCCGTGTACGCACCAAGTGATCTTGATAAAGTGATATCTTGTGTTCCATCTGCGACGGCCAATCAGTTTCACAAAACGATTTTTGGCAAAAGCTGGAAATTTATCACTAATGATCTAATTTAGGAAATTTTGTATTTCCTAATAATTATAATTCAATGGCTCTCAACGCCAGAAAACAAGTTCGCTTTCCAGAGAACATACTTTCAACTTAAACAACATAAGATTGAAGCTCCAGCAGTTCTAAAATACGATCGTCCTTAATCGCATTTTACCACGAAATGGTTTTAAAATCTGTTCGTCTTAAATTTCTGGATTTTAAAAGAGATCAAGCAAATTCATTATTATGTTTATTTCGTCTTCGGAACAACAGCTGACGGTTAAAAACGACAAAGATTACTGCTGAAACTAGGTACAGTCGCATTTACCAAATTCAGAAACTTGATAAGATGAGATATATGCGAATTCTGACAGACTAAAAGCCAGAATTTTTCGTCTAAAATCAAAAATTTATTAAAGCGAAACCTGTTTAGCTTGCCACCAAAACAACTAACACAGACATAAACAGATCCCTGAGACGACTGCGCTGGAACCCCGTTTTAGTTCAGCGCCTCTGCTTAACTGCGCTGACAAAGCAAGGATATCAGAGAACCATACGGCAGTTTTTTGATTGCGCAAATGCCACGTGACTTTAAACACAACAAAGCTTGCGCTGGTTCCGTGTTTTGCCAGCAGCAGACGTTATAAACAGTCGACAAATTGAAGCAAAGCAAGGAATCAGTTCATGCGGAACCGCAGTAACCTGGGCAGAACTAAATTTAGCCCGGTGCAGGTGGTGTTTACCAATGAGCGGAAACACAGATAAAAACGAATACAGACCCAGAGACACAGGCAGAGGCAGGCTAATTTTTAGGACGGTGTGATGCGTATGCGTGTGCTGCAAAATCGCGATATTCGATCCGCCTGAGCCACGCGGCGCAAAATGCGACTCATCGAAAAACTGGCAGCTATCAATCAACGAAAGGGGCGGGGCTTCTGTGTTTTCGTGAAACAGAATAATGAATAATAATTCAAGGACGCTAGAAGGGGACCAGAGTGTGGATATGATCGATTTAAATGCTAGCGCTGTTCGATAAGGAAACGAAAAAGCCAGACCATATATTAATTGTAACTTAATCGTATTTGTAACTTAGCTCGTTGGTTCAGATTCAAATTAATCATTACATGCATACTAATGTAACGTAAGTCTCCTATTTAGTTGAATTAGCTCTTCTAATTATTTTTGTGGGGGGCTGGCCACAAGGCTAAATGTAGGATTTATGAGGAACAATAAATCTTATTTAAGGATTACACATATTATATAAGAGTTTTATATTTAAGTGGTTTCGTTTGCATTAGTTAGTTTCCAACATTTAGGCCTACAATTGATTTGATTAGTTCGATTTTATAACTGAGTGACTGAGCTTGCTCTGAACCTGCCCCTAAATCTGGTGTTTTGAAGCATGCTACGACACCGCCTTAGTAATAGAACAAGTCAGTATAAGATAATCAATTTTATCCCGAGGTAAAAGTGACATCTGAGGTTTGCATGGGTTATACAAACATCATACAAACTCATCTATGCTCCACCGCTTGCAATTTCTGCTTTGGCCTTTCACTCAAAACTGAAAACATTCCTCTTTCACAGATCCTATTCTGACTCCCTTCTTCCTCTTATCCCTCTTTCCGCTCCAATCCCAAACATCGCCCACCGTAGCTGCCACGCTGTCTCTTTGTCTGGCTCTTGGATCTTGACCCGGAACCGAACACTTTTGCCTATCGATTTTGTTTTGACTGAGAGCCTGTGGATAAGCCGTGACGTGGCTTTCGTTGGGCGCTGCAGAATTCTCGAATTACGATCACGATTACGGTTCTGCACAAGTTTCAAGCTGGGAGCGCTAAACTGGAACTCCTCCTACATGCAGTCTTTCTATACCCAGGGCCCTATATAAAACATACATACATATTGCACCATAAATCATATACATAAACTTTGAAATTGGTAACCGCTTGATACAGACTACTAAGAGACGTTATACTGAAAGCATGATGTTCGGCGCTAAAAAAAATTTCGAATATTATCTTCCATTTAATTTTCCCGCCCCTGGAAACTCCCGACCTATGGCAACTGGCAATACCTAGAGACGTCTCTGTGTAAAGCAAGTAGTCCCAAGTTTTACATCCAAGTAGACAGAAGGTACTATACTAATTATTATACTTGCACCGTATCAAGCTATTGTGTTCTGGCTAAATCATATTGATTTAAATCAGTCATTAGCCTTCGGCCTTTCACTCAAAACTCAAAACATTCCTCTTTCACAGATCCTATTCTGACACCCCTTCTTCCCCTTATCTCTCTCTCCTCTCCAACCCCACATACCACACCTAGTAGCTGCCACGCTCTCTCCGTCTGACTTTTGGACCTTTACCTGGAACCGAACCCTTTTGCCTGTCGATTTTATTTTGACTGAGCGCCTGTGAATAAGGTGGTCCCCGTGACGTGGCTTTCGTTGGGCGCTGTAGAAATCTCAAATTACGATTACGATTACGATTAGGCGCGATTGTGCAGCTGTCAAACGCCCTGAAGATGGCTACTGAATGGCTATTACGTTATGTAGGCCGAATGTTGTTGCTGATAAAGGAAGTGGTAATGATGTATTGAAAATGAGATATTAAAAAATTTGAAATGCAAAGCAGTGGACTGCAGTTAATCGCATACGAATTCTTATGATGCACCGTACGTGGTAAACTTAATTCAGGCTATACATATTATACGTGTGGTAGTACCAATGATCAGCACTGAGATGTTTTTCAATGTGTCTAAAACATTAAGTCTCGGGACTTGGCCACGAGACCTTAACAGGCGAGAACGAGACGAGACCCGAAACGAGACCCGAGACGTCATGACCCAAGACCGAGAGGAGACCGAGACGTTGGCTAATCTGTCCGAGAAGATACCAAGACTAGGGGTTAGGTACGTTTCGAGAACTTCTCGAGGTCGAGAATGTCTCAAGACTGAGAATTCTAGACCGATACTACACCCATGATCCATAGTCCATGGAAAAGTCGCAGTCCGCGTGTATCGTGCATTTTCGACCAACGGCCTGTTTCCACTTTTGGAAATATTAAATAACACCAACGCCCTCTAGCGAATACAATGGATTCTTTTCTAACTGAAAAAGATTTCTGCTACGAAAACAGGCGTGTCATTTGCGGATCTAAACGCAACCGGTAGGCTTGTGTTCCTTGCATTTATTGCTTCAAGAAAGCACGATTGGCCTCAAGAGTATTCGTTTCAAGCAAGTCTCTGGAGATAAAATGAGGACTGCTTTGAGTTTCTGATCCAAGGAAATTCCTCCTATTCGAACTTCGTTCACCTACGGATGAACCGTTTCATATTTATACCGTATACGATATATTGACAAGTAGGCATACCATTCGATGGCGCTACGAATACAGGTCTTTTTGGCAGTACATTAAATAAGCTGTTGACTCGCTAAATTTTCATTTTGTCCAGGAATTCTTTAACTTGCAGAAGCAAATAGGTTAGGAAATTTCAGCAAATTTGATTAAACAATCGTACGGAAAGGATAGTCGTTTGCTGCTCGCTGTCCCGTCTGTGCACAAGATCTGATCTGATCTGATCTGATCTGATCTGATCTGATCTGATCTGATCTGATATAGATATCTATATAGCGCCGTTTTTGTAATGCACGATGGTCGATCTCAGCGGCTTACCTCTTTACGCACTCACAGCGTTGCACCGAACCCTTTGAGGCAAATGCGTTGCACGCAGCCTGTTTTATTCGCTAAGCCCATTCGGCTCTATGTGTAATCATCGCTAGTAACGGCTAGCTTCGTTTGCTACAATGTTGTCGAATTCTACCATAGGAAAGAGTAGCAAGCATGGGCCGGAAAGAGAGGACTAGGCCAAGGAGGGCGAAGGGCTATCGGCCGATGGTCCGTGCTCAGCAGACTGCGGGTGAATCTTCGCTTATTATTTCGACGGATTAACGACTTTTCAAATTGTTTTATTCGAACGTTTCTTATTGAAAAACGGAGAGGAAAATTAAAAGAAAATTCGCCGAAGGTTTTCGTTTTTACCTATGGAAATGTTGTGCCAGCGCAGACGAAGGTCGGTTTTGATTTGATTTTTAGACTTTTCGACTTTTGTAGAATATAGATTGGTATTTTGTATATGTGACTTTATTGATTTGATTATGATTTGTTACCGCAGATGTGCAGAATGTGGTGTTAATTTATGGGGCACTTGATTAAGAATTGTGAATTATGTTACACGAGGTCTTCTTGCGTTGATTATGTGGCGCCTTTATGAGGCCAGATTTAGTTGACTCTAGGTTGAGGTTAAGGAATTAAGTTTCACTCTAAACAGCCTTCTAATCTAAATAAATTTATTTGCAAGTCGTGTTCTGTATTTTGAAACTTAATAAGTTCGTGTAGTTGATTTTGTTGATAATCATTTGACCCCAAGCTAGTCATCCGAGAGATTCTATAACGGTCGGTTCTAACTAATACGGAGAGGCAAGCTTTCTTTTTTGCGAATCTTGTTGTGACCTATATATGCTTCTGTAAAGTACTTCCATAACATTGCTTTGCTTTTGAATGGCCCCACATAAATTGTCGTTTTTAAAATTCTAGATTTTCATGTGATCCGTGGCAATTGGTTAAAATGTTTGGAGTTTGTATTTAAGCCAAAAGATCATCATGTTAAGGATCTAGCATCGAGCTACCTTGCTCACTGATGCATTCCATTTGTGCTAAATCCTACCAGGACAAGCTTACCAGATCAGCCTCCTCAGGCCAGCTGTTTGCTCCAACTTGCCAAAAAAGACTTGTGGTTTTTGTGCCTTTTCACATGCTGGTCCACCTCTACGGAATTCACTACATGTACCACCAGCTTTGAATGACACTTTTTTCTTTCATTTCATTTCACAAACAATTGAAGACTTATCTTTTTCCAGCTACCCACACTTTTGAGTTGAATTCATAAATTAGCATGATTCAAGTATCTGATTAATAATGATAATGATAATGAAAATAATAATTACTAATGTTAAGGCCCTTGCATTAAGTGATATTTTTTGACCGAAACAAATACCTTATCTTCAGGTACTGAATTGAGCCAAAGCCTAGGTAAGGTATTCTTTGACATCACCATAGGCATGATTTTTGGGTGGGGTATGGAGGTACCCATACCTCCTACTTTTTGGAATGGAGTGTGTACACCCCATTGTTTAAAACTATGAATAAATAATGCCAGTTAAGTTTAGTATGAGCTTGGAATTCTCAAATGACTTGTTATACTATTAGTGGAACAATAATTAATAGGTGAAAGGGGAAAGGAGAGGAGAGCTTGGCATCCCCATATTTCTAGAAGAAAGTTACGCATTCACTTTGCCCTCTCTTTCTTTGTCTTGCCTTCCTTTGATCTAGCCTTATCTGGTTGGCAGTTGAGGTTAAATTACGTTTCAGTGGAGTTCCTATTTACCCTCCATGCATCAGCATGGTCTGCTCATTGGTTAGTGTGGTCGGAATTCGAAAAGATGTGAATTTTTTACAGTCAGAACCTCAACAAATGGTTTCTGGATATAGTTGGCCACTTTTGAGAACAGATGTCAGCTGCGGTCCTCGTCGAGGAATTCATCGAGGTCTTCCGCACAGTTTGGCAAAAGCTCTTTGTCGATTGCTGGACCCACTGCATGGAATAGCCTTCCAGACCATGTAAAGAATGCTTCTTCCTTGGATACTTTTAAGAAAGGACTAAAAACAATTCTGTTTAAATTGTCGAATGACTGCAGTTAATTTCTTGTATTGTCGCTTGAACTCTTGTACAGTGGCCTATTTTTGGCCTCGGCCGCGTTAGGGCGCTACAGAAATTGTCTTATTATTATTTTTATTATTACTATTATTTGTCCAGTGGTTGTGAAATGTAATGAGAATGGTTAAGCCAAATACAAATCTGTGTGATGACTTTGTCTTCAGTCTCTACTTCAGACTTCAGAACATTTTCTCTCTCTCTCTCTCTCTCTCTCGCTCGCTTGCTCTCTCTCTCTCGCTCTCTCTCCTCTCTCCCACACTCCCTCCTTGCTCCCTGTCCTTTCGTCCATCCGTCTGTCGTTCAGTCTATCTCTGTATGCATGTGTGAATGTGAATGTACGTTTCTTTCTCCCTTACTCGTGGCTTCCAGAGACAGGTAGAAACTTTATGGGGCCAGAACTGATGTTTAGACAGAATCATTTAGGCTGTGTACGAAGAATAGAATGGCAGACTGACAGACAGGCAGGAATTCATCCTTTTAGATCACAGTAAGAGAAAATTTATCATTTTTCCACGCAAACTGGTTGCCATGGATACAAATAGGTCGTACATCAACATCCAATTATCTTGGTTTTGCCGGAATTCCTGTGAAATTATAAATCAGAAGCAGACGTAGAAAGACAGACACACGGACACAAAGTTATAGGAAGACAGACTGAGACAAAGGAAATGGTAGAGATCTAATAGTTCTCCACTGAATTTTGGGTATAGGGGATGCGGCAAAATGTGTAGGAAGTAAAGGTCGGTAGATGGCGTTCGGAGGATGCTCAGTGTGAGTCAACAGATTAAATTCCAAGATGTTAATCGTTGTATGTTGAATCTACTATTTTACTATGTTGGGTTGGGGTAAGTGATGGGAATGAGTGAGTGGGGGAGACAGGCAGACAGACATACACAGTGAATGCGACTTTGAACTATTGACCTTTTGACCTGTAAACCTTGCTCTCTGAACCAGCAGTCGTGAATCCGGCGACAACAGATGAGCGTCGGAGGGCAAATATTGGTGGCCGGCTAGGCTGGAATTCATTATAGGCCCTTATTATCCACCTCCTCCCTCCGCACACAGCCTCCACCCACTGTGGACGAAGTAATCGCCTCCACCGGCTAATGCTGGCTTTCCCAAGGCGGGGACAGACTGACAGACAAAAAGAAAGACAGAGAGAAAGCAGGGAGAGTTAGCGACGGACTGTCGGATGTGGTGTTTGTTTCTCTGGATATCCATAAGATACGTTTAAGTGTGTCTTGTGAACATCCTCCTTCTTTGCCTTATAATTTGTGGTGTAATATCTTTGAGAGATGGATGATAAGATGACACCAGTGATGATAATTGCCATAATCATCCATCATCATCATCATCATCATCATCATCATCTGTAGCGTTACACTAGTCTTACCCTTCATCAAATAGTAGCGAATACCATTTACATTAAGAAAAGTTACAATCTGAATAACTTCAGTCTTTGAATAGAGTTTGAGAAATTATTTCAGCCACACATAAAGCAGTAACCTCAATCAACCTATTCAACACCAGTTAAACTAAGTCTATGGCTCTTATCAATCTTGCTGAAAGGCAGTAATGTGAGATTTCCTTTACAAGAGACGGCATCGGCATCGCAAGAAGGTTTCTTGCATCGGATGTGATAAGGTTAAACTCGAATTTTTAAAGTTCCATTCACAGTTTGACAAACTCTGCTTTGGCAGGAACTAAATTTTTATTATAGTCAGTCCACATGTTGATCATTAGAAGCATAACCTCCAGAAAGCAAAGATCCTTTTAACAATTCCTTGCTGTTATTCCGTATGCACAATCATTGAGTCACTGGTAATTTCGACGTTTCCAAAATCCACAGTATCACCCGTTCGACCTTTAGACCGATCAATACTCAACTAAATGTCCATTTCAACTGTTATATTATTGTAATGTAGTTGCACAAAGTACTCGATGGTCAAGGTTTTAATAACATTCAATTCGTCTAGTTCACTTGAGGAATAGTCAACCGCAGTCAACCGATTTGCTTAACGGTCGTGACGTCCATAGCGTTCGTTTTCTTTTCAAATTACTCCTTGCTCGATCTTAATTTGACGTAACGTCATGGGTTTCTATAGTGACTGGTTACATCAGTAATTCCGTAATCATTGTCTTCAGTTGAACCATTAGACTGCAGTCTTGCCTTATCGTAATCGTGATCTCGAGATTTCTACAGCGTCCAACGAAAGCTAAGTCGCGGGAACCTGCTTATTCACAGGCGATCAGCCAAAACAAAATCGATAGGCAAAAGGGTTCGGTTCCAGGTCAAGATCCAGGAGTCAGACAGTCGGACGGCTACGGTGGATGGTGTTTGAAGCAAGAAGAGGAAGAATCAGGATAAGATTTTTGGAAGTGTTTTCAGTCTTGAGTGAAAGACCTGTGCAGAAACTGAAAGAGGTGAAGTGTTGGTGAGTTCGTATGATTGACCAGACAACTGTCGCAATTCTGGCGGGAGTTTATTCCAAAGGGTTGGGGCAGCTATGGCTATGAAGCGATTTCCAAATTTTAAGGATGAGGTGTCGGGAGGGCGAAGAAGTGTTAGGACAGATGAGGAGCGGGTTGAACGGAGTGGTTGGATAGTAAATAATTGACGAAGATAGGAGGGTTGGGAGGATTGAAGTGTGTTGTAGGTGAGGGATAAGACTTTGTACTCTATTCATTCTGGTATTTTAAGCCAGTGCAGTGATTTGAGAACAGGGGTGATGTGATGGTGTTTGGGGGTTTTGGCGACAGCATGAGCGAGAGCATTCTGGATAGCCTGAAGGCGGTTTATCTGGGTTTTGTCAATATTGAGGAAAAGTGAATTGCAGTAGTCATGTTTTGCATGGACTATGGATGTGGCATTGGTAGATGCGGTTTTGAAGTCAAGCCTAGGGCGGATTCTGCGAAGGTCGCGGATAGGCATAAAGCAAGAGCGGGAAAGGTGGGTGACATGATCAGAAAAAGTAAGGTTCTGGTTGATAATAACACCTAAATTACGGACAGAAGTTAGTATTAAAGGTGTGGGTGGAGGCGGAGTCTAGGCTGAGGGAGACAGCGGGCTCAGGAATTTTCTTGAGCTGGTCACGTAGGCCTATAAGTATAAATTCAGTTTTAGATGGGCTCAGGCATAAGAGATTAGATGTCATCCAAGAGGAGATTTGTTTAACCACGCAAAGAAGATGATCTATAGACTCATTGAAACAATTCGGAGAGAAAGAGATGAATGTCATCAGCATAGAGGTGATGGTCAATGGTTGCCTTAGTGTGTGTTGTGTGTGTGAGTGTGTATATATATATGTATATATATATGTATATGTATATATATATGTATATTACATAATTACATTTTATCTCTGTGGTGCCGAATATTTATGTTAAAGGTGCCATTTTAATTTAATCTCAATTATTTTAATTATATAATGAAATTCTTAAGTAAACAAGTTATTTGACGTCAGTGAAATTGCTACATCGTCGTCATATCAGCACGATGGTGGTTACTGTAAGAAAGTTTTCAGATTAAGAACGAGACAGACGGATACAGACAAACACACGGCCAGAACGTGTACAGACAAACACACAGACGTGTAGCGGGACAGACCGAAGAAGAGGAGCAAAAGGAGGAAGGGATTGTTAAGGTAAAGTAAGTCGGCCATGTGTTTGCCATTATCAGGATTTCTCCTCTCCCATGCCAGTTCCCACCCTTTCTGCCGAATGAGGGAGGGGGAGAGGGAGGGATGGAAGGGCGCACAAACGGAGTTTGGGCTTATGTGATGATAGGAGGAAAACGGAGGAGGAGAAGGCGCCAGGGAGGACAGAGGAAGAAGGCAGCTGATTTGAGGATGATTCGAAGGAAGGAAGGAAGGAAGGAGGTGGAGGAGGAGCAGGAGGAGGAGTAGTAAGAGGAGGAGGTGGAGGAGCAGGAGGAGGAGGAGTAGGAAGAGGAGGAGCAGGAGAAAGAAGAGGAAGAGGAGGGGTTGAAGGAGGAGGAGGAGGCAGCGGTGGCGGACAGTGTGTATATCCTTGTGTGTGTGCGTGAGGACAGTGAGCTGATTCCCTCCAGGGGTCCATGGTTGCTGTCAATGGCTGGGTCGGTTGGCGCCAGTGTCTTTCGGTCGGTCGGCGGTCAGCAGGTGCTGTCGTCATCTAGGAGGCCATGCTTCATCCCACCATAACCATGTGTTTCCCACGGATTGCTACGCCACCCCCCACCCTATTGTGCCAGTCACTTGCATGCTACTAAACCCAGTTAAATATCGTAATCAAGTATGGGGCTGGCTGTTTGGCTGGCTGGCTGGTTGGTTGGGTGGTTGGTTGGTTGGCTGGCTAAATGACTTCTAGTTTGACTAGCTGACTGGCTGACTGACTGACAGTTTTCTGCAAAATTTCAGTTTTGCACCCCTCTCTCCCTCCCTCTCTCCCCCTTGGCTGTACTCTCTGCTTCTCTCGCTTCCTGATAGGAAAATTGGGTCCAGATGAGCTGTTTCTTGTGGCAGAGGAAGAGAATGGTGGCTGGACAAGCGGAAGAATCCCGAAAGACATCCAGGGTCCTTCTAGAAAGAAGTAGAAATCCAGAGGGAATGGTATCTTCGTCACCTCATCGCTCAAGTCAACCGCGGAACTTTGACTTCCACTGTCTCCTTAAATTGTGTTTTTCATTGTAGGTATGTTTGTCTGTGTATGTATATATGTATGTGTGATGATAGGAGGAATGTATGAATGTACATATGTATGTACAGCCCTTTAGAACCTGACAAAAAATCCCTAGGCTTGGCTGTCTAGCTAATCGAAACAGATGTGACTCATGGGATGCTGAAAATGTATGATGAACAGAGTCAAAGGAGACATTGCGATGTGCTCTAGAAGTTTTGTTCTTGTTTAGGTTCTAGTTCTGATGTGCTCCACATCCACAATGCCTATTTTCAAGAAAACTTCGTCGTCTGACGCTTCTTCATTGTTCGATGTCCATCGAAGGGCGTTGCACCAGTGTCGCTCCATTTTTCTCAAGGACCTTCACCTCAGTCAGGTCACTGTTTACATGTCCCTTCATGACAACAGTGGCCTCGTCCCTGATCACCATGACAACGCCGGCGCCACGGCAACGCACGACGAACAGGTGGCCCAGTTCTTGGACTTACTTGAGATGAGAGGTCAAAGGTCGTTTGGCGTCTTCCTAGATTACCTGAAAGAGAACCAGAAGCATTTGCATCTTGTGTTGGAAGAGACAGTCCGGTCTATTGTCAGCCTCCGCAACATCCACAGAGGTGCAGAAGCAGCTGGAGACCCCGAAGGAGATGCTGTGATGAGTGGGGAGACAGTGCGCCGACTGCTTCAGCGCAAGAAGGACAAGAGCCGGAAGACGAACTCTGACCCCAGTGGGGGCGAATCGACTCACAGCCGCAACACAAAACATGGTGATGCTGACGACGATGATGATGGTGGTGGTGGTGGTGGTCTTCACAGTTACATTGACTGCTACACAGTTGCGACAAGAGGGCGCCAGCAGATGGAAACCTGGATAAAACACGACAAGACACGGAAGGACTTCGACCAGAAAGATGAAAAGCTCTTGATGTGTGTTCTTACATCGGATGCTCTCTTTCATAGGATCGATTTATCTTCTGATGGCTGGAGCACCATTCCAGATGGTGTTCGAATTCCGCTAAAGAAGTGCAGTATCTACGTCTGTGAGAAGCAGAGGGACCAGCATGTATCAGAGTCATGTGGTAAAACCACCAGCGGAGACAAGGTCCAGCAGGGTGAAATGAACGCGACATCAGCGGGGTCTTGGGGTGGTGGTGGTGGTGGTACGAGAAGTCAGCTGCCTCCACCTGTGCCTCCAAAACCAAGTCATCTGCCTTTAATGGGGTTGAACAGGGGATTGGCAAGGGCGAGGATGGCGGAAGTGGAAGACAGAAGCGCAGTGGTAAAACCAGCTGCTCCTAAGCTGCCTCCTAGTCTGCCTCGACCATCTTCAGTCAACTGCAGACCAAGTGGGGGCATTCTACCAACCCAGGGGAAGGAGAACGAGAAGAAGACACCAGATGCCAATGGAAAGCAAGATGAGGTAGTGAGAATGGAGGGGAGGGCGGAGGAAGAGGAAGGGGAGTGTTGCCTTGACTACAATGTCAGTACGTGCAGTGCTTCGGACTTGGCCTTTGACCCTGGCCAGAAAGAGGAGGTCTCCGGTGAGTGTGAGTGCTATGAGCCGATTGGTACATGTGTGGAGGAAGAACTCGTTCCCTTGGGCTCGTTGTTTTCCCCTCTTCCGACATACAGCACTGTCGACCTGGAAAAGAAGACCAGCCGGAAAACAACAGAAGGAGGAAAAATAGAGGAGGTGAGGGTGGAGGTCTTGGCCGAGGATGGGCAGATCGCAGTGACCAGGAAGGAGAAGGAGGCGGCCAAAATTCCAGAGAAGTCTCCCGTGGATTCCGTGCCTGACGAAGCATCTCCCTTCTCCGTGGAATCTGAGATGAAAAGGCGACAGAACGGACACGATTTAACGGCGGCACAAGTTGTTGGTGATCCTCCTCTTCCAGTGAAACAGCTTTCGAATCTAGGTCTACGAGATGACGAGGAGGAGGAAGAGGAGGAGGAAGATTCGTCTGGCAGCAACTCGTACTATGAGGATATTGATGTCCACAGTCATGATCTGTCAAACTCCAGCACATCGGCTGGCGTCAACATCTACTTGGATCCACAGGTGAGACAAAGGACATTTAGCCAGAAGAGAAATCATCTAGCGAGGATTAGAGAGGATCTACACTCACCCCTGTGCAAACTCATCCACAAAGGATCCCTTTTAATAACAGAAGCCCAAGACGCCTGTCCATTTGAGATTCAGTCAAAGGAAGCCAGTGTTCAATCAAGTGAATCCAGCATTATTCAGCCTACCAGAACCAGTATGCACTCAACTATGCAATCTGATATTCAGCCAACCAGAACTAATGAACATCCAAATGGTTCAGCCATACAGATCTCTACATCCTTGGATGAACCTAGCTCCAAGTTGAATGTGTGTGACCCTCCGTCCAAGCGTGATCTCTTGGAGCATTTGCGTGGCACACGTTTGGCCTACGACAAGGACGGTCATGCCCTCTATGTTCCCCTTCACCTGCTCAAGAGATATGGTGAACCAGACGACGAAGCCTGGTTCTACCCTCTGGAACTGACCTCGCGTCAGGCCACCCTTTTCCTCAGGGCCGAAAAACTTGAAGGCTGCTTCGTCGTCTACCGGACTCCATTCTGCTCTCCTGGAGTTGCCTACAACCTGTCCGTCTGCCTGGAAAGCGGTGATGTTGTCCACTACCACGTGGTGGAGAACATCCACGGTGACGTCATGATCGAAGGACATGATCACACTTTCATGACAATCATTGATCTTGTCAATTACTTCAGTCGCAATAAGGCTTCACTCGCTACTCGACTGAGGCGCCCTTTGAAGTACGCCCATCTCCCGATCAGCCCCGGATTCCACTATGACCTCAGGTATGAACTGGAGCGCAGGGAACTCTCACTCACTGGAATCATCATTGGCCAGGGTAACTTTGGAGTGGTCTGTGCTGGAGTATACCGTAACCAACGGGTTGCGGTCAAGGTCCTTCAGCAGACAGATGGAACTCTGACTGACGAGGATGATTTTCTCGAAGAAGCCAAGTCTTTGATGGGACTTGGCCACGAACACATTGTACGGTTGGTTGGGGTCAGCTGCACTACGCGACCTTTCTTCATTGTCACTGAGTTTGCTTCAAAGGGATCCGTCAAGGAGTGCCTTCGGAACGGAAGTGTTTCCTGTGACAGCCTGGAGGTCCGTTTTGATATCTGCAATCAGGTCAGTCAGCCAACTGATTCCTGCTCAACAAGACCCAAATGTGTGTCATCAGAAGCCTAAAAAGTGGGGCATTGAAGGCCCGGATAGCATGTCATCTCAGGCCCAGGAGGTAGGGTGTCTAAGGGCCAAAATTAATCTAAGGTTTAAAGACACAACTGCAAAAGGCCAACTAGTTGGGCATCTGAGGCCAATAGTTGTGGAGTCAAAAGGCTAATTTTAGGGCACAGTTGTTGCTTGATTGTTTATATGGACCTGTTGACTGGAGTTTTGCTAATGGGATACAGTGGAGGAAGGAAGGATGAAAGGATAAACGGACGAACGGATTGTGGTGGGGAAGAAGGCTTGGGAAAGAAGCGAGTGTAGGAGTGAGTGATAGATTGTTGTTCAGCAGTGTTTATTTTGAATGTAAACAGACTGTGAACATCTGATTTAGACCGCTTCACCACCTCCCACCCCATTTCTGTCTCTCTTCCTCCTACTCTCTCTCACTTCCTCTCTGTCTGTTTCGTTGCCTGATGCCGTTTCCTAGTTGAGTTGTGTTGTTGCAGATGGTATCTGCGATGACTTATCTGGAGGGCCTTCGATTTCTGCTCCACCGAGATCTAGCATCGCGCAACTTCCTTCTTACAGACGACTTCTGCGTCAAGTTGGCCGACTTCGGTCGTGCGCGTCTCGTTACGGATGACTGGTTCGAGGCACCGCGCAAGGAACGCGTATGTATCAAATGGGCGGCGCCAGAGGTCCTCATCGATTCCCACTACAGCACCAAGTCAGACGTCTGGGCAATGGGAGTCGTGCTGTGGGAGGTCTTCTCCCGGGGAGAGAGACCCTACTCGGGTCTCTCCGGGGAACAAACGGCCGTCTATGTAGTCGAAGGAGGAAGGCTAGACAGGCCGCAAGCATGTCCACCGGATATTTACCAGATGATGCGCAGTTGCTGGAAGGAGGACCCACGAGACAGACCGACCTTCCAAGAACTCTTTGAAAAACTCCGCAACAAATCTAGCGTCTACTTCGCGCCAATTGAGTCATTGCAGAATCAAAAGCTGTCGACAGTCACCGACTCAAGTCAAGCCACGTCGTCCAAACCGACGACTCCTTGTTCTACAGCCAAGCTGCGAGTGGTCCACACCAATGAAAAGAAAGCGAATAAGCTTGGCAGTCCAATAGAAGAGGAGCACAGGAACAGCGTGGAACTGCGACTGCTAGGGTACAGAAACCGCGCTGGTACATCATCCTCCGAAGCATCCATCGCTAGCGGCAGTGGTTTTTTGGACGTGGATCGTGAGGAGGACCTGACGCGCAGTGACCGCATCCGCAAGAGCTTTCGGAGCCTCATGAAGATAAGGACAACAAAGAAAAAGAACGGAAGCAAGATGGACGTTGCTATTGCAACAAGGACTCCCACTGGTGGTAGTGTCGGACGCCGCGAATTAACGACAGCCGAACTTTGACTCTTGACTCAGTTGAATTGATCAACTCCTAGGTTGCTATCGTCTTGTAATTTTGTGAGGAGCAAGATGAGGAGGAGGAGAAGGAGGAGGAGGAGAGAATGGAATGAGTGGTGAAGGAAGATGCCGAGAAGGAAAGAGAACAGGAGGATGAGGATTTCTGCTGATAGTAAAGAAATTACCAAAGATTCCAGAGGAAGAAAGATTCTGATACAAAAGTTCTTTTCCCTAGTCAGATACCTTTTCGAGAGAAATTTTCTCCTTTGAACTAGGGCTGGGTGAGACGAGACCCCAAAATGTCATGTGGGGTTCGGAGAGCAGAACTGAGAGCAGTAAGGCTGATGTAAGGGAAGATTTCAACTGATACTGAGTTGACATATAGTCTTAGTCAAGGTCATAATCAGTGGCTTTGGCAGTTGGACACTTTCAAATGCTGTCAGAAGCCTTAGATTCCAACAAATTCATTAATTTTTTTCTTATTTTAAGGTTTTTTGTTTTTCTGAGGTGTTAATGACTAAGATTCAGGACCTAGGTTGTTCAGTTGACAATCATCATTATTGTCACAGTCATATATGTCATCATTACCATTGTTGTTGTCATCATTGTAATCATAATTGGGCCAGTAATTTACTCAGAGTCAGTCCATTTTAGTGCAGTAAAATATTTTAATTATTTAAGGATTTTTTCAGTTGATGTGCAAAATCTCTTTCTACATTTAGTCGTCATTGTCCTGCATTTGTTTGCAGTCATTGATTTCGTTATTGTTATTATTATTATTACTATTTATGCATTTATTAAACACCACTGTATATCAACTAAGCACCAGTCGATTTCGTCTGTGGACAGTTGAGGTCTTTTTGCTGTTTTCCATTTTAGTCAATTTAGAACCTACTCTGAATGGAGGATTTTGTTTGGCTTAGGAACAGACCTCTATCAAATAATGGCCACCGTTTTTTTAACATTACTAGTTGTTCTTAATTTAGTATTTTTATGATTAGATAGGACATTCTGCAAATTTAGGAAATTTTTATGTTAACTTTGTTAAATGCCTTAGTAATGTTTTGACTGTGTGATGCATCTGAGTTACTAAACAAGTTTTTTGCATGTTTGTTATTGTAGCCTAATTATTACAAATAAAACAAGAAATGTTTTGATATTTTGTTGCAAAGTGACAAATGTTTGGACGAAGACAGCATACAGAGCCCAAAGAGTCGTAAAATTAATCAATGTAATCTAACCTAGAGAGACTTCAATAGCACCACTATATACATGTACTGTATGTCCATAATATCGATATAGCTATATAGAACTTAATCTGTATAATTACATCTATGTACAGTATTCAGCCATACTCGTATATGCGGTCCAACCAGGCTTCGGCGAAAGCGATCAGTTTTGAAGCGTTAATGAAACGTTCTCTCAAAGTGTGCCTAATGAAAAGATGCCGATGTAGAAGACTCGTCCAGGTGGCCCAACCACAGAGCAGGCCTGACATTCACTGTCGAAATGCGTGCCAAGGGACAATCAAACCGCCCCGGGGCGTCGAGTCAATGGTGGATTGTAAAGACAGATCATGAGACGACAAAAAGCTGTTTCTCACATAGACGTATTACCCAAGTGGCAACGCCATACCCAAATTTTAAATACAGTGCACTACTGGATGCAAATGTACATGATTTTTTATAGCGACCGTGTGGCCTCGACCCTGCTTTTGTTTCAATGAATTTGTCCGATTCCTTCACCACCGCTGCCAATTGAATGGACTTCACGCCATTTAAGGTCCCCGCGTAGATACTAATCCAAATGTATCTACAGGATACATTCATCAATACGTATTTCTTGGTCAGTTATTTAGGGGAGCGAATAGTAGGCACTTCCGAATTTTATTCCGAAGTTTGAAAACGCTGTGCAAACATCTCTAACTTAAAACTTACTTGTTTCAAATTTGTTATCCACTATAGGCTGCCGTGCGGCGTGACCTGGAAATTGACCTGATTGTGGCTTGGTTTTGGTGTGCCATCGGCTGATGCCTTGTACATTAGACACCGGCGCATTAGAAGTTGCTTATTATTATTATTATTATTATTATTATTATTATTATTATTATTATTATTATTATTATTATTAGGCCTATTATTATGCCTATACCTAACACATTCAATCATAAACTCAAGATTTCCGCAGTTAAGATTATTTAAAATGAAAGTCATTGAAACTAATGCCTACAAATTTATTAATATTTACGTCTTTTGGAAACCGACAGAAAGGCGGTTCTGAATTTTCTCCGAATTTCTGAAATTTCAGCACCTAACATCGCGTCTGTCAAGCTTGTCGAACTACATAGAGAAAAGCGTTTACTTGTTAGCGCAAAGAGGTCGCCATACTTCAAATTTCAAACCGGATATAGAATCATAGTGCACGACTTTCTATTCCTCTCGATATATTTTCCTTGCTTGTTTTTTCGTTTGAAAATATGCTTTTTGGATTTTTTCAAAAAATCTGCTTGGTTTTATTTATTTAACCTGATCGGATATCAGCTTGTAAAATTTGATAGGTGAGATTGTGTTACTTTGTCTGGTGCCGGTTTTTCGTCGTAATCGTAATCGTAATCTCGAAATTTCTACAGCGCCCAACGAAAGCTAAGTCGCGGGAATCATATTATTCACAGGCGCTGAGTCAAAACGGAATCGATAGGCAAAAGGGTTCGGTTCCATAGAATGGTGATCGTCACCGAATGGGTAGCTCTATGGATGACTGAATTTATATAGAGCCGTATGATAATCCACTCTCCTTACCTCCTTATTGCAACAAGAAGGAAGCTTTAAGTAATGGTGTAAGTACATACGTTAAAGCGCTATTTAAGTTTTTAAGTTTGGTAGATCATGTTTTCGTAATTCTCGGTCTCCGGCTTTTCTTATGAGTCGGGAAAGCTTAGCGAATGCTTACTGGTTGTCATTTGTGGGCCAGAATTTCGAAATTAAGGAAAACTGAGGAACATTTCGAAATTATTTTTCTAGATTTGCAGATATGTGTATTTTGAGCAGAATGAAACGGAAGGCTGCTCGAGTTGCCCTCAAACTCTTAGTTACAAAGTCGCCGGTTTCAACGTGCACCAAGAAATCAATGATCAACCAAATTATTCGGGAAAAGGAAAAATATAAAAGGGAGAAAATTCAGACCACAACGGACAAGCACAAAAAACCGAGTAAAGAAATTGCACAGTGGTGTGCCAAGAAAAGAGTGATTGAGAATCGTAAAACGTCGAAGAATTCTTTGCATACATCAAAAGTGGCTGAATTGAATTCAGAGGAAGAAGAGGAAGAAACTGATAACGATGATGAGGAGGAGAAACTGTTGAGAAAGAGATTTAAAAAAGGTACTTAAAGTCTGGTTCCATAAATACCATTCCATAAATCAGTTACTTTACAAATGCAGTAAATGTTACTCGAATTGTGATAGAAAATTTGTATGGCATCACTTTCAGAGAACAGTCAAACATGCTCTGTACGCTAGCCTATATGACGTTAAAGTCGCTATTAACAAAAACTTAATCAGTAAGGAAACAGTGCTCATATAACTAGACGTGCCATCAATGACAGGCTTCTGCATATGCTCAAAGTGAAAAACCAGATTCCAGTCCAGAGTTGACAGTTGACAGCACTGGGATACCCTCAGTCTGTAAGACTTGTAGGATTATGAATTGTAGGTCTTCATGAAGAGCACTCTGTGGGTAGTGATATAAAAAACTGCCTAACTACAAAGTTGTGCTATGATGAGGTAATTTTTGGATGCTGATATAAATTTGGGGTCGATGCCTCTAACTGCTTCATGTCAGAATCCACATTATAACAGAGCTTGTCACAAGGAGGTTTTGGGTTACAACACACAAGACCGCAGTCTAATGCATCATTTACACCTTGCAGCGAATGTCTTCTGATCAATTATGCATAGAAGTACACCAGAGACTCATTTAAACATGCTTAATTATAATGACAAATTCTGATATAACATGGTCAGAGACATGGATCTCAAAGTGAGTGTTGCTGTAGAAAATAAACTGCTTAAAACATGACCTCATTATAAGGCTGTTTTTGATGTGGCTCCCAAGGACAGCATTATAATGACTTTCTAGTGTAGTTCTATACTGTAAAAGGCTCTTTATAAATGTGATAATCCATTCCAATCTATACTGAGAACTGTTGACTAGCATTTGACATGAGCTGTGGACAATTTCTACAAACAGGGATAAATGGTTTCTCACTGGCTTATTGCGGAATGAATTTGTTTTCTTGAATCTTTTGCAGATGGCAGTTGGTCCAATTCTATGCAAAACGATTTATCTCGTATTCAGCTTAGAAATCAACGGTCAGTTATTCCACTTCACAGTTTGAGCACAGTTATTTGTCTTGCATAGTTTTGCATACGTTTTGCTTAAATATTTTGCATATATTAGTATATGTCTTGAATATGTATTAGCTTATCAGTTGAATATGTATGAGCATGTGGATTATATACACTGTGTCCGGAAAAATTCCAAGGCTTTACGGTAAATATGAAAATAATTAGTAAACATTAATCGATTTTTAAAATTCCAAAAACAGTTTAATCCTGAAATATATAATTACCAACAAAATTCTTTGTAATTTATTAACGGCCCCCGTTTAAAATTACGTCACAGTGACGTATTTGAATTTTATATTTTGTAAAGAAAGTTGCTAGAAAAATAGCGTTCAGCGAGGAAGACAAAATTGTTATAAAATTTTTACACCAAAACAACAATTATAGTGCAAATAATATTTCAGGATTAAACTGTTTTTGGAATTTTAAAAATCGATTAATGTTTACTAATTATTTTCATATTTACCGTAAAGCCTTGGAATTTTTCCGGACACAGTGTATTAGCGTGTGTCTTAGCATGTACATATTGGCACATGTTTTGCCTGTGTGCAATGATGGGGTGTATTTGGTTCCTAGGCGTGTGACGCGGTCAGCTGTTCGCTTGCAGCCCAAGTTATCGACATGGCTGCTCCAGCAGAGACGCTGTCTGCGTGACAGAGACACACGTCTCTTACGAAACATGATCAACTGTGATGGTCGACAAACAGGAGGAGGAAAAGGCAATGAGGGAGCAGGAAGGAAAGAAGCAAGAGGAAAAGGAGTATCGGGAAGAGGGAAAGAGGGCAGTGGAAAGGGAGGAGCAGAAGGAGAAATGGAGAAGCCTGGGTCAGTCAATGGAGCAAGAGAATCAGAAGAGGAGAAAGGGGAGGATGCCTTGCGATTGGGTAGAGAGTTACGGAGGCAGAGTTGCCATGGTAAAGTGGAGAATGGGGCGCGGAAGAGAGAGCTGGTTGTTGAGGTCTGTCGAAGCGAAAATCAGTTACAATGGTTGAATTTCAATGATAGAAGAATTTCAAAAGCATCTGACATGAAGAAACCAAACAGGGCTTCAAGAGAGAGGAGTTTGAGGAGAGACAGAAGGTCAGAGGTCAGAGAGAGGCAATTAGAGGGTGGTCATGTGGGGTGGGAGAACCAGAAGCTGGATGATGTTAGATTGTTGGACGAGAATCAGCTAGAAGAGGAGGAAAAAGAAGAGGAGGGGAAAGAGGATAAAGAAAAGGAAAAAGAGAAGCCAGGGGAGGTGGAGATGAGTTTTGCTATTTTGCGAGGTGTTTCGGTGGCTTTGACGGACATATCTCATCAAACCAAATCGAAATCGGAGGAGCAGGCACGGCTGGAAGAGAAAGAAGACAAATATTGTAGATCTGGGAGCAGTGGCAAATTAAATATATCTGGAAAAACACAGAGGGAGAATGACTCTACTAAAGTTAATAGCCCTGCCAAGGACATCAACTCTGATGGTATGGAGGTCATCATTGACAGTGATGATGACAATAACTGTTGGAAAGGTCCCAAAGATGATGACGATGTCATCTGCTTATCATCATCAACACAGAATCCATCTTCAGGTGTGAGGTTCCACATGAATGGATCGCATATGTGGACACGCTGGAACAGATCAGGGTCGCTGCCACAGTCCAGCACACCTGCGGATGAGTCAAGCATTCAGCTGCTGAAGGATTCCATGATGGCATCGACTGAATCCATGAGTCAGATGCCGGCTGTAGACATTCTAGGCATCATCAACAAACTCCAGGAGTCGTTTACCAAAATGAAAAATGACTACGAAAAGAAGCTTCACGAGAAGGTGAGTCAGAAGAAAAAGATTTCCATCAGGTCACATCGTCTCATTTCGTACATTTATAGAGACTTACTTATCCTTAGGTTGCAACTCCTCTGTCTTCTTGGCTAACTCTGGTATTGGAAGATTTATATAGCACCTTTGAAGAACTGACTTACAGGACAAACTTGGAATGTATTTTTGAGTTCAGTCAGGTGTAACTGATGGGGTAGAAGGCTATTCTGCTTAATCAAACTCTTAGGTCAAAGGATCTTCCGGTTTAGGCTATAAAGTCATCAGAATACTTGGGTCATCTCGGCCTGAGAATTCCAGGTGACGTGGCAAGTTCTGCTTGAAAGGTTTTTTTCCTGGGAGTTATTACTCAAGGATTTTTGTTGTTTAGGAGGAACTCATCAGGCGACTCAAAGACGAGCCAAATCTTCAAGTGCTTCGCCTCCGAAATGAACTCGAATGGAAGGTACATCCATGATTCTGTGCAGGTTTAATCAGTCTTCCTGAGCTCTGCCGACTGCGCTAGTGGTTGGTCTGCTGCGTTAATAGTCTTGGGACAAGGGTACAGAAATGCACCTGTTGAACTCGGAAGTGATCAGTTTGCAGAAACTTCCATGCAGCATTCTTCATTCTTACATAAATTCTAATATAATGTGGTCAGACACACATACCCTAAATTTACTTCCTCTATGAGAATATATGGTAAGTTGAACTGCTACCATCCAAGTGTCTTATAGTTATTAATAACAGTGATTGGTTGCTAGCAAGAATAGTGGATTTTGATGAGGATTGCTTGTTTTTTGTTTAGACTCAAGTAATCGAAGAGTTGAACCAGGTAGCGGAGAGAAATGTTGAGATCGAAGCAAAGATCAGTCATCTGCTCAGCGATAAAAAAGTTTGTTCCACGTCTTCTATTTATTTGTTGTTATTTTTTTAAAAATATTTTAATTTGCTATTTAGGATTGCAGCTCTAGTGGTTTAAAAGCAGTGCCTGTGATAAAAGCTTTATTATTATTTACTAACGTAGTCATTAGTCATCATCATTATTATGAATGTTGTTATTATTATGCTTTATTATTGTAATTTGTTGATGAATGTTATTGTAGAAGCATAATACAGGTGGATTGGTTGTGTATCAGTGTGACTTATGGCTGTGTTTCAGGTGTACGAAGCAGAGTTGCAGAGATTGGCACAGACGGCAACAATTCAATTAGGAGATGACGATTTTGTTGTAGTTGAAAATCAGGTCACATCCAGTGAAGAAGGTCAGTGCCGCTTATTTGTTTATTTATTCATTCATTTATTTATTTGAAGCATATATCAGTTGCTTCTTTTCCTGTCTGTATGTATCCTCGTGGATATATTTGTATTTCCTCTAGCCCTCTGTCTGTCTGTCTATCTCTCTCTTTCTAGATCATTCTGTATAGTAGTTGAAGTTGTTAGCCCAAAAGCTTCAGATGACAGTACTTGCATAAATTTGTTAATATACAGATTCTTAAAAGCTGCTATATGAACCGTTTATTTCAGAGGAGGAGGAAGATGGGACAGAGAGGAAGAAGAAGACGAGCGGAGGAGAGGAGGAAGAAGAGGCAGAGGAATATGAGGATGAAGCAAATGACATAGAGAAGTTGTTGATCGGCCTCAAGGAGACTCCAGAGGATGTATCCTTCGCCTTATCATCAGCGCCTCAGCTCAGCTTGACATCTAGGGACAGCATTGTCCCTGAGCCACAGCCTCTGCCGCAGGACGTGAAGGATGCTGTCGAAGATGAGGTGTCATCTTGGCGAAAGGGACGTCATGAGATTCGGAGGCTAGTGACCAAACTGAGTGAGGAAACGAAGGCGGCTGCCATGTTGGAGGCAGAAAGAAGAGAGCGAGTTAAGAGAGAACGACTCAAGGTAACTTACATACAGGAAATTCTTGGTTAAAATATAAAGTTGTCACATAATATTCCGATATGATTACCAAAAATATTGATTTAATGTGTCTTGGATGGAACACAATCAGCATAAAAAAGACTGTTGTTTCCTAGTGTTAAAAGATGTTGATGTGTAGAGTTTTGTTTAGTTTATCCCTGCACAGTCTTTACGCTGCATTTCACTGTCTTTCATCTGAAGCTTATGTTGTCATTGTTGAATATTTGTAGCACCGGTGTCAAATAATATGAAGAAGCGCTACTGCTAGTGTCCACTGACTTCTTTTGCTGTCCATTTAGCACCTGGTTGTCATGGAAACAGATGAAGTGACTGGCCAACAGGTGTGTCGTCGACTGGTGCTTGCATTTCATGATGACAAAAGGAAGATGCCTTGGGTCGAGGTCAGTGTTCAGCTGCTGAACCAACTTAAGCCGCATCAGGTTGAAGGTAAGTCCACTTGGCAGACAGTGAAGATAGATGGGTGGGGACATAAATTATAAATACCTATTATGAATAATTCTCCTCCCCACTTGCTATGGGTAATTCCTGTCCTCAGTTGCTATGAATAATTGCCCTCCTGTGTTGCTATGGATAATTTCCCTCCTCAGTTGCTGTGAATAATTCCTCTTCTCACTTGAAATATCGGGTGATTTGAGGTTTCTTTTGCTTTGCATTTTCCTGATGTCATAATAATGTTACTAGGGATTTATTTAGCGCTTTTATCTAAGTAGTTCGTAAAGGTGTGATATGATGATCAAGTGTTGTTTGGTTTTCTGTGTAGCTGTTGAGTTTATGTGGGATTCGGTCGTGGAGTCGATGGATCGATTGAAGGACGGAGGAAGCGGTTGCATACTTGCTCATTGCATGGGGCTTGGTAAGACTCTGTCGGTAAGTTTAGGCACAACTTCTGCTCTCTTCATTCTCTTTGCTCAGTCAGTCAGTTGTTGTTTGCATATTGGTTTATCTGTTTATAAATTGGTTTGTTTTTTGTAAATTGAATTATTTATCTATGAATTGGTTTGTTTGTTTGCTGTGGAGATTTTTATACATATTTGATACATGTAGGTCATAAGTTTGTTGGAGACTCTGTTGACGAGTAACATTGGGTTCCATCACTGTCTCATCATCAGTCCTCTGAATGCCGTTCTTAACTGGGTCAGTGAGTGGGAGAAGTGGGTTATGCCAGAGATCAGGCCTCCGGTGAGTAAGATTCTCTTTGGTTATGTCAGAAGTGCAAAATGATATAGCACCATTTATGAGCAGCGTTTTTAGAATCCAATTGCTTTATCCAATGTCTTTTACCAGAGTTCAAGTTTTCCTCTAATTTCTGTGCCATAGATTGGATATGGCTGTGGCAGGGAGGAGGAGAAAGAAGGAGGAGCGTAAGATAAGGTGAGAGAAGTATTATCAGCGTCTTTGACCAAAAGTCATCTTCTGCTATTGAGGTGTTTTTTCCGAAGAAATAAGGATTGAAGTTTTGCCCTCGTAAGCTGTGCGCTAGTAATTTATAGTTGTTGTCTTGATGTTGCTGAGGTCTTTGACTTGGCTTCACGTGCAAGTAACCAGAGCAGAGCGGATCTGCTCAACCAATGGTCCAGTGATGGAGGAATACTCATCATTGGTTACTCGCTCTTTCGAATCCTTGTCAGCTATCGTGGAAGAAGTCGACGACTCAAGTCCATCTTTAATAAAAGTCTCATTGATCCAGGTAAGGGGAAGACAGGTTGGCTAGGGACACAACTGGAAAGTGGTTCAAGTGAGTGCAGTAGGGGAGTAGAGGAAAGCAGGGTCACCCGAGACACCAGGTAGTAAATGATCCAGGTGAAATGAGTAGGGAAAGGCAGGGTGGCTAAGGACACACGTAGGAGATGATCTGGGTGAATGGTGTGGGGAAAGGGGTGGTGGCTAAGAAGAAAGGTTAGAGAATGACCTTATCATCTTCACGTTATCTTGATGAATTGCCAATTTTTTGTCTATTTCATATGCATTGTAATCCAGGCAAATCTGGATTTTGCTCTAGATTTAGGCTGTTCTTTGAATTGGAATTGTTTCTTACTCTGATCAAAGGACCGGATCTGGTTGTCTGCGATGAGGGACACATTCTCAAGAATGATTCGTCTGCCATTTCAAAGTGTCTCAACCGCATCTCGACAAAACGACGCATCGTTCTGACTGGAACTCCACTCCAAAACAATCTCATTGAATGTAAGACAACTGCCTGTGTTCTCTATCTCAGATCGTTAAGACTTGGAGCCTTTCCTCCTCTCTCCCCCACAATCTCTGACCCTTCCATGCCCTGCCTCTTAATGTGATTGAATTGTTTTTAAAGAAATTCAGAGATTGGTATGAAATTGGTTTTTATTGTGTTATAGACCTTTTTATTTGCATTAAAGGTATTCCTGTTACATTCAAAATTGTTTTGGTTGCGTTCTGTAGATCACTGTATGGTGAACTTCGTACGACCACATCTGCTTGGAACGAGGGCAGAATTCATGAATCGTTTTGTGAATCCAATCACCAATGGACAGCATCTGGATTCTACTTCAGCTGATGTGCAGCTGATGAAGAGAAGGGCTCATGTTCTACACCAGATGCTCAATGGATGCATCCATGTAAGTGCTTACTTGACAACCATTGCCATGGCTACCCTTTCCTGTTTTCACTTTGCAAGTTTTTATGCTATTGTTCTTTCATATGATTGCTACAGCCCAAGGGTCAGTTGGTCCAGTATTGGTCATTTAGTTGATTAACTGGTCAATAGGTAAATTGATTGACCAGTCAGTGTATTGTTCAGTGGATTGCTGGATGCATGGTTCAATTTATCCAGTCGATCTGTACCTAACTGATTCCATAAATGGTTATTCAGTCTATCCAAAGGTCAATAAGTCAGTTGCTTGACCAATTTATGGTCAGCAGATCCATTGTTGAATTGATCATTTGATCCATTACATAACGGATCCGTTGGTCAATCATTTGATCCATTGTTAGTGGATTGGTGGATGAGGCAGACCACATCGAGAGTGGGTGGATGACATTGAGGAGTGGTGTGGCGCGGACTTGCAGAGACTGGGACATGCGGCTCAAAACAGAATCGAGTGGAGACACATTGTGAAACGGGCATCGGACACCTACGGGCATTGAGCCCACGGTTATTGATGATGATGATGATGATGGATGCTTGAGTTCATTGTGTGTGTGTTTTCAGAGGCGAGATTATTCAGCGCTTGTCAAATTTCTTCTACCAAAGCGTGAGTTTGTCGTAGCTGTTCGTCTGTCCCAGCGTCAGATTGACCTCTATGAGAAATACCTTGGCCTCTGCCGTGGGTCAGAGGTCAAGAAGGTCACGGGCGCCGCCTTTTTCTCCGATTATCAGAACCTGATGAGGATTTGGACACATCCATGGCTCCTCCGCATGGACCAGATACGCCAGCAAAACAAGGTTAGTCCATTCTCATGTTCTTAACATACATGCATACCTATATTTGGGATTGGTATGAGAATTATTGCAAGAACGCAGGGTCATTTATATGTGATGAAAGAGCAGCTAAAATCTCGTTTTTCGTGTTTACAGACTTATTTTGTGCTTTTGTTTCATAGTAATTTGCAATGATTAGAAAAGTTAATACAGGAAAAGGCTTTTTTACAAGTCACACTTTCACTTGGTCTCATTGTTCTTGCTGAGCTCTTATACTTCTGTGATCGTTAGTCATTTTAAGTATTAGGAAACTATGACTATGTTGCAATTGTTTCAGCCGTTGTCGCTAAGTGATGATGATGAACTAGAATCTCTCATCTACACTTCTTCATCTGAGGAAGAACAGGAGGAGATGGAGGAGGAGGAGGAGGAGATGGGGAAAGAACAAGAAGAAGAGGAGGAGGAAGACATGGAGCAAGGGACAGAAGTGGTCAAGGATGGAGAAGAGGAGGCAGTGAGGCGAAAGAAGAAAGAAGACAAAGGCCAACTGGAAAAGAAAGAAGCAGAGGATGGATTGAATGCAGACAAAATGGAAGAAATCAAACAGGTGGCAAAGGAGGAGAAGAAGACAAGTGAAAAGGAAAAGGAGCATGCTGCTGCTGCTGATGGCAGCAAGGTTGTTTCATCTGTTTCAAATGGGTAATCACTCTCTCTTGTCTCAACTCCTGTTAGAGTATATATCTGATGTATGTATCTCAATGTGTATAGAACCAACATTTAAGAGTCTCTTAAAGGTGGTAATTATATTAATGAGACAATTTTCACATCATTTGCTTGGATGGAAGTAATTTAATTAATGAAACAATTTTCACATCATTTGCTTGGATAAACCGGTAATTACGAATTAGTTTCAGTAGTGTAATTCGGCCTTTGTGTACCTCTATTGGAGGAAATTTGTCAATGACCAGATATCTTTTGACTGACTCATTTGAAGAAAGCATTTCCTTGCTTGCATTAACAGCGCCTTGGAAATGTTTCTAGTAGGTGCAATGTAAATGCTGAGATACATAAATTGATATGTTGATTAAGTTTAAACAAATTTCATGTCTGTTCAGAAATTGTTATTAACGTAATTTTTTACAGCTTAATGTTCATCTGGAATCAGGAGTTTTATTGATTGTAGTAGGCCTAAGGTAAATAAATCCTTTTTTGTAGGAATAATGAAGCATTGGATGTAACTGGAAATATTGTTTGTTTTGGTGTAGATGCGAGAAGATAGAGAACAGGTGGAATGGTGGAGAAGTGGATGGAAAGGATGCAGATGAATCGGAAGAGAGCACCTTTGATTCAGCGGAAGAGAAGTTGATGGATGGCAATGGAAAGGCGAGAAATGGAAAGGAATGCAGAGCCAGGGTCATTGCTGGAGAGGTCATCCGCAACTGGCAGACCAGGACGAGAAGGATAGGTCAGCAGGGTCTATTATGCTCACTCACTCATTTGTTCAATGAGTCACTCAACTGACAATCAAGAATTTGTCTAGGTTATTGATTGATAGATTGATTCAATTGATTTGATTGATTGATCAGTTGATGGATTTGATTTGATTGTAGCTCCAGTGGAAGAGGAAGAGGAGGAAATGGTTTGTGTGGAGGAGGGGATCTGGTGGTCTTCATTCCTTTCAGAGGATGATCATCTGAAGACTGAACTCAGTGGAAAGATCGTTCTTCTCTTTGAGATCCTTCGCCTGGCAGAGAACTTCGGGGACAAAGTGTAAGAGGCCATTATTTGACATCTGTCCCTGTCTTCTCTTCACTCTTCTTAGCTGGACTGCTTTTGACTTGGCCAAGTTGTTAACCTACATTGGTTGTCTGAGTGATTGATTGTTGGATGATTGATTAATTGAGTTTTTTATGTATTTATTTATTTCTTATGTTTGTGTAGTAGTGGTGTCGGTTATAATAATGTAGTTTGTCTCTTTTAGGTCATTGGCCAATTTATTTATTGTTTTTGAGCTAATTGGGTCATTATCTGGACATGTATTTTGTTGTTTCTAGACTTGTCTTTAGTCAGAGTCTTCTTTCTCTTGACCTTATCGAAGATTTCCTTAAACTCAAGACAGATGAAGCGACTCAACACAACAGTACCACTCAGGTCAGGTCAGCCATCTGACTCTCTTTCTGTCTTAGTTTGTCTCTGTTTCTCTATGTCTGTGTCTTTCAGTTTGTCTTTGTCTCTCTCTGTCTTGCTCTCTTTCTCTCAGTTTGTCTGCTTAATTAGTATCTGTCTCTGTCTTTTAGTGTCTTTCTCTCTGTCTTTCTCTCTGGGTCTATCCCTCTGTTCATATGTGACTGTATAGGTATGTCACTGAGCATTCATACAGTGCCACTTGTAATACATGTCAGTTTGTTTGTCTGTGCATTGTTCTTCTGTAGACCTCTCTGTTTATATCTGTCTGTCTGTCTTAGTCTGGCGGTATTGATGGTGCTGGTGCTGTGAGTCGAAGTGTTTGGATTAAGGATGAGGATTACCTGCGGATGGACGGATCAACCGGAGCATTCACCAGGAAACGACTCACTACTAACTTCAATGACACCAACAACACAAGGTTAGGTCAACTAGATAGGGTAACAGTCAATTAGACAGCGCTTAGGTTAGTATGACAGGGTCGAAGTCAGTTAGATAGAGTCAGGTCAAATAGATGGGGTCAAGATCGACCAAACAGGGTCAGTGTCAACTAAACAGGGTCAAGGTCAACTAAATAGGATCATCTTAAAGCAGATGAGGTGAATAATTGTCTATATGTGACCGAAATATTTATTACTAGGCCAGCTCAACAACTGAAGACCATATCAATAAAATTTTACTGCAGTAGATGTCTTTATGAAAAAGGTCACATCATTAATTGTGTACTGAGGTTACCTGAGGTCAGTAGGTGAGGTGCGCAAATGAAGGTAAACAGAGTGGATTGCCTTTTTGTTTTCTTTTTGTAGATTGCGTCTGTTCTTGATTTCAACGAAGGCTGGTGGCCTCGGCATCAACCTCGATTCAGCCAACCGTGTAGTCATCTTTGATGCCTCGTGGAATCCATCACATGATATCCAGTCCATCTTCCGTGTCTACAGATTCGGACAAACAAAACCGGTTTTCATTTACAGATTTCTCGCACAGGTCTGCTTAACGTCCTCTATTACCCAGGCATCATTAAAACCTCCTCAACGGACCGTGACATCGTCAGATGCTTGCTGGACTGTGATTGGGGCTCTGCAAAGATGTTGTAGATATCTGATTGATTCTATCTACTTGCTGGACAGAGGCACTATATAAATTGAGACCAACATGCAAAAAAGAGCAATCTACATTTTTGCACTATCAAGAAAAACCACAAAACTTGTCGTTAAGTTTTGTCATTTCTGATCTGTGACAGGAGAAGTTGGTCTGCCCATTGTCAAATGCAATACATGAGTGATGGTTTGTGTTTGTTTTTCCTAGGGAACGATGGAAGAGAAAATCTACGACCGTCAAGTGACAAAGGAAACACTTTCTCACCGCGTGCTTGATGAACAACAGATTGACAGACATTTCACTGCTGCTGATCTCAGCCAACTCTATGCCTTCAATCCAGATCGAATGGATGAAAACGGATCAAATAACAGACCAACACTTCCTCTGCCAAAGGTCGCTATTAAATCGCTCTATCTCAGTCTCTATCTCTTTCTGTCTGTCTCCCTGCCTTCCTTTCTTTGCTTCTAATACATACAAATATTCGCACGTGTATGTGACCGTGGTTTTTGTTTTGTCTGTCATGTCATTATTGGCAAATTAGTTCATATTGTGTGGAGTTTACTTGATAACTCATATGTGTGAGCATCTAATGTGACCGAGCCTGAATTTCAGTTATTTTTCGATTCCACCATGGATTTCACATGTTTGTGGAAAGTAGTTGGACGCAAGTTACCTAAGCCTCACCACTGTTGGACCGTCTGCAACCAGGAAATTTTGAATTCAGCATCATCTTTGAACTCTGATCGCAGTGTCAACTATCACTTCTGGATTGGTAAATGGGATTCCTTTAGTTTGGCTATACACATGTGTGTGGGGGCCCGCCATAGATGACTTTTCCAGTTATCTGAGCATTGTTTACTTTTTGAGGAGTGTTTTATTCTAAATGAACTTTAACACCACTTAGACTGCTGTAGGCAGTCATGTGGTGAGCTACTTAAAATGTGCCACATTAAGTGTCTGGATAACAAACTAATTAACACAAGGACACACAACAGTGTAACTTCAAGGATAAACTAGATTAGATTTTATAATATGAAGTATAGACTGTGGATTATTGCATATTACCATGGCTTAGTTGTGGTTGCAGGACGTTATTCTGGCAGAACTGTTATCTCGAGAGGAGAGTCGTCATTGGGTCGTTGAATACCATGACCATGATTCTCTGTTAGAGCGCAGACCTGACGAAGACCTCACGGATGACGAACGAAGGGCCGCTTGGGATGAATACGAACTCGAGAGACAGGCCACCACCATTTACCACCAGGATACACCTATGGTCCACCAACCACCTTCAGGGGCTCTTCCAGGACCAGTATTTGATCTTTGTCCATCGACCTCTAAGACATCAACAGAGACCTCCGTCTCTGGTCATCTGCCACAGCAGCCCACAGCCTCTGCAACTCAGACATCATCATCCGCATCCAATCATATGACTACAACACAGATTGCTAGGCTTAGCGATGACGTAGGTACGTACTTCTGTCTCTGTCTGCCCATATGTTTCTGCTTCTTTTTCTCTTTCTTGGTCGCTGTCAGTCTGCCTTTGTCATTTTCAGTAATTTCTAGTTTTCATAGAAGGTAGCATATCTGTATGTGTAGAGACTCCCTCCTCAAAAACCAAGGGTTGATGGATTTGAAGGATCTACTGGCTGAAGCACAATCACAATGATGGTAATCCAAAGAGCCAGGCATGTTTCTGATCTTCCAGTCTGTGTTGGTACTCTGAAAAGTTAGAGGGCTGAGTTGGACCAGATAGCTTGGATAGCTGTCCGTCCAAATACTGACCAGGCTTGGCTTTACTTAACTTTATCGTGCTTTCTAGTATTTTATCCACAGTGCAGAGCCCTTTTACCTGTGTTGTGTTGCATGTGTTGCCTACTGTCTTTGTTGTTGTTAATGTAGTCTGTTGTTGTTGTTGTCAGTGGATCTGGTGACAAGTCATCTTCCATCTCATCTCAAGATGAAATTCAACTTCCAGATGTCACATCTTCCAAGGGTCATCCAGGAAATCATCAAATATGTATGTTGAAATCTATTCACGTTCATTAGTTATATGTGCCTCTTCGGGTTATTTACACAGTTGTGCTCAGTTGATATTTGTATTTCATTCTGAATTGAAACCTAATTTTGAATCTTTGGCGGTTGATTGGAAACGATTTTTTTTTCGAGAGCTTTTGTCATAGTGTAGACTTTAAGTATGGGAATATCTGCTACGCCTGTTAAGTGCCTCTCAAGAATGGCGTATTATAATACTAGCTCAGGTAATCACTGACTGACAGTCAACAAAAGTAGGGAGGGCAGAAGGGGAGGCAAGGAGATTGCTTATTGTATGTAACTAAATATTTCTCGAGTGCTTTTTAACGAACCTCCAAGGGCTTTGCAGTTAGATGAGTAAATTGGAGAAAACTATTTTGGTTGTAGAATCCAGATATTACGATAGAGAATCTTCAGCAGAGAATCAATGCCTTCGTTGGAATTCATGCTACGTAACAACCAGGCAACATAGCAACCAGACAGTTTACCAACCAGACAACATAACAAGAAGCAAGCACAGCAAAGGGTGATCAGAAAACATTGGGCGAAGTTGTTAGGATTTTGTTGCAGGGAAACATTTCTTGGACACAAAAGATAGAGAATTGGAGAGGAACGCACTTCTCAATTTAGTGGATGAAGGTTTATCGTCCATGGCTGATTTCCTTTATCTAAAATGGCAAATGGTCATACAGGGTCAGATATGTTTATGAACTGATTTGAAATGATTCCATTGTACATTTCTAGGTTTTCAGTCAAGATCTTTGAGCCAGGCTTAGCATTTCTGATGTCAGCTGATTGGTTGAGTGCTTCCCTTGTATCTTGGAGTATATGGGTTCAAAGCTTCCTTCCCTGTGACGATTGCTGCAGTGAAGGAGTAACCATGAGACTAAAGGCCTTAATGCTCTACTGCTCAGTTCGTGCTATTGATCGATGCCTTTTGTTGTAGATAAGAACTCTTTGTCATTTAAGAAGTATTTGTTTCAACTGGAGTTCAGTTAAGAATGTTATTTGCCTGCATTTTAAAATTGACGCCACGTGGTGCCAATGGCATCACATGACCAAAAGACTGTTTCTCTGTGTTGGACAAAATGTCTGCCTAGATAAATGGACAGTTGTGTACAGCTTATGATAAGGTTGTGTGGGAATGTTACAGGTTTTATATATTTACATCAGGAGGTTTTGTTACAAGACAAGGGAGATGGATATAATCGCTCGTTGAAAAATGAGCTGGGTCGAGGCCGTACAGTTGCTATATAAAACTGTGTACATTTACTTTTTACGTTAATCATTTTTTGTTAATTAAGTGATTAGAGACACTGCTCTGAAGACAGTTGCAGAACTTTCTCTGGTCTACATTAGGAAATGAGAAATTAGAATTAATTTGTTGCTTATTCTGGGTTTTCAACTGCAAGCTGACAGACATTTCATAATCGTCTGTGATTTGATTCAATTCAGGCAAATTTTGGAACTCCTTAGAGATGAAACAGTAGATTTTTACCATTACGAATTTGAAAATGCATTAAGAATGTCCAGATTGTACGTTGAACCAGTTGCGCTTTCAAGAGGTTCTTAGAAGGTGCATTATAAATGGCCCAGTACATATAAATTGAGTGTGCCTGGGTGGTGCATCTCTCATATGTCGTTGCAGTTCATCGAATGTGTACGAAACCTGTTTACGTCGACCAACAGAAAGGTTTGGTTTAACACCAAAACCCCCATCGCCCGATCTCTTCACTGCGTGGGAACGGGGCTTCTCTCCGTAATTAGATACGTGTCACTCTTGACCCTATTCCGCAAAGGCCTTACGCTGTTCCCGTCACTTATTACTATAGCCATCTGGCGATTGTGGATACCTGGCATTTGGTAAGTAAGCGTATGTGATGTGATGAACGGAGAAAACCGTAATATGTAGCTAAGTATTTTATTCACCAAACGAAACATTGTAGCATTCACTGTTGGGAATGAACACTTCTGCAGCTTTTCTATGGGTATTACACGATATTTAAAATGTTATCGAGTCTTGAAATTTAGAGAAATAACAGACAGTAAATTCTTTGGTGGCGGTGTCTAATGCACAAACAATGGCGCACCAGAACCAAGGCAAAATTCAGCAGAATAAATAGATGTAGGATGAGAATTACAAAATTTCGGTCCTGCCACCGAAAATCTCGTTCACAATGAGCAGTAGTTCTCAGTACATCAAGATAAAGGCCTCGTTTTGCGTATAATTATAGCTTAAGCTTGGATAATGGGGATTGATTTTAAGTATTGTGATTGGCTACAGTTGATCAATTCCGGGGAGACAGTGATGCTAAAGAGGAAACGATTTTTATGGCCACGGTGGTCGTAAGATGGTGCAGGAGGGAAATCAAAATAGGATGGTAAAGTTGGTTTCTAGTCTGCAAAGAAACGCCAGGAGAGAGGAAAAGTGGAGGAGGGGAGACAGTAACTCAGTCCCTTTTATCGCCTGTCAGTCTGAGCATTTCTCTGCTTACCTTCTCTCGCAGTATTTCACTCAACTGGAAACTGAACTTCCTAAGCTATTCTGTCCCACTTCTGCTCCTGCACCATCCAGTGACCACCAACACCAACAATTTCCACCACAGCACCATGCTCTCCCCCAGCTTGACCCCCAGATTCTGACCTGCCATGGAAATTGACCAAACAACCTGGCTCTTTCAGACTTGATTTTATATGGCACTGGCTGATGCATACAACTGTGTCGCTATAGCAACACGGCTCGTATGTTCTGAATTGTGACTACTTTATTCGAGTGAAAACTCGGTCTGGGCTGTGCCATTACAGGTTAAAGGGATGAGATATATGTTACGGACTCAACAGGAGCTTTGGTAACAGCAATCTGAATCAATTTCTTCACATAACAGTTTGCTACTAATTGCCCACGGTACTTCTTTTCCGTCCCAAGCCAGTCATCTCCAAACAGGCTTTCTAAAGGGTTTGTTTGAGTATTATTATTATAAATCACTTTCAAAAGCGTTTTAGAAATACTGACATTCATTATGAGAATTGTAACAATCACATCCGTCTCTTAAACTCTGGGCTCAACAGTGGCTCTTGTTCTTTCTTTTGTCCTTGAATTTAAAGCAGTCAATTTAAACAAGTTTATCTTCATACAATTTTGACCGACACTTTCAGTCACAGTATACTGAAATCAAGGGTCATGGTATGGATTGACCAGTGGCAGTCTGAGCAGAATGAGGTCAGCAGTAGCACATTCGTGGCACGTTAAGTGCTTCTTAATCGTTTTTCTTGTTACACCCGCTCTGTAACATCACTCCTCCATCTGAAAACCCTGGATGTGTCATTGGTCACGAGGGAACGGCCATTTCCCCAAGCCTCACGATGAACATGAGCATGAACATCTGCAGCTGAACTTCCTGTGGATTGTTCGTTACGGAGAATCCAGGAATCCCGGCCTGATGGAGAAGATTTTGTTGATCGAAGAGCTTCTGATCAAGTTCAAGGATGATCTTCATGTCTTTGCGCTTCAGCTCTTCCTCAGTGCGACTCTCAAACAACTGAAAACCAATGCAACTCAACTGATAACCATCCCACAGTATGCGGAAAGGAGGCAGATTAATAAAACATTGCATGGGTTGTTGATTCAATCCCAGATGACTTACCGGATATTCATGTAATTTTCTAAGTTAAATGGGTTCTTTAATCTTTAAACAAAGACATCAAATATAAGAAATCAAATGTCCGGAAAACACCGGATTGTTTTAAAGTATTTGTTTGCTAAATAAAATACTTCCATTGTTTATTGCTATACGTGGGCGGGAAGAAAAGATGTTAATCTACGGAAATAAAGGCTGCTTTTCATCAGGAAGAAGATTTTAACTGAGAAAATCAACTTTTAAAACAGCTAAATGTCGGACTCGACGGATGATTGTTTACATAAACTAAGGCGCCAGTTTACGTCATGTGGGTCGTTTCCAATAAGCTTTAATGTCACATTTTCATGAATATTTATCAGATAATAATACTGGCAATATTAAAAAGATTTCAAGCTCTGTCTTGGATATAAATAAATGCTATGTACAGCTATACGAGAGGCGGCCCTAGTCATGCAAACAAGGTATCACGTGCGAGCATAAATGGCTTTAAGTGGATGCAGCTAAGCAAGGCTACCGCCTAGTTCGATTAGCTGTTGTCCGATTGCCGCCTAATTAGGCGATGAAAGGGTGAGAATAATAGCTTATATAATACATGAATGATGGCCTGAAATCTGATGGAATTGGGGAAGAATGGTCCCGCTCTGTTAGACCACCCAAAGTGAGACCCTATGAAACGATTTCTGGGCTGGTGCATCAACTTCAAGTTGGTGCTCGGGCCTATGATTTTTTAAATTTACTGTTGCTTGTCTCCCGTTTTATTGAGGTTGTCCAGCAAACTAACCTCTATGCAGAGCAGACCAGTTCTGCAGCACAGCTGGATGGGAAACCCCATAAGTGGAAATGGTCTCCAACTTATCTTGAGGAAAAGATGGCTTATTTTGCCATGAACATCTTGATGGGCTTGATACTGCACCCAAGATACAGTTGTTTTGGAGTGGAATTTGTGGCTGCATCATAAAAAACTCAACAGCCAAGGCATTTTCAAGAGATCAATTTCGGATTCTGACTAAGTACTTGCATCTCTGTGATGCCTCAAAGACTGTTCCTCGTGGCACATCAGGATTCGATCCCTTGTACAAAGTCAGCAGCGTAGTTGATTTCTTGAATGCTCGCTTTCTAATACATTGATTCCAAATAGGGAACCGAGTGTTGATGAGGCCACGGTTGCTTTTAAAGGGTCTCTTTCCGGCAGTACATGCCGTGTAAACCAATAAAATGGGGCTTAAAAGTCTGGACTTTGGCTGAAGCACAGTCCGGTTACTGTTTGCTTTTCAGTGCTTACACTGGAAAAGCTAACCAAAACCATGGTGCAATAAGAAGACAGCATGGTCTGGGCTATGATGTTCTCAGAACCCTTTGCTCTCCAAGTGGAGTTTGGGTTTTTTGGCTGTCTATAGCCATCATTTGTACTATGACCAGTACTTCAGTTCCTTGGATTTAGCAACAAGCCTTTTCAATGAGAAGACCGATTCAACTTCTACTATAATGTTGAATCGGAGAGGCCTTTCACAAGAGGCTCGCCAGACTAAACTGAAGTGCAGAGGTAATGTGGCTGAATATCAGAAAGGACCTGTTACCCTAACAATATTTCAAGACAAAAGAACAATTTCTTTTCTTTCGATCTGTCATGGTTCTGGCATTTCTGAACAAGGAAAGTCACTTGTAAACCTGGAGCATAACCGGTTTATGGGTGGAGTTGATAAATTAAACCAACTGTGCTCATATTATGAGCCTGGACAAGACAGAAAGAAATAGTGGAGATGTTTATTGTGGTGGATGGTGAATGTAATCATAGTCAATGCTTACATTCTCCAGGTGAAGAGTCAGGGTGATGCAGAAGAGGGCAGGCGTCGTATACGAAATTACAGTCATCTGAAATTTCGTCATGACCTTGTTCATCAACTTTATGAGAGATTACAACCAGCTCGCACTCGAGGACGCCCTTCTAAAATTTAAGGGAATTCACCCCAAGAAACATCCACCTCTAGCAATGCTCTCAATTCTGGAGTTGAGGTCACAAGCTGGTTAAAATAAATGAAAGAAATTGTTGTAGCTGAGCACTCCACAAATGTTAAATGGAGAGCAGATGGCAAATACAGAACCAGTACCTTTATGTGCAGTCTCTGTGAAGTACCCCTTTGTAAGCAAGGCTGCTTCCAGGAATGGCATAAAGAATATAACCTCAAATGAAATAACGAAATTATGATTTCAGTCCATAATTTATCCATAGGCATTAACTAAGTAAGAAAATTGGCCTCTTCCTCTGTAGTCTCATGTTGTGCACCTGATCTCCCGTAGAAGGCATTATGGTCTACATTCATCAGTAGGTAAATAAGATATTCATTAAACAGAGCAGTACTATTGTTTTTGTTTTGAAAGATGATGGGGAAACGCTTAGAGTGGGGCGGCTGACTGTTTGGATCAAGCATTGTCATCAGCTGAAGAAATCGTCACCTGAACTTAAAACGGTTCTTTTCAGAACCACCTAATGTTCTGAAGGAAATCAATGCACTGGAAGCCTACACTAATAATACTAATACTAAACATACTATACAAAAGGAAAAAATCACGAATAGTTACCCCTACATTACTAATGAACCAGTGGTACATCACCAAACTTAACCATTAGACCACTGTTACTAACAGAACCTTTGCCACAGCAGCCATGATGTTGTCCCAGCTTTGATAATAGTCTTCTTAGTTTTATTATTAAATTATTGCCACCTTGGATGCTTGTTATTGTTATCCTTTATTCCATTATTAAGAAACCCCTGTGGAAATTATAAATTTAGTTTAAAACTTTTACGGAACTGCCACTGCACAAATAAGACGTCATCACTGAAAAGTTTGCGCAATTGGATCTTCAGGGGTATGATCTCTTTTGAGGTTTGTTGGGCCAATTATTATCCGATTTTGAAAATTTTTGCAGCATTCTATTCAGGACTTAATTCTGAATAAGGCAGTTTACATTACTTTTTAATTTTTAAAACTTTACCACACAACATTCTTGTCCAAAGGAAAAACTTTGGGTGCTTTTATTTCCTGGGTGATGGTAGGCACTCCAATTTGCTATTTTACAAAACCAATATGACTGCTAGAAAGAGGACACATTTATGAAAATTTTGATGTAAGAAGCATCTTTCTATCTTTGGTAGTGACCGAGTAATGACTTGTACAAAATGTTGAAGATTTCTTGGAAAAACGTAAAATAATTCAGACTTTTGACGTCATGACGTAAAATTAAACTGGACTTTACAGGCTGGGCTTTAAAATTAATTCAGACTCTATAGGGTTAAACAAAGACATCAAATATAAGAAATCAAATATGAGGAATCAGGGCAAGACACGACTAACCAGAAAAGGAATTTGAGGTCTGCAAAGGTTGGTCACCCAAATGGGGCAAAAACTCCTCCCTAAAATTAGGCACAGCTGTCATGAGTTGCCAATGGAATTTAACTAATTCATTTCAACCAATCTGAGTGCTGGAGTATAACTGCTCATTAAAAGTTATGCAGATAAGTCTAATAAAATATCAATCACATCTGTCCTAGCTTAATTTTTTTCCTTTGTCTTGGAAAATGACATCCTTTTGATTTTACAAAGAAAATCATTAACAATCTGAGTTTGTTTGAAACAGAGCAAGCAATAGATGACATAGAAAAAATGAGACAAAGATGGAAGATACACACAGACAGAGACAGAATAATAATAATAATCCAAGAACTTCTATGGTGCGACTGTAATAATGCTGAAGGCATCAGCTGATGATTGCAGTCGGTGTGCATGCGAAATTCCAGGGTAAGTCTGGTCAAAAGCAAAGAGGAAAATCTGAGAAGACACAGGAATACCCTACTGAGGAAATAAGTCCACAAAAAGATGGAAAGAAAGACACTGACCTCCATTTCTTGGGCACACTGTTTCTGGACAAGTGGCAGATGATGTGGCTTATTGGCCGATGCCTGTATCAACTCCTGATGATTGTGCTGCAGCTGAACTTTCTGAGCTGCAAGTGGTTAATAAAAAGAACAAAAGTAAGTAAGAAATGCATATCATGCATCACGGTGGTCTATCGGTAATGCATTCAGTCAATGATCATGCCATTGTGGGTTTGACTCTGGGTAATGACCCTGGGCAAGTTGTTCGCGCACACCATTCTCTGTCACCATTCCGTAGAATTTGGTACCGGCATAAGGTGGGAAGTAACTGGCAAGTCCTGCAATGCATTGGCCCTGTGTCCAGAACCTTTGGGATTCATCCATTGCCAGTTCAAGGGAATTAAAGAAAGGAAATGAGCGCCTCCCCTACATCTCACTTGTGGGATATCGGGTGCTTTATTTATTTATTTATACTTTAAATGTCTATCAGCCCGGGGCAGAAGACGTGGAGTAACAGGAAGTCCATTCCAGAGGGTTGGGCCAGCAACAGAGAAAGCACGACGCTGCATGGTCGAGGTGCGAGTGCGAGGTACTAGTAGATTACAACTAGCAGCGGAGCGAAGAGAAGCACGTCCCAAATTGGACCGGACAGGTAGGCAAAGCTCCTTCAAGTAAGAGGGGGCAATACCCAACAAGGAGTTCCAAACAGAGACGATGACCCTATAGTGAATGCGCTGACTCATAGGAAGCCAGTGCAACTCATCTCGCATGAAATCAGAGACATGACCAAACCTAGAGATGCCACCAATAAGCCGTGCAGCCGCCCGCAACACACGTTCCAGGCACAAAAGCCGTACATCAGGGAGTCCAACATATAAAGAAGAGCAGTAATCCAACCGACTAGTGACAAATGCATGAACCAGAGTCTTAGATGAGGTGACTGAGAGAGAACGTGAGACAACACGAAGTTGCCGTAGCTGGTAGTAGCAACTACGACAAAGACGATGTACCTGAGCCTTAAAAGAGAGCTCCTGATCCAACTCAACGCCAAGGTCATAAACAGTGACTGAGAAGGTGATGTGAGGAAACTCTAAATGTAGTACAGGTAGATTGATTTTAGCCAGTTGCTGCCTAGTGCCCAACCAAATATCGGGTGCTTTACTTTAAATGTCTATCAGCTGAGCGACGATATGTACGCATGGGTGGGTCACAGCAGTCGGACAACAAAAGCAAGATGGTACAAATACATCGTAAGCCACTTTATGAATACGTCTAGTAAGATACTGTTGTAATGTAAATGGGGAGACCATTCCAGATGGCTGGTGCAGAACTGCTTCATCGACATCTGGAGAATTCTGATCGATAGTCTCAGAAGACAGGAAGAAACAAGCCGTTTTGTGTAGCTGATCGCAAAGATCCAGTTGGCTGGTAACGCCATAAGGAAGACGACAGGTAAGCAGCTTCATTGGTTGAGAGAGTCTTACGCGTAAGGAAAGCTATCTTCTACGTGATTCTGGAGCTGACTATAACAGTAATAATGACAACAATAATAATAACACTGAGGGATGGTAAGATCTCTAGGCCTAAAAAACAGCTGTTGAGCAAAGAATTAAAATTGCTTTCTGTAGATGGCGGGTACGTCTTCAATGAATCTGTCCTAGAGTCAGTTTAAGGGGAAGATCGAGGAAAATTGTTGAAAATGGGGAAGATGGCTAAAAATGGTTCAAAAAAGGGACAGTTGGGGAAGATGGCTAAAAATGGAAAAGTAGGGGAAGATGGAGGAAATGACTGAAAACAGGGTAAGATAGGGTGGTGTGGTGGTTACCCTTGTGTTCATGGATCATTTTCATTCGTTGCGTGGATAGATGGTGTTCCTCAAGATGTTGAACCTCTTTCAGTCCAGTCACAATCTCAAAGACCTGACCATCAAGCAGAGAACTCGCCAGTCCAGTCAACAGATCATATGACAGACGCTGCTGAAAGCGACTGCAACGCACACACATATCCACTTTAATCAGTCTAATAAATCACTTTAATCAGTCTAATAAACTATCACAAATGCAATCCATTATTATTATTACAGAGTACTTTTTAATTATTGTTATTAGTTATTATTATTAATATTATTAGTATTAGTATGAGGTATATATGATTCCTCGGGATTACGAAATAAAGAAAGGCATTTCTCTGGAATGGCTAGTGTTTGTCGATACTATTAATATATATAATATTATTACTATTATCATTTTTGTTATTATTCTAACAAAAGTAGAATCTATTTATATAACACTATAGTGTCAAACAGTGCCAAAGAAAAGGTGTCTGTAACGGAACTGTGATATTCAGCACTAGACATACTAAACTTTAAACAGAAAAAATTTCACAGGAGACTTTGCTGCATTAGGTTAGTACAGACAGGTAGACCAGCAGACAGCCACAGGCGGCCATGATGCCAAAGAAAGCGAGTGGGATGGACTGACACAGGCAGATCACGGGCCATGTCCTGCAGCTGGCTGAGGTAGAAGTAGTGTCTCTTCTGTCGCATTTCCTTCTGCTGAAGTTCTTCCTCAGCTGACACTGGTGTCTTGTCCATTTTCACAAGCGCTCAGCAGTCAAGTCATCCATAGAAAACGACTGCACAACAAAACGAACAGCAGGTGCTCAATACAAGAGTTAACGGCAGAAACACCGGAAAATGAACTCAACTGCTCCCTCTAAATTAAATTAGTATTGATTAATAGCAACTTTTATCACGTCGGTGTCTAATGCACAAGGCATCAACCAATGGCGCACCAAAGCCAAGCCACAATCAGGTCAACATTCAAAAGGCCAGTCCACTAAGGCAGACAGGCAGCCTATGGCGGATAAGCAATTTGAAACGGGTAAGTTTTAAGCTGAGAACGAAATGACACAAGCGACTGAGCTGAAATGACACAAGCGACTGAGCTGGACACCAATGTCGAAAGTCGAAAATCAATAAATTAAAACCCACAAAATTTCACAACATATCGCCCTTGACAAGCGTCAATAAGACATGATAAATTCTAAAGTACTAACCCATTATTAGTCTGAAACACAAAATTTAAACGAAATCCTAAACAAAATTCACACCATAAATGGGTCATTTATCATCTTAGCCACACCATAGAATGTTCTAACAGTTTGTTCAGTATTATATTATCTCTGTGTATGGCTATCTAAAAATATAAATTAATTGTTACAGCAGCGCTGTAGGCAAATAAGTAATAAGCAATTAAGTAAACGAATGTTATTAATCGTACAACTTCACTTATAGCAAAGCTTTATAGCCTTTGTACGAGTGATGGGAACAAACAGATCTCCACCAATTGAGCCATTCTCCATTTTCACCTGTAATGTAATGTTAACCCCCGAAATGTCTCAGCGCCACACAAAAGCCGCGTCAGATGACATGACTTATTCATAGATATTATGAAAATTAATGATGTCTATGAATTTATTATTATTATGGCTGGCGATTTTGGACACGATTGGTAGCCGATTGGTTAGAGCGCTCGGCTTGTAACGCAGGTTACGAGTTCCAGCCTCCCCAGAGACGATGGAACCTTGAGCAACCCTTCACATACTATGCTCAGCGCCATCAATTGCTGCTTAGTCATTAGATAGTGGCGCTTAATAAATGCAGAAATAATAACACGATTCCAAGATCATGCTAAAAGGTCTACGAGAACTTCAGTGGCTGGTGCTTCTCCGGTTACATAATAATGATGATGACGTGAGAACTTCTATAGCGCCACTGTATTAAAGCATCACTTGATAGTCGCTGCTAAGCAAAATCGTCGTGCAAGCCAAATTCCAGGGTGAGTCCGGTCAAAAAGCCAAGGAGGGTCTCCCTCAACTGTCTCAATCTCCATCCAGTCTGAAGGTGGACGTAGGTCGCTGCGCATTGTAAAACGTGGTGTCCTTACTGTTCTTCACTGTCATGGGCCTACATCGACGTGGTAATGACATTCTTTCACTTCCGATTAACTCCGCAAACAGCGCTAAAGCCTCGTTGGCCTTAAAAACACCTTTTCCATTTGATTAACTGCAATTTATGTGTACCTCCCCTTTCTTGGGTAGCCTCAAAGAAATTCGTCGGAAGCGCTATGCAAATAATGAAGCTTCATTTTCCAGACACGCGGAACACTGGTCGCGACGATTAAACGAAGATGTGAAAGAACGAAAGCCAAACTATAACAAAGAGGATGTCACAGTGATCGAGTGTAAACGCCTTTCACCTCTGATTTATGGATTCGACTATTAGTATAATATCGTACTATAACGGCGCTATAAATGTTATAGGATAAGGCATCGGCGCTGGTCTGCATCATATGAAGAGAACAGTGACTTTCTAGATGTGAAACCTTGGCGGCCATTGCTTTTCAACGGACAGAGATGTGCGAAGACCAACAAGAGACCAGTGACGCAGCCCAACGAAAGCCGTCAATCCCCTTTGACTGACGTCATCAGCCGGCAGAGATCCCTTGTGTTCTTGCAGTGGCGTTTTAGACGTTATTAGACTAGGTTGGATTAGTGACTCTTGACCGGAAGCCTGGCAGCTGATCCGGAAGTTCTCCGGAAAGCAATTCCGAGCTATGAGCAGGGTGGGGAGGAGAAGGTCAACACGACAGATTCGACTTAATTGACTGGAATCAATTTATCAGGCGCCATTAGGTTGTCACTGCCCTGGTTTTTGGTGCACAGTGGATCATGCACACCGAGTCGCCGGGCCATTAAACGAATTAGGCAGAAAGCGAAACGCCAACAGACACCTCAAATGGAGGGTAAATGAGGCATGGACGCTGATGGATGGATGGACGGAATGAAGGACGAATGGGTGACCTTGGCTTGTCCTTGGAATGAGCTGCGTGACACATTGCTCATGTGCAAGCGACGAAGGCGACAAGTGAAGCGAATGCGGCGCAAAGAAACAAAAGCCACTGTCGCTAGTGACAGCCGCATGTCACCAGCAGCATTGTCAGCATTATCGCCATCAGCAGCAGTACCAACAGGTGTTCGGATGCTCGTCTCCCGAGAGGAGAAGACCAAGAGAAGAAGAATTGCCATCGCTTCAACTGGATTTCTGTCGGTGTTTTCCAACTTAGGCTACAGGCGTTCTCTCTGTGGAAGAAGTCGACGATTCAGTTCTTTAAAAGCGACGACCCGGTTCTCTTGGATGTTGGCAACTACCGTTATCATATGCAGCCTTTCATTAAGTTCACGTATTATCTTGACTTTGATGCGGCTGACGTGGATAATTAAACGGTTGACGAAGTGAGTTGGCGAGTCGTTCGTAGGAGCGACAAGACTTTCTCCGACAAATACTTATTTCTGTTGCAGTTTGGAACGTGACAGCGTAACATCATCTCAGTTGGTTTTAACGAAAGACGGAGACGCGGATATATTGATTCACTGGAGGTCAGGTGTCGCTGAACCGATCCCCGTGACTCGATCCTTTGTAGCTGTGAGTCTGAGTATTTACATAGCGCATTTCAGGAACCTCATAAAGACGTAGAAAAACCTCACAATTCTCCTTCTAACTAATCAACCGCGACCGAATGGGTTGTCGTGCATCGGTTTGTCTGGCGCAGGAGCCGATCAGCTGCCGCAGCAGTGGCCAAGAGGACTTGGGTGCCGGATCAGCCGTGGAGAAGAACGTCGTGAGGCCAGTCGTCCTGTCTGCCCAACAGAAGTCGATCGTCCTGGGGACCTGGAGGATCCTGTCCAGTGACCTGACTGACCGCGGAGTGCGCATCTTCCTACGCATCTTCGATAAAAACCCCCACGTCAAGGCTCTCTTCGCCTTCAGGGACCTCGATGAAAAACAGCTGAGGCGCAACCGACATTTCGTAGGTCACGCCGGTAAGTTCCTGCAGGCCGTCGGAGCAGTCGTCGAGAACATCGACAACTACAGAGACACCATTGGGCCACTCCTCAACTCACTCGGCGAACAACACACGCACTTCACAGGCTTCCACTCATTCTATTTCAACGACTTTGAGGACGCTATCCTCGACGTCTTTGCCGAGGACCTTGGTCCCAAGTTCTCTCCTCTGGCCAGAGACGCATGGACCCTCGTCCTCCACTTCATCCTCATCGAACTCAAGCGTGGCCACACCAAGAGCCTCCGCCAAACGTCCTCGAGAGCGCCTGCCAATCAACCACGGCCGTAGTCGACAGCCAGTCAACGACCGACGGAGGTGGAGCTCCAGTCGAAGTGTCGACCAAAGGCAAAACAGTATCAGTCGCAGCCTTCTGATTGGATAAGGCGTGTAGACTCAATTATAAAAGTACTTATTTAGTGCCCTTGTTGCCTGTAAAGACACTATATAAATGCATTCATATTTAAAACTGTTTCTGAACTGACTGAAACTGGCAATTTGGAAGATTCATTTGCTCCTAGATCTACAGTTGACGTCAACATATCTTTTACCTCCACCAAGAAATCCATCAGTAAGTGGACATACGCGAGGAAAACCAAGAAGACCCTAACCTTCCTTCTCCATTTTCCAGTTGTAGCTGATAAACAAACTACTTATTCTACTTTGACTCCTAAGTTGTACCATGATTAGGGTTAAGGTTAACATCTCATTTTCTTCTCTGTGCCTCTTAAAGACAGTTAACTATTTCGAGCCAAGAACGAATGCTGACATAGTTATAGATGTAAAGTTCACATAATCTTCAGTTGACAGTTGAAATCTACCGATGTAACCACTGTAAGAAACATTCTGAGTAAAACCCATAAGTCATAAAATGGCTTACCTAGCTGGAGGTCCTGGGGTCCGGATCCCCTCTGGGAACTTTGAGTATTGGGAGTCATGTAGGAGTGATAATTTTTAGGTGTACTCCAACTGGCGAATTGATTGCTCTGTTGATGGATACAAGTGTCAAACAATAAAAAAATATTTTCCACGCTTATTTTATGCATTTGATTCCTGGCCTGTTTTATTTCAGCAAAATGTGTTTGCTTCTGGGGCTCTGCCCCGGATCACGCTGGGTAACTTATGACACTCCTCACGCCTCTATTTGTTTCGCGATTCACGTCGTCAGCATTCACTGTCTCAGACTCCATAAATTTCCATCTAGGGAATGGACCTCTGGCTAAAAAAGTTGCACAAATATGAAACCCAAATGTGCTCGATTTAATATTATATGCTTTAAAATGTGTTGGCTTCGAGGGTTCTGCTCCGGACCTCACTGGAGGAACTTACAACACTCCCCAAACCTCCTAGTCATTTGGGGTCTTGCTGTCCTATAACCCCTCAATGTTCAGCTAAGTACCAGACCACCCTGGCTAACTCGTAATCGTAATTCCGAGATTTCTACAGCGCCCAACGAAAGCCGCGCCGCGGGGACCATTTTATTCGCAGGCGCTCTGTCAAAACAAAATCGATAGGCAAAAGGGTTCAGTTCCAGGTCAAGATCCAAGTCAGACGGAGAGACAGCATGGAAGCTACTAGGGGTGGTGTTTGGGGTTGGAGAGAGAAAGATAAGAGGAAGAAGGGGTGTCAGGGTATGATCTGTAAAAGAGGAATGTTTTAAGTTTTGAGTGAAAGGCCGAAGCAGAAACTGCAAGCGGTGGAGCATTGATGAGTTTGTATGATGGGTCAGTCGTGCATGAAAGAACGCTCATGCAATAGAATCCCTCACAATAAGAACACATTCTGTTCAAATGAAATCTTGATAAATAAAGAAATCTCCCAGCAAATGAAATTCCCAATAAACTGAAACTGATATAATTTTTGTGTCTCTCATTATTAGATTTGATTTTTAATTCAAAATTGCACAATACAGAATTAGCAAAGCAGCCATGTGACCACTGGGTCATTCAAAGCCAAACCAAAATCAAGTCGGAGAATCTCAGAATTATCCACACATCACCAAACTACGATGGTCTCTGAACTGCTCCAGAACAAGTTTTAAAAGCAAGATGTTAGGAGGAATTTCTGCAGATCTACATATAAACTGGGCCTTCATCAGTTCAGCTTGCTTACCAACTGATCCCCAGAAATCGAAATGATGAAGCAGTACAAACTGAAGATCCACTAGTCATCTGCTTATGGGTCAAATTTGAATTCAAGATGTTTACGATACATTCTAGATAACAGTCCATAAATTAGACGAACACAGTTGAAAGATCTATGCCTTGTCTCTCCTCCTTCCTTCCTTCATTTTTCCATTGCTTTCAATCAACGAAGCCATGACAACCATCACCGTAGCAATAGACTATGGTGCTGTGTAAAATGCAGAAGTTCAGTCACCAGATGACCAATCACCAAACAAATCAGATCCTGATAAAGAATAATGAACTAATCGATCACACTTTGATCAGACTGCAGATCTGAAGTTGAGACGAGAATATGCAAATGAAATTCACTGCTTAGACTTGACGTTTTTCCAAAGGAGATTCACAAGATGCGCTGTCACAGAACGCTTGGCTGCTAAAAACATCGGCTCAGCAAGTTCAGTCAACTCCCTTCCAAGCAGGTCAGATACAACTGGATCAGGTCATACCATCATTTCATGATGAAAGGTAGAGGTCAGACCGTGGAATAATAACACGCAATTTCTGATTTCACTCGATTCGCTGGCATCTGGGTCAGAGTCAGCTGGTCTCTAGTCTAGGTCAGGTGAATTTAAGAAGGTCAGGTGAATTGGTTGCACAGAACATCCATCGTTTTCCTAATCTCTTGGTTTAGTCTGAATCTCGTTCTCTTCTGATTCGGCGACTGTACTCTTCCTGCTGTTGGTGCAGAAATGAAGCCTTGGGCTTCTCCCGCTTCAGCTGACCATCCCTAAAAATAGAACAGATGCAGGCCTATAGGAAATTCGTCATCGATTTTCCCATCACCTACAGTGAAACATCCTGAAAATGCAGGTCCCAAGATTTCAATTCCCAGCATTCACTTCTCCATCTCTCCATACTATGTCTGCCTAGTGATCTCGTTTCATGATGCGACTCTGGGTCCAATGTTTGTGATTAGAAGACATATATTTTGTAAGTAAATAAATAAGTGTGTAAGTAATCTTTACTTAACACTTAACAACAACAATGCATACAATCCAGTAAAAAAGAAGCAAAATGTCAGCAAGAAATGATGAAGCATTATAAACAGTTTAAAAGTCTAACTCAATATACAGTTTGAGAGAAAACTAACAGCATTTATGCTGAGCAATCAGAAGAACCAGAGTATTCACAATTTTTATACTTATATAGTGAGCAAATGATGAAGGATTTTTAATGCAGCATTGTATAGAAGTATGATAAGGTCCTGTGCAGCATTAACTGAATTACGAGACAACAGATAAGAATCAGTGTAATATGCAGTAAGAAAATGCACCATCAGCTGATGACGAGGACTTATATCTAACACAACAACAATGTGGTTAGCTCACCAGTGCAGATCCACTAAGCCACCTTGTCTCGCAATTTCTGATTTCACTCGATTCGTAAACTGAATCACGGTTTCATCGTCCTTAACACAAACAAAAAGAACTGCATGAAAATCCAAAAAGCCAATCACAATCCATTCTACTAAACAGCCAGTCAGAACCAAGCATAGCCAATAGCCAATCAGAAATGGGCATAGCTATGAGCCAATCAGAATCAGCACACCCAATAGGCAATCAGAATCTAGCTTAGCCAAGAGCCAACCTGAATCCAGCCAAACTAAGTAGAAATCCGAATGATCTAGAGCCTAATATTGGATTTAAAGGCTCTCTCTTTAAAATATTGGAACCATTGCAGCCATAACAGCATTAACATGATATTTGATTTTAATCTTATCAATGAAATGAAGACGTGAATGACGTCAATTACCCTCTTGTGCTGAGGAGGCAGATACCAGACATCACAGACCAACGCCCAACTGGTGAGGATGTTGACGATATGACGAGACAATGACTGCTGTGAACTGTTCCAGAATGGATCGGCAAAACGTGGATCATACTACAATATCAATCACCAATGATCCGATCGATCAATCATAAAACTAATATCCTACTTTGTCAAGCTTATGAAAAATCCTTAAAAGTGAATCATTCTTACTATTGTATGCCAAATGATTTCATTATCATTCCAATTGTCATAATATATTTATTATCAATAGTATAACAATTTGAGACAAAAACACAGACAGAAACATAGAGAGATAATTGCTGAGACAGAGAAAGACAGGAAGAGAGATTGGACTGACCTTAATAGCGACTGGGTAAATTGTTCCTCCGACCTCAAAGCTACCTTTCTTGAACATCATGATTGACGTATTGTTAATGCAGGTTCCTAGCAACACAAACAATGAACAACTTAGTGCATCGTCCATCGCTGACTAATCACATGCATAATTTATGAATTTTAAACCAGTGTTTCAGTAAAATATGAAACAGTTGTTCAGTGGGTGGGACTGTTCTAAGTGACATCACCTGACATCCTTTGGCTCTCATGTCTCATCAGAAATAATGGCAATACAAAACAACTTGCAAGAGATCAGAACAATATGCATGACAACAACTAATGTTTGAAGACAGGAAAGGCAGCTTACCTTCTGGAAAGATGAGTATTGGTAGTTTATTTGCATCTTCAATGTGCTCTTTTAACCTAGAACAAAAAACAAAATTCCTTCTACTATAACCATATGCAACTGGAAAAATCCAATTATCTTTATTTATTTTCTGCTATTTATGCATTATTATTTAATCGTTTCACTGGGTGACAAAGATGAGACAAATTTTGCTTCTGAGTTGCCCAGCCAAACTAGACGCAAGTTTCACAAACGCCAATGACCACAACCCCTGACTGACTCTATAACCTCTGACAGACCTTTGTGTGACAGCCAGCCTGTCCTTGACCTCTGACCTCTGAAACCAGATGTGATGTTCAGAGCGAAGCATTGCCCTCTGCATGAAGCCCATGAAGCCATCTTGACACTGACCAACCTAGAAACAATCAATCACAAGCCTGCTAAATGAACTAGGTCAAACATTCTGCCAATCAATCTTCTACGGCTATACATAAACGAAAGATAAATTACAGAGTCTTTTATAAGACTTTGATGCCAATTCAAAGAACTCAATCACAACAACGAATTTCGTTTGCTTGGCCTGTGATTTCAAAGCAGGAACATGAAATTCAGTTGGCCTGTGCTATCAACAGCCACTATATTGAAGCACACTATATGGGAGAGAAGAGGAACAAACAGGTTACCATGGCATAGCAGTTGTCACATCCGAGGACAACGATATCAATGGGCGATGTGTGATTGGCAACGCAGATTCCTCCACCTTTTGCTCGGTTCTCTCTGCAACAGACAACATGAGACACGAATGACTCAAAAGAAAAGAAATGACATAAATTCCATCCATTCTGAGTTGAACTTAACCTTTGTGCAAGGACTTTGGTTGGGGTGTAGACTTCCACTGGGATAAACAGCCGTTGATCAGCGGTTCAGGCAAAACCTACGGTAGACGACTGAGGTCACGAGAAAGGTGATATATTAATGGCAGGATATATTCATATGTAGTGTTACTTTATGTTACTTTCTGCCGACCTGTTGTGAATTGTGATGACGGCAGAGAAACCGCGAGAAAAGATTCGGAAGCAGGTTATGCTCAGCCAGAAATTGCATCTTCTCTTGATCCTAAATGAAAGAACATCAGTGACAGTCAAATGATAAATGGTTGAAATACAAAGCAAAGCAAGAAGGAAGAAATCAGGATCAATCAAACAGTGAACAAATCAGGGTTAAAGGGAGGAAGCAAGGAAGAAGGTTTCTGACATAAAGATCCAAAGCATCATTCTGAAAAGAAACCAGGACAAATCTCAGTGGTCAGAGTTGAAAACTTAAGGTCATGCATGTACTGAGATTCTCCACAGGTTAATCAAGTTCACTATATACAGCAAGAAACATCTCCTTTAAGCAGAAACTGTGCAACAATCCTCATCATGCTATGGGGTTCAGGAAGGGGTGTGGGTTCAATCAGCTCTGATACAGATGTGGGGAACAGTATGGGACTTTGAGACCAATTGCTAAGTGCCATCAGCTGATGCTTCAAAATGTAATGGGGTTATATAAATAAGTAAAAGAAAATTAATAAACGAACAAACCTTCCGTCTGGTAGGAAGCCAATGAAGGCCGTTCCAATGACCATCGCAGAAATAGCGAACAACGCAAGACTCACTCTGAAGACAACAAAGCAGCATTAGATAACATTTGCATAGCACTGGCCAACACAGCTCAAGAGTCAGAGAATCACAGGAAAGTAGGTCAAGGCCTCAGAGGATAACATGTAAGTAGGTCAAGGGTAAGCAGTTCAAATTTATTTAAGCATGTACTATGTAAATAGATCAAGGGTCAGAGAGGCATTGGTGTTCCTGAATGATGTTCAAATGTCAACAGATTGAACTCAATAACCACAGATCTTTAGAGATCATTATGTCATTTGATGATCGAGAGATAAATGAATTAAAAAAGAAAGGTGCTTCAGTAAAATGAATTCATTTGCACAACTGACCGAAATGGAAAGAGAATGAGCAGCCGTAGAATGCAACCAAGTCCCCATAGAAATGTCAGACGCCAGCTGCCGAAAAACATCAGTAATTATATTAATTAAATTAATCAATTAAATAATTATTTATGAACCTACAGAATTAATCATCACCATATTATTAATAAATCTAACCAATTAATCCTACCTTGATCATGAACACAACAAAGCTATTAATGACTTATTATAAATTAACCTAAGCAATAAATTCCTTCCTAATAATAAACCAAAGCAATTAACCAAAATTACACCACACCCTTGCTATGACATGCACTGATATAAGGCAAATTCAGGTACACCACGGCTGCAGCCACAGATCCAAATGTTACCTTCGCATACATAGTTGATTTTTGGAAGAAAAATTCATATAGCGCTGAAATGATAGAACCTGTCCTTATGGAAGTGCCTGTCTTCATTTTTTCTCATTATTCAACAAACTAATAGTGGGTCAAAAGCTGGCATAGCATAACAAGATAGCTGCTATGAACCACCAATGGCGTATTTCTGTCAGACTTTGGCTGGTACAGAACTCTCAGATCCAAGGTACGTATGAGATTTTTATTCTACCGTTTCCTTAGTAGCATCAAAAAGATAAGGACGATAGCTAGACCTAAAACGCTAGACAAAAATAGTGTTATAAAATTTTCTTTTCTTTCGAAAAATGTCAAAAATTTCGGGAAAAGGAAGGCCTACTCCGTGCAGTAGTTGGATGCAACTGAAAGCCACAGAAATGGTGAAAACCAGGCCAAAATCAGTACAGATCTTGACATAAATAAGACAAAAATTTCTGAATTATGTATTGTTTTTTTCTAAAAAAAGCTATTTTTATAAGTATTTGTTCATCTAAATAATGATGCCATATAAATCTATCTGTGGCACTCCACATGAACAGCCAGTGCACCTGAAAGTGGAAAATCAAAACAAAGAATAAAAAGCATTTAACTGAAAACTTTATTAAAAATTGTTTCCACTTCAAACCACAATTTTGAATTAAATGCAGCTTTCCAGATTGTTATTTTTCGGTAATCTTTACAAGTTCGATGGTGCCCAAGGGGAGTAGCTTGAAGACCTGTTTTGTCTGACAATCCACATTCTAATGCTCTTATAAGCCCAATACAACCTGCAAATACACAGCTACATAAACATGTACTGAAATTTGGTCACAGAATAGAATTTCAGTTTAATGTGCCCCTCGCCATAACTTGACACGAATCCCAAATCCTGTGTTATAGTGAGGGTGTGATGTGTGAGTACACAGCAATAGAATGAAGTGGAGTGTCCTTATTTCAGAGCCATGTAACAGCAAATCATTAAGTTGTGTTTTGAAGGTGTTATGTTCCAAGGCAAAGCACAGTTCAATGATTCCAAAACACTCGGTGAACTGGAGAGCAGAGTCCATTTGGAGCCTCACCTTATGAATTCATAATGTGTATTTGTCCGCGTAAGTAAGTTCCATGAAGGTAGTTCTAAAACAGTAAATAAAACAGCAAAGTGTCAGTGTCGTAAGCTGCTCCCTAAGCAGACGTTTCCCAAAACAAGTGACAAATCAAAGTTTCACAATTTTCTTTTCCCACTGTGCCCCACCTTTACAACCACCACAACCGTGTCTGACCCCCAAGATTGTGTTTGTACCCCATTATAACGAAGTGGGACCCCATATTGCTTGGTCCTGACAATATGCCCCCTCTTTTTAAGACAAAGTTCTGGTTTAATACTTTAAAAACAGTGAAACCAGAATATTGGCTGACTGAAACAGACCACTGGTAATTAACCTTAAGGAATCAAAGGTATAGCAGTATATATGCTAAAACAAAGATACCCTATTTACACACAACTAAGAATACTGCTTTTGGCAAACTGCCTTAACATGAACAGACAACATTAACGGAAACAAGCCACATTCACATATGCAATGACAATGCTAAACAAACCACATTAACACAGATAAACAAACCAGGCTTAATCAGTCACATTAGCATAAACAAACAGGCTGGTTTTAAGATAATTATTCTGTGTAACTGCCTTAATAGGTTTACATTTCACAGCTATCTTGAAAGTGCCTCACAGTTGTTAATTATAAGTGCCACTTCAATGCTTAATTGCAATATTAAATGGTTGCAAATACAATGCCAAATGAGTTAACCTACAACTGTTAGGTGCACACACAATCAAGTAAGTCAATACATTTTGGTCAGTATATACAAGATTATTTTAACTCCTGTCACAAAATGTTCAAATCTTTGCAAAGCAAAAATAACAGCATAACCTTCTTTTTCTATAGTGCTCCACTTTCTTTATGTCTCAGACAATTTAGGTGAAGCAAATGCAATAGGCCTTTCAGAAACATCCTTAAATTGAGCTAAACAAAGTCCTATTGCATTACTGGATTCGTCTACCTGGATAATAAAAGGCTTCTGAAAATCTGGTGCAATCAAAACCTGAGAATTACTCAGAGCTTGTTTTAACATAACCAAAGCCTCATATGCCTTGCCACAAAGCTCCAAGTGAAACACAGCTTTACCCTTAGTTTTAATTCATGTAAAGGCAAAGCAATATTTGCATAATCAGGGATAAATAACCTGCTAACCCCAGAAACTCTCTTAGTTCTTTTTTGGTGGTTAATGGTGAGATATTCTAAAAAGCAGAAATTTTGTACTGACCCACTTCCTCAATCTCAGAAGCAAGCAAATAACCAAGCCATTTAATCATAGGCTTGCCAAACACACACTCAGAAAGCTTCAAAGTCAATCTAGAGTTACTAACTGAAGACAACACACCCACCACATATTCCAGCTGATCCTCCCAAGACCTAGAATGAACTTCAAAGTCATCAATATAAGCACATGCATAATCAGCATGAGGTTCTAAAATATTACTGGGAATCTGCATGCAAGTTGCACCAGCCCCTCTTAACCCAAACAGCATGCCCGCTCACTGATAAATCCCTTGCTGCATTACAAATGCTGTCAATTACTTCGAATCTTCCTCTGTAGGATGATGCCAGTAACCAAATGAACAATTAAGTGTTGCAATGTACTAAGCAACAGATAATTGATTAATCAAATCCTTGGCATAACACATAGGAAAACAGGCCAACTCACTGCCTGCCACACTAATTGACCTCTCCAACCACTGTCTTCTAACACATGAAAACATCTCATGCCAACTTCTAAACAACAACCAACTCCAGAATGTTGCTCAGTAGCATTGTCATTGATTAGTTCCATAACTCAAGTCGAAAACCATCTTTTGTGCAGGCCAGCACACAGGCACTCACACCTCGAGTTCACACTGGCAAACACCGCCATGCACTGTCAACTTGTTTTTCAAAACTCTGTCAACTATTGACCAGACTCCACAACTGAATTTCTGTCTATCCTGGTCAGGGCATCAAAATGTCAAAAGCTAATCCCTAAGCTGACATTTCAGTTTTCTTTACTTGGGTTTTCCCATCTTCACAACCGCCATAACTTCGACTGACCCCTAAGACTGTCTTCCTGCCTTGTATATAATGAACTAAGTAAGCCAGTGGGATCCCCAATTTCTTGGTCTTGACAGTCCACTCAGCTGAGGGGAAGAACCAAGTATAATGCAAGCTTTCATCTTGGAAACAAATGAGAAGTATTTGATACACAAATACATACATCAGAGAGATCTCTTCTTTAAAATTTTTAGCCAGAAATTTAGACTCCGTTAACCCATTCCCGCCGGATCGGGTCGCTAGCGATCCGATGGGAGGCGTTGAAACAGACTAGAAAATAAATTATAACTCAATTATGTCATACCTAAAAATAGTATGAGTTGCTGCTGGTAAATTTCCGGACATGTTGGGTTGCGATTTTTTGAGAAATAAGTAATTTACTGTGAGAAAAAAGAGTTTAAAGTGATGGGAATAGGCATTCCGATATCGGAGGTTTTGAGGCATGTTCTGGATGACACGGATGACGAGTTTACCTCTTCGGAATATAAATTCGTAGGCGATTTGAAGCTAGGCAGTGACTAGTTTGTTTGGAATTGGCCCTGCATGCGAAACAAGTCCGAAAACGAAACCGTGCCTGTTGGACTCAGCATTGCTGATTGATGATGAGGTTGGAGAGGTAAGTGATACAATGTTGTTTTATTTTGTTTTTATTTTGCGTAAAATTCTTGATGGCTGTGATGTGAAATTTTGTTATTATGTTGACTGAAAGCCGAGTGATATTTACTGATGCTCAATACTAGCAAAACTACAAAAACTACATAATGAAAATAATTTGATGGCAAAAGTGGGCGTGCCTGTTGATCAGCTGACTGACGATGAATGATGCTTTTTCCATTCATCCCTTCTAATTCAGTTGTGTATCATTTTCCATTTCCAGGCAACATCTGCATCTGTTGAAAAGGACTTCTCAGCCAACAGTAGCATCAGAGGTGGATCAAGTCACGGTCGATGTTGTAGTCGTAGTCAAAGACAAGATTGTGGTCGAAGTCGCGGTCGAGGTGGTCATTGTCCAGGCGATCGTTTCGCTTCCTTCCCTTCTGCTGTTGGGACATCATTCAACCAACCAATAGCAGCTTCTGATGATGATCACTGCCCGTCACTGATGATGCTATTATGCCAGGTCCCGGTAGATGCCCTACACCCATACTAAAGCTGCTTGGCTAGCACTTTCCCTCTAACTCACTTGTTAGGCAAAGGTGCAGAGTCTGGGCTAAGAATAAAAACCCAGACTGGCAAATATAAAGATACCATGTATAATTATTTTCTGTTACCTGTTGTGAGAAATGCAATGCTCATCTGTGCATCGGTGACTGTTTTGCCGTTTGGCATTCTAAGGCAGCTATATAAATTAACTTTTGTTCACAATAAGATGTGCATTTCATAGCCGGAAGTGTGCTGATTCCGAAAATGTACGCTTTATTATACTTTACTGTAACCCTTGTTGCACTGTTGTCATTCTACCATGTGTACCGTCAGTTTATTCATTTTCGGGGGAAAAAATTCAGGCGGGAATGGGTTAAATGCTTTTACTGACCTGCTGCATCAAATCTTTGTGTGACTGTGTCTTCAACAATAACCTGAACGAAAGGGAAACAAAGAAAAAGTCACTTACAGCTCCAAAGCTTCTTCAACCAAAAACTATGAAAACTTAATTTACGGACAATGGTTCAGTTTAGAAATTAGTCATTACCGTAACTCGCCAGAAACCAACAGTATTTCTCATTCGAATGAATTTCAGCAGAATTTGTAATAAGATGAAAACAATAATACAACAGAGAACGTCAGACTATGGCTCCAATCATTTATTAGCTTAATATTAGCTTAAGATATTATATTAAGATGATAGCTTAAGATTAATTATGTGAATAATTAGCAGTTAGAGGTGAAGTTTTGATTTAAATATTTCATTTTTTAACAGACGACAAAAATTTCCTCTTTCAAAAGATGCAAGCAAGAAAAATAATAAAAAAACAGGGAGCATCAGTTTAGGAGACAAATCAGAGCCACAGCTGAAGTCATAGCCAACCAGCAACAAGTTGTGGAACCTCAATAGGGTTTTGAAAGTCATAAAAGGTGGCTCAATGCTCCCTTAAAATGGCCCCTTTTCTAATACAGGAAGAGAAACAGACAGACAGAGAGACAGACATACAGACACAGACAGAGACAAACAGACAGATCTCTGCTATAGAAAGGCCAGTTCAATTTGACCCTAGCCTATGACCTCTGACCTCCATTCCTCTTCTGCAGAAGTAGAGAGCATCCGTCAGTTTGAATCCATCCTCCATGTCCTCAAGCGTCCTCTTGTTGTCAATCTTCAGTGAATCGACTGATACCAAATGACCATTACCAACTCAACAACAAAGAACACAGTCATATGAAATTAATGCTTCAAACGAAACTAAATCACAGAGCTCTGTATTTTGTAAGCAGCAGATGTAAATCTTTTGATGTCACTACAAAGAACATGTGCTTTTATCAGCCAGAGTTGTTGGTTGGAATAAGCTAAGAGCCAGTGGAGGGGACAAAGGTTATGATAGGCCATCAGACATAGGAATGTTAGAAAACCTGAGTCTGTTAACTGAGAAATAACTTAAGAACCTATCGGCAAAGAAAGAGTGCTATAAAGAGCTTGGCAGTGTCCTGCACTTATTGTGGTGCAAGACTTATTTACTGTCTCCCATAGTAACTTTGGAGAAGAAGAGTTTTCAGAGATCTATGAGCCAAGACAAGTATGAGGATCTGGATATTGAGACAAGGTTACCAACAGCACGACACTGGCGCCTACACTTGAGGAGATGGAAAGGTAAAAATGGCAGAGTCGCCAACACTTTTCAAGCATGCTGAGGAGCCTCCCAGCAGCAAGACTTAGACTTAGTTGGAATGTGTATGTCCAGGATTTCAGATAAGGTTGAATTTAGTTGGATGAGTTCAGTAACTGCCTGTGCTGTACTTCTCAAAAAAACCATCTCTGCACAAGGAAATCCTCTCCAACTGTCATCCAATTTCAAATCTCTCATTCTTATCTAAAACCTCAGAACTGGTCATCCTCTCTTATCTCACTGCCCATCTTACTTCTAACAACCTCCTAAATCCCAACCAATCTGTCTACACCAAACACCACTTCATTAAAATTGTGTTTTCCTCACTGTTCAGCAAACATATTCATGGTGGTAGATCGGTAACAAGTCTTCTGCCTGTCTTTCAGACACGTCTGCTACCTTTGCTATAAGTGACCATAAAGGACAAGAAATGCCTCTCTTCTGTATTCGGAATCTCTGGTATTGCTCTATCTTGGATCAAGTCACCCCTTCCCTCTTGTTATTTCACTCTTAATTCTGCCTGACACTCATCTAATCCTCATACCCTGTGGTGTTCCTCAAGGTTCTCTTCTTGGTACCATCCTGCTCATTCTTTACACCTCCCCACTCAGCAAACTCATTTCCCCATCTTTTTTTGATCCACTCTAAGCTGACAACACACAACTCATAATATTATTCTCCCATCACTCCTTTTCAGACTCAATAAAGCACCTACATAGCACCATCTATGTAACACCTGGATCACTGCCAGCCTTTTATGCCTTAACCCTTCAAAAACAGAATTTCTCTTAATTGGCCTCCATGAACAACAAAAGAAACTAGCCAATCATCTGGACCTTTTTCCAAAGGAGCTCACTCACCTACAACATACTCTCCTCCAATCGGAATCATATTCAACAAAGCACTCCCCCAAATCAACCACATCACTCAGTTATCTTGCACTTGCGACATCCACATTCATGACTTACACTGATTTCGCCCCATACTCGATTAAAAAACTGCCTGTACAATAGCCACCTCAGTTGACCACTTCAAATTTTACTACTGAAGCTCCCTCTTCTATAATATATTGTGGTCTCCCAGATTCGGCTTTGCATGGCAATGAGAAATTTTGGAGACTAACATTTACATTACATGACCAATGGGGAAGCAAGGATGTCAGCTCTGACGGTGAAACATTGAGCAATTGTAACTAAATGAGTATTTGGAAGACAATTTATGACAGAGAGATATCTGAAAATGATGGCAGTGTGATCAGACATATGTGACTCAGAAAGAGATATATTTTTAATAGTGGAGGAGTTAGACAGGGTTATAAGGAGATCAAGTGTGTGGCGTATGCCATGGTTGGAGGGAAATGTGCTGCATAAAATCAAAGCCAGATACAAGATCAAGCAACTTTTGTTTAGCATTATACACAGTGTCCACATGTATATTGAAGTCACCTGTTATAATGAGTTGAGAAGGAGAAGGGACCTGAAATCCAGGTAGTGACAGGAATACCGATAAAAACTCAGAAAGTGAAAGATAGGGAGGACAGAAAATACTGACAAAGGTGCAGTGCTGATTTCTACAGTCCAGAGTAGCGATAAGGATTTCAGTTGTCTTTGGGGTTGGAATAGGTGCATGGAAGCGAGCAAGTTTCTGGTGTGACTTATGAAGGAAATGAACTTCTACTGTTAAATCTAAACTGTTTAAAGTAGTTTTTGTGAATCGATGTATCTTCAGTTATGTAAAGTTGTGCATGTCTGTCTATTATATTTGACTATGTATGTAATCAATCCATATAATGTAATGCAAGTGCGCTTGTTAGATGCAAATAAAGGCTACTTACTTGCTTACTCAATTTGTCTATCGCACTCCAAACCAACAACCACCAACTGACTTACTTGCTACTATAATAAGGTCTCGACAGATGATCAAGCAGATTGAGATTCAGTGTATCTGTCTCGGCCATGTCCACAGTTAACCAAATTCAAGATTACACGGGAACAGTAAGGTGACACAAATTAAGGGTAAATCTTCATTTACTAAATGACTCCATTGATACAAGTCCTCTGAAGTCTGGCTTTGCAAATCTGTAGATTGAAACATGAGCAATAAAACAGCAATATTCAACAACCAAAGCTCTTCTCAGTTCAGACATGAATCTTAAATACCTTTTTGTGCATTGTAATCGCCTTTTTCAAAACCATTCTCATCATCAGGGCTTTCTTTCTCGAGCAACTGTTTTCCCTTTTCATGAAGGTTGATTCGTTGTTTGCCCCACTGAAAATAACAATTTACACTCTTGGTCACATCATAATTTCAAGAAGACCAGAATGTGAAGAAATGTCTCAGAATTTGTAATATTTGATATCAGTAACATATAAAATAATTGACAACAGAAACAGATGATCTGATCCTCTTGCGAAATCATTTGATGCTAGCGAGTCAGGCAACGGCACCAAATCTGTCCAAAACGAAAATCCGCGGCTGCACTATAGTTAAGTTCATCTGAATTCATCTGAGAAATTGACTTAATAGTTGTACTACGGTCCACTTCGTAGAATTTATTACGAAGATTGCGGCTTGCCAGACAGAAGGCGGCCGGAAAATAACACAAAAGGCGGCTGCATCGAAGCGACTGATAAGCCACTTAATAACTGAAATATGACCATGAATATGGCGAAATCCAACCGACGGAGTCTACCTCGAATATTCGAAGGAGGATTCGAATGTACAGCTTTGTTATTCCAAACGACTTTCTAACTGCGGCTAAACAAATGACAAGACAGAAAAAACCAAGTCCAGGAGCGAAAAGAATCGACAGAAGAGCGATCAGCCACTGTTCAACTGACAACGCGGCCATCATCACGATCTAGATTTTTACATTGGTTTGAGCAACGGAGTAGCAGAAATACCACATATGCATGGCCACATCACGGCCACTATCCCACGGCGCCATGACACCACAAAAATTATATCCCATAGATTCCTCACCCATTGTCTTGCGTCACTCGACGATGCGCAACATTGGTAATCGTTATCGTAAACTCGAGATTTCTACAGAGCCCAACGAATGTTAAGTCGCGGGAACCAGTTTAATCACAGGCGCTCAGTAAAAACAAAGTCATTAAGCAGGAGGGTTACAAACGGTTTCAGGTCAAAATCCAAGAGGCAGGCAGGCAGACAGGCGGTTACGGTGGATAGTGTTTGGAAATCGAGCGAAGGGGAAGACGAGGAACCAGGATAGAATCTGTCGAAGAGTAGTGTTTTAGCATTGAGTGAAAGACCTGCGCAGAGATTGCAATGGATGAAGTGTTGGTGAGTTCCTATGATGGGTCAGATTATTGTCGTAATTCTGGCGGGAGTTAATTCCACAGACTACTCCAGTCAACGTGTAACTCCTTATCGAGCCAATCGTTGTGTTTTATTGCCACAAAGAAACACAAAACAGAAACATTATCAAATATATTTTTCAATTCGTTAATTAATTCCTGCGATTGAAATTTGGAAGCAGAGGAGGATCAAAATGAAGAGGAAGAATTAGTGTAAACACCAGAAGACCAGAATGTTAAAGAATGTGTCAAAGGGAAATGGCAGGCGGAGGAGGATGCTGAGACGGAAGTATGAGCGGGATAGGAGAAAGAGAAGAAGGAGAAGAAGGAGAAGGAGGAAAAAAGAGAAGGGAGGGAGGAGAAAGGGCACTGGGCGGCCGCAGCTGCTGCTGATTGGGGGTGACGGTGGTTGCGTTTGTGAGTGGAGGAAGGAATGAAGTTGGTCGACTGACAGAATTTCAATAACCCTAAACCCCGTCAGACGAACGAAATCCGATCCATGTTACGTTTCAAAGAAAACACACGAAGATGGATTAACGGAATCACAGATTAGACGACCAGTCTGCCTCTCTGTTCCTCTGTTCGTTTGCCTCTCTGCCTGGCTGTCTATCCCTCTGCTTCTGTCTCCTCCTCCGCCTCGCCTGTTGGATGTGTGTTCTGTGATCAAGTCAGTCACCTGGAATGTCGAATGACGGTTTAATTGGAACGACCAAGTCCTTACACTCTCCTTGCCTTCCTCTTTGCCTGTCTCCGCCCCCTCACCCGCTCAAGAGCAGCGGAATGACTGCATGAAAGACAAAGCAGAGAGCGTTGATAGGAGACACGTGAGGAGGAAGAGGAGGAGAAGGAGGAGGAGAGTAAGAAACGTAATTTCGGTGTGGGTCCCAGTCTCTTTGTGGAGAGAGAAGGGTGGTAGGGTATCAAGAGAGGTGGTTGGGGAGCGACTCGTATTTATAGGGCAGCGACTCCCATCATTTCACTCACTGAACGCGAAATGGCCGTAGTAGCAGGAAACCGTGTTCTGGTGTCGTTGGGGCTGGTTTTGGCGCTTGTGGCGTTTCGTTCGTCGGCTGATCCGAAGGAAGTCTTTCCGTTCGCTTCTCCGCCGAGGGTCCTTCATTCGGACGACCTGGACAGCGACTGGGCCGAGTGGAAGAGAACCTTGCTACTAGGGAGTGGAGCCGTCCAGTCGAGTGCAAGTGTCCCTGTTCCAGCCGGATGGACTCTCAATCGCCTCTTGCGCCGAGTCTTGGAAAACTCCTCCTCGTCTTCCGCCGCCAGAGCTCCTTCAGCGGCGTCGATCTACGAAGAGATCCCTCTGCTGCAGGGAATCGGAAAGAGAATCGCACTCGATGACCTGCGCTCCTTCGTCAGCGAAGTGAGTTCATGCTCATTACAAGCGATCTGACAGGGCAGTATGAAGGGCACAGAGAGGGACAGTGAAAAGAACGGTCAGAGGGACAGTCAAAGGGACCGTCAGAGCGATAGTGAGTGGGACAGTGGAAAGTGGGGTTGGGCGTTGTAGCATTGAGAGGCGAATGATGCTTAGGTATAAGCATGTAAGTAATTTGATGCATGATTTATTTAGCGCCCCATCAGAATATCTACTCAGTTGTGTCTCTATTATTTACGGATCGGCTCCCTTCTAATCTAATCTGATATGATCTGACCGGACCTGACCTGACCTAGTCTAATCTAAGACTTTTATAGCGCCATTATTGCATGCAGAAGGCATCACTAACTGATGGTCATTCGACTCGAAATCCTTTGGACAGAATCAATTGAGACGAATCGATTTATCGTTCCATATCGTGAATCAATCGCTTCATAATATTTATGCGCAGCGCATTCAATAATTTCAATGTTATAGTAGTATTAAACTCGATGTGTGCATAAATATAACAATTACCTTACATTACCATTCAATTCAATTCGATTAGACATTTAATGACTTCTTAATATCAACAGCAAATTACCATATACCTTATTTTACCTTAATTTATATATATATACACCTTACCCTCAATGCAGCAGGTAAGGTTAGATAAGGTTTATATATCCTGATATAAATAGGGCCTACCTTACCTATAACCTTATCTGCTATACCTTACCCTTCCTTACCTTACCCTACCTTGGCTCCTTTACCTTGTATAAACCGTACCACATATTTTCGCTTTTTATATGTTGTTTTCTGTTGTAGGGTCGTGTGGGTCAGTCGTCAGTCGGTCGAGCCGTGAAGAGAACAGTTTGTTGTTCAATGGACATGTATTGTTTCGTATGCGGAAAGAGATAACGTAGCTACCGGACAATACACTACGACACGATGAGCACCTGAACATTTTAGGTGTCTGCCCACATACATACACTACGCTGACAGTAATGAGTAGACACTTGTAGATCGACGGAACAGCGTTCCACACAACACTGTATCTGCTTTCCATTCACATCTGAACAAAGCCGTAGCCTAAATGATGACATACTTTAAAAATAATTATGAAGGAATATTGTTGCATGTCGGTTTGTTCGTCATTCCTTAAAGAAGTGATATCTGGCTCCAATTAGTTATTATTATTACTTATTATTTACACTACGCGCAGGCGAAAACTTCTATAAAGTAACTAAAGGACTGAACCACTCGCTCCCTTCCTCCCTCTTTCCCCAATATTTCGAGAGGTATGTAGCGAACCTCCTTTTCATTCGCATTTGATTTGGCTTCTTTTGCTTTTTATGTACAAACTTATTAGTGTTAAGTTTCAGTGTACAGATTAGTTATGGCAGTTAATTAAGATTTTAGCTTAATATTAGCCTGCCAGCTATAGAGTAAGTATGATTTTAATATTACAAAAGAGCTAGATTCAGTTTAGATGGGGAGTTGTGCTGTCTTGACTGAGCGTTTCTAGTACAAATCAAACGTCCAATGGAAACATTATGAAGAGTGAATCGTCAAAATCGAAAGACGCCACAGATTTTACAGACGACATTTTACCATGGAAACGGATGAGGTGATCACGTCTTCGCTTGGTTTAATGTCTACGTCACGGGTTTGGCAGACGATCTGCGAGGTGTATTTAACGACAGAACGTTGAGAAATCGAGTCTTGTTTTGGCCACGGGAACTATAAGACCATGTGGATTGCCTTCACATTTCTCGAATAAAAGTCAACATTCAGTGATTTAAGTCTAATTAATTACAGTGAGACTTGCAATTAGTTGTGGTATAGTTTCGGCAGAGGAAGCTGTGAGACTTACCGAATGACAGAGAGCAGATTCGGTCGTAAGCGAACTGTGAAAAGAAATCCGAAGCAAAGACTTAGCTGAAGGGACGGCGAACGTTTATCGCAAGGCAGAGTTGTCGAACTAAATCCGTTAAACTTATCGAAAGATAAGTTGTTGCTTTTGGTGGAACAATCGCTGAAACAAGTTACTGGTCTGTGAACTGGTTACTGCGAAGAAGTCGCAAAATGGATCAGCGAATTCGTCGGGCGAATCGACGTTTGCTGGTGAAGATGCCATTTCGAAGCAATCGAAGAGAAGAGCAGTCCACCGTCGCACATCAGAAAACCAAACTATTAACGTTTCATCCAATGGACAGCGAGAGGAGTTGCATTTCAAAGAACTTCTTCAAGTGGGAGGGAAGTCATTAAATTTTTCACAAGTTTAGTGATTACCTGGCCATATGTAAGTTAGCTTAGACATTCTTTGAAACTGCATTTCTGTAAATTAATTTTTTGTTGGAAATAGCTTTAATATATATCATAAAAACCTTACTCAGTGACACTCCGTAACGAGACAAAACACTGATAGTCAATTTAATAAACCAATACTTGCCAAAAGTGTAATCAGCATGAGATCGATGTTGTAGCATGGCATTGCTCAAGTGTCTGTTGCTATTCATATAGCGCCTTTGACACCACAGATACAAAGATAGAAGAGCGCCACAAGATGTGGACGGTTGACCTTATCCGTCGAACTCGTTTTTCTTTAGTTTGAAATGAGAGGGAGAAGAAAAAACTCTGCCTCCCTGCCTCCCTCCCTCCCTCCGGAATAAAGAAAACTGATACTAACAAATGCATTACTTACTTACAGATCCTACATATGTAGCGTCAAGTAGACACTTACTTAGTTACTTACTTAACGCCAATCATAATGATCGTGGGCTTCGGTCGAACGGCGAATCATTAACCCAGTTCGTTCTGAAATTCATCTGATCCAGAATCCAACAAAAGAAACTCCACACACTGTTTGGCAGGTGTTTATTTAGCGCACGTATTTCCATGAGCTTCTTTGATAATTGATTTATTTTTGATTTATTTACACAACATAAACACTATTAACACTAATGTATCGAAACAGCAGACACTCATGCAGTCAGAACGCTCACAGAAACCAAATGCTTCATAAAGCATCCACTGTGGCCTACTGTAACTGTAGCCATGTTTAGTTAGTAGCAGACTCTCATCAGACAATATGTGTATCTGTAGTACAGAGCCTTCGCCTACTAATTGTAAGACGGAGAATTACTAAACTAGTTCAGAGGAAGAAGAGCAACTAACTAAAGATAAAATAAAATTTAATCAGCAATTTACATAGCAAGAACAATAGACTAATCTACAAAGAGGACAATAGATCAACATATCAACAGAAAAACTTTAGCGAGAACAAACAGATTAAAACAGAAAAAACAAGTATCCTCAGTCATTCGCTGCAGGGATTCCTGGTCACTCGGATTCCTGGTCACTCGGATTCCTGGTCACTCGGATGCAAATGCAGAGAACCAGATTCCTTAGAACTGAGCCTACTAGCGATCTTTCTCATGTACCTTAGAACAGATCATCTACAATCGAATTTGTACGACACGGTAATCAACTGGGATGAGCGCTCGCCTTGTAACCCGGAGTAGACCCAAATGTAAATGCAAATGTAAATGTAAATGTAAATGCAAATGTAAATGCAAATGTAAATGCAAATGTAAATGCAAATGTACACGGTGTTCTGTAGCGACCGTATGGCCTCGCTCGACCCTGCTTATTTTCCACTGAATTTATCGGGTGAGATCCTTTACCACTGCAGTGTGGTGTTCTGCGTTAAACAATATATTATTTCCTGGTCCAAGGAAGAGCAGGTCTAAATCAAGCGGACTTTTCCAGATACGTGACAAGTTGAATTATGGTCTGTTAAAGTATTGATATGGGGGTTGGCGGTTACCTGTTCGAATGGCGCCACGCCATTTAGGTGTGCAGGTTCGAACCTCCCTGAGACGGCTGTTACATAGGGACCTTGAACAAGACCCTCACGCATCACTGCTCAGCGCCATCTATTGATGCCTTGCCATTAGGTAGTGGCGATTATTAAATGCAGAAATACTAATAATCGTGTGTATTAGGCAAGACATGCAGTATGGACTTGTAACATGTCTATGCAGTTACCTTGGACTCGATAATCCTACCAGACTAGGCAGCCAAGATTAGAATCCAACTTCTTCCCCGCCAGCTAAGATCATACAATATTGGTAATAATTTTCGGATTAATCCTCTTTGGCTTCTTAGCTCAAACCGCCAAACCCCCCCCCCCCCCCATATCAATACTTTAGCAGGCCATAATTCATTTGTCACGTATCTGGAAAATTCCGTTTGATTTTGACCTGCGCTTCCTTGGACCGGGAAATAATATATTGTTTAACGCAGAACACCACACTGCAGTCCGCTGCAACAATGCTTACTAACAGAGTGGTCGGATCTTACTTATGTAGCGCCAGCTGAAATATCCTTACGTGACACCTTTATTCTGACCTGGAATTTCTCCAGATACGTGACAAATGAATTATGGCCTGTTAAAGTATTGAGATTTGTAGCAACATTTTCTTCCGCTCTTCGCAGCCAACTTTTAGGAATACTTTGCCTGTCTGTCAGTATTCGATTGTAATTGTAATTGTAATTGTAATCTGACATTTATAAAGCGCCACTTCAAGAATAGACTCATCAGAAGCGCTCCCGACCCGAACCAGTGAGACCACTGGCAAATAATACAGACTTCAGGCGCTTGCGAAACTGCGGAAGAGACAAACTGAGGAATACTAGCCGGAGCTCTCGGGAAAGGCGATTCCAGCTATTGGGTCCAACATAGGCAAAGCTTCTAGACTGCGCTGTAGCAGTGCGCATACGAGGGACAGTCAGAAGTCCAAGGGAGGCCGACCGGAGAGTGCTACGGCCTGGAACCAAAGAGACCGAAATGCAGAAGTCCCTAAGATATGATGGAGCAGAGCCAACAAGACAATTACGCATAAGCGTTAGGATCTTGAACTGGATACGCTGCTGAATGGGAAGCCAGTGGAGAGTGTCCCGTATAAAGGAAGTTATATGGCCATACCTGGGGACGCCTCCAATAAGACGGGCAGAAGCATTGAGAACAGATTGAAGCTTGGAAATATTGGCAAGTGAGAGTCCAGCAAAGATAGCGTTACCAAAGTCCACCCTAGTGCAGATAAGGGCATGAATTAGAGTAGTAACGGCATGAAAGGAGAGGGAGCGGCGGATGGTACGAAGCTGACGAAGGTGGTAAAAGCATGAGCGGGAGACATTGTTAACATGATCGGTCAAGGAGAGTTCCCGGTCCAGAACAACCCCAAGATCACGGACTTTGGAACAGAATATTATGTCCGGAAACCTCTGGCGTAAGGATAATGAATCAATCTTTGCCAGCTGAGCACGACCACCAAGCCAGATGAACTGGGTCTTAGCAGAGTTCAGACGGAGGCGATTAGAGGACATCCAGAGACCAAGGGCAGATGTTGCGTCAAGAATACTCTCAACCAGAGAGGAAGCCGCTTCCGCTGGGCCATGAACGAAGGCCTGAGTGTCGTCTGCATACTGATGGACAGCAACACCCATGGGAAGGAGGACCCGTGCCAGGTCGGCAGTGTACAGAATGTAGAGGAGAGGGGCCAGAACAGACCCCTGAGGAAGGCCAAAAGGTATAGGGGACCAAGCGGAACGTGTAGGCCCAAAGATAACAGAATGAGAGCGGTCTGAGAGGAAAGACTGAAACCAAAGAAGGGCCGTATCAGTAATGCCAAAAGATTTTTCTAGACGCTCCAAAAGGATAGAGTGATCCACAGTGTCAAAAGCAGCACTAACATCATAGAGGGCAAGAAGAGTAACCTGTCCACGGTCAAAAGCTCCAAAGACGTCAGCCAGGAGACGTGTAATAAGTGATTCAGTAGAGTGGAACTTCCTAAATCCGGATTGAAGAGGAGGCATGAGGGAGTTAGAGTCAAGGTAGTCGACCAATTGGACGGACACACATCTTTCAAGAAGCTTAGAGAGGAAGGAAAGGTTAGAGATAGGTCGGTAGTTAGAGATATCATTGGGGTCAAGTCCCTGGCGCTTGAGAGAGGGAAAGACTACAGCACGTTTGTGAGAAGCCGGGAGTGAACCCTGACCCAGGGAGGTATTACATAGCAAGTGTAAGAACGGAATTAAGTCATCTATAAAATCCTTGATTAAAAATGGTGGTAATAAGTCCAGTTCACAGGACTTAGCAGGTGACTCCAGCAGGAGCCGACGAAGGACGTCCAAAGGCAGAGGCTTCCAGCATGAAAGCCTAGATGACGTAGGAGGAAAGGAAGGAGGAGGAGAACCATCAGTGGATTGGCGGATCGAGTCGGTCTTCCCGCGCATGTAGTCGAGGTAGTCGTTCGCTGTGAACGGAGGCTGAGCCGGAGAGTTAGAAGCGGTAGAACGGCCGAGGACACCGGAGAGCGAAGACCAGAGCCGACGCGGATTGCTCCTCTCCCGCTCTATCAATGACTCCCAGTATGCCATTTCTTTGGCTCGAAACTCCCGGTGCATTAAGCAAGATTGACCTAGTGACCTTTTTCTTGGCGTTTCCATTGGATCAATCAAGATATAGGTCAACCAATCGCAGGTTAGGGTGTCAGTTCCTCTCAACGAGGAACCAGATGAACGACTCCTGGTAATCGTTATCGTAATCGTAAACTCGACATTTCTAAAGCGCTACTTAGAAGATAAGGGCAGGGTACCAGCTTATTCTCGAGCGCTGCGTCAAGTCATTGGGGTTGTCCAAAGATACCATGCCAAGACCAAATCTGGGTTGCCAGAAGCACAGAGAGAAGGCGGAGAGGAGCTGTTAGGGTGGGTTGAGTTTAAGGTAAGAGGCTGTAAGATTAAATGAAACCAAAGAACCGCAAAGGAAAAACGAAGACCAAACTCGATTAATGCGCATTCCATCTGGAGCCGCAGGTGACGTCACGTTCGCGTCTCGTCGTACGCGGTTCATTTTAAATGAACTCAGGCGACGAGACATTTGAGAAGTTCATGAAATGGCGCCATATGGATACAAAGATAATCAAGAACAGCGAAGGATATGGCAATAGAGGAGGAGGAGAAAGAGGAAGAGGAGGAGCAGGAGCAGGAGCAGGAGGGAAGGCAAAGATTGAGGAATAGTAGGAGGAAAGGGAATGGGAAGAAGAGGATGAGTCGGAAGATGGAAAGATGGAAGGAAAGGGAATTAATACAAGTAAATATTGTAGTTCAAGCAACAGACATTGACACGTAGAGATACATACACAAAGAGAAAATGATTTATGGGCTCCGTGACTTTTACAGTTAAACTGAACGTTGAAAACGGCTTTCAGTTTTTAGTTACTACAGTTTCGAAAGAAGCCACCATCGACTGATGCCTTGTGCATTATGATAATGGCGCTATCGAAGTCATTAGATTACATTACATTAGAGATACAGAAAGCTGGATAAGTAAGGAACTTAGGCAGCGACGAATAGCTGTGCATTGGCAGTTGAGTCTTTGGCAAAGATTGTCAGACCTCGAATTGGCTCAACTCCAGATGAGTCAATTCTTGGGTTCAGTTGTAGACGTGCGTCAAATCGTTTAGAATACAGACGACAGAGGGCGTTCATGAAAACGTATACCACTAGGCGTGTTCAGTAATCTATGTACAGTAATCTATGTACAGTATTCTGTGTTCAGTAATCTATGTACAGTAATCTATGTACAGTATTCTGTGTTCAGTAATCTATGTACAGTAATCTGTGTAATCGTAATCTCTGGATTTCTTCAGCGCCTCAAAGAGCTAAGTCACGAGAAGCAGCTTTTCACAGGCGCTCAGTCAAAAACAAAGTCGGTGAGGTAGACAGGTAGGCCTATGCAGTATAGCCTATGCTGCACTTGAAGGCTCTGATGTCATTCTTTGCGGACTGGAGAGCAGTCCAGACAAAGCAGAGGAGCCAAAAGACAGTTGAAAACCAAAGGAGAGTGGATCGACGCCCAACCATGCCTCATCTTTCGACGGACAGACAGACAGACGGACGGACTGGACGGACGGTAGGACGGAATGACGAACGGAAGGACGGATGGAAAGACGGATGGATGGATGGACGGACAGAGGGATAGACGGACCGACAGAATGACGGACAGATGGACGGAAGGACTGAAAGACGTACGAAAGAGGGACGGAAGGACAGACGGACGGATGGAGAACGTAGTTATTGGACACTCTCCTCGAAGACTGAGAAGGAGGAAGAGCAGCATGAGGACGAGGAGAACGAGGAAGAGGAGGAGGAGACGGAAGAGGAGGAGGGGAGGAAGATTGACCGACTGCAGTAATTACTGCATTTGTATGTTATTCCATTAGAGAGAGGAAACATGTCATCGGACATATCTGCTCATTACGAGTGGTTTTGATTGCGTGAAATCTCTAAACCCAAAGCTGCTATAGACAGGATCCATGGGATGGATATGATCTATAGGGAGAATAGGATAGATAGGATACATAAGACGGATTGGATTGAAAGGATGGATAAAATATATAGGGCGGATAGTGTAGATAAGATGGATAGGATGAACAGGGTGCTTAGGATTTATAAGAAAAATATTGTGGCTATGATAGATTAGATAGATGGATAGATAGATAGATAGATAGATAGATAGATAGATAGATAGATAGATAGATAGATAGATAGATAGATAGATAGATAGATAGATAGATAGATAGATAGATAGATAGATAGATAGATAGATAGATAGATAGATAGATAGATAGATAGATAGATAGATAGATAGATAGATAGATAGATAGATAGATAGATAGATAGATAGATAGATAGATAGATAGATAGATAGATAGATAGATAGATAGATAGATAGATAGATAGATAGATAGATAGATAGATAGATAGATAGATAGATAGATAGATAGATAGATAGATAGATAGACAGACAGACAGACAGACAGACAGACAGACAGACAGACAGACAGACAGACAGACAGACAGACAGACAGACAGACAGATAGATAGATAGATAGACAGATAGATAGATAGACAGACAGATAGACAGATAGATAGACAGACAGACAGACAGATAAAGATACAGAGACGGTTACAGAGAGGTTTTCTTTGTCATATGCATTTTTGTAAAAGTATTAAATACAATTGGAAACTCCAAACTCGATTTTCAACTCTATACCCGAAATTTCTACAATATACTCCGAACTCGGACTTGGTGGTGGTGGTTTGGTGGTTGTGTGGTGGTGGTGGTGGTGGTGGTGAGCAAAGACTGAAATTGATGAAGGTGATGCTCCGCAGGTAAACTCCCGTCGCATGAATCAAGTGAAGTCTGTCCCTATCTGTCTCTGTCTCTGTCTTGGTCTCTGACTATTTCTGTGCCGTGTGTCACTGTGTTTTTCTCTGTGCTTCACCCTTTCCCTCTGTCTCTGGTTCTAATAATATTATTACTATTACTCTAACCCCGAATTCTACTCCTGTTGAGGTTTCTTTTCGTCAGAAATTCCGGCCACGTACTCTGCACAGCTCGTCTTCCGACGTCTGACTTCGTGACCTTTAACCATTGACCTTGCGTCGATTCGGTTCCATTCAACTCAGCGTCAGAGGACCCGAAATGGACCGAGTTGGGGGTGAGTGAAATTGCCCCTCTTTTTTCCTACATTACATCACAGAATATTACAGGGAGATGATGAACTGTTGTCTGGTCGACCTGAATTCCAATCAAACGACGAACATTAGTAAGAGACAGACACAGAGACAGAGACAGAGAGGAACGTAGGGTCGGAGACAGGAAGACAAAGAGGAACGGGGACGGGGAGAGAGCGGGAGAGAGACTGAAAGAGGCAGAGAGAGAATGAGAGTGAGAACTTGTGGGGTAGTGTGAACGGGAGAGGGTGCGAGTGTTGATGTAGTGAGAGAAGAGTGCGAGAAGAGTAAGAGAGTAGAGAGAGAGAGAGAGAGAGAGAGAGAGAGAGAGAGAGAGAGAGAGAGAGCGAGAGAGAGAGAGCGAGAGAGAGAGAGGACGGGATGGAGGTAGAGAGGGATATAGATAGATAGATAGATAGATAGAGAGAGAGAGAGAGAGAGAGAGAGAGAGAGAGAGAGAGAGAGAGAGAGAGAGAGAGAGGACGGGATGGAGGGAGACAGGGAGATAGATAGATAGAGAGAGAGGACGGGAAGGAGGGAGGTAAATAGATAGAGAGAGATAGAGAGAGAGAGAGAGGAGGGGGCGTGAGGGAGAGATAGATAGAGAGAGAGAAAGATGAGAGAGCGAGAGAGAGAGAGAGAGAGCGAGAGAGAGAGAGAGAGAGAGAGAGAGAGAACATTAAAGAGAGCAATGTAGGAGCGTGACTGTCGCAGCCAATCTACGCTCTCTCCTCTGTCTGTCTGTCTGTCTGTCTGTCTGCGTTGCGTCTTCGGTGGATGGTGAGGACATCTGGCGACCTATAAAAGAACGAACGAATGTCGTCAGCAGACGAGGAATCATTTTCCGACACGGAGCAGGAGAAGGGGAAGGAAGAGAGGAAGCGTGCGAAGGCGAATTATAAAGCCAAGTCTACCTGAGTGCTTCGTCCAACATTCTTCGCCTTAAAAGCCTCGACCAACCCCCTCCTGCTACATCTTTGAATCCCTCCCACCAACTCTTTCCCTCCGTCACTCGCTCACTTCCTCCGTCCCTCGCTTCATCCTCCCTTCCTACCTTTATTCTTCCTTCCGATCATTGTTCCGTCTTTCGCTTCCTGCTTGCCTTCTCCTTTATTTCTTCTTCCATTATTTCTCCCTCCTTCCCTCGTGCCTTCCTTTGCTCCCTTCCTACCTTTATTCCTCCCTTTCTCCCGCCATCACAATTTTGTCGGCTCTGGTCGCAACTTGGTTGAGCTGACTAAATTCCGTGAACTACTTAATTCTGCCAGGGCTTCACAGTATTATGCCCCAAAGATATGGCGCTTCTAGGGACAAAGGGTTGACGGACATCGGACTGAACGGCACCATTTAGAAGGTATCACACGGCCGTCAAAAATCGCCTGTATTTTGTGACCGTGTTACATGGCAACCATGAGGTACAGGAGCAGTTTTATGCGATTTGCTGAATAGTTGGTCGTTTGCAATTTAGACAGACGCAGGAAGAAAGCCACAACTCTTGTGGTTTTAATAAAACTAGACTTCGTCTGTTTAACACTTTAACAACTTTACTAAGTGAGCTAGATCTAAAGTCAAACATTGGCTACAACTATGAGAACATTGACAATCATCGGTGTTCTTCGCTTGTGCCAAACTCCGTGTCCAATGCGCAAGCGTAACGATTGTATAGAGCATTTTTATTTTTTCTTTCTTTCTTATTGATCCTAATTGATACAAGTTAAACATGAACTAAACAGGTTATAGGGTTACAAACGGCAGACCCAAAAGGGACCTGATTCCCTTTTAATTGGACCCATCTATTAACAAGCAATACAGATGGAGACAAAGAATTCCAGAGAATATTTGATATATTTTAACTAATAGAACTATCTTAACTAAAAGAAAATGGGTCATAGTTAAGTAAATAAGCAAGTAATATTTATAAGCGCGAGACAAACGTCCTTACTTTACAACAAGCATGCATTCAAAGCAGAGAAAAGTAGCACACAATGCCAGGAAAAAACCATGCAATGTTATCAATAGTTTAACAAGTCTAACTTTATATGCAGTTGCTACAACTTGTCCAGTGGCCGATTTAGCTATAGGCGTGGGGGGCGGCTCGCCCTCCCGCGCCCCTCTTGGTTATATGTCAGCGCCCCTCAGACCAGATCCATGCATTGTGTTCTACCAGAATGTGGCGTCCATCTGGAAATGCTGTTGCCCCCCATGCTAACAATCTTGGAGCCGCTACTGAACTTGCCACAACGTTCCAATATTAACTGAACTATGTGCAATCCATTTTCTCAGCAGGGCTCCTAAAAGTATTCACAATATGACTGGAGGTGACACCCTATGGTGGCGCCCACTGGCGACTTTCATAACGCAGATGAACTGAATAATCAACCCATCTCCTTTCCTCCTCCTCTTCCTTCCATTTCTCCTCTTCTTCCTTTTTCTCCTCTTGCTCCTCTTCTTCTGTTCTTACTTTTTTCCCCTTCTCTTCTTTCTCCTATATCTTCCTCTTTCTCTTTCTCGTCTCTTCCCTTTTTCTCCTCCGCTTCCCTTCCTCTTTCTGTTCCTTCTCTTTCTCCTCATCCTCTTCCTTCTCTTCCTCCTCTTCCTCCTCGTCCTCCTCTTCCTTCTCTTCCTTCTCTTCCTTCTCTTCCTCCTATCCTCGTCCTTTTCCTCTTTAAACGTCGCGGCTTATTAAGAGTTAATTCAATCGCCCGATGTTGTTTGGTTTCTAAATATGGAAGCAGACCACAAGCAAACACGGACAGACAGATACACATGTAACGGCAAATAGACAGACATACAGAGAGACAGAAGAAAAGGCTGAGCCTAATTTGGAGAAGAAGAGGATGAGGAGGAAGAGAGGAATTGAACTGGGCGACGGAATATATTTCGACTGACTCAGAGAAAACCTCCTTTATCACAATTTTGTCGGCTCCTTGCAACTGACCTGTATATTCGCGCTCGACCTATAATACAGGATGTAGATATACCGACGGAAAGACAGCCAGGCAGGCACAAAGACAGACAGGCAGACAGACAGACAGACAGACACAGAAGACAGACAGGCAGACACACAATAACACAGAAATACTTCTCGACAGACAGTCACACTGACATACACAGAGGGAGACCGAAAGAGACGAAGAGAGACCGACAGAGAGACAGAGGAACAGACGGATAGAAAGACTGAAAGCCGACCCTTACTCTGGTAAGAAGATCGCTACATTAACGCAGTCTTCTGATGATAATGATGCTGCTGATGATTAGGAGTAGAAGGAGGATGACGAGGATGAGGAAGATGAGGAGAAGGAGGACTAGGAGGAGGTCGATGATGATGATGATGATGATGATGATGATGATGATGATGATGATGATGATGATGATGATGATGATGATAAGAATATGAGAACATTTTCTGCCTTCGAACCTATTTTGCGGCTAAGTGATACAGACAGACAGACAGACTGACTGAGATGGAGACGGAGACAGAGAAGCGGACATGTAGACAGATGGATGAAAAGAAGGAGGCAGACTACGTCGACTTCACTTAGCTTCGCTTTCCCAGAAAGCAACTCAACGCAGACGACCACGACGACCATTACTGTTCCATGCCTCCATCCCTGCCTGCCTGCCTCCCTTCCCTCCCTCCCTGCCTCCCTCTATGCCTCCCTCTCTGCCTCCCTCTCTGTCTCCCTCTCTGCCTCCCTCTCTGTCTCCCTCTCTGCCTCCATCCCTCCCTGGAAAAAACACACAGGCAGAGCGAATGACGGATCGAGAGACGAAGGAAGAGAGATATAAACGGACATAAATGAAAAGAATCTTAAAGCTGTGTATGCGGGTGGGAATACAAAGCAGGAGTCTAACAATGTTTACATATACTGAAGCACGGGTGAATTGATTAAGTACGAATAATAATGCTAAACGACGAGAAAGATACAGAGAGACAAGCAGCCGGACAAAGAGAGAGAGAGAGGCACGAACACATAGACAGTTATTGCGTGATATTAAATACATTAACGGACGGAAGAAGACACAGATGTTTCAGTCTGTGTCTGTGTCCCTGCCTCTGTCTCTGTGTTCGTCTGTTGGCGTTCGTTTGAATGTCATTTGGCTTCTTTTTAGGCGAACTTAATTTCTCTTAACTCGACGCATATGCTATTTCTCTAAACTGTTTTGTTTTCATTTAATGCTATGAAAAAACTGACCATTTGTCTCCTCCTCCTCCTCCTCCTACTCCTCTTCCTCCTCCTCCTCCTCCTCCTCCTCTTTCCTCCGCCTGGTCCTCCTCCTCCTTGTCCTCCTCGTCCTTCTTCTTCTCCTCCTACTCCTCGTCCTGTCCTCCTCATCCTCCTCGTCCTCCTCCTCGTCCTTCTCCTCCTACTCCTCCTTACCCGAGCAGGGTCGAGGCCATTCGGTCGCTATAGAAAAACGTGTACATTTACATTTAAAAATCCAAGGCACGCGCAGAAATTCACGAGCTCCTCCTAGTCGTTAGCAGAAGGGCGCTATATAAAGATTTTGCTTCCAGAACATCGTAAGGAGTTATTAGCAGTGGCAGATCTAGGATTTAAAGTTTGGGCGGAGGACTTATTTATCGACTAAGATCTGGCACAAAATGAGCGAAAAACAATTTCAAAAGACATCCTCTATTCCGTGAATGAGTTAAAAATCATGTCATGTTCTTCTCATATTCGTTTGTTGGATCGTATGATCGATGAACAGATCGATGGATTGATTAATGTAGTGATTATGCTCGACTGTCTTCAACATCAGGAGAGTTAATGCTGACAGCGCTTAGAGTACTAATGGGGCAGCGCTGAGAAGAGCGACTTGAAGCGCAGAGTTATTGCTGACAGCGCTTCAGTTGGTCGTTGTCGGTAGGCAGCGCTCTCTCTTTCTTAGATGTTATTCATCTGGGGCCAACGGCGTTTCTTTCATCTTATGTCGCTTTATGACTCTCGAAATGTATAGACAAACAGACGCATGAACAGGCAGGCAGAGAGGGAGGCAGGCAGGCAGGCAGGGAGGCAGGGAGGCAGGCAGGCAGGCAAACGGACGGACGGACGAACAGACAGACAGACAAACGAACAGTCATACATACTTGCAGACAGACAGACAGACAGACAGACAGATGAGAAGAGAAGCCGGTGCATGTGGAGGAGCAGCTGGAGGGCGTTTGTAACATCCGATTCAAACGAAAAGTCCACATAAGATGACTATTTAGAATGGACGAAGAAATCTAAGCATCTGTATCAACATCGTCATTGTCATAGCCAACAACAACCGCAACAAGATGATGATGATGATGACGACGATGATGATGAACATAATCAACGTCATCGTCATCATCATCATCATCATCATCATCATCATCATCATCATCATCATCATCATCATCATCATCATCATAACAACAACAGAAATGAAGCATCAGACGCAACAGCGGTAGGGTGAGCAAAACGCAACAAATCTTTAGTCAGCCAAGAAGGACATTAGCCACTGGCACACAGGACTGTTTGCACTGAGCAGATGACTCTGAGCGGCGCTATATAAATTCAACGACTCACCTGCTCTCTGACTCAGGAAGTGAATGTAGGAAGGAAGGAGGGAATTATGGATGGAGGACAGGAGGGAGAGAGGGAGGGAGGGAGGGAGGGAAGAGACGGATCCTTGTATACAGACGCAGGTCGACAGACGTAATTTTATTTCGATGAATCAAATTCCATCCATCAACTAATAACAGATGACGACGGAGGCAGACAGAGGGAGACGGCGATAGGAAGAAGGGAGGCAGTGACAAACAGTAAGACAGAGACAGACGTAGAAAGAGAAGTAGGCAGAGGGAGAGAGAGACTAGGAAAACCGAACATGACAGAGAGAAAGGTAGTCACTGCTGCCTAACAAATTGAATACCGGTGGAGGTGATATGAGACGAGGATTGGAGGTACGTCGGTCTGTTGCTGACCAAACGGATAGCGTTGGAGTGGGGAGTAGGTGGCGAGTGGATGGAGTGGGTGTGTCGTGGCCATGAGATTAGATTGGGGACGGCGTATTATCGGCCTTTCATCCTGTTAGCTGTGACTGAGCAGCATTTGATGCCACCCGTCACCGGCCAACAATATTAGCCACTAATGGCCACTGACCACCCACCGACTGACGCGCGCACGAACGGACCGACGGACAGAGTAAAAGAGACAGATGCAGAGGAAGAGAAGGTCAGACAAACATACAGACAGACAGACAAACAGGCAGACAGACAGATAGACAGATAGATAGACATTCAGATAGATAGATAGATAGATAGATAGATAGATAGATAGATAGATAGATAGATAGATAGATAGATAGATAGATAGATAGATAGATAGATAGATAGATAGATAGACAGACAGACAGATAGATAGATTGATAGGCAGACAGACAGACATACATACATACAGATAGACAGACAGACAAACAGACAGATAGGTGGGTAGGGTAGGTAGGTAGGTAGTTAGGTAGGTAGTAGGTAGGTAGGTAAGGCAGGGACACAGACAAAGGAAATTACAGATGTCTATAGATAGTTGAAGTTGAAGCCTTTGTTGCTGAAGACGTCCAGAGAATTGAAATCTGAGAGAATTGATGAGCTGTTCTTACAATTCGAGGAAGATTCTGACGATCGACTGAGTTACATCATGTGGATCGTTTTCCTTAAGACTCCGCTATAAAAACATACAAAGGACCACTTGCTCTCGTGCAATAGATCTGGACATGTATCCATCGCCTTTGTTTTAGTGTGCTAAAAGTCTCGGCGATTAAATTACATAGCACCACCGTAGATTGCATTATAAGTAAATGCTTTATGAAATACAGGCCTATAACAATCTCCTCATGGTTAAAATGTATCTACGTGTTGTGTGACTGTTATGAATGTTCTAAATTGGAAAGGTAGGGCAGATGCACAGAAACAGCGGACAGATATTCGAAGTTTGCAAACCAGAACGAGGCTACCCGTATAGTTTGGTTAAACAGACGATCTGTGACGTTTGAGGGTGACTGTTGCAGCAGAATTCTTCAGTTGACCGGAGATCGTAGAACGGGCAAACTCAGGCTCATCTTCGGCATAAACTACAGGACCGGTAGTTAATCGAACGCATGATGGAACCTTGAAGACTTACTATCGATCTATCGATTTAATTCGGCCGTTGGGATCGATTGTTCGAAACGATGATATCGAAATGCTAGCACATTCATGTTAATGAACGATGACAAACTCTAAACGACATTAAATCCTTCGAAAGAAGGAACATTTTCTTTGAATCTGATACGGCTTCTTCGTCAGCTGTGTAAAGCGAACCCTCTCAAGACCTTCTGCCAGAAGAAAAACTCTGTGTTGTGGAAACGACCATTTTTTCTCGCGTCTACAAAGTAGCCAAAGATACCGTGAAACAGTGACGGTTTCAATAAGTCTTTAGTTTTCTACAAAATCATTCTACGATCGGATACATCTACACCTTCGAACTTTATCCCCGCCTAGTGAGGTCTCTGAAGACACTAGTACTGTGGGTTCAACGAGGAAGTCTAATAATCGAGGTATCCAATAAAATCTGGCTCTAACGTCACAGATGCTGGTCTAAGTAGCAGTAGAACAATAAACAGAAATTCTTGGACATAAAATCTCTTTCAACTGAATTTAACTGAATGGGTGTAGTTGTCTTCGGATTAAATTACAAATAGCCTTTACCTCTACGCTCAAACTAAGTTTATCCTTCTTAAGTTTATCCTATAACTTGTTTATACAATTCAGGCAGTCGACAAATTGTCACTAAAATATTAAAATAGACGACATTTCTTCAAAGGTTTCTCTGCTCTTCTGTCCATCTTTAGCCACGCATTCCGTATTCTTTCTTTTCCTACCCGTTTTGGTCTGCTTCTACAGTTCGTTCCGTCTATATGCCGCTGTCTCTGTCTGTGTGCCTGTCTGTATGTCTGCGTGTCTGTCTGTCTATGTCTCATTGTGTCTCTGTCAGTCTGTGTACGGCTATTTTTTGGAACGGCGGTGTAAGGCTGTTCGTCTGTGAGCGTGTGCGCATGGCAGCCCATCGAGTTGAGAGACTAATGGACAAGCGACCAAAGTGGCATCAGTTGCTGATGCTGCTGCTGCTGCTGCTGCTGCTGCTGATAGACGTCGACATCCTCATCCGACTCGACGCAGACGACGGTACGTGGCGCTCCAGATACAGCGGAGGACACAGGGAGGAGAAGGGGGAGGAGAAGGAGGAAGAGGACGAGGAGGAGGACGAAGATTGGGAGGGTTAGGAATGGCATGACGATAAATTGGCCGAATAGGAGTAGGAGAAGTAGGAGAAGCAGGAGTAGGAGGAGTAGGAGTAGGAGGAGAAGGAGGAGGGGGAAGGCGAGAGGAGGAATGAGTGGCTCTCACAGTAGATGTCGCTCGAGCGCAGGAGAAGACGATGCAACAGTCAGCCGCAGAATCTGCAACGACAGATCATCTTAGCACAGACACGATACTCTTCGTAAATAAATCAAAGGACAGGTGAATCCATGAATGAGTAAGTTCGTCTGCTTCCGTAATTAAGCCTCTGTGTTTCGTGTCGTATTGTGGACGAAGATGAAGAACTGGGACATGTATTCCTCTGACTTTCTTCTGACGACGGCCTTCCTGCTGCAGGACCCACAAAGTCCTCAGCTGGATGCTGAGGATGGGTCGAAGAACGAGCAGGAGGATGACGAAGAGCGGAAGTGGAGCTGGACGTCGATCAAGTTCGTCGTGTCATTGGTTGGGCTGGCTATGTTCAATGGAACGATCGTCCTTGGAAACAGTCTAGTCATTCTCGCCGTCTTCACCCACTCGAAACTACGGCCGACAGCAACCAACAAATTCATCGTCTCCCTCGCATTCGCCGACCTTCTCGTCGGAATCGCCGTTCTACCCTTCTCCAGCGCCAACCAGGTACCTAACTGGCTATTTATATAGCGTCTTTAATGAACCTCAGACAGGCGCTATATAAACATCATCACCTCAACTGCAGACAAGATACCAGATACCGTCGAATGCTTAAAATAGTCTACTAGATTCAGGTTTAAATTAAGAAGCTTACGTATAATTGAATAAAGTCATTCTTATTATCACGCTAACTAGGAGACGGAACGAATCTTAATCTATTAATAGTAGTATTAGTACAGCAGCAGCAGCAGCAGCAGTAATAGTAATAGCAGCAGCAGCAGTAATAGTAATAGCAGCAGCAGCAGTAATAGTAATAGCAGCAGCAGCAGTAATAGTAATAGCAGCAGCAGCAGCAGTAATAGTAATAGCAGCAGCAGCAGTAATAGTAATAGCAGCAGCAGCAGAAGTAGTAGCAGCAGAAGTAGTAGCAGCAGAAGTAGTAGCAGCAGCAGTAATAGTATTAGTACAGCAGCAGCAGCAGAAGTAGCAGCAGCAGCAGAAGTAGTAGCAGTAGTAATATAGACACTTGATATAACGCATTTTAAGTACCTCTCCAAATGGCTGCCAAGTACGCGTGCCGCTATAGCCTAAATGGTGATAAAGTTCATTTACAAAAAAAAACTTTATCGGAAAGAAGAAAGTGCTCAGATAAACAGAAGTCAGCAGGCGACAGAATGGTCGTAGAACCTCCGTGATTTACGGTCGACGCAAGTCCAGAGTCTCCCCTGGCCATTCCTTTTCCGAATCCACAATTTCCAGGCTGCAGACGCATATTAGATCAGGAGCTTGATACCGTCCAGCTGGAAACCTGTCCACTCTTTATAGCTCGAACGACCCAAAAGGCGGCCAGGCTTTGATCACGTAGAACCAAATACGAACAGCATGAGAGAATTGCAAAATAAGTTCGAAACGCAGACTTGAACGCGGTAGAAGTCCGGATATGCAAGCTTAATTTGTTAATTATTATCAGGCGAATTAGCATATCACGAGCTAAACTATCAAACTGACACGATAGACAAAACAATGGCTTTACTGGATGCGCAAATGCAAAGAACTGTCATTGCCGTTCATTGTGTCATCTGATCCTACAGTCTGTCTATGTATGTGTGTTTCTGTACCTGTACGTCTAAATGTATCTCTATCTGCGCGTGTGTCGGTTTGTCTGGCCCTCGTTAGTCTGTAGCTGATGGTGGGGTGTTTATGGGGGTGTATGTGTCTGTGTCTGTCTAGATGCTTCGTTTCTGGCCGTTCGGTCGCGTCTGGTGTCGGATGTGGTTGGCCGTAGACGTCTGGCTTTGCACGGCCTCCATCCTCAACCTCTGCGCCATCAGCATCGACCGCTACCTGGCCATCAGTCGCCCGTTCAAGTATCCGCGACTGATGTCTCCGTCGAGAGCCAAGCTGCTCATCATCAGCGTCTGGATTCTCTCCTTCATCATCTGCTTCCCTCCGTTGATCGGATGGGAAGACCCAGCTACCGTTGCCCTTGGCAACGCATCACCCTCCTCTGCCTCCTCTTTCCAGGACGAAGAAGATACTTATTCAGATAAAGTGGTTGAGGTGAACAGAATCTGGCAGAAATCGGCGGAACTGTTTGATTCGAGCGAATACAAGCACCTGTCCAGCTCACCTGCTCCTTATTCGGCTCAACTGGGCTCTCCTCCTCCTCCGCCGAATTCATCAGATCTTCGGTCGTCGACCGGAAGGGGCATGCTGTGTACGCTGACCTCTGAACCCGGCTACATTATCTACTCTTCGTGCGGGTCGTTCTGGGTCCCGATGCTTCTGATGCTCGTCTTTTACTGGAAGATCTACAAGACGGCCACCTCTGCGACGGCTGCCTTTCGCCGCGGATTCATCGAGAAGAAGAGCGTCTTGTCGAAGACGAACAGCTCCTCCCAGACGCAGACGAACAACTCTCTGACTCTGCGCGTCCATCGAGGCAGTCGCATCACGATGCGCCACTCGAATGGATGCATTTCCGAACTCCTTCCACCTGTGACGGCCGTCTCGCTTCAGTTGACGCGGCGCAGCTTCGACAGCCAGCTGGCAGCACGAAATATAAGTCCCATGTCTTCAGGGGCCGTTCAGGGCCAAATCCAGAGAGCAACGATGGCTGCCCCTCTCCAACCCGTGGAGATCAAGGCCGCTCCGCCAAAGATTGTCGTCACAGCTTCACCATCCGCCGGGGAAGAGACAAAACAAGGGAAGGAGGGAGAGAAAATCAGAGAAATAAACGAGAGGAAGTCAAGCATATTTCCAGTGGATAAGGAAACAAAAGGCAAGGAGTTAGAGGAAAAGAGAGGAGATAATGAAAGAAAGCCTAGCATACAGCCAGCGAATGAGGAAAGAAAGGAAAAAGAGGGAGAGAAAAAGAGAGGAAGGAATGAAAGGATATCAAGCATATTTTCAATGGATGAGGAAAGGAAATGGAAAGAGGGAGAGGATAAGCGAGGAAGGAAGCCAAGCATACTGTCAACGGAAGGGGTCAAATGTTACGGGAGTGTAGACACAAGTCGAAAGAACAGTTTCCTCGAAGAGACGGATGAGTCGGGAGCCGAGAAGCGAAGTTCGCTCATTTCCGTCCGACTGTCGAAGCTGAACTTCATCGCTCAGCTGCGCAGTCTGAATAGAGAGAAGAAGGCGGCGAAGACGGTTGGCATCATCGTTGGTTGCTTCATCATCTGCTGGGCTCCATTCTTCACCGTCTATCTGCTCGGCGCCTTCTGCCGAGGCTGCACCCCAGTTATGCTCTTCCACGTCTTCTTCTGGTTAGGCTATTGCAACTCGGCCATCAATCCGTTTATCTACGGCCTCTGCTCCAAGGAATTCCGCTACGCCTTCCAGAAGCTGCTGCGCTGTCGATGTGAACAGCGCCGCGACGATGGATCATCTCAAAATCTGCAGTCGACGAGCAGGGCTAGTCGATTGCATTCGGTACTTCAGAGTTTCAGACTACAAATCGCCACCAAAACCAACTCCAACACGAACACGTCACCCGCCGCAGCCGCAGCCGATGACAGACCAGCGATCGTCTAACTCAAGATAAAGACTTACTTCCGACTTTGTTTTGAAGCGTCATCGAACTCACGAACCATATTAAGAATGAAAAACTTATTATCTGGCTGTTCTTCAGGGCTAGTAAATGTGCTGCAATCACTGAGGGGGAGTCTTATATAGAAGACTCCGAACTCGACACTGGTTGACTTATTTTTCTCGTAGCATTTTAAGAACGATTAAAATTCAATGTCGTCTGAAGATGAAACGAAGACTGGTCCTGAGAAGAGAATGATATGATGAGGCGCCTATATTTTATGTGAAGTTTAATCATTACTATAATACATCGTAACTGACTTTGATTGGAACGGCGACATCATGCACTGATTAATGCAATGTAATGTCATATAATGCAATGTTTGATTTGTATAGCGCCTCTTGAACAAGAATATAAAATCGGAGACCAAAAATCGGAGACCAAAAATCGGATAACAGAAGACTTTAATTTGAAGCAAATGGCGCCACTAGCGGCGTCCGAATAAGTCAAGCGTCAGTTCATAGAATATGATATGCATCGCGCAGTATGCATCTGATTGTTTCGAAAGCACTTTATGTAGCGCCCTATATGGCATCTCTCAATGAAACAATACACTATGATTAGAGGGCGAAGAAAGAGTATTAGCCGAAGCTTCATTTACATTCAACCAGATTTGAAATCTGTACATTACCTGCAAATTTCTGATGGTGTATTTCACGAACCAGCAGTGACTAGATAAATACAAGACAACAAGCTACCCAGCTACTTCGGAAACTACAGCTACTTTAAATTACAAAGCTGTAAACTACACTTGAGTTGTTCACAGTATCCAAGCTACGCACAGTGCTACAACAATTCGCCACAACCTTTAACTTATAATACGGCTGAAATATTTGATGTAACGACAACAGATGATAAGATTTCATCATCATCCACAGTTTCTTCGACAACTTTGAATGCAATGACATCAACTCAGACTTCGAATGAATGAATCAGAAAGTAAGAATCTGGAGACGTCTTATTTTTCAGCTATGAAAATAACTGTATATTTACCTGAAAGCTCTCTAGTCATCGACCTAATGAGAAAAATTTGAAGTTACAAATTACCAAGGGTCTCTCTTTATCAATGTGGCTTCCGAGTTTGCACGAGTAATACACAAATTCCATGACCTCAGAAGTTACTATTAGATGCGGCAAAATAACGCTACCCTTCTCGCTGTGTGCTTGCTATACTCCGACTAGCACTGTAGGCCTACAGATTGCCGAAAAGCAATAGTTCGCTTTACCAAGCAGTAAGATTGTTCGACGATTCTATGGCTAGGAAATGGGAAGCAACAATTATACTGCAAAATATGTGTATTTGTTGCAGTCCACGTGAACTTGGTGACTACGCTGCTAGATGCACCTCTTGCAAAATAAAGGGGATGGTCAAACTCAAAGACCACATCTACAACAAGCATGGATGGCTGACTGATTCCTATCAAAACGATATCATTAAGACAATTCGTGTTTACGAGGATCAAAATCATTTCGATCTTCTTTGGCTTTTCCTCAAATCCTTATAGAAGATGTTGACATTGTTCCATCTGAACAAGCAAACTGTCAATACGTTTAATGACTTGGAGAACTACTGCACCTAGAAGATATCTCTTGGTGTAAGATGGATATCTCGACGATCTTTCTTTGTTATCAATCAATCGGGCTTCAAACCCTTCACTTGCCCGATTCGTAGAGTAACGTTAACTCGAGTAAAGACACACAATAAACCTGATCGTCAATAGGGTTGAGTCAAAAGGTCACGAAGTGATCCGAGAGCCGACCATTGTTACTGGAGTTGAGAGGTGCAAACCTGACCTGGTGGCCTGGGTGGGTGGGGTAGCCCATGTTGTTGATGTCACAATTACTTCGGACTGCAATGTCATGAGCGGTCCGTATAAAGAAAAGGTCGACTACCCCAACAGACCTGACATCACTGACTGGGTTGCTAAAGTCCATCCGGGCAAGCCGTATGCGTTCGGGGCTGTAGTTTTCAACTGGCGAGGAGCGCTACACCTCTCATCATCTCGGTTACTCCGCAGGTTGGGAGTCAGTGCCGCTGACGAGACCCTATTGTTGTGCCTACTGTTGACCGGTAAAATATGCTTAAGCACTACACCCGGACGACAGCGAGAGGTCCAGGGCCACCGGACATGAGAACAGTCTAGGCACCCATTCATGAAAAGGCCATACTCATTGTGGACCAAGCACGGATGTCTGCTCAACGCGGTCAACCCAAAAGTGACATTCGCAAGTGAGTCTCTGGTCTCGTTGCTCGCTAAACCGGAGGCTACCAAATTCTCCCGTGGGCCACCTCGGCTCTGACTGCAGGCCTACCTTTACAGGTCGGGACCGGTGAATTACATCCAGCACTCTAACAAGAGCCAATGGTTATATCGATGATGAAGTCTCACTTGGGATACTGAGATATAACAAAAAAATAAGCTGATTGGTAAGGACCGTAATTAGAAGAGGAAGTCACGTGTAATTTGAAAGGTTGATGGTGTCTAGGTCATAGGTCTCTTAGCCTCTATTGCTTAATATCTTCAAATTTGCAGAAGTTATCTTTTTCCAGCTACCGTCCAGTTAAAGATGCTGTCCTTGTTTACAAGGCGTTTCATGGTCTAGCATCGAGTTACCTTGCTCACCTACAGTATGCATTCCATTCACGTTCAATCTCACCAATTAACATTTAAGATCAGCTTCCTTCCAGCTGTTTGTCCCAACTTTCCAAAATACTAGTGGTTTCCGCATTTTTTTCGCACACCGGTCCACAGCTGTGGATTTCATTAAGACCAGCTTTGCAGGACCATTCTCTCTCTTATCTTTTTCTCAATTCTGTATGATCTTTTTCCAGCTAACCGCGCCTTTGAGTGAATTCATAAATTAATACGATAAATATATCTGAATAATAATAATAATAATAATAATAATAATAATATAGTAGTAGTAGAAGTAGCAGCAGCAGCAGAAGAAGAAGTAGTAGTAGTAGTAGTGGTAAACGTAGTAGTAGTAGTAGTAGTGGTAGTGGTAGTAGTAGTAGTAGTAGTAGTAGTGGTAGTAGTAGTAGTAGTCATGATAATAAAAGGCCTTGACCATTAAACCTTGCGGCCTCACAGCAACAGGCTGCCAGAAATAAGCCACTCACATTTCACTAGATGGCCTGCACAGAAGATGTTATGCTCTAAGTCTAAGGGAACTAAAGAGTGCAGCACCCTGTACTTTTTATTCATATTAATCGCTAGGTGGCGTGCCGAGGTTTAAAGTCGTCCATGTACGACATTTACTCGAACATTTACTCGTGTGTTTGGCCACCCTGTATCCGAATCTGCTCACTGAAGTTGGTCCTAGAATTTTCTGCACATTTTTTTGCGATTTGAACGATGCTCAGACATCTAATATTGCAAGTGTTGCCGGTCACTATGATTTATGAGTTCGTCTATCATACGTCACAACGCATGCATAGTCCACGCGATATGCGAAACCAAACGAGTTTGAAAAATGCCGACCTGAAGACGCATGCCGTTTGCGACCGAAAATCTAGTATTCGGTTCTGTTAGGGCGAGTTTCGGCATTGACTTCTGTTGTGGAGAGATTCTTGACGGTCGGCGCTCTACCAGTTCGTCGGACAGCTTCTGGATGCTTTGCTTTCCACTGGGAACCCTGCAATGATCTGGCGGTGAACGTAACCGTGAGCTGTTAGCTTTTTATTCGCATTGAAATGCAAAGTCTTCTCATCGACGCTGGCCTATGGAGTTACTTTTCGGCGAAGGATACGGATGCAGTGATATGGAATTGGACTTACGTGCTTTAGCCAAAATGAACTTCAGCCCGAATCCTGGTACTCCAAAGTTGATAAAGAAACGTGAGACTGCAAACGCTCTTGAAGCGCTTTATGGAACGCGAAAAGTTTTGCGAAAAGTGAATGTGAAAGTATTATTCTTGTTCGCCTTATTGGACTGCTTTCGAGCCTGTTTAAAACAGATTTTGAGAAATTTCCATATACACAACGATATGCAGATCATATTTTGTCAATTACTGAACAACTGAAGTCGACAGTTCAACCTTTTCCGGACAACCTTTGTTGGTGACACAATTCTTGGTGGCCTTCCAGATCAGTATAAGCTATTCATTTGGGCTTTCAAAGCTGGAAAAAAGACACGATAACTCTTTTTCAAGAATCTGTAGGAGATTTTATGTATGCAGTGAAAGCTACAAGAGCAAAATTTTCAATTGGAGCAGATTCAGCAATAAATATGGACTCGCACCTTGAGCTACGCAATTAAATGCTGAAACTGATGTACAGGAAAATTGATTGAGACAAAACTGGGTTTGGAGATTCAGACTGGATTGGTGTTTGACACTGAGTCGACTAAATCAATATGGCATCAGTTTAGAATGTGCCAAGCTTACTGGAAGCTCGAGCTGTAGCATTGAAGTTTCATGAAATTATTTTGGGCTGGTAGTTTTTCAAAATATTTGGGACTTCTTCTATGGATGCGTCTGCGCTAGCGGGTTTCACAGTTGGGGAAAGATTTATCAATTCTACATATCATCTGAAATCTGGCAAAATATTACCGATAAAACAAAAGAGGGAAGTATATAAATAAAGGCGGCAGGAGTGCAGAGAAAATGAGATCTGTAAGATTCACTGGCGTGCATTTACACATTTCGTTTTGGATTTTATGGCAGGTCTATTCTCCGAAGAGACTAGACGATATCGACCGGAGTGTCGCTAATAAAAATGAGCTAGAATTGTCTTCAGTGGTGTACTATGTACTATGGTCATCTTCAAGTTGCGCGATCGAAATCAGATCTGCGGATAATTCAGCCCAATTCCTTCAATTTTCTCCAAACTCTTGCAGCGCTTATTGCGTTAGGCGCTGAGAAGGACGCCTGACGCGTCGATGGCTGAGATGAAGCACGTGACTTCCGGTGTGACCTTTGGTCTCATCTTGCCAGCGATCGAGCGATTTTCTTCCGGCGGCCAAGAGACGTCTGCTTTTTGCCAGGCGCCGTCGCTTCAGAAATGGCGGAAATCTAATATAGCGCCGAGATAATGTCGCCGCCACAATATCTGTCGTATTATCAAAAGCAGATAATTGGAACATTAAAGTGCGGAACTCGGCGACTCACTGATTTAATACGCAGCGCCGCGGTGTAATTTCTGGCTCGCCAAATTAGATTTCTTTGGCGGAATATATGCTCCATAGATTACGAATATCTGATGGACGAATCGCTGTAAATGTGATTTTGTTCAGTAATCTACGAAAGATAGCAACGCTGTTGTTCGTTAGAAAACCGTTGGCAATCCGAGCGACGCAGTCAATCTGTGTATTATTATTCACTGAATTAACTCATTTCCAGTCGGATGAATTGATATGAAAACTAACGTAAGGATGGACGGATGAATGGAAGGACGGATGGACGAATGAATGAACGGAAACTATAGCGACGTGTAAATAGGCGCAGACAATTGCTAATTTATCCGTTCTGAATTACTGAGCAGCGGATAAGTCAACAATTTCTGTCCTCCCGGAAGAAGGAGAGTTTGGCCTCGCCTCGATGACACGACTTTTTCAGGTGAGTTCGCCCCGAGAGAGAGAGAGAATGATATATATATATATATATATATATATATATAGCGAGCGAGAAATAGTGAGTGTGTGAGTGAGTGGGTGGGTGGGTGGGTGGGTGGGTGGGCGAATGAGTGAAGCTGTGAACGTAATATTGCGCTGCTTATACAGCAAGTTTTAGGCGAACGTTTGCATAGAAAATTTTCATGAGTCATCGGGCTATTGATATGTTTGTACATGCGCGGACGCAAATGTATTGTAGCACTGGTCTGTCGTGTGTTAAGCTAAAAGTTTGAGTTTTACAAAAAGATTAAAATATTGTTGTGACTGAACTGTTTGCTTAATTATACTTTCGAAACTCAAAAACTGTGTGGGTTTATTCAAGTTAACGCTACGTTATGAATCGGGCAAGCCCTATCAACTAGAAAATATCGCTGGCATTATCTGTGACCAGCGCGGTGGGATTAGCATAATCCCAACAATGACCAATAGCGCAAGGCAAGACGGCTGAGCAAAGAAGCCCAGAGGCCTAGAAAACAAACAAACAAGAAAGGATCAAGTGACAGAGCTAGAAAGAACAAGGTAAGCTGAACTGCAGTTGCAGAGCCAGCAACTGGAAACCCAAATACTACAAGCAGAAGCAGAAGAGAAAACTAGGCATGCCCAATTAGATGCCTCAGGGAAAGCGAGGTATGTCAAGTTGGAAATCGCAGAGAAAACGAGACAGGTCGGAAAGCTAGACAGTCTGAGTTAGTATCTAAATCTGCAAAGCTTGTCAGATGCTGTTTTGCATAATTTTTCTTCTTAGCAACCTAAGTCAGTTGCTGAAAATTGCTTACCTTTGATCACAAAATCTGATGCTGTGCCTTCGAAAAGCTAACAGCATTCCCCAGACCTCCTGAATTGCATGGGGGGGGGAGGTTACTCGCTGCCGTGATTTATCCCTTCTGTGTCCCTCAGCTCTGAACCGATGTACGTCTATGGAAACCTTCCTTAAGTATTAAATTGCTCGACAAGGTCACATGATTAATTATTATGGCACAAATTTCTTATATTTTACTCTTTTTTCTTGAATTTATTCTTCTTGGATCTATCAGATGTGCTGGAGTTCTGTCGCCATCTTTGTAAGGTTCAAGTATCACTAGCACGGACAGTACACGGGGACCTAAAATTGCGTGGCGCCCATTCAAACGGGCAGCGGTGGTGAAGGATCTCACCCGATTAATTTTTTGAAAAATGAGCGGGGTCGAGGCCATACGGTGACTATAGAAAAATGTGTATAACTACATTTGCGCGCAACAAAAAATACTTCTGGACAATGCCAATTCCGCTATAGCTATAGCACATGACGAGGTATTCACAAATAGGCTCAACAACGGAGATCCAGAGTCTTCACGGTGACGTCGGCGCTCACTAACTGTAAGGTTCGGCTGTTCATTAGTTCGTTCGGTCGTTCAATTCGGTCATTCGGCCTTTCAGTCATTCACCTGTTAAGCCGTTAGTTCAGTAGTGCGATCGTTCATTCGGTAGCTCGTTCGGTCGTTCTGTCGTTCGGTCATGCTGTTCGGATCAGCCTCTTCTGGCGGTCGAGGGGAAAAGTTGGTCGTGCTACTTGTGATTGCCGTCGATGACTGCGCTGTTGCTTCAATACATTTCCCTCTCGCCCTAATTGGATTGAACTAATTTCGTGGCTGATAATCACTTAAGTGATCATCAGTCGTTGTCGCCGCTTCTCTGTATAAACAGTCGGTCGGCCGCACTCGACTCTATACCAGCGAAAATATTTGTCTCGACCGGATGCGATTGTTTTCAATTTCCGGCGAGCGACTCCGCGTCACGCAGCCTATTATCGCTCATCGGTCGAGTGCAGCGTCAATTGCTCCAGCTGGTCGTTGACGGAATGGGGGCTCATCGGGCGGTCGTCGGTCGAAGGCCCATCGGCCTCTCTCGGTCAGTTGCCGGTACCGGGCGATCGCTCGGCAGCGGAGGCCGGCGGTGGCGTCGTGGACGGGAGCAAGGGGAAGCAGTCGATCGGGTGAGTGTTGACTGGATGACTGGTGCGCTTCGATGGAGTTTTAATCGAGTGACATTCTTAGGAAAATAAATAACGGCAGAGGTCGCTGCAGAAAGGACAGATGAGAATCATTCTGATGATCCACACTCAGCATCTGATTAAATCATCTGCTGAATGATGCTCTGTCGCCATCTCTCTCTCCTCCGCCCGCTCTCTCTCTCTCTCTCTCTCTCTCTCTCTCTCTCTCTCTCTCCCTCTCTCTCCCTCTCATTCTCTCTCTCATCGATCAGACTGACCGTAATAATTATGCAAATGATGATGTCCTGGCCAATTTAGTCGATCGCTTGGTTAGCCGACTGTTTAACGAAACGTTTCGAAGGATTCCATTTCAACTGAAATTACGACATGAGGCCAAGATGAGAGCTTGTCAGAAGACAAGAATCTACTTCAGTCTCATTGCATTAGACATGAAGGATTCTACCACACCGTTTCCAATATGCGTCACTGCCAGTTTGATTACTGCAATTCTCATCTCACTTTTTCTAAGTAAAGCTGAAATACCTTTAAAATAGAGGAAGCAAAACAGACTTGTCTGTAAAATTAGCTTTATAGTCGAGCGAATTGCCCTCTTCAGTCATCATTGTCCTGGCTACTCATTAAGCGAAAGACATGCAGCGTAGGCTATACGTCCGATTCATGCCCGGTCTGTTCAATCAGTAGGGACCTTAGAGTTTAAGTTCAATGAATATGGACCTTAGAGTTTAGGTTCAATCAATACGGACCTTAGAGTTTAAATTCAATCAATACGGACCTTAGAGTTTAAGTTCAATCAATACGGGCCTTAGAGTTTAAATTCAATCAATACGGACCTTAGAGTTTAAATTCAATCAATACGGACCTTAGAGTTTAAATTCAATCAATACGGACCTTAGAGTATAAGTTCAATCAATACGGACCTTAGAGTTTAAGTTCAATCAATAGGGGCCTTAGAGTTTAAATTCAATCAATACGGACCTTAGAGTTTAAATTCAATCAATACGGTCCTTAGAGTTTAAATTCAATCAATACGGACCTTAGAGTTTAAATTCAATCAATACGGACCTTAGAGTATAATTTCAATCAATACGGACCTTAGAGTTTAAGTTCAATCAATACGGACCTTAGAGTTTAAATTCAATCAATACGGACCTTAGGGTTTAAATTCAATCAATACGGACCTTAGAGTTTAAATTCAATCAATACGGACCTTAGAGTTTAAGTTCAATCAATACGGGCCTTAGAGTTTAAGTTCAATCAATACGGACCTTAGAGTTTAAATTCAATCAATACGGACCTTAGAGTTTAAATTCAATCAATACGGACCTTAGAGTTTAAATTCAATCAATACGGACCTTAGAGTATAAGTTCAATCAATACGGACCTTAGAGTATAAGTTCAATCAATACGGACCTTAGAGTATAAGTTCAATCAATACGAACCTTAGAGTTTAAGTTCAATCAATACGGACCTTAGAGTTTAAATTCAATCAATACGGACCTTAGGGTTTAAATTCAATCAATACGGACCTTAGAGTTTAAATTCAATCAATACGGACCTTAAAGTTTAAGTTCAATCAATACGGGCCTTAGAGTTTAAATTCAATCAATACGGACCTTAGAGTTTAAATTCAATCAATACGGACATTAGAGTTTAAATTCAATCAATACGGATCTTAGAGTATAAGTTCAATCAATACGGACCTTGGAGTTTAAGTTCAATCAATACGGACCTTAGAGTTTAAATTCAATCAATACGGACCTTAGAGTTTAAATTCAATATATACGGACCTTAGAGTATAATTTCAATCAATACGGACGTTAGAGTTTAAGTTCAATCAATACGGACCTTAGAGTTTAAATTCAATCAATACGGACCTTAGAGTTTAAGTTCAATCAATACGGGCCTTAGAGTTTAAGTTCAATCAATACGGACCTTAGAGTTTAAATTCAATCAATACGGACCTTAGAGTTTAAATTCAATCAATACGGACCTTAGAGTTTAAATTCAATCAATACGGACCTTAGAGTATAAGTTCAATCAATACGGACCTTAGAGTATAAGTTCAATCAATACGGACCTTAGAGTATAAGTTCAATCAATACGAACCTTAGAGTTTAAGTTCAATCAATACGGACCTTAGAGTTTAAATTCAATCAATACGGACCTTAGGGTTTAAATTCAATCAATACGGACCTTAGAGTTTAAATTCAATCAATACGGACCTTAAAGTTTAAGTTCAATCAATACGGGCCTTAGAGTTTAAATTCAATCAATACGGACCTTAGGGTTTAAATTCAATCAATACGGACCTTAGAGTTTAAATTCAATCAATACGGACCTTAAAGTTTAAGTTCAATCAATACGGGCCTTAGAGTTTAAATTCAATCAATACGGACCTTAGAGTTTAAATTCAATCAATACGGACCTTAGAGTTTAAATTCAATCAATACGGATCTTAGAGTATAAGTTCAATCAATACGGACCTTGGAGTTTAAGTTCAATCAATACGGACCTTAGAGTTTAAATTCAATCAATACGGACCTTAGAGTTTAAATTCAATATATACGGACCTTAGAGTATAATTTCAATCAATACGGACGTTAGAGTTTAAGTTCAATCAATACGGACCTTAGAGTTTAAATTCAATCAATACGGACCTTAGAGTTTAAGTTCAATCAATACGGGCCTTAGAGTTTAAGTTCAATCAATACGGACCTTAGAGTTTAAATTCAATCAATACGGACCTTAGAGTTTAAATTCAATCAATACGGACCTTAGAGTATAAGTTCAATCAATACGGACCTTAGAGTATAAGTTCAATCAATACGGACCTTAGAGTATAAGTTCAATCAATACGAACCTTAGAGTTTAAGTTCAATCAATACGGACCTTAGAGTTTAAATTCAATCAATACGGACCTTAGGGTTTAAATTCAATCAATACGGACCTTAGAGTTTAAATTCAATCAATACGGACCTTAAAGTTTAAGTTCAATCAATACGGGCCTTAGAGTTTAAATTCAATCAATACGGACCTTAGGGTTTAAATTCAATCAATACGGACCTTAGAGTTTAAATTCAATCAATACGGACCTTAAAGTTTAAGTTCAATCAATACGGGCCTTAGAGTTTAAATTCAATCAATACGGACCTTAGAGTTTAAATTCAATCAATACGGACCTTAGAGTTTAAATTCAATCAATACGGATCTTAGAGTATAAGTTCAATCAATACGGACCTTGGAGTTTAAGTTCAATCAATACGGACCTTAGAGTTTAAATTCAATCAATACGGACCTTAGAGTTTAAATTCAATATATACGGACCTTAGAGTATAATTTCAATCAATACGGACGTTAGAGTTTAAGTTCAATCAATACGGACCTTAGAGTTTAAATTCAATCAATACGGACCTTAGAGTTTAAGTTCAATCAATACGGGCCTTAGAGTTTAAGTTCAATCAATACGGACCTTAGAGTTTAAATTCAATCAATACGGACCTTAGAGTTTAAATTCAATCAATACGGACCTTAGAGTTTAAATTCAATCAATACGGACCTTAGAGTATAAGTTCAATCAATACGGACCTTAGAGTATAAGTTCAATCAATACGGACCTTAGAGTATAAGTTCAATCAATACGAACCTTAGAGTTTAAGTTCAATCAATACGGACCTTAGAGTTTAAATTCAATCAATACGGACCTTAGGGTTTAAATTCAATCAATACGGACCTTAGAGTTTAAATTCAATCAATACGGACCTTAAAGTTTAAGTTCAATCAATACGGGCCTTAGAGTTTAAATTCAATCAATACGGACCTTAGAGTTTAAATTCAATCAATACGGACCTTAGAGTTTAAATTCAATCAATACGGATCTTAGAGTATAAGTTCAATCAATACGGACCTTGGAGTTTAAGTTCAATCAATACGGACCTTAGAGTTTAAATTCAATCAATACGGACCTTAGAGTTTAAATTCAATATATACGGACCTTAGAGTATAATTTCAATCAATACGGACGTTAGAGTTTAAGTTCAATCAATACGGACCTTAGAGTTTAAATTCAATCAATACGGACCTTAGGGTTTAAATTCAATCAATACGGACCTTAGAGTTTAAATTCAATCAATACGGACCTTAGAGTTTAAGTTCAATCAATACGGGCCTTAGAGTTTAAATTCAATCAATACGGACCTTAGAGTTTAAATTCAATCAATACGGACCTTAGAGTTTAAATTCAATCAATACGGACCTTAGAGTATAAGTTCAATCAATACGGACCTTAGAGTATAAGTTCAATCAATACGGGCCTTAGAGTATAAGTTCAATCAATACGGACCTTAGAGTATAAGTTCAATCAATACGAACCTTAGAGTTTAAGTTCAATCAATACGGACCTTAGAGTATAAGTTCAATCAATACGGACCTTAGAGTATAAGTTCAATCAATACGGACCTTAGAGTTTAAGTCATCGATCCTCTGAACAGCCGACGCACAGGTATCGCTTGAAGCAGGTGCGTTTTGGTGTTTGTATTTAGACTGACGCAACATAAGTGAATCAAAGAAGCAACTTTCATCATGCAGAATCTACTGTAGATGGCGAGCCAAGAGCTTTAACGGTCAGATTGGCTAAGTAGGCCAAAATCTAATAGTGTACAATAGTCAGGAGTGAAATGTTGTCTTTAGGAAGTAGTTGACTGGTTAATCTGAAGAAGACCATAAGATGGAGGGAGGGCGGTGGCTGCTGTAGTCTACACCTGCGGACTCAGACTGACGCATTCTGCCTCCAACTCAGTCCGCCGCATTCCTCCCACCGCTCGTCCATCGGTCGGTTCATTCATCCACTTATCCATACATCCATCCATCAATCCTTTCTTGCATTCATTCGTTCGATCGTCGTCGGTGTCTAAATTGGCGAACAAACGAAGCGAGCGACTCTTCTTCGCTCGATTTAGATTAGACCATCATCGACTTCGGCCTCAGCCTCAGACGCCGTCTATTCGCAAGCAATTCTATCAGCATCGGCTGAGGCAGCAGCAGCAGCAGCAGCAGCAACTCCTTCACAGCCTCACCCTTAGCCACTACCCCACCACCATCCACTCCGCCGTCTGCTTAGGGTAAGGAATCGACCATCGACGGAGGAGAGGGACTGAGGTGGAGCTGCGGTGGGCAAGATCGACGCGTCGACCGCCTCGGCAAATTCAATTGGACACATCTTTTTGAGTCTTTGATAATCGTATTTGCACAAAGCCCACTCACGTTTATCAAATAAGTGGCCGGAATTTCGTCGAATCTAATCACGCACCAAAGTAGGCGTCTCTTCGCACACTGCTGCTGCTGCTGCTGCTGCTGCGACCGATGTCCGCATCCGCCGGTCGGTGCCATCAGAAAGCAATGAGCTCAACACACTGGAAAATCACCCATTGTGTCTTTCACGCACTTGTATACACACGCGCGCACTAAGGCCTCACACATAGACTACAACTGCTACGACGATTTCTTCGCATGCACGATTTTCCATGATATTCTCGACATCTCAACGCCTATTATACAGGCGGATTATTTGCCTATAGCAGTCTAGAAATAGGCACTATTTTATATCGTGTAATAGGCGAACAAATGCCAATATACGTTATTCAAATCTTATCTAATCTGGAAGCTCATATAATGTACAATGCATCAAACGATGGTCGTTGTATACCTAACGAATACTTTATCAATTGACTGAGCGTTACTTGAGCTTTAGCTATTACAAATAGATCATTTGTAAAACATTTGAATCAGAAGTCTTTGAACAATTGAAACGGGGCTTTCTTTTTCACCTCACGTTAATCGACATCAAGCAAGTCCATATCTGTTATAGAAATATTCGAAATGACTGCGTATTATAATTATTACAAGATGTCAAAGGGAAGACTCTAAGAGGAACGACATATTCTTTAATAAAGATCTAATCTTTTATGAATTACAACATCAGGGTTTGATGATGTAATATTTTCGCTTCAATTCTGACAACTTTATGTGCCAATACAATGTCGTAAGGCACTCAACAGCACCAACATATATTTTAGAGATTAATAAACATGTATGAAGGTTTAAAACTGATGCAAAGTCGGTTAATTTGTGACTTAGATCTGTAAAGAATTCCATGTTAACATGGATTTAAGTTGAAGCACTTCGTAGAAGAGGTAGAAGAGAAATACAAAGGCAAAACGAGAGGACGCCCTTAACTGTGGAACGCGTTCAATCTGCTTCAGTGTGGCGGCGATTGTGGCGCCTGCTCTGTCGACGGTCGGTCGGTCGGTCGGTCGCTCGGGAGATGAGTCCCATTACGAACGACGGACTACTGGATAATTTACAAAGCACAACCAGATTTCCTTTAGAAATCGACCTAATGACGCATTTCATGACGAAATCTAATAAACACGGCGCATAATAGGTGCTTCGCTGCTGCTGCTGCTGCTGATGTTGATGTTGGTGGTGTTGGCTTTGGTGGTGGTGGTGGTGGTGGTGGTGGTGGGGTGGGGGTGGTGGTGCCGATAGGGAAGGAAGACAAAGCAGCGAGGAAAGGTGGGTGGGTGTGAAGAAAGGGAAGAGCAGCTGGAGGAGGAGAAGAAAGCAGACTAGAGGCGATAGATGATCTGGTCTTTGGAGGATGGCGGCGTGTGTCGATGGATAAATTCTTTCCTCTGCTCCTGCTTCTTCTCTTTCTTCTCCTTCTCCTTCTAGGTCTCCTCCTCCTCTTGCTCCTCGTTCTCCTCCAGTCCCCAGCGGCAGCGTCAGTCGCACGTAGCGACTGAGGGCCCTGATGCGTAAACAGATCAGACGGCTTCGCTTCGAAGACAGTCAGACGCCACTAGAAGGAGCGAGAGAGGCAGAGACAGAGAGGCAGAGAAAGAGAGTGAGAAAGAGAGTGAGAAAGAGAAAGAGAGAGAAGTAGAGACACAGAAACGCAGAAAGAAACGACGACCAAATTGGCCGCATAGTATTGACTGACCAGTGCACCGGTGTAGTCACTAATAACTCGATTGACATTCCTGGCTAACCTCCTTGGTTTCATCTGCCGCATATTACGCACATTAGGTCTACGCACAATCCCTACAGCGGCACTACCTTTGCATCATCACCATTTTAAAGCCCTGAATAAGGAGGCATTTGGGCTAATATGATGATTAGCTGCTGGCTAAGACCACAGACAATGTTACTAAGGTGTCCGCTTTCTGCAATCTGCTGCAAACCTGACGACTACGTTGCCAATGGTGGACATTGCTTAATTTTAATGTGTTGAACTTATAGCCATGATCATGTTGATCCTTTGCAAAATTAATCTAAACACGTTTACCGTTTTGCGAATAGCAGAGTTTTGCTAAATATGTATTAGTTATTTCTGTCAATCTGCATGATAGTCGATCTTTTGATTTGTTTGAGTGTTGGTTGCAGTGGCACGTGACAAACGCTGAAGAAATTTAACATAGTGTGTAACCATGTAGAATCTTTTATAAAACAAATATATATTTATAATTTTGAAAGAAACTCTCTTGTATAATTTTGAAAAGAAATTCTCTTAATTATCTTAATCTTAATTCAAAAGTAATTTTGAAAGAAATTCTCTTGTAAATTATAGTATGAGCTGGTTACCAAAGACCTGCACAGGAAGGACTAAATAGTTACTTCAAGGAAAGATTGACTAACAGTTTCTCTCATATATAAGGTGACTGGTGGAGAAATACCCAATCTTACAGATAGTGGAAAATAAGCCCTATATTTGATGGAGAAAGAATCATGTTAACAGATCGATATACTTAGCTCTAGTCTAGCCTCAAGCGTTTTCTTACTTTACCATCGTAATCTTACTGCTGGTCTAGCCTAATTCCTCGGCATCTATCCACACATCTTGTCTTTCTCCATTCTGCGGAATGAGTCATTCAGTATGCAGCTGTCTTCCTCGTCCTCTTCTCCATCGTTCCGTCCAACTGTTGCTTCCTCACCATCTCCTTCTACTTGTCACTGAGACCTCTTTTCTTCGTCCAATCCTCAGCGGTATACGAAATGAAGACGTTGATCTTCACCGCGCAGCATCGTCTCCTTCTTCTCATTCGCCTCCTTCTCTTTGTCTTCGTCGATCTCATTCTCTATCTCTGCCCCTGTCTGTGTCCCTGCCTCTGTCTCGGACCGTTAGTCTCCTCGGCTGCGTGTCTCTATTCATGCAAATGGTAATCAGTGGTGTGAGGCAGTCGTCGTCCTCTTCCCTCGAAGGACCTTTAATCTAAATTATTAACGCAACGAACGGCCGTCCATCAGCATTATAAAATTACGCATGTTTTCGGCAATTTGCGTCGCTCTAAGGCGATCTGACAACTTAGTAAACTAATTCACTGCTTCCGTCCAGTGTATACTACGCCCCTTGGCACCGCAGCGGTGATTGGCCGAAGACATGTCGCCTCCTGAACACCGGCAGATGACGTAGCCGAACAGCAACAGACAGACAGACAGACAGACAGACTCTGCGAAGACTAGATTTACATTAATATCTGTTACCATGTACATTCTAAATACATGCATTCAGACAGAAACATAACGATATGGACACACATAGGAAGAGTCCCTGGCTGCTTACATAATATCGTTGCCTTCATGCTGCCACCCTACTCCGGGCCTTCTTATTTGCCGACCACACGATCGCCAGCCTCTCAGTATCCTTGCACACTTATCTCTTTCCTGATCTAAACGCCGCTGAGCTGTCTTAAGATGGCGCAAAATAAATACTCGATTTCGATTAGAATTATGAATGTAATTACGATTAGCGGCCACCGTTGGTATTTTGCTTATCAATTTGAGTGTTTGGAATACACTCTCTTTTACCGTAATCCCTACAATCCCGCACTTCCATGGCCCAGTTCTGGACGACTTTCTATATACAGATGTAGCCGACTTTCATTTTCCTCTTGGTCAAATAGCAGGCTTTCCTTCGACTTTACGGTAACTTTTTGCAACTGAATGGTATTTCTTTTCATGAAACTCCATTTTGATTTTAATGATCGACATTCAGCTTTCTAGAGTTTTTATAATTATGCATGATTACTAACACTTTACATGTATTTTACAATAGTTCATATGTGCAAGAGAACTTATTCGAGTTGAATTTAATCGATGACCTTTTGATATGAACCCAGACACTTAATATAGCGCATGCTAGATGACCTAAAAGTGTGCGCTCGCTAGATATAGGAGTATTAAAGTTCATTAACAACAAGTTCAATTTTAAGCAAATAATGCTAAGCTAACTTGAAAACTGGCTGCGCTCGCACATACGTAAAGCCTCATCCACAGTTGATAGTTGACAGCATGTTCAGAATTCCTGGTACATGTTGCGATGAGGATGAGGAAAGATGACAGCCGAATGAAGTTCGCAGCACACGGTTACGTTCCCCGACTGGCACTCACTCGTAGTTGAGTAAACGATTCAGCGCAGCTTCTGTGTTTCTAGATACGGCGTAACTGGATTGTTTCCAAATATAACGCCTTGATTGGCTAACACGTAATTTCTACTATCTACACAAACAGTACCGCCTAAATAAATAATGCCGGTCTTTCTCCAAAGTTGAGCCCAATTCTTAAAGAACTGCCATATTATATGGCTAATAGTAGCATGTAATTAAAATGGACTGACTGACTGGTAGTGACACATACACGTTTATAAGTGGTGCACCATAGGTGTTCATTTCTGACTACAAAATACAGAATAATTTCTGCTTCGTCTAATTTCTTTCAGGATAAGCTGGAGAAACCATTACAGACAGATCTTAACCCAACCCTTAAAGCAGTTTAAGACAACAGGAATGTCTTGGTAGCATATATAATCAATATAAAATGAATTTGAATTGCAATTAACTTCTGCAAACAGCAATGCTATTTCATCTGAACTGCAGTGAAAATCATTTTGATCCAACGCGGTATTGAAGGGATATATTTAATCGCTGCAGATGAACGAGGAATGTTGTAGCTTGTTGACGTCACAGCAGTTATTGCTCAATTACATGTCTGATCAGCGAAGTAACATTTGAGTCGATTGGTCGTCATCGTAATTCAGTCCATGTTATTTGCGTTCAATCAGTTAGAACTGTTAAGTTTCGGTGCAACACCGAGACTTTCCGCGTTAAAATCTAACTCAATAAATATTGTTTTAGGCTTGGAATCTATGCAAATGCTTTCGATACCGATGCAACACTGCATTTGTTGTGCGCCTGTAGGATTTATGTCTTGAGATCAACGTGTGACGACGACGATGACGACATCTTGGACGTCAAGGACGATGATTTTCGACTTCGACGGACTGAAGGAGGGAGCAGGAGGGGGTGGAGAATGCATGGTCGACTGGGCTTCATGTGCTCGTTGCTGTCGGCGGGTCGGATGCTGTTGGTGCCACCTGGAGGGACGATGCCTCGAGGGCCAGTGCCTCCGTGTGTTCCCAGGCCTTGCGTCGCAACTCGGCAACACTGAACGACCTCTGCTGGTGCTTGCGGGTCGGAGAGAATAAACCGTGTAGGAGAGGGGATTGTGAAGCAGGCAGCTGCGGCGGTGGTGGCGGCGGCGGAGGGTGAATGGTGTGCCGAGGGGGCGGTGGAGGGCTGATCCCATATGGCAATGTTGCTTTGCAGTTAGTGGCAGATCGTAGTGAGCTACAGCAAAGACAGACGCCGACATCTGCACACAAAAGAAAAAAGAAGAAAGTCAAACTACGTATGGATGTGCATGATGGTAAATGTAAATGTTCACGTTTTTCATAGGAACCGTATGGCCCCGACCCTACTCATTTTCAATGAATTAATCGGGTGAGATCCTTCACCACCCTGCCAGTTTGAATGGGCGCCACGCCATTTGAGGTACTCATGTACGGATCGTGCTAACCCGATATTGAACTCTCCGAAAGGAGCCACGACCGGGACGCGAACCGGCATCCTCACTCTCAGAAGCGCGCCTTGATGTACGCGTGTAGCTAACCAGGTCAGCAGGCCTAGAGCTTCCCAAGTAACTATCGAGGGTGCTTCTCGCTGGCCTAAGATAATCAAGAAGGAATGTGCCTGCTGTGTGGGTGAAGACAGAGAGCAACAGAGACAGTTGGAGCCCATTTGACAAATCAGGCTTCAGAGACGGTGCCCACTCAGCAGTCATGAACTTTCCTATGGCTCGATTGTCTACCAAAACATTTGCCTCTCAAGATTATGCGTCTTTAAGAGATTCTCAAAAGCCGCCATCCATCGATCTATTGAACCATCGTCTTCGGACTCAGTTGTAAAGCTGCGCCTCGAGAAACTCTTTATTCATGGGTCGTTATAAACTCATGAAAATTATATTGGAATGGAGATTAAAACCGTTTTAAAGCAACAGAGCACGAAGTTATTTGAAAAAGAGGTAGAGCCTGATGTCTTGTATATGTGTACATTTATGCAAGTAACAACTGTCGTCGAAAAACACTTGCCTAAAAGGTATGGTAGCAGTAACTCCATTTATGGAGTCCATATGATCGAACCCCTGCCTGGAAGGTAGCTTAATAATAACGCCAATTTATGAAGCGCCTTCTACAGTCTAGTATCGTCAATGACCCTCCGATAAATGCAACTGTGCATGGAGATAAATATCTTTCGCAGCTGCAGTCAAACAATTCTTAGCTGAAACTATAAAGGTCTGAGTTCTGTTTGGAAGACACTCGGATCCTGTCCAATCTTACTAATCATTCTTAAAAGACGCTATATAAATAGCCATACATGTGCATACATGCATTCATCGAGACGGACATCCACGAAACTTACCTTTCATTGCTGGCCGAGAAAAATATGGCACGAATGATCCGGGCTGTCCAAAATTCTGTGAGGTCAAGCAAGGCTCAAGACAAGACTTGAACCCACTTCGCCTAAAACACAAGTTTCGTTAGAAAAACTGTGTCTATTCATTGTATTAAAGCTGCGGCAGATTTATTGAGAGAAGAGGCTTGTCAGGAGATTCAAAGAGCATTACCAGAACTGCTGTGCATTGAATATGGGGTGTTGTCTCTTCGAAGCAAAGTGAAGACCAGGAAAGGAGGGACGTCTATCTAAAAAAGACTAATGTTAATGATCGGACAGAGAAAGATACCCGAAATCAGGTGCCACCTGATCAGAATCATTGATGACTGAGTAGTCTTTGTCTTTGAGAAATAGTGACATTCATGGTAATTATAGAATTGGTGCTCGGAGTCATATTGACTGAAATGGTCTTCGGATTTATATTGATTGAAACGGTACTTGGAGTCGTATAGAAGTGGTACTCAGAGTGATACTTATTGAAATGGTACTCGTATTTGTATGGAAATAGTATAGATCAATGACCTTGCAGTTAGAAGCTGGTACTCACAGATCGAACTGTCCGGCTGTAGCCAGCGACGATCGCATCCTGGACATCGTTTCGCAGACGTCGGCGAGGAGTGGTGCGTGCGGATAAAGATGCGACGATGATCCTGCAGCAGCAGCAGCGGCAGCGGCGGCGGCAGCTGCAGCAGCGGCAAACGACCCAAGGTAGGCGTTGGCCTTTGGCACTGGCGGGGCAGGAGGATGAGGGATGATGGACGGTGGCAGAGGGCGATCGTAGCCAGTGGCGCTGGTCGGGTATCCGTCGACGTGTGATTGCTGTTGCCGGGCGTCGAACTCCGAGCATCGGAGTCCGTCGTAAGTCATTTGGAGGGTGGCAGCAGGAATAGACGGAACATGAGGAGAAACGGGAGAGCAACTGTCGGAATCGAGGCTACGCTGTGTGGCGTCGGTTCTTGTGGGACTGATGAAGAAATTCATCCCTGAAGAAGATGGAGATCGAAAGCGCAAAGGCGGCGACGACGCAGCGTTGAATTTCTTCGTAGCTTCTGCTGCCACCTCTTCTTCTTCCTCCGCTTCCTCTCGACGTTGACCGCTTTTCTCCTGTGATCTTATTTCCGCTGAAAGTGACTCCCTGCTTTTCATATCCGGTTTCTTCCCACTGCCTTCATCCTCAGCAGCGGCTGCTGCTGCAGACCTGTACTCAGCCTCGTCGTCTTCGTCATCACACGTGATGAGCGCCACCTGGCCTTTGTCTTCGGTTGCATCTCCGTTGACGTCACTACCGGTCTGGCTTGCGTCGGCAACGTCACCGGTTGTCACTTCCTGCATCAGACTGTTGTCGCTATCATCACCAGAGGGCTTTGAGTCTGGTTGCTGGAATCGTTCGTTCTTCCTCCATTTGGCTCTTCGGTTCTGGAACCAAACCTGCAAAAGAAATCCATAGCTGCATCCAATCAATCACATACTCACAATTTCGATTTCGGCTAGAAGGCACTATAATAATTATCAATTGGATCTGTCGACGATCTTTCGTAGTTGATCATGCTTCGAACCGTTATTCAAACACATATGCATACATACATATATGCATAAATACACATATACATGCATACATACATATATGCATGCATACATACATAAATAAATAAATAAATACATACATACACACATACATACATACTCTACATACATGCGTACATACATGCATACATACATATATACATACATGTATGCATACATATATACGGAAGACAGACGGATGGAAGGAACGTTCAAGGACGGAAGGACGGAATGACGGACGGAAGGACGGACGGATGGACGACGGAAGGACGAAGAGTCTTCGCCTGAGTCTTATGAACCGTGGTCCTAATGTAGTTATCCACTTGTATTTAGCGTATTATCGGCGACAAATTGGCCGCTTCAAGTCGCTGGTAAACATCGTCCTTTGTTCGGCGAAATTCAATTTCTCATAGTCGCAAATCTACTTAACGGCCTTATATTGATTGAATTGCAAGAAGCTAATTACCAAATTATCTCGCCAACACCTGTGCATGCTTGCTTCAGACCACGAGGGATGAATCAGGTCGGACGAAATGCAGGAAGCAAAGAAGGAAGGAAGAAGGAAGGCGAGCAGTTCTCGGCGGCATAGCGCTGATCTGGCCTCGGGCAGACCGCCGTCCTTCCCACCCATCCACCAGCCCCCTCTCTGTACCTCCCTCCGTCCATCCGTCTGCCCATCCCTCTTTCTCCTTTGGCTCTGGCGTTGCTGACCAGCCGCCGGGGGCTTCATGGGAAACTGCTTCAATAAACAGCTAATCGTATTTGGATGAGTTTCTTATGCGAAAGCAGAAGACAATGATTTATTATCTGTCCTTGGTTTCGCTCGCTCCTCCTTCGACTACCAAAAACAGCCATTCGGATTGTCGTTGTTATCAACGTCGTCGTCTTTATCATCCATGTCGTCGTCGTCTTCATCATCGTAAGGCGTCTCGTTATAAACGTATCTGTATCTCTGAGAATCATTCATTTGCTTCTGACTTGTCATCTATAGCGCACTGCGTTTATTAATGGTCGAAAGGAAGAAGACGCAGGAAAGCAATTAAGAAGCTGAGTTGTCTGCAGTCATTAGCTGCACGACTCTTAAGATCGGTTGAACAGGTTTCAGTAAACGTCTTCAACTCTTAGATCTAGTATTTAATGGCTATCTTTTTCATCATACAACTTACATATTTGAATTTACTAATTTAATCTACTCCGAATCATCCGAGATCAGTTCACTGGCATCACTGCCGGTCTTGTCCTCTAATTTATACAGTAGTAGTAAGTAAGTAAGTAATGCATTTGTTAACACGCCATATGTCCATCGACTGAGCGAGGAATCGTAGGCTGATTTTCGAGATTGGCTTCCCACATATTACATTATTATTCATTCCTGAGGGATCATTCTTACCTCGGGTAAAAATTGTAATAATAATAATAATAATATATTATTATTATTATATTTAATTTTTATTTTAATATATATAATATTTAATATATATAACGGCCTATATATAATAATAATATATTATCATTATTATTATTAAATTCAGCGCAATGACGGGTTTTAAAGGCGCTACATATATTTATATAGACACACACACAAATAAACGTGTATACATACATACTTACATATACTTACATACATACATACATACATACATACATGCATATATACATACATATATACATACATATATACATACATTGTATATGGAATTTAGCGCACCTGAACTCGTGCTTCCGTTAGGTTGATACGCATGGCAAGTTCCTCTCGTGTGAAAACATCGGGATAGTGGGTCTGTGAGAATGCCTTTTCTAGTTCTTCAAGCTACAACGACAACACTGTCATCATCACTACCACAGTCAACCGATGCACGCAAACACCAGTTGTCAACAGCAGAAGCTTTACAAGCATGGGTCTTTCTCTCTTTCTCTGTCTGTCAGTATGTCTGTCTATCTATCTGTCTGTCTGTCTATCTGTCTGTCTGTCTGTCTATCTATATCTATCTATCAGTCTATCAATCATTCAATCTATCTATCTATCTATCTCTATCAATCAATCAATCTATCTATCTAACTATCTATCAGTCTATCAATCAATCAATCAATCAATCAATCAATCTATCTATCTATCTATCTATCTATCTATCTATCTATCTATCTATCTATCTATCTATCTATCTATCTATCTATCTATCTATCTATCTATCTATCTATCTATCTATCTATCTATCTATCTATCTATCTATCTATCTATCTATCTATCTATCTATCTATCTATCTATCTATCTATCTATCTATCTATCTATCTATCTATCTATCTATCTATCTATCTATCTATCTATCTATCTATCTATCTATCTATCTATCTATCTATCTATCTATCTATCTATCTATCTATCTATCTATCTATCTATCTATCTATCTATCTATCTATCTATCTATCTATCTATCTATCTATCTATCTATCTATCTATCTATCTATCTATCTATCTATCTATCTATCTATCTATCTATCTATCTATCTATCTATCTATCTATCTATCTATCTATCTATCTATCTATCTATCTATCTATCTATCTATCTATCTATCTATCTATCTATCTATCTATCTATCTATCTATCTATCTATCTATCTATCTATCTATCTATCTATCTATCTATCTATCTATCTATCGCTGTATCTATCGCTACATCTATCTTTCTGCTTCTCTCTCTCTCTCTCTCTTTCTCTGTCCATCTCTCTATTCCTCCTTATTTACCTTCGTTCATATATAATAGTCTAACTGTGAATTACCTGTTGTAAAGTGAATGTAGTTCGATTTCTTCGTTGCTTTCTTCGGGCGAAACTGTCTTCGCTGAGGTCAGGATGGAGGCCAAATTGATAAGCGGACAACGTCGCATCTAGGCAAAGACACATCCGATACAACTGAGACGGAAATCAATTAAATTCACGCAACTGCATCATGCAATGGAAAACGAGGAATATGTACTCTGGCAAAAAGTGTCGAATTAAAGTTCCACACTCACCTGATTGTGGAGAAAATTAATTCCAAACTTCTGCGGGGAGTATCTAAGCAGTGTGCAGATTGTCTTAACAATGAAACAGATCACCAACCGGGTGTCGTGGATGAAGTAGGGTACCAGCGCGACGCAGAAGGCAATTTCTGCCATGACAGCAAGGAATTGAGGAATGAAAAGTCGTGCATAATGATTGTACATCCGGTTTGCAAAAATTAAGTGTGGCGATACGTGTGCGCTAGCAAGTAGACGCGTTTCTATATACAGAGGCCAACAAGCTCGACTGACGGGTTGTGGTGTTCCGCTATTAGTTTCACAAGTTCGAAGAAAAATAATCAGCATCTTCCTTTTGCGGTTGTCAGAGGAAGAATAAAGTAAATGATAACAAATCTATAGGCATTATTTGCGTTGCCTTCAGTTAAATAATTTAAACGGTAAAAAATGCGTTAGGCTTAGTGAATGTCTTCTTTACGCTGTAAACCTTTGTGACTGGCTGCGCATCTGACATTTAATTCGAAAAAGAAGAAACCTGTGTTGTCTTCCTTTATCTTCCCAAAACTTTCTAAACAGAGTAAATGATAAGTAATTTATGAGTAAATTTTAAGGACGCTCGAGTAATTTAAACTTCGAAAATATACACTTATTGTGTAGTATAGGGCGGTATGGCGCATCTGACATCGTCAATCCCACATAACAATTCTGCATTCAACCTGCTAAGCTATAGGAAGCCAATGAAACCAATTTCGTTGGTTTTTGTTCGGAAAAAGAAAAACTATGTTATAACGTGCTTATTAAAAATTTACGTTATACTACGTGTTTTTGGCAGATGCAGGCGGTGGGTGCGGTTATGTCGAAGGCAAGATCTATTGAAACAAACTATGGCGAACCTCCATGCAAACTGCCGATTCTACGCCGACTTTTTGAAGAGACGCGGATCTTATAGTTGGGCAAATGAGAAAACTGCTTGGTATTTAATGCAGTGCCATCACTATTAAACGTACCAAATCCACCAAAGAGATTGAAAGTCCATCGCAAACCACCTGTACCACGCAAGTCAGAAGTTTCAGAAACTGTTAAAAGACCAAAGGATAAAATTAAATTAAATTTTAGAGAGCCTCTGGATGGACAATATGAACGAAGACTTAATAAGATTCAGACTATAGACATGAGGAAAGTATTGGACTTGACAACGACCCAGGAGAGTTGAGGATGAAAATCATTTAATCGCTCCCAGCGCCTCTAAAAATCGCTTAAATTAGGAGATGAGGGTGATAATTAATTATCAGATATATATAAACCAATATCAGAATTACTACGACCACAGACATAGAGCCCTACATTCCCATAAACACATACAAATTGAATGCAGATGCACACGAGATCGGATTGCAAGTATATATATATATATATATATATTCTGTCTTAAATGGATTCCTCATGATACTCGCATCTGATTCTCCCGAGTGACCTGCACATTTCTTAATAGACAGCCAAAACAGCGAAGTTGTTCGAGGTTGTCATAAATTTGTCTGTCTTTGCTCTGTTTTCTTCTGTCTCCTACTAAATGGCTGTCTTTTTGGTCCTTTGCGTGTACAGGTGATAGATAAGGACTGTCTTTCCTCTGTCTAAGTCTGTCTGCCTGCCCGTCTCTTTCTCTTCATTGTCCTTCTCAGACACTTTCTGTCTTTCCCTTAGTGTACCGATAATATAGATAAGGTGTGCCTTTCCACTGTCTCTGTCTGTTCGATGTCTTTCCTTTGGTCCTATTGCCTGTACAGATGGTAGATAAGGCGCTTAAGCTAAGACGTCGTCGTCGCCGTCCTAATAGAGACGCATTTAGCCCGAAGGTATTCTTGGCGCCAAGGGATGGGCGATGGCGGGCGCCTGGTGGGATGGGTGGGTGATGAAGAAGGAGTCGTCCCTCACATCTGACCCAATGGCTGCGGGCCAGGCATGCGCGCCATACTGTCATGCATTCGGTCGACTGCACTTATTACCCCGGACGACGACGCTTATGTCTTTGCCCTCGTTCTCTTTAGACGCCGCTCTAATGACTCGGGTCAACACCCGATCATCTATAATCTATTACCAATGGAAATCATCTTTCCTTTCCTTCTCCCACCCCCCTTCCTTTTCTACGTCTCCGTCTGGCATTTCGCCGTTTCTTTTGCCAAAACAAAAGATTTTCACCTCGCCCTCCATCCTTTGCCTTTTCTCTCACCCTGATTACTTTTTTATGAACCGCCGCCTTCCTATCAAGTAGTTGGTCTTCTTGTCTTCTTTTTCGTCACAATAAAAAATATGAAGATTTACATAGCGCCGTAGAACGGCCGAGGTCGAGAAATGGCGGTGTACATGAGTTAAAAAATACGATATTTTTAAAAGATAGAAAAAAATAAAAAATATAGGTCTCGAATGTGTTTGGAGATGGAGCATTCTTCACATGGTCATGGTCATAATCTCTTGATCATAGTTAGAATCATAATAGTCTAGCACATATTTTAAATATCTTGTATATGCGCGAGATTGCCAAGTCACATGAATGGCGTTTAGACGCGACCATTTTCTCTTTACAGGAAGTGCTTCAGCACGAGCCCTGGGCAGGGGATATCGGCCTAAGTAGGCCTATTATGGCCAGACTAGTAAGACGCAGGACTTGACAGGAAATGACATTATCTTATTTATCCTTTCTTAAATGATATTTCTTAACTGTTTACCAAATTTTAAAACTGTCTTTACCTCAGTTAAAATACCTTATTTTACAGGATGACAACTAGAAGACAATTTCGCTGTAGAATTCTCCACTTGACCTACATAGACGTCCAATCATCTGCTGCGTCTATCGAGGCGCCGTGTCACCACATTGACGCTAGCTCGAGGCCGAGGGGAAAACGCAACTGTTTTGTCCATGCAAATCTAATTATCTCATGTTGTTTAGAATGGAAAAAACAATTACCTAAGGAACGCAAAGTCCAAATATGGGATTTGCCAGCGTATCTATACCTACACAAAACTGTTGGAAGAGGCGTAGGCTATCCGAAATTTGGAAAAACGGAATACACCAGACATTTGTAAGTTCATGAAGAAGAGGCTGTTGCGAGGCTCATGACGTCGGGGTCATGCTCATGGAGACAGAATAATTGCTTAGGGTGCAATGAATACTGGGATAAAGTGCCCAGACAAATAAGCAATTGACAGGATATACAGGCGTGGTAGTCCGTAGTGGCTAGCTGAGAGGTCGTAGGTTCAAATCCCCGCCAGGGCAGAAAGATATCTTGAAGTTCCTGCTCCGTTAGCGCCCTTTAGCCAACTGAGCTACAAAATGAGTGCAGTGTCAGTGGGAAGATCAGACGGCTTCATCTCGGGCTTAGCTTAAGGGGCCTCACTACTTAAGACCCTGTTCTAATTGCAGACACTGTGGTCTAGAGTCATGCGCCGAGGATAGGCCTAGTAGTCGTCAGCCGAACATAGTACATCTCATGCCAACACACGTAGTACTCATGCAGTTGAACTTACGTGTGATAAAGGAACATTGGGCGACACATATGGAGGAATTTCTCTCGAGTCAATTACATAAATCGCCCTTAATTAGGCTGTAGCGCCATCTTTATAAGTGTTTTCTGTCTGCAGCTGGTTCACGATAGCATCATTCGTACGAAAGATAGATACAGACAGATACACATACATGCCGACATACATATAGACCTAACAGATAGACCTATAGGCCATAGGTAGACAGACAATCTGAGAGACAGACAGACAGACGGACGTAGACGGCGGGCGTGTATTTATTTTTCGGTAATTATCGTCTAGTAAAGCGATGTGTGTAGTCGGCGAATGTGAAATTGACTTTTCGCCCCTTTTAAGATATATTGCGGTTTTTTCATTAACCGGGAATAATTCGACGGCATAAGTTTATTATCCTTCCGGTCTCTGTTCCTGCAGGAGTGGGACCCGCAGGAGGCATTTCCGCCCCTTGCTCTGCGGCGGAACAGCCACCACCGCCGATCGTCCTTCGGCTGAGGAGCTAATATCCAACCGCCTCGGCGCAGTCTTTCAACTTGATTACTCCGTTCAATCAATGCTTCGGCTGCTGCTGATGCTGGTGGTGATGATGGTTTGGTCTTTCCAGCAACCTCTAAAGGAAACGCCCCATTCTAAACGCGGTGCATCCCACTCGTCCACAAGCAACTCGGCTGCCCATAAAGCGCTGGCAAATCAGCTGCCGCAGCCGCCGCCACCCCTGCTGCTGCTTCTGCTTCTGCTGCTGCTGCTGCTGCGATTCCTCTGCAAAAACTTTACTCAATTCGCTGTTGCAGATCTCTGTTGAGTAGTTTAATGGGTCCAAGTCAAATCTGTCCTCAACCTTACCAGCAGAAGAACTCTCTCAGCCGAAGTTTCTATGCTACGAAACTCTTTAAAGATACATTTGAATGGACTTTCGATCGAGTTCGAACGAATGCGCCAGCATTTGAATGGACTTTCGATCGAGTTCGAACGAATGCGCCAGCATATCAGTGACAGAACATTCATTGGTTCATTCGTTCGTTCGTCCGTCCGATGGTGTGTATTTGCTTGTTTCGTTAATCCGTTCAGTTAATTCATTCATTGACTTAGTAATTTATTAATTCGTTTCTTAGCTAATAATTGGATAATTCTTCAATTCACTGGATAATTCGTTATTTCATACATTCAATGATATTCATAAATTCGATTAGTGGCGCTTCAAACAGTTGACATTGAATAAATCTGGTTTGGTACAGACCCAAGATTCATGCCGCAAACTGTAACTGATCAACTGTAGGCTCAACAACAGAAGCGACGCAATGCAACGGTTTCCCGCTTAGCCGTTAGCTAACTGGGTTTTCTCTGCCACGCACGTCCTAAACACGATTTAGTATTAACTAAATCAATGGTTAGTCCTTATATATACGTGAAGATAATGTAAACTAAACTACACAATTTAATACTAGATGTTAACGCCAATACAATAAAATGGCACATGTAAAATATTAAATATTTAAGCAATTTTTAAACTCCAAAACGCCCGCAATTATCACTCATTCTTAAATTGTGCAGTTCTTGTGCTAATATTCGACAGAGTAGGCGTAGCATCACTGCACTGCACGTAGGGTACAGGCTCCGGTAGTAGCATTTTTTCTCTTTGGCGCTATTTTCAATGTCACTATGATTAAACAGATCAACGGTAATTAACTCGCAATCATCGCGCTATGCAGCTTATCTGTAGACTGCAAATCATGAGACTAGCTTCCGACTCCATATAGATATTAATAAAAAAGAACTCTGCCGCTCAAGAGAGCTAACGGCGATACAACTAGAATGACACGTGTATATAAAACAGCAAATGTAAGCGCTAATACTTTCGAAATCTTATAAGCATCAGCATTAAGGTCTTGAAAGTATTAGCGCTTAATTTTTTGTCGCAAATGAGTTCTTTCAATCGTGTGGCCGCTAACACTCATTCCTAAACTGCAGATTTTCTACATTTACACATGCGGTTTTTCTACCATAAACGTGAGTTAGCTATCTAAGCGTGAACACCGTGTTAATTATTTTAACTTCTATAGCGCTGCAGTCGTAATGCACAAGGCATCAATCGATGGTCGCTGCCTAATAAAACCGCACTTCTTAATCACCATTTGTTTCTAATCGTTCGTTTATTGCGCGTCTCTAGCACATTACGAGAAGTTAATAAACAATTAGCACAATTAACATGGCCAATTATGCCATCTGGTGACAGAGGTCACTAGTGTGACTCTTTCGTTCTGTTGCCACTCCAGTACAGCACAACAGTTGCAGTCTATACCCTTGTGGTCTATAGATGCATTGTTTTGCGATAAATAATGACCTGAAATAATATTAAGTCCCTGCAGACTTTTGCTCTGTATCGTAGATGGCTGTGGTCGTCCGACTGCGTGCCATCACAATCAAGAGCTTGTTATAAATATTATGTAAAATGCGTGTAAATTATGTGTATGCGTGTGTGTGTATGTATACCAGAATATGACATCATCATTTCAGTTTCTCCATTAAACACAAGAAGCGCACAGGCTGCGCGGCAGAGCAGCCCAGTGTTAACGGTCGTATTATTAGGTATAAACACGAGGTATTTTGATCCCTCTCTAAATTAAAACCCCCTGAACTGATTGGGTTGAAATTAATAAGGTGATTATGTCGCGACGATCTCCCACGTTTAATCGTAATAGTAATCGTAAATCCGCGATTTCTACAGCGCCCAACGAAAGCCCCGTCTCGGGGACCAGCTTATTCACAGGCGCAGTTTATTAGCGATTGGTTGAGCGAATCCAACATATACATGATTTGCTCCATGTTTAAACCTTATCTTCTCGAAACAGAATATACAGCTCACCTACGTTTATCGATGTTAACGAGCAATGGCTCAATTAATGCGGATTTGTCAAGAAATGTTGATTTTCTTATTGAAGTTGCTTAGAATTGAAGCGTGGGTACCTTTTCGGTTGCTGCTCTTTGGTCCATCTGTATGCTGTGCATGTGTGCGCCACAGAGTCTGTTGTGATTTTTAGTTCACGATTAACAATTTTTCAGCACTTCCGTCTTAGACTGGTTCATTGTCTTCTTAGACTGACCTTTCGTTACTAACGGACTCAGCTCGAATTTTTTCCTAACTTCTGTTATATTTATGCCAAACAGACCAACATAGAACAAACTGTGAATTACTCGAGTGAAAATTTGTTTTCATGTAAGATTAGATCGTATCATAATCGGAATCGTAAAATCGAGAATTTCTAAAGCACTACTTTCAGCTAAGCGCAGTGAACCAGCTTATTCATGAGCTCTGCCCAAAGATGGGCGAACGACGGAAGGGGTAGAGGAACGGAGAATTTGCGTATGGTATCGTATATTGTATCATCCCAGAGCACATCATAGTATATCGTCATAGATTAGATTAGAATATGTGGATTTGATTTAATGTGTCGTCCTTTCTTGACAGACATTATTCGTAATGGCTCCAAGAAGGTGTTACATAAGTTCGGGATATTTGATCCTGGTGAAGTTATTAGACTTACATGGATTTGGTGGATAAGCGATGGCCAGTCTTGGCGTCGGATGAATTGGCGGAGGCGGAGGAGGAGGGGGGCAATGGAAGCAGAACATGTCCCTTTCGTCGTCTTCGACTGAAAACAATCACAGAACAACAATGACGCAATGAAAGCACTGTTCATCCATGGCAACAGAATTGTAATTGTAACTGGAAATTCGTATAGCGGCTCTTAAAGAGAAACTATTCATAGGCCCTGTCTATGCTAGCCTTACTGATATTATAGTCATGGAGAACAAACCGTCGCACATAAAACAATATCATTCGGAAGACAGTCATCGGAAGCTCGAAGACTCAGTTGATTTCTGAGCACTATGTAAGAAATTCAATCTAATCCTACGTCAAGGCCTCTGGTGGTAGACATCGTCTGATTTAATGAAAGGTAAATTTCATTGTGTGATTGCAGTTCAGTTTCATTGTTTATATAATTATTAAAACTGTTAAGCAGCTAATTTGTCTGTGTAAATTTGTCAAGTCTTTAATAATCTGGCAAAGAAGTCGAATGAAATGTGTTGTTCCAAAATTGTGATTTGATCAGTCTGAATGAGTGTATACGCGAACTGCAAGGTCTTGCTGGAATATTTCGTTTGGAGATCAGTTCAGGACAGTTTTCGACATCTTGCAGGTTTTCAGACGCCTATTTACTCGACTGCAACCTGCACACTTCCATAGCGCCGCGGTAAAGCATTGATCAAACGAGACAAATTGAAATGCGCAGCCACTCATGCAAAGAGCACAAGATCGATCGGCCTATGATTGAACAGATGAACATGATAAGGATTTGTAATTTCATGGCCAGGACAGGCAGACTCGGTTGAATGAACATCGCCGCATTAAATTTAGAAGTAAATCGGTCATCGAAACAGTCGGTTTCCTGAAATTCTTCCTTCCCATAGTTCTTAGTACAACTTAGAGTTATAGGGATAAGGAATTGAGAGTATCTAATGCAGCGATGGTCGATTCATAACTTCACATTTTTTGGCTCAACAAATGGATGTACATTTACACAGTGTAACTGAATTGATAAGTTCCACTTTATAGAAATCTACTTAGAAATGCCAAACAATGTTGAAAATATCGTGCAATATACTCTGGCTACAGAAATAATGCATGCAGCCTGGGTCGCCTTACTGTAAAAGAACAGCTTAGCAGGAAGACGACTTCAAACACAAGATATGCATACTGTTTCAGCACTTTTTCCCCATGTGCCTATTAAAGCAGCTGAAATGCTGTAGTATTCAAGTAAGTCTCAAAGTAGACAAGGTAAGTAAATTCAGGTACTGTAAATCTCAAGGTAGACATTCATTCGCAAAAGCTTTAGAAGCTTAATCGGCTACAGATGACACAAAAATACACGTATTACAACTTCAGAAGATAAAAAGCTTCTTTTCTGCAGACGCAGACGTGATGAGTTTCAAGATACTAAAAAATCCAGCAGCAATAGCAATACCTTTTTGAGAGCAGTGTTTAAACACAAAAGCATACATAGGCCATATAAAGGAGATTGTCATTTAAGGTAAGGCAAGATGAAGTATACATATATTTTATACACACATATTACATTATCATTATATGCTATATGTATGTACCACATATCATTGAGCTTCAGCGTATATCCTGACAGTCCACGATAACTGGAGCTTTGCATGAAAACAGATTAACTCTTCTAAATGACAGAATAACCTGTTTTTAAATTTGCTATCCCTCTTCTACTCAGCTGGAGATTTAAAAAATTGTTTACGGCTTGTCGCAAATTAGTCAGTAGCTTACTTGACTTGTACACAGGTGCTTCTAGTTTACCTGGCAATGACTAACTTTTAATGCCTTTGACTGACTGGACTGGCAGACAGACATAGCCAGATCGACAGACAGACAGACAAACAAACAGACAAACAGACAGATAAACATGCAGAGTCTTGCCTGAATCTGCCTGCATCTTGTACATTTGCCGATGACTTACCTGTCCGATTGAGACGGATGCTTCTGAGTTGATTGCAAAGGGTCTTCGAGAAGAGATGCAAGTGACTGGTTGGACTTCTATAAGCGTCCAGCTGACCTACTTGGATCCAAAGCAACGAGTGACAATTCAGAGCATCTGCAGCATTCGGCAGCCACAGTCAGCCATATACAAAAGACAACAGACGAAATGGATGAAGCCTCAGAACTTAAGACTGCATCACAGAGACCAACTAACCGCAATTCGTGTCGTCTTATTAGGCAACTAAGAAGAGCTCAGAAGCACCGGATCCAGCTACTTATCGACTGTCAGTGATTGATTCTTCGTCAGCAGAAGACTTCAAATTCCGACGCCAAATCCTTGTCCAAGGTTTGACTAAGCGGCGACCTGTTCGCTGGATGCAGAGCAATCATTGTCGTCCAATTAGCCGACTGAATAAGATCGATCTGTTCCATTCGGATTCGATTCGTCTGAGTGAACGGCAACTCTCGCTTCACTGCATTCACTCACAAGCATCAGCATCAATGGCTGCAGAGGCTGCAGCTGATGCACTGGGCTGCGGAGGCTGGATCCTCTGCCTCATAACCAGTCACACGCACGAGAACAATGAATGATAGGAGAAGGGCTGGTCCTCACCGCCTTCAACGCCGCCGCCGCCACCGGTGCTGCCGTCTCTCCCCTTCCTTCCTTCCTTTCTCTACCCTTTTCCCTCCCTTCCTCCGTTCCTCCTTCCCTTTCCCCTTCTCCTCCTCCTCCCGTCCGCTACAATTCGGTTCCTGTGTGAGACACTAACGAGCGTATTATGCGACGTCCAGTTGCGGCCAGCTGCTGAAGCTGAGTGGCGAGGGAGGATGACGGTGCTCTGGCGGCAAGCAAAACACCGGACGCTCGAGAGGACAAGGAAGGGAAAGAGAGGGATGTGCGACGGCACAATTGTATCGCTGGCTTCACTCGAAATCAGCTTAATTCAAGTAATTCTTGAGAAAATCAACTTAATGGATCTTCTCTCTACAGTCCACCACCATCGTCGCCTCGACTCAGTCTTTCCTCCTCCCCTCCTCTTCCTCCTCTTCCTCTTTCTCCTCCTTCTCCCCTCCTCCTTCTCCCTCTCCTCTCCTCTTCTCTCCTCCCTTCCTCCTCCTCTTCTTCTTCATCCTCCCTCTCCTCTTTCAGCTTGCTCTTTCTCCCCTTCCTCTCCTCCTACCTTCCTTTGCCTTCTTTTGCGACACATACAGACACACAGAGGCAGACACAGACAAACACAAAAAACGTAGACACAGCCAACCAGACAGCCAGACGGGCAGAGAAAAGGACAGGCAGTCAGACACATACCAAGAGGCAAATAGACCAAGAGATAAATATACCCAGACACACACATACTGAGATAGATATACGCAGACACTGCGATAGACAGACAAATGCAGACAGACACAGACATCGAAATGAGATTAGGAGGACAGTGGTGGATCTTGTCTTCTTGTAGGCGACTGACTCTCCTCCTCTCACGTCCGGTTTCATAATTTGGACGCCAACTCGTGATCCTATTTTAGTCGCCGACTCCATTTTGGATCATCGTCTAATTTTAAAAACAGCCGAGCTTCGCTCTAGGGCAGGCGGATGACCAGTTGACCTATAGAGCAGACGGATGACCAGCTGACCATTTATCAGGATTTCTGCTCCACTATAGCAGTTCTGTAAAATGAGTACTTTTACCATACTCTGTCGGTTGAAAATCAGACGGCGCGGGAGAGAACGAACCTTCCGGTTTCGTATACCGAGGCTAAGAGAATGAAGTCGCCAAAAACTACTACCCATGATTGCCTCTCAGAATTAAGGGATTGCTCCTTCTCCTCTTCCTCTTCCTCTTCCTTCTCCTCCTCTTCCCTTTCCTTCTCCTCCTCTTCCTTCTCCTCCTCCTCTTCCTCCTCTTCTTCTCCTCTCGCTGACGGCTGCTTTTTAGCTAGTTTTGCACAATCCATAGTCAACCCTCATCTTAAAAGCCATATCTCTCCTGAATATTTATCAAACATTGGCCCCATCCCTATAACCTCAATTTCATTTCCAAAGTTCTGTTTAAAAAAGTAGTTGCGAACCGCTTGAACTGTCGCCTCTCGTTCCACAACCTGTGCCTACCTTTTCAATCTGCTTACCGTAAATGCATAGACTATCATGTGTATGAAGATACCAAGCTATCCGTTTCATTTGGCAGTTCAACGTGTAATGCCACTCCAACTATTTGCTTCTGCGATGTTCAGTCTTGGACGGTTAGGAAATTTCTTATGAATCCGGCTAAGACTTAATCTCTCCTCTTAGGCACAAGTTAACAACTCCGGTAATTTGAATGACGTGTGTCTTTTCGGTTGGGCGCGTTGCTTGTTGATTGCACAAAACGTGCACACAATAACATTTTCTGGCCCACTTTCAACCCATGTGCAAGTCAGTTTGCTTTTACATATTGGATATATCTCACACGCCTCAAACTGTCTTGGTTTCACTAGCAACTGCCCTGTTTCTAAATGATGTGACTACTGTAATTCACTTCCATTGGTCTCAATAAGATAGATTTTGCACAGACTGCGAATGGTTCAAAATTCTGTGGGAAGAGCCATAAATACGACAGACCCTAAATATGATATGACATTATACTGGCTGCCCAAAGAATGAAGTTAAATGTATCTGTTCAAATTGCATTAAATTTAAATCAGCCGACGTATCTCTGCTCCTTTGTTCAGTCCTTATATCTACAAATACTGCACTCGATCAAACGACATACTGACTTTTGTCATAGGCTCTCGGTGGCTGGTCTGAAGCTTTGGAATTTATTGCCCAGTTCTGTGCATTCTGTCGGTTGTTAAATGTCATTTAGGTCTTAAGACTCGTCCGTTTCAATTGCTTATCCACCTTAGCCCGACTTATGGTTACCTGACCTTTTGGGCTTTGCCTGAGCTTCTCCAACGGATTATGATATTTTACTTCGGCTTCACCTGAAAGAACCATCGATTGATGCATTTGGTGCAAGATGGTAACCGCGCTATAAAAGTCATTAGATTAGATCAGATTGGACTGGATTGAATTAGACTGGATTAGATTAGTTTGGGTATATTAATTTTTGAATTTCCCTCTCTGGTCTTCCGGCGACTGGATCTTCATCTTCAGGCGGTATTTCTGGACAACCCCTCTAACTTGACGCAGCCATCGTGGATAAGCTGGTACTCTGTGCTTGACCGTACTTAGCGCTTTATAAATTTCGAGTTTACTATTTACGATTTACCTTTAAACAATGTCATTTATTAGTTGATCTGTCTTTAATCTAATCTAATATGAAGACCTCTATAGAGCCGTTATTGTAATGAACAAATGCAATCGACGATCGCTTCTAAGCAAAAAGAGCGCTCTGAAATTCCACTGCATTGTGTAGATGTAGTCTAGACCCCGGAGGCCCCAGAGACCGGAAGGCAGGCCTGTATTATGTGAGACTTGAGTCATCTTCGAATTTCTACATACATTTAAATTGTGTTGTTCAACTTCCTCTATTCAATTTTCCAATTTCTTCGTAATGTCGATCAATAAGCGAGACGTCGAGAGTAAAACAAATATCGGATTTATTCAAGTTTTACAGCAATTTCTCGTTTTTTTGCTTACAATTTCATTTTGCGAAAAGAATTATGAATTTAAAATATGAATCCTCTTACAGTGCCTTATTTTAGAAACTATTAGAATAATTGTAACACGTAGTTTAGTAATTATTAGGTTTTAAATATTACTTTTTAGACTCTCACAGAAACAAAACTAGGCATATTGTTAATTTTTTATATTTTTAGCGTTTCTTGCAATTTTATTTTAGCTACATTTTCAATTTCAAGATTTAACAATTCTCATTAATGATTTTTACTTCGCTCTGACTTCAGGCCATTGCGAAGTTGATATTTGCCACATAAGTAGGTCTAAATTCTGTACAAAACTGTACATCCTTTAAACAAAATAACAAAAACTGTAAAAAAGCGGTTTTTAGGGTCAAGATAGCCGATGACAATTTTGTTGGATACAAGTGAGGCGTCACAGCTGAAGTAGATCTCGACGATATAAATCTTATAATTCTTGTCAGATATTAAGTAAATTATTTTAATGTTTCTAAAGAAAAATAAATTTATAGAAATAATTTCCCTTCTAAAAGATTGTCGCCCTAATGCTGAGTCGCACTAATTTGCAACCTGTGATGTGCATAAATAGACCATATACTCAAGTATAAATAAATACTGAGATATTCAAGCTAATAATTTAAAGCTTGGTTTTAAATGATACATTGCTGTTAATCGACTCGGATTTACGTGCGGATTCACCTACAAGTTTCTGTGCATATCTTGGGCCAGACAAACTCATTGAACCGCTTCATAAGGTAATCAGGTGCGTTCTTGAAGAGTCCTTTTATCTGCCACTGGTGATAAGAACCAAGTCCAGGTAGAATTCGTCGTCATCGTCGTTAGTTATTATTTTACGGTGGCTGAGGCTACGTTGCTGCGTCCTCTGCTCATCCCAGCCTCAAGCATATTTGGTCGGCGCCACTTCAAAGGCGCGCCGTCCTTTAAACTGCATAAGCGGATTTGGCGTTCGACTGGCTTCCACCGAAGCGACGGATTATCCGCCGGCGACCGAGGCACAGGTCGGCTACATAATTTATAGAATTACTCGCCGCCAAATTTCATGAATCAGTCGACGACGACGAATTACGCGTATTAGACTTAAAACTCATTCGACGACGCTGGCCAAACATCCGCTCCAGCCGCCTCCGCCCGGGCGGGGCAGGGCAGAACAGGGAAGGGGGCGGACCGAGGGAGTCGGCCGGCAGCCATCGACGACATGCAGGCCGAAAATCATTCGCAGTTACCGGGAATTAGATCTTACAACAGACGAAGAGCTCGGTCGCAGCAAGAGACCAACGGCTTTTCTACGGTGGCTCGCAACGGCCCAGGCCTTTGATTCAGTTAAAGGCAAATTTCGTCGATTGTTGGCCATGTGCAGTAGGCGTCATGTGTGAACGGGCAGTGAAACGAGCGAACAGAAAAGAGACAAGAAGCATAGAAACACGGACGAAGATCATCGACTCTGTCCAAGTTCATGACAGCCTCTCTCTTATTATGATACCGTTGGATGGATTCAAGAGCAGTCTGCTATCTACCATTTCAGACTGCACCCCATCAAAGACCTCAAATACTAACCATTGAACAATTAGACGGGTGATACACAACAGTAATTAGATGTTTAAGAGCCGAACCATGTGTCACATATGAGTGGAACTTAAGATCCTTTACTGGTCACCACTAAAACATAGCACAATTTCAGACGACAAACTCTGCCTGACCTGAAAGGAATACTAAGTCGGAGAGAAATGAACAAAATAGCTTCAAGACTGAGTATCAATGCAAAAATGTACAATGTTTTACACAGCGACCATATGTTCTCCACCCTACTCATTTTGCACTGAATTGTTCGGGTGAGATCCTTCACCATCGCTGCCCGTTTAGTGTATCCTAGGCTAGCGACGTTTCCTCACAAGAGGGCAAAGGTGTACATTTTAATTTGCTATAGACGACAGAGTGCAGAGTCGCCGAACTAGCAGTAGGCTTTGGTTATCTGTGAAGCAAGATGTTCAGTCTTGGATTAGATCGAACCATACATGTCTTTAATTCACGTGTCTCGTTGTATAAATAAGAACTTTGCTTTGTAACCAGACAATTGTCTGGTGACTCAGCTATTGCGTTTACATGTAAGTATCTATCAAGAGTATCTTTCAGCTATCTGATCTAAACAAATGCGTTTTAAGACGGCTGGAAAATGTGGCAGTAATGCAGATCAGAATGCGTATGTGCTTTGCCTTTGCGCCCCGAAGCAAGCAGACGAGAATGTGCGGCACGTTTATGTCGACTTCTAATATGAATCCGACAGCGGCCTAGTAACTTACTAACTGCGTTAGAATGATCTATCGTCGGTCTGCAAGAGTTTTTCTTCGACGCCAATTCAATAAAGCAAAACACAGGCGTCGACCCACGGCTAATCTAGCGCCACCTTGGGACTGAACGGACCGTGAACGGTGCGCCGCATGATCAAATCAGGGCGTCGGAAAATTCTAGATAATTGGAGATAATGTCATAAACTGTCTGACCAATTTCGCTGCTTGTCAGTCACGTAAATCATTATGAATCTGAACGTCCGGCTTACAAATTATGGCTTCGGACTTTGCAAATGATGATATTGGTTGAAAATCTGCCGCCAAATACAAACACCAGACGATGTGACACCCGAAGTGACAACCCATGCAGCAGCACGCACTCACACACGCACGCACACACACACCTACACGCGCACACACACCTACACACACATACACGCGCACACACAGATGCATATGCACAAGCGGGCAGGCATACACACACACATTGGTAGAGGATTGTTTCCTGAACAAGAAATAACAATATTAATTGCAATTAAGACGCGGCTAGTGTTTGTCTTTGATTCATGATAAGAATTATCCGCTAAATTTAAAGTAACCTTGTGATGATGCGATCAAGTTCTGTTCCTTTTTTGTTATTTACTGCATTTCTTGGACTCACCCATCGGCCACAAGCGTTTGTTGATTTTAATAAGTGATGGCTGATTCGACGCCAGTTTTGTGTGGCCGATTAGTTTGAACGCTCATCTTATAAGGCGGAGTATGGGGTTCGATTCTCCCCTGGGACGGTTACTGTGTAGGGACCTTGAACAAGTTCTTCACGCACCATACTGCTCAGCGTCATCGGTCTTTCTCGTCGTCCATTTCCACCCATAGTTCCCATCATCACACCTTTTAATTTTCTACTAATGTCCACTATACGTGTAATATGTCCGAATGAACACAGTTTTCGTCTCATTATTGTCTGTATTAGATCTTCCTTGTGTTCAATCTTTTACGAACATTCACATTTGTCACCTTCACTGTCCAGTTCAAATGTAGTATCCTCCTAAAACAATACATCTCGAATGCCCGTATATTAGCCTGGTCAGTATTTTCTATTGTCCATGCCTCGCAGGCATAGAGAGTTGTGGTGGACACACATGTTTTTAAGACAGTATGTATTTGGTTTTGTAACTGATTTGCTTGCTCTGCCAGATGTTGTTGAATCCTGCCATAACTCCTTTCGTCGTTGCTATTCTTGCCCTTATGTTCTTTTGTAGTTGTGTTTCTTCGTCTTTTGTCTCCTAGCCAAATACCTTTATCTTTTTTTCCACATCTAGTGTTAGCCCAGTACGTTTGGCAGATTTTTTTCAGCTCAACAACTCTTTTCTGCAACATTTCGCAGCTGTTCTCCAGCAAGTCAATGTCATCCGCAAATCGTAAGTTATAATTAATCTGTTCTCCTTGCACTAAAATTCCGGTTCCATTGTCTTGGATGTTCTCCATAATTCTTTCCAACTATGTGATAAACATAGTGAGTGAAATTGGGTCACCTTGAGTTGTACTTAGCATATTTTACGTTTGGGCAATAAAATCCGTCGAAACGACATAAAGACATTCAAAGACCGATATGCAGCGGAAATGCCCATATAAGCAAATATTTCTTCTTAAGTTGAAGAAGGTAAAACTGAAAGCGCCTTAGCTGATTTTATAGGCCTTCCTAATGGTCTACGTATTAAATGGGCCATAACAACTAGGCGTATCCAGTATAAAAGTAGTAAATATTGTAAAACCATAACAGTTTGAACACGGGTGTAATGACTGTTGTAAAACACAAATAATACAAGCTAGTATAAGGCTTGGCGTCCATTCAAACGGGCAGCGGTGTTGAAGAATCTCACGCGCTTAATTCATTGAAAAATGAAGAAAGAAGAAGGATCGACAGTATAAGGTCGCTATAGAAAAACGTGTAGGCCCTACATTTACATTTTACATCCAGTAGAACAAACCTTATAGGCCTGCTGCTAGGACAGACACATTTGACAAAATGAAAGCGCCCTGGTGCCATCTGGCGAATAGGACTTTTCAATAGCTCATCATACAGCTCTAAACACCCCCAGTGGTGCACGAATCTTACCACTTGTGTATTTAGGCCTGCAAACATCGGGAAGAAACGCAAAATTGAAATCCTACAAATTCAGCTCTCGTTGTATTTATCTAGCGTTCGCTGCCCGGACATAACTTCGTGGGGGAGGTGACTCCAGCCCAGGTATCGTTTAGGGCCACTCACATCACTGTTCCTTCTACTTTCGACGTATAATGCCCGCTCCGTACCATCTGTGCACGTGTTGTCCGTTCTGTACAAGAAAGGTGCAGGATTGGCCGCTTCCTTAAGAGAGCAACACTGTAAATCTCTGTCTCGGGTTCCGACTCTGCCTCTTCTGCTGTCGCCTGATAAGCAACGTCCTGAAGATTGCCTTTCTCAAAACAGGGTTCGTTGCTTTACCGGCAATAATCGTTCCCTTTCTGTGTGCCTTCTTTACTACGTGCTTTCTCTTCACCACCATTCTGCATCTCGTAACTCTGGAACTACCGCCATTAATCTGAGACACCAGTTGTTCTCTTAGTTCCTGGGACACCCCAGCGTCTTTTCCGCCCTAGGCACTTGTATATTGGGCAACGCATCTTCCACCTCCATAGCCCCTCGCTCCATTTCCGTGTGTAGGATTCCCAGCCTCAGACGTATAATGTAAATTCTCGTACCGGGACTCTGTGTTAGAAGTTCTCGACCAACAAAGTTAATAAATTCTGCTTCGAAAGATACCGGGAGGATCTCTATGGAACTCTGACTGTGAAAGACCTCTATAACCTTCGCTATTTACGCACAAGCATTCACCCAACCCACGAAAGAGGGGGCCCCGTCCCCGCACTTCAGGCAATTCTTCAAGCTATATGTTGTGACAAGCATATCGACTCCTAATCTACCTGGGTGATCCAATCCAAACTCTGACGTTTCGATTATTCTCTTGGTCTGATTTAATCTGTCTTTGCCTGGATGTGGGTTCTCTTACTCTTCGTCTAGGAACACTGTCCCACTCTGTCTTCCCGTTATCTCTTCCGGCTGGCGGAATTTCGACAAGGAGTAATGCGGGCGTGTCCTTCCCCGAGTTTGGCAACATCTACAGTAGTTATCCTCTCGCTACAGGGATGCAGAGCGGATTCATACCGGTCTTTCAGTCAGGCGTGGGAAGGTTGAGATGTGATTTACCCGCGAGCGCATTGACGTTCTGCTTTTTAAGCAGCGATTAGACAGACTTGTTTCTCGAACGGGACCAGTGAGGTACGCTTCCATAGTTTACCCATTCAATTTCACAGACCTCTTAAATATTCATTTATCACAAACGGGACTTCCCCGAGTTTGGCACAACCTCTTATATTCCCACTATCGGGACTTAGACTTAGATCAGCGGAGCCAGCCAGGAACAAGACAGTTTTGTTTCGGCTGTGACTCGGGAGCGCACTGATGGCCTTTTGCTCCGACGCCCTATCGTTCGAATAATATTTCGAACTTGTTCCGAGTACGGGCTTAACTTGTATACTCTACGTTCACAAAGCACGCGAATGTACTTTACATAACGGCGACCAAACTATTTTAAGTTGTGCTGACTCGTGTACACGCAGGGCGCACGATTCGCCGCTCTACGCCTTGAGCAGCGCATCGCATGCCACGCTATATTCAACCATATCTGCATAGTTTGGAATCTATAGTCTGGCTTGTCCAACGACTGTTGCCTTTCGTGCTATCAAACAGGCATATAATTGCCGTCGTGCGAAAGACCTCGGCTAATGATCCTTCTTAGGTCGTAGGGAAGCCCTTAATCGGATTACTCTAAGGGCGCCCTAAACTTAGGCTATTGGCTAAAACGACGGTCGGTGTCCCTTTGATTAACGGAGTCGACAATTCTAGCACAGCCGGAAAGGGATACAAGAAACAAGGACTTAATTAATAAATCGTATTAAAACACAAATCTTTGAAATACCAGAAATACAATAAAACAGACCGAACAGCTTAAATATATAACTATTATATGATCAGTGCATCACTTAAATAAATATTTATTATTTATAAACACTATCTATAGTATTTATATACTATCTATAATTCTATACCTATCTATCCGCCACAGTTGTCCATAATTTTATTTGGTTGAAACACTAGTCGAAGAACATCAAACAACTGAAAAATCTAAAATCTTGAGTTATTTTATGTACTGAAATGCATGCATACATACATCCATCCATACATACATATATACATACATACATGCGTGCATACATACAGATGAACATACATACGTACTTACATGCTTATGTTTATGTCCGTTTATCTGCTAGTCTTGCTGCGCATCTATCTAGGTCTTTTACCATCTGACTGTCCGATCGTGACTGCATGAGGCGGATTGTTACTGAATACAACTTGATGACTAGTTAGGCCATTTGCGTGGTTGTGTTAATGGGCTTGGCGCCACACACGTCTCCGTCATGGTTGATCACTACACTTGTGTGCCACCATGGGCCACCGATGACCCGATCGCTACTAGATTCACCCTAACTGGAAAACTTACAATGAGGCCTAATTACACATGTCAAGTATGACATCATTCGGTTAAAGGGTTTTATTGCACATAGTAGGGCCTTATGCGCTGCATAGCCTTTGCTTAATTGATGTTACACATTAGCACTGTGATGCTCCCAAGCGTTTCTTGCGTGTAGAATTCCGCAACATTATCACCCATTTCTCATAATCCCGTGTCGCCTTTTAACATCTGGCGACACTACCCCGACAGCCTGTGCGAAGTTCAGATGCAAACGTTGCAGGCCAATCCGAGAAATTAGAAGGTTTAAAAACCGGAAAGACCACGTGTTAGTTGGGTGTTTGATGCACCAGAGCCATCAGTATTCCGATCGCTCCCGAACTTATAACTCATGTCCAAGTTTAAGTCAATCGGTTTAGAAATCGCAGATTTATAGATTGCCAAATGGCCATTTCCTGTTCTATTTCCTGTTCTAAAAAAGACGTGTAGTAGATGACACTGTGATGTACTAAGCATGGCAAATAAGATTGATTTCAGGATGTTGTAATTTACTTTGCTTCCTTGATATCTCTCTCTCAGCCGTTACTTCCTTCTCTGCAGCCGGGGAAGGCATCAAAAATCAAAACAAATCAGTGTTGCCTGGATATCAAGTATTTACTAAGCCACGAATGTCCATTTATGTGGATCATAAGAACAATTTTTGACGCGCATTCTCTTCCGCCAATTCTAGATTAAGTGCGATTATATGCATCTGGTAACGATGCGCCCTTTGCGATGGCAGCGGCTCCAACAGTAAATCTCTGATATCAGCCAAGCACTGAAAATAATCAACTGTCAAGAGCTGGCGTATTGATTGCACAAAACACTCCACAGCTGTTGACTACTGTTCGCATGATTGAAATCCAACATTTCACTCAATTCCTTCCAAATAAACACCCAACACCCATCGGCATCGTAGCAATTCCGGAGTCAGTTTATGGGCGCGACAGTTGGAATTCGTATTGCACAGAAAAAAAGTGATCACTCCAGGGAAAGAGATACTGTCAACGTTGGATTAACCAGTTTGTCCGCTGAGCAATTGTGCTTGAAGGACTTGCTCAGTAACCATGCACAGTAACCGTCTCAGGGGAGGCTCGAACCCGTGCGCTTCAGTTCAAGAGGGGATCTAAGGGGACCGATGGGCCATGCCGCCCATGCGCCCCGTCGTCAGCTGTGTTGGAATGGCAGATCCAAACTACAGGGCTAAAATACAAAGCGAAAACAAAACCTCAAATAATGCAGGAACATTAGGCCTACCGTAAATGACGAATATTTGAGGTTCCGTTCATTTTACAAAAGGCAACATTATTTTAGAGCTGTCTCTCTACCTCAGTATAACATTTTTACATATTTACTATACGGCAAACATGTATCTGTTTGCACATTATATTACCTAACCAGTTGAGGTGGTTTCTTCTGAACTTCGAATCTTGAGCCCTGACATATAATGGTATTTAGGGTAGGCCTATATATGGGGATATATCGGGATATATTAAAATATATATACATATATATATATACTATATTTTTACTCGTGTCTTGTGAGTAGTAGATCACAAGGCTAATTTCCATTGACCTCTGAACCCTGAGCCTAGTAGAAGTTTCCTGTCAGTGGAAAGGAAAGACGAAATGCAGATGGTCTGTATTCATTAACTGAAGTGATGAAGTGATAAAGTGAAGACTGAGTCCTGTGTTAGCCTGTTCTATCTCATCTAGGCCTATGTCACATGTCCACAGATATAACCTATAATATAGGCTGGAATACTCTCTCTCTCTCTCTCTCTCTCTCTCTCTCTCTCTCTCTCTCTCTCTCTCTCTCTCTCTCTCTCTCTCTCTCTCTCTCTCTCTCTCTCTCTCTCTCTCTCTCTCTCACACTCTCTTTATATATCCAACTATATATATAATATATATTGCATATGTATGCAAACCCCATGCATATAATTATGCTACAGTATATATTTTATATATAAAGTATTGAAATCTGACTGCAGTGCAGTCTGTAAGCTTATAAGTCTGTGTAGATAATAGTCATTCTTTATTTCATTTGGATTTGGCTTAAAAGAAGAACTATACCTGCAGAACCATGAGCAGATCTTTCAGTTGAAAATCTGTAGAACGTGAATGCGCTGAAATAGTCCATGTTGCTGTTGCCACTGTAATCCTATTTTTAGACTGACCCGAGTGGTGGCGTGGGTAGACACTTTTTAGATGACGGCTCATGAAGTAAGTGCAAAACATAGCTGGTAAAATCACTTTTCAGCACGAATTATCATTCAAATTCATTCCTAAGGTTCTCATATGAGAACTTAAACCTATGCTAGTGGTAGACTTTAGAAGCAGTAGGCCTACACACTGTATACACACGCCTCTATAGATATTAATAAACAATTGGGTTATTTTAGATTTTAAAAATTTAATTTAATAATGGGGGCCTCCGATTCCCATGCCAGATTTATCTCAGCCGGTCTTTTATAAATAGTGTCATTATTGTTGTTGAGTATAAAAGTTTCTCAGCTTTTATTATTTTATGCAGCACATTGTGTACCAATCTGCAAAATATGGACTATAATACAATGTGAAAACCTAAAAATAATCATTAATGCCAGAGAACTAGCCCAAACTGACGTATCTTGTACCAAATATCTCTCAGCTTCATGGGGTCTTCTCCCCATAACCACAGACCAGGGGCTTTTTCATTGGACCCCACTCGGGGCTTTGCTCTCAGACCCCATGTAAAGGCTCGAGCTCCGCGCTCGCCACGTGGCTCCCCGTGCTGAAATCCTGAATCCGCCCTTGGTTCAGTTGATTTCTTGGTCGTAGGACTGACGGTCACGAGTGCTAACATCATGTTTGAAAAACTTTAAGAAGCATTCCAATGTAATTAAATGATTGAAAAGTCCAGAGATTATTACGATACACTTCATAATATAACAACCATCGTGCGATGTGCGTAAGCTGTTCGTGCCAATGCGTAAGGATCGGACTATTTCCCAGGATTTCAAGGGGGTAACACAGCACACCCGCTTGTCGAGCGCCTGCAAAAAACCCCAGTAGGCCTACGAGTCTATGAGTTGACCTGACAAATTGAGTGATCATATCAATCATGTCTCCGGATAAGCCTATTGTCATTCTAATAACTTCACGCTGTTGTCATTAGCCTGGTTGCATATTTCTTGTCAAAATTAACGGGCGTAGTCTTAACCTGTCTGTAGTAGATTATGGCCTAACTCTAATGACAAGTGTGATGATGGTGTTCCAGATATAGTCGAGCAGCCTCGGGCTCATGAGGAGCACCACTGATTGCACGCAAGCCGTCGCCCATAAGAAATCATGAGTCACGAAAGGCCGAGTGACGAACGAAATTTCCCTTCTTTTTCCGCGGGTCAACTTAACTGTCATAACACAGGCCTGGTGGTAGACCACCACTTCACGTTGCTCTGCAAACTGCTATTCACCGCTGACTCCATTGTTACCACACCACTCCTTCGCTCCCTCACCCACTCTCGTCACGAGGCGGCAGCGGCGGCGTATTACGAGGCCCCAAGGCAGCTGTCAGAGGCCCTGTAGGCCGATGGGCGATAGCCAATCAGAAGCGACAGACGCCAGGACTTGAATTCCCCTTTCGGTTTCCTGCATCATTTCTTTGAATGAAGTATTAAACTTATCTACTACCAGTGGCCTCTGTCAGTGTTCATTCTAGGCCTCCTAAGAAATATTCTATTACGTGTCATAAGAGGAGATTTGATCGGCTGATGTAGGCGACTCAGGACAAGAAGACATTGTGCGAAATCAACGAATCCAGGTACGAATGATGATCTCTATAGAGTCCGATTTGCCAGTCAGGAAATAATTTGCTTAGATTTTTAATATAATGCTTATTTTATTATTCGGTTTTGTTTTATTGGTTACTTCGTGTAAATCAAGTAACCAGAAACACTAACAACTGTAATTATATGATCTACATTTATAATTACTGACTGCATTAATTGGATCATTAAAGCAACCTCAGTTGACCATCACCTGTCTGCTGACGACTCCCAACTATTCATCTCTTTCTCTCCGAATTGTTTCAACGACTCTTTAGATCGTCTGTTTCCTATGATTACAAAGATCTTCTCTTGGATGACATCTAATCTCTTGCTACTGAACCCATCTAACACCGAATTCGTATTTATGGGCCTACGTGACAAACTCAAGAAAATTCCCGAGTCCTCTATCTCCCTCAGCCTGGACTCTACCTCCATCCACACCTTTAACACTAACCCTCCTGTCCGCAATTTGGGTTTTATATTCGACCAAAACCTCAGCTTTTCTGATTATATCACTCGTTTTTCCCGCTCTTGCTTCATGCATATCCGTGAACTTCGCAGAATCCGTCCTATGCTTAACTTCACAACACCATCTACCAATCCGTAGTCCATGCAAAACTAGATTATACCGCAATTCCCTTTTCCTGAACACAGAAACCACTAAAATAAACCGTCTTCAAGCTACCCAGAACGCTGTCGCTCGTACTGTCACCACAACTCCCTAAACACAATCACATAATCACTGTTCTAAAATCACTTCACTGGCTTAAAATACATGAACGAATAGAGTACAAAGTCCTATCACTTACCTGTAAAACACTTCACTCCTCTCAACCCTTCTGTCTTCGCCAGTTATTTACAATACAACCGCTTAGCTCAATCCGCTCCTCTTCTACCCTAACACTTCTTCGTCCACCCGTCACCTCATCCTTAAAATTTGTAAATCGCTCCATAGCCACAGCTGCTCCACCCCTTAAGAATAAACTCCCGTCAGAATTACAAAAATAATATCTATCCTGTCAGAATTACAAAAAAATTATCTAATCCATCCTATGAACTCACCAGTACTTCACCCCTTGAAATCTCGGTGCAGGTCTTCCACTCAAAACTCCTCTTCCACAAATCCTATCCTGATTCTTGCTCTTCCCTTATCTCTCTTTCAGCTTCAATTCCAAACACCACCCACCGTAGCCTGCCTGCCTGCCTGCCTGCCTGCCTGCCTGCCTGCCTGCCTGTCTGCCTGCCTGCCTCCCTGACTCTTGGATCTTGATCTGGAACCGAACCCTTCTTGCCTAAAGATTTGTTCTGACTGAGCGCCTGCATTGAATAAGCTGGTTCCCGCGACTTGGCTTTCGTTGGACACTGCAGAAATCTCGATTTTACGACTACGCACATAGGTATTAATAACTGGACTACACATGGATTAAGACATTTGCCCATTCTATAGACTCTTCACTGATGCCGTTCCTCCTATAGGCTTTCAGTTTTATGTCCGCTGTTAGGTAACTATAGGCTTTGACCTAGAGCTCAACGATTCATGTATTGGGCTCGTAATAATTTATCAACTCCAATATTTTCACGTATTAACTCTATAAGTAATTACTTCATAAGTAAATAATGGAAGTTAGCAAGCTAGGCCGCCTTAATTCATTTAGGAGGACACCCTAAATAATTCCAAAAAATATGAGTTATTCAGGACTTGTGCTGTCAGTGTAGTCTTCGGTCGTCGATGGTCAGTTTACACATAAGTAATAACCGAAAATTAACTAACTGAATTAATTACAGTCACCTTTAGTGTTTGTGCTCATGACTTGATTGCCGTAAGTTTTTTTGACTTCTGTCAAGCTGCTTTTCAAAATGGGGCGAAATAGACTTTGTGTATATAATTAATTTTGATCATTTGGATACAATAGGTGATTAGATGTGCAAAGCATGGCCTAAAAGCTATATATAGTTATGTGTATATATATATATATATATATCACACACGCAAACCACTGCATGTAAGCCATCTTCGTTGCAATTACTGCGACGAAACGGATCGCGACATAACCCAGGCCTATTGCATGAACATATAAGCGGCGAAGTTAACGAATGACGTAACGCTAAGTCTTTCCTCGGGTCTGACTTATTATTTGGCTGCAGTTAACCTTAATCTTGTCGCCTGCCTGTCTACACGTAACGCACTAAATTCACATCGACTAATTGACGGTTACGTGTCCTCTTGACCCGACATCTCGTCATTAGCAATTAGCCTGCCATGTGTAACACATATCCGTTTAGAACGAAAGCTGGTTGACGGTTCAGCCAGATTCATCCTTCAAAGTTGAACACCATTCTATGGGTCCTAGTTGTCCCACCATCCGAGGCTGAACATCGGAACCAAAGTAGGGCAGTATCAGAGATACCAAACCGGGAAGATAGTCGCTGAAGAAGGAAGTCATGATCTATGGTGTAAAGATAGCAGAAATGTCGAGAAGACAAAGGCAACGTAGCAGCAGATTACTACTGGCAGAGACTAGTTTATTGTGTAGAGAAACAAGCAGAGTTTCAGTAGAGTGGTGTTTAGTGAATCCAGATTCGCAGATGGATAGATTCACCAACTAAGTCGGCTACTGTAACATAGATTTTGCTTACTCTCGCTGTGCTTGCCAATGTCATATCCACGGCGTAAATAACAAAGGCGGTGACGACGACAACGGCGAAGATGGTGATGATGATGATGATAATATCGCATTTGAAGGGCGCTATACAATTGTTCAAATACATACAGTATTAGACGATGACACAAAAACCAATTCAGGTCAATCGATCTGCATGTCCATTACAGCCTTTCGAACTCTGCGCAGTGATTATCATGTGAGAACGATGTTTATTGACTGTAGGCCTATAGTTCATGTTTCGATGCAGCATATGCGCCGACCGAGGACATGCTTTAGGTTGGGGGCCACCCTTAGTGATTTTCTGCAGTATGTATTGTTGTTTTAAAAAGTGTCTGTAATAGTAGTTTTGCCGCTAAATAAAGGCAGCGTAAATTCCTGTTAGAGATGATGGGAAAAGGAAGATTGCGAAAGGGTCTTTAAAATGTTTCATGTCATACAGCAGCCATCAAAAGAACTGTCGTCCGTCATATTTTTCCTGCGAAGTTATGTACGCCCTTCTATACTTATGTACGGCCTTCCATACTTATGTACGTCCTTCCATACCCATGTACGTCCTTCCATACCTATGTACGTCCTTCCATACTTATGTGCGGCCTTCCATACCTATGTACGTCCTTCCATACCTATGTACGTCTTTCCATACTTATGTGCGGCCTTCCATACCTATTTACGTCCTTCCATACCTATGTACGGCCTTCCATACTTATGTACGTCCTTCCATACTTATGTACGGCCTTCCATACTTATGTACGTCCTTCCATACCAATGTACGCCCTTCAATACTTATGTGTGGCCTTCCGTACTTAGCAAGAAAGGGCGTGCTTCCAAATGTTCAGAAAGGATCTACGGCACTAATTTGTAGTTGAGTGCCACCCAGCTGTTTGGATTACTTAACAATGAGATATTGACTAATACTTTGTGTTGCAGCTGCTGTTCTATTCGTCTTCTGGAGCAACATCATCATCATCTTCTGTGTCTTGCATCGTCCTGTTATAGAAATGGCCGTTCTCTGTCACTCGGCATCTCAGTCACTCCACTCAATGGTAAGACTCCAAAGCAGCGCATCCACCTCAGTCAATCAGAATAAATAAGTCGCTAAATGTTTTAACCATACTACTGTAACTGTTGAAATCGGGAAGAGAGACTGAACAACACAGTGGCTGACCGACCGGTTGTCTCAGTCGTAACCAGTATATAGCGCATCTGAGAACGTCTCTGTATGGACAAACCTTAGCACACAATTGCACAACGCTATCTGTCGGTGCCCCCCCCCCCAAGAGCCACGCTCGTTGGGCCAATGTTGGGTCCACATAAAAACTGCCAACTATGAGCCCAAAGAATGTGGCTATCTGCTGTCGTTAGCTGTTGTCACTTAAAATATGTTTAGGCTTTGTTGGTCTCAATGCAGAAGGTGAAAGTTGGAGCTCTAAAACGATGTTATTGTGGCCGTTCTTGTCTATACAATCAGAAGCATAACAACGGGCTCAACTCCGATAAAGAAGGGCTCGCTCAGAGCCGGATAAGTGCGCACAGGCCCCAGATTACCCATTGGAGTAATACGCCGGGGGAGGCGAAATTTGAAGTTGCTTCAATGTATACAATCGCAAAATATTAGACACAAACATAGGCCTTTGGCCCGAATCAGCCCCGTTCAAGCATAGGCACAACACACGTCATGGCACATGAGGCCTAACATGTCTGAACCTAAAAGATAGGCTGTGCTTTCGTTTCTGTTTTTAAACTCATGTACAAAAGCTATACGCGTGAATGCATTTGCGTAAATACATTAAAAGGCCCTAGTATTTGGCAACAGCTCCCGCTGAAAAACGAAGCCATATTTTGTATTTGGAAGGCGAAGAATGGGTGAACGTGGGAGAGAGTGGCCTTTAAGCCTGACGTTCACAAATACGCCTGTTGCCTTAATGTTGTGTAATTACAGGACTATAGGTACACATTGATATATAGGCCTAGTCTATATAATTGCTTCAGATAGCGTAGGGCACTGAAAATGAAAAGCGAAAGGAGAGATGTGTAGTAGTTATAAAGGCGATCACTTGTGTATGCGAGTGTACAATCCTAAAAATTATAAGGGCATATATGGCACTCATAATCGTTCTATTCATTTGGATATCTTCGGTCGTTAATCGCACCCGGTCTAGGTAAAATATTTCACTCCACCAAATTCCGGCTACGTGTAAATCGGTTCAGTTTCACAAGCTGGATATTCGTGGAGTCAGACCTCAATAGTCTGAACTTGTCTCAGTGTCACCAGCTAATCTATGGTCTCTAGTCTATTCGACAAACATAACATTTTGGGCTCTTGGGCTTTGTCGGAGGCTAGTCAGAATCTGAGGGGTTTGTTGTACAGCCATTTTCGCTAGAGCTGTCAGTTCTCCTATGTCGTTTAAGCCCAGACCCATCTGCCTGCCTGCCTGCCTGCCTGCCTGCCTGCCTGCCTGCCTGCCTGCCTGCCTGCCTGTCTGCCTGCCTGCGTGCCTGCCTGCCTGCCTTTCGGTTCCCTCCTACTCAGTTTCGACTGGACTCATTTATTGCAACGGATAGCGATCGTGGACTTGGAAGTGACCATGAATTGATGCCTTATGCGTTATAACAACGAACCTACATACGGAAGTCTTCATATTACAGTGATCGTATTCCTTATTTATTCTCTCTTTCTCCCTTTCTCCCTTTCTCTCTATCTCCCTCCCTTCTTCCCTCTCTCTCTCTCTCTCTCTCTCTCTCTTTCTCTCTCTCTCTCTCTCTCGATTTATTTGTCTTTGTTGGTCCTAGAAAGGCTTCACGCCTTCTAGATTCACCGGAAACATAAAATGTATGGGCCTACATCTATAGAAGTCATTCATATTGCTGTATGTATTCGTCCCTGTTGGGCTTATACTAAGGATTTGAATCTGGATGTTTTGTAGTTTGTACATCTAAGTGTGCTCGGGATAACAGTAGTACCTGCATGCTAAAGGTGCAATCTGCATATGTTTTTTTTCTAATGTAATCGTGCTACGTAATCCAATGAAATGCTTTATAAAACTATAAAACTTTATAAAATTATGTATTAAAACTATAATATCATAATTAGTGTTGCACATTTTAAAAAGCTGCCTAAGCAGTTTGCTCCTAGATTTTATGCAATACTATAGATTACTTCCAAAGATTATTGTTATTGTAAACAACTGATTTGGGATTGTATAGAGAGACCTCGGCCTTGGTTATATTTTGCTTTCTAGTGAATTTATCAGGCACCCGAATCCAGGGTTAGGCGGCTTTCCTGTGTTCTGCAGAGTCATGTGACCTACAATGTCATGTATCTCGAACTAAGACCTGAATAACTGGCGCGATTATTACAGCCAGGTTTATTTTGGTCTAACACTTGAGTATGACAGTAGTAGGTTACAGGGCAGGTGATGGGCCAGCGGCAAAACAACAAGGGCGGCAGCTAGACTATCCACAAAAACAAGGGTAGGAGCTGGGCCACCAAAAACAAGGACATGAACTGGAACATATCTAAGAACAGGAGCTGGAACACGTTTTAGGACATGAACTGGAACATGTCTAAGGACAGGAGTTGGAACACGTCCAGAAAGTCAACTTACAATAGCAGAAAAATGATGTTGCTAAGTAGGATCCCTTGAAAAGAACGACAAAGAACACATATTGGAGTCATTATAAAAAATCTGTCTGTCTCGATAAATATTGTGAACTCTGGATAAGTACCTTTCAGAAAATCTAGACAAATGATTGCTTACTCGTAACTGACCATCCGTCCCTCTGAGCAATAATAGCTGCAAGAGCAGAACACACGAAACGCCTATTCAAGTGTGACCTCAGCTGATTTTTGCTTTTGGTTTAACAAATCATTCACAATAATTACAATTATTAATCAAATTGTAATTAATTACAATTGAATCACAGTTACAACTAAGACAAGCCTGGTACACACACACACACACACACACATATATAATGGATGGACAGACAGATGGTCATTTATGAGTAAATATCATTTGCCTAGTTTTAATGAAAAGCCAGCGTATATGCCTTTAGACTGCGCCAACTTCTGCCCTTAGACATGTTCCAGCCTCTGTTCCTTAGACATATTCAATTTCCTGTCCTAGTTTTTACCGGTTGTCCGGCTCCTGTCCTTTAATATACAGCATAATTAAAATGACTTTATGTATATGCGCAGGTACAGGTATATCGTCACTTTAGTGCTCGTTGAAGCAGTGACACTGCATTTCATCGCATGCTGCTGCAACTGACCGTCACATATTCAAAACTGATCCCTCTCCTACCAATAATCTCATGACATCACACATTTTCTTCCTTTCAAGAACTCTATTCTGTTCAATCTGTCTGTTCTCGTGTGTAAAAAAGATCGGTCTCCCTCCCACAACCACCATCGTTATCAGGCTTTCTTCTTCAACAACTCACCCCCTTCGTCCAGTATACTCTCCTTCTTCCTTCATGATCCTACTTTCTCGTCATCACTGCCTTACACTCTTCCTCCATTTCACCATATCTCGCAACTAAAGCCACAATCACTTGACAAACACACTTCAACGACCAAAATGTAGGCCTACACATCAACCTACGCATATGTAATAATATACGCATGGCTTGTGCTTATGCTTTCTCACATTGCAGTCAGGCTGTTTATATTTTGTGCAGCATACAGATTTCATTGTGCCACAGAGACGCGCTTGGTTTAGTACACAACAATGGTGATCTATAACGAAGATGGTGATGATGATGAAAACAAAGACTACGATGCCTAAACATATTGACAGAGTTAGGCCTATATAGAGGCCATTATAAGAAGATCAAGAAATATCCTGAAAGTGATCTCAGTATATATATTTCTAACGCCTGGGAGAGATTCCCAAAAGACGCTATAGAATTCAAATGCTACAATACAAGATGTTTTACACGACGTGGCTTTGTAATCACGTGTTGTTTATGTGCTACAGATGAACGAGACTATGCTGCTCGGTGGTCCGCAGATGATTGACGATCCTTTCTACCTTGATTCCTCCCAGTGGTCGAGCGGCGGCAGACCCCGAGAACACCCTGCCAGGTCCTATGCGATGCTGGCCAGACACCCTGCTCCGCAATCCTACGACACGGCAGTCGTCCCATCGACACAGTTCCACGCGATTCAAATCGCCGTCAACAATACACAGATCTCCGAACTCGACGCAGGTACAAGCACTCACCCACCCAACCACCGTAACAAAAATGCATGCATGAGGCCTATTCAGTTATACATGCATTCGCATAACGAGTTACGATACTCGTTTTTGTACTTTGCAAGTAGGTAGATACTTATTATAGCACCTGTTAAGTAGGCCTACTTTAGGAAAGCATTTATTAGCATATCTAATCATTGTTAGGTTAATCCTTATGCAGGCCTATGGACGTATAAGACTAATTAGGATGATACTTATATGTTGCCTTTTAACAACTTCCCAAAGGCGCCTAAACACGGTGGGTTATCTGACAAATCGGAATGGATGCATCTGAACACTTGCTGGACACTTGTCTTGAACATATTCTGGAGGAAGAGTTTAGAGTTTCAGAGGAAGATTGTTTCATAAAGACGTGAAAGCAAGATGTGCGGTAGTCACTGTACGGGACCGTGGGACTAACAGGTCCCCAGGTGCTTGAGAGCGCAGACTATGGTCGTCAACCCAGCTGACTCGAGGCAGGAACACAGAACTCCCTTACGTACTTTGAGACTGCATCGGATACCTAGACCCGTTTCAGAAAAAGAATCTGTATGTCAGAAATATAAACGTACTATTTGGAGGCAGTTGGACTTGATGATTGTCTACATTGGGTCTAATTATTATTTTTAGACTGTAGGCCTATTATACTGTGGTCATTTCCAGTTTTTATTATTGTTTGTGGTCATTATGTTGTACTGTAGCTTTTCATATTACTGCATGAAATAGGCCTACAACTTTAGTGAGACTAGGGGTCATTTGAAAGCACCTATTAAAAGATGTTAACTAGCCACGTTCCAAATGGCTCAGTTACAAACATTTCAAATATAGGCAGACTTACGCTTTTCAGATTAACATCTGTTGTTTCTTCACATGCTAGAATGCGATTTTCCCAGTGTCCAGCACAGAAAGCTTAGGAAATAAAAGAGTTAATGAACTACAGATTTTAAATGGTTATAATGAACATTCCTGGTTATATAACCTAAACATAACTACCCTGGGAGCCACTTTTGTTAGGGCCACAGTAAGCGCATAGCGGGCCAACATTTGCCACCAGTGAAACACAAAAGACCAGCTATGAACCAAATCAATGTGGCTGTCTGGGTTTATCAGTAGTGGCGAAAGGCAAGGGGGTCAGTCGGGCGTGAAGTTGCAGAGTTGGGTTCATTCAATTGCGCAAAACAGACACAACAAATTACAAAACGGCCTTCTTGAATAACCGTGTTGACCTAGACAGGTAAAGTGCATTACAGCTGTGATGTACGATAATGATGATGTTGATGATGTCGTACCAACAGATGACGTCAAGCTGGACAGTTGGCAGAAGACTCATCCGGAGCAGTGGACCTGCGAAGACGTCCTCAACCTCATCTACTACATCGCTCTTAAAAGCAACGACATCGAGTTCGCAAGTCTTCACGGCGAGCAGTTCCAGAATGTTGCAGGAGCCGAGCTGTGCTCGATGACTGAGCAGGACTTCATCCTCAGAGACCCCAAGTATGGGAAGATGCTCTACAATTGTGTCCGCGCTCTGCTTGAGAAGAGTAAGTTTATTATCTTCGTCGTGGTCATCATCATTATCATCTTATCACCACCACTGTCATCATTATATTCGTCGTTCTGTTTTCTTTAGAGGTAAATAATTTGGTGCTTTTATAAACTGCAAATATTTATCATAGAAATTTTAGACTTACTGTAACGTTTCATAAGTATAATCAGTTGCGCAGAGAGGAAAATGATGTAGACAGAGTTAGGTTATAAGGGACTCTGTAGTATATAAACTCATAAAATTATGTCAGTCAACATATAGGAGCAGCAACTAATGTGGAATAGAGAGCTTTCATACAGACACACTGCGTGGCAATAAAGCACATTAGCTGTAATTCTTTTGAGTTGTTGTGTTTTATTATCATACAGTCGATGGCTGTGAATATTCTTGCCACATGATGATGATGATGATGATGTTGCTAGACAATTCTTCTAACAAATGTGTACTATTTATGAGCAATGCTGCTTGATTGCAGGTCAGTTTCTGCCACCCGAAGAAGTAGTGCGCGTGAAGAAGGAGGAGCCAGATTGCCTGAAAAGCATCAAGACAGAAATCCCAAGAACAGTGGAAGAGCTGTCGTTTGAAGGTAACAACCGTTTGAGTTCTTTGGTTCACGACGCATAGGCGCTGCTTAAGAGCAAACGGAATTAACTTTAAATTGCCTACCTTCTCAAATATCCTGCATGATTGCTGTTTGAGCAGCTGGAGCTCTAAGTTTATTTTTAGTCTATTAAAGATGGTAACGTTTGCTCCGACGTTTAGCCACAGATCGCTTCTGTGATGCAAATGATACTGGTGCAAGGAACCGTCAAACTGTAGCCTACAGATGAGGCCTAGACCTGCCAATGCATTCTAGTTAGGCCACGATAGGAACCTTCATTGACCAGTGTGACTGTGCACTAAAGCTACCAGTGGAAGTGAGAATAAATTTTCTTTGTGTCTTTTCTAAATCCAATCTGGCGAATGAAGCTGATGGAAGAATATAAACCAAATAACATTTCTTTTTCAGAGTCGAACGATTTGTTCGATGACGAGAGGCAAAACTTCATCCATATGTTCGGAATCAACTACGACATCGACAGCGCCGCTGACTTTGGCAATATACAGTCGACGACTGACGTCATCTTCTCCTCCTCCATGTCCTCTTCCTCCTCGTCGTCGTCCAACGTCTGCGTTGACACCACATGCATGAATGTCGACCAGAGATCTGCTGGTGAGTTTGGATGCATGAATGTATGTATGTATGTATGTATGAATGTATGTATGTCTGCATCAAGATACTTAATTTGGCGCCTTTTATGTAGCTCACAAAGAAGTAGGATGCCATCATGCATTCTGACTAAACAGTCGTCTCATGTAAGACATCCAGGTCTCGTATAAAAGTCAGATAGATTCAGCATTCGTTTTCAGATGTAACTTCTCAGCAGACGATCATTTCTTGTTGCCTTCGTCCTCTGAATAACAATGAACGACAATTTTACTTTTCAGCCGACTCCAACTACGATGACAATCACGCGTATCATATGAGCCTCTACCCCAACTACCATCATCATCAACAACAGCAACAACAGCAGCAGCAGCACCTCCACGACGAACACAGTCTGGTGCCAGACTCAAACGTCGGCGGAGGAACGCCTTTTCCGATGGACCTGCGCAGGAACCAGGAGACGGATTCTGCCGCAAGCGACTTTGTAATGTCCCACAGCGAAAAAACGATGAAACGCAGGCGGGAAAAAAGCATATCCTCCGATGGAGAAGGTTCCATCAGCAACAGCAGCCATGGTTACCATGACGCCAACAGATCCAACAACTGTAAGCATAACTTCATCACATCATATACACATGTATATATGTATGCACGTATTCATGTCACTTATGCATGTACGTATATACGTATATATATGTACGTACCTATTTATGTATATGTGTATGTATGTGTGTAATGGAGGATATTTGACCATGGAGTGTATTGGGTTAATGCCGGCATTCCTGGGATTTTTGGAGTTTAATATCAATCGAGGGTCTTTCTTAGATTCTTTAAAACGCGCTGTTCAATGCGATGTTGTTTTGACATAAGTTCCAAGGCAACAGGTAAACCTTTAGGCCTAATGTAACGCTGAAATATCGTTTGCGGACAGGCTGATCTAACGTTTGCATAAAAGGATTAGGGGAGACCGGGGCTAAAAGTAACACGGGTTGGTTGTAACAGCACTCATAACTAAGTAACTGAAAGGCATTGAACCAGTCTAAGTAGGTTGGCACGCGCGTCATATCGTTCCGGTTCATATATTTGTGGTTGGCGCAATTGGAAGGCCGTTTTTGTGATTTGTGAACGAAATCTTGATTTTCAACACGAAAAGTAATTTTTTGCAAGTTTACTTTTTTCATCATAATATAGGTGAGGTATAACATATTATTAATCGCAGTAATTCATTTTAAAGCGTTTTTATGTCACATTTCACGGAATATAAACGGCTACGCAAGATTTATATATAGCTATTGATATCTTTTCATCTATGAAATGTGGTCTGATGGGGTTAGTTGTAACTTTTGGCACTGGGGTGGTTGTAACAGTGTTACAACCTGCCCCACAGCAATTGATAATTGAGATAATGTTTCATCTATCATAAAGTTTTATGTTGAAAATGGTATTATTTCAAACACTCGTCATCCTTAACTGCACACAGATCCTCAGACAGAAAAACAAATTGTAGGCCTGTCTGCATCCTCTTCCAATTGCCTTCTTCTCAGTCCAACAGCAATAAATGAAACTCTCGAAATTGCAGCTGCATCAAATGAAGGTATTCAACCGACAATGCTAGATAGGCCTACTGCAGAACATTATCAGATGGCTACTCCTGAGGAACTACTTCCATCAACCTCCTCTTGTAATGTGGAAATGTCAGCCGTAATTGTAGATACCCAGCGTTTTTCACCATCTTTCTCTGGATTCACGCCTGAACTCATTTCAGATATGCAGATTCCTTCGACCTCATTTGATCCATGCATAGTTTCCCCTCATCCACAGGCTGAGGAGCGAAAAATCAGGAAGGGAGGTAGAAAAAGAAGATTTTCGGCAATTCTAACTGATACCCCAGAGAAATGTGCATTACATGAGGAAATGAAAAAGAAAAAAGTTGATAATGAAACTAAATCAAAATCAAAAGCAGTAAGGAAACTTGTCAGTTCCAAGCCTGATGCCGAAAAGAAAGTGTCCACAAGGAGAAATAAACATACAAAAAATAAGCCTTCTATCAATTCTAATTTGGGACTTGAAGAATGGTTTTGTCTGGTTTGTTGTGAACCATTTGGCGCAATTAGAAAGAGAAAGGAAGAATGGATACAGTGCTTAAGCTGCAAGAATTGGTCACATGTGGACTGCACCGATGGTAGTAAGAACTATGTGTGCCATAACTGTGATTGAGATCAATCAGATTGACAAAATCCTGATCAAAGGACACTCATAATTTGAAGAAGTCAACTGAAACATCTAGACTTAACGTTTTACACTATATGCAGATTTTACTACGTACCAAACTATTGACAATGTTTGTTACAACATACCCGTTGTAGTGTTACAATCAACCCGGATACGGGGCAGATTGTTACACTCTGACAGTGGTTGTTTTGGCTAAATTTTCTCTTAACATATCAGAGCAATAAAATCGAATAATTTACCATTTATAGAGGACTTAATGAAGATAGAAATGGCACCCATTTAAGTATGACTTATACTAAAACATTTTCCCAAATCACGAAAATGTCAAAATTGTTACTTTTAGCCCCGGTCTCCCCTACTAAACGTTGTTTTGTCAGTTGCGTTAACCGATTGTTTAAACGCGTTTCCGCAACGTTACCGAAACGTTTGTTACTTGGATGTAAAGTAAAATTTCTGTGCGCGGAAAAGACTTGTATTTACGAGCTAATATGTCCACCTGATACAAAACGCAGTCGATCTACGGGCAACATTTAGTAAAATGATGTAGACCTACACACGTTTTTGTAACGTTACGCAAACTACCTAACCGACTGTTTGCACACTCTTCTGGAACGTTAATGAAACGTTTGTGAATTTGGGGTTAAGTAGGACTAAATCATCTTTACGTTAACGAGGCTTGTATTTAGGCGTTACTATGTGCACCTTGTATGATCCATGATCGATCTATGTGTACAAACGAGTCGTCCATAGCAAAATCTAAAATTCTATGCAAACGTTTAATTAACGTTAGGAAAACTTTCGTAACCTAACTGATATAATTATTTCTAGATATATCTAGAAATCTTGTATATAATGTTAAAACGGAAGAGCAAAGTTACGAGGTTCAACATTCTAGGCCCTATTATTTTGAGTAGAGCATCCTTTTTTGTGTGTGGTAGGCCTACATATGATCTATCATTATGTGAGATTGATATTATATCGATGTCGGTTGTTGCATTTTCAGTGGGCAAGGGAAACCATCTGTGGGAATTCCTCTGTCAGTTGCTAAAGATGAGTGGGTCAGTCCAGGCCAAGGACAAGATCATCCAATGGGAAAGCCGCGACGAGGGAATCTTTCGCATCATTGACTCGAAAGAGGTCGCCAGTCTCTGGGGAAAGCACAAGAACAACGAAAATATGACCTACGAGAAACTCAGCCGAGCTCTCAGGTACACAGTCAAATTCATTCGTTAAGACATGACTCCATTTAAACCTATTCCAGCTTTCAGCTGAGCTGCAATTTCTTCTTGTGCACGTGTTTATGTGGCCAATTGTTTCTTATGGCTATTATGATTCTGTGACCTTCGAGCTAATATCAGGAGAGCCAGTGTTTTTATTACATTTTCTAATTTTATTGCTGCAACCTGTTTTATGTCTCGAACTATAGGTGAGCTATATTTGTCATTGTGCCATCAATTACGCACTAATTATGGAGTAGGATCGTATGAACGGAAATTTCAATTGGTCACAATTTTTGGAGGTAACCTCCATTGGTGTAGCTAGGTATTTTGGCGCCCGGACGAGTGATGGCAATAGAAATTTGAATTTTTACGAAAAACAGCAAATAAGAGTAACGTCGTGTGTTGAGCATTCATTCATCGATGCCATAATATTATGACACTCACCAAAAACTCAAAACAAAACTTTTCCAGCCTTGATAGCTGCAAAGTTGAGAATTTCACAGAAATTGATGGAAGCGGATACTTTATTCCCGATTTCCGAAACTGAGTTCAGCTTAGTTTCTGTTGCTTCTTGTTTTATAAAGTCAAGCCATACGCACAGAGCGACGAACATAACACTATAATTAGATATTACACCTTACAAATATTCCACTTTATGACCCGGTGCCACCCCCTATGCCGTCGCCTCGCTGAACTTCACCTAAGGCCGGCCCCGGCCTTAGGAAAAGGACAGCGAGAGACTGTTTAGGGCCTCATAACCTATACTATACTATAACCTGACGTTTTGGGCCTGAAACCATAACAGGCATAAATCTGGTCGTAAAGCCCTTTTGCGGACGCATTTTGGGGACTTGTAAAGAACTATTTGTTCGCCGACACTGATGAAAGTTGTGTTCTTAATGATTTCTAATGCCATTTAGGCTAGCGTAGGCAGAGCTTATTATGAGGTAGGCCTACTTAGAAGGCTGTATACTAAATGTCCAGATACTTACTTACTTATGTGTTTTGTTCCATTCGTGTATGCAGGTGGTGTCGTACGTTCGGTTTCCTGGCTGCTCTGCCAAAAGATGGAAAGTTCCCAAAGAAACTCTGCTTCCGATTTGGTCCTCGGGCGACAACCTGGCGTCATTTCGTCTGAAATCGAATTAACACTCTGCCTCTTAACAACGTTTCGGTGCCTTACAGACGGATGAAACTATGCTTCGAACCCCGAACAGTAGCACAAACACTGAAGAATAGGCAGGCTGTGTGCGTAATCTGGGCCACCACGTTCTCGTGCAGGCTATAGGCCTAATTGGGCAACCAAATAATGCGGATTGCCTGGTCTCATAGATGGGCATCGTTATCTGGGACGCCTTGCGGTTGAACGCGTGAAATTGTAGAGTATGTCTACATAAAACAGTTGCCACTTAACTGCTGAACAGTTTGGTAATCGTTAACGATCTACCCGAACAGCTACAATTGTTATTAATTACATACGCATAATTTTAGCTTAAAAGCCAAACTTAAATCTGCAGGCAAACTTTTATGCTATATGCTAAAATAAAGAGTCGAATCTGTAGTATTTGTGCTTGTTAGAAGTTTCCACACAGGCGAGTATAAATAAGTACTATTTTCACTTCAAATTATCTCTTAACAGGCCTACACTATACATAAGTAATAACAAAACTTCAGATTAGTAAGCTCTACCGTGCTTCTCAATACGTTCGAATTCAAGCTTCATTACCTCACATCCAGAGACTGGATACATTGACAAGTCATGCCATCAAAAATTGAGTTTTCGCTGCGCTGCACCCAAAACGAGATCGAATGTCACGTGATGTTAGCAAGAAGAGGTGTTAGCACAATGCGATACATGCATTATCTCTTATAATGACTAATAAAAAATTTTATTTAATCGCCTCAAATAATCATTAGGCCTACTGCGTTATAATATAGTGTGCTGTAAGTTCCACTAAGTAGACGCAGAAAACTGAAAAATCTCCCAGTATTTACGAAACAACCGAAATGGTATTTTGACAACTGATTGTCCACTTACTCAATGCCTCTTCTAACACAGAAATATAACGTGCAGCAGGTGTGAGCGAAATCACCACGATTTCTTGCGAATGATAGCGTACAAGGGCCAACATTCTTCGGTTAAAACTCACCCACTGTCTGCTCCACTAATTCCCACGCCCCACAAATTGTAGTTGTGATGAATGATGTTAAATGTCATTGCGAGCAGAACATTCATCCGTTAGTAGACATTGCTCAGATAACTAGAAGAGTTACCAGCGGCAGGCTCGCGCACACACGAAAAGCCCCACCAAACAGGATTCCCAAATACAGTAGAAAGAGGACATGTTCCGAGTTCTTGAAGCACGTAGCCTCGAGGAAGTACGTAGCATCGATAGGTGATGTGATCCACCGCCGATGGCTCACGGTTCGTATTCGTAATCTCTACAGCGCCCAGCGAAAGCCAAGTCGTGGGAACCAGCTTATACAAAGGCACTCAGACAAAACAAAATCGATAGGCTGAAAGGGTTCGGTTCCAGGTCAAGATCCAGGAGTCAGGCAGGCAGACAGTCAGACCGCTACGGTGGATGGCGTTTGAAACTGGAGCAGGAATAGAGATAAGGGGAAGATAAATAATGAGGATAAGATTTCTGGAAAAGTACTGTTTTCAGTGTTGAAGTCTTGGTGAGTTCGTATGTAAATACTTTTACTGGAAGCGATCAGGAAAATAGTAAATTAGTTAATTGCCTTTGACTTTAGTGAGTCAAAAAACCTACTTCATTTAAAAAATGCCTAGGAATGAATGAATCTAAAGGCACAAGTGAAAATATTGTTTCAATCCATAAAAAACTGGTCCAAATTCCACAATCACTTCCTTCCATGAGCAGCCAAATTTACTTGGGACATAACTGATCACAAAATCAGCATCTCACAGTAATTTATAACTTACTGGACAAGGCACGCCATAATTCACTGGAATTGTGATGCCACGATCAAGTTTAAAACAAGAAACTAAAAACATTACAGCTGATAAATGTAAGATTATAACAACTCAAATGCAGTTGAGTATACATGTGTAAACACAAGCAATTTACTTCATGCACACCTTTGTCAGAGGGATAAAACGTGTCACTGATGTAAAGAAGAAATCTTCAGTCCAATACACCTCTGAAGTTCCTGAAGCTAAACTCAATGTTTTCTATATATAATCCCAAGGAACGTCTGTTAGCGCATGAAAATGAATATACCATATCACATCCACAAACAATAAAACCTTCTGTAGGATGAAGTCAGTTTATACAAAGTGGTTGCTCGGAGCACAAGCAGAACAAAACCTCAACCACAAAATGTAGTCTTTTTTCTTGTCGGAACACTTTCCATGCATTTGCCCTATACTGTACTTAGCAAATAACTTATCTTACTAGTCATTAATATTTAAAGTGAAATCATTCTGCTGAGCATACTCAACTGCTGCTGTCTTGGAGCTAATCAAAGCAACCAAAGACTTGCAATACGAGGTTTAGACTTCGAAATAAAACCAAACAATTTCTTTGGAGGCAAAAGATAGCTAGACAAGTAACATATGAAAAGGGAAATGTCAACTAGGATATGTTTCTTAACACAAATGTTCATCCCAATTAACTTCAGGTCACTACAGGTACTTAGTCAACAATTCAAATGATCAACCTACACTCTGTTAATATTGGTGTTGCAAAGTAATTCTCAAGTCACAAGGTGCAAATGCAAACTGTAATAAATCTAAAACACATCACTATCAAATTAAATCAATTCTGTACTTGTGATTTATTTACATGTACAAGATGACATTTTATATTAGTGTTGCAGATGCTAGCTGAAGACTTCCTGATTTAAAAAGACATTTTTGTCTCTTGAACTTCATTTAAAATATTGTTAAAAATTGATTTGTACAGTTACTTCGTTAGTTAACAATACTTTATTCAGTCAAAAAGTAAGCGGCCAACTAAAGCAAATTCTCAAAGTGATTTTAGCAGCAAAAAAGGTATCTGGAGCCTAACAGTCTCGTCACCATCCCAACATGTATTCCATGGCTTTGGATAAAAATCCGGTACTTCGTTCTGGAACGTTAGCCTGCTGAATCACCTGCAATAATTCACAAAGCCAAGGTAAAGTATGTCAAGAATCTACCTACACCAGTCCTTACAAGCATGATCTAGATGTTGAAAGATGTTTCAGCTATTACATGTATTGTGTTAAACAATGCTAAGTTGCAGTTTTTACGAAGCAGTAGCAGATATCATACAAAAACATAAAACATCTTGTAAGACTTTATTTTGTAACAATTACTATATACATCTTTAGAATTCCCTTACAAATTTTCAGATTTCCTATAAATCAGTTCTGTTTTTATGGCAAAAAGGTAGCTGGAACAACCTACTAAACATCTTCTTCTTAATGCCATATCACTTTTCACATAAAAATTTATATTGTAACTCAAATAGTCGGCACAACAACAGGAAGAAGCAGAATCTAGTCACACAATTGTCTCCACTTTGCTTGTCTGTCGCAGCAAAAGAATTACCCTGACCTTTGCTCTCTTAGCTACTGAAGAGAAATGCTTAATCAAAGCAATAAATACAGTTATTTAACAAGACTGAAGAGCTTTGATTACGTTGTAGTCGTTGGTGGCAGCCATATAAGCAGATGTCAGAGGTCGCATGGATGTCGGCTTCTTCGACTGTGATAAGCTGCAGGAGTTTGGACTTAACAGATTGTCAGCTTGAGATGTGCTTAACAGATTTCCAGTTGATGAAGAGGCACGAAGGCTAGGCCTTTTGGAGGCCATCGCAGACTGAAGTAAAGAAGCAACATACAACAAAACTGAAAAAAGCAAAACAATCTAAGAACCAGAGCAGTCACAAAATGCAAGATAATAATCCAACTGGGCTACATGATGGCCAGAAAGCAGGATACGTGTTTATTACTCAGGTTTCTCGAAGGTGCAAGGTACATTCACCCAGTCCTTGCATCAGTAAATCCATTTCAAAATCTTAATGTACAATGGTTTCAAATGGCATAGCTCCAGGGAGCTCTTCTTCTGCTTCCTATAGCTGGATAGTGCCAATATCATCTACTAACAAGCATCAGTCAATGCCACTGAAGTTATTAAATGGAAGATCCAATGTATGTTTGAAAAAGGACTAAGACATAATGTAAGGTGACACAGCAACAAAACAATACATGTAAAATGTAGTAACAGTGGAAGGCATCATTTATTGCTACCACATAAACATACTACTTCTCTAATTCACGTTACCTTGTCAATGCACTGAGTAACTCCAATCATTATTTTGCCCCCAAAAACCTTTCCACTCTTGCTTATGGCTCTCTTTGCCTGTAACTTATTCTGAAATTGTATGTGAAACCAGTTTCCTTCGGCAGGCGTCTGAAAATAAAACAGCTAAAGTCATCAACCATTAGGCTTTATCAAAAAACATTTATGATTTATGGCCTTCTATATTAATTTCCTGTTTCTTATTAGAATGCAACTGAAAAGCAAATTAAAATGTCTGGCTGATGCAAAAGCACCTTATAATAAATGGCAAATTCATTCAGCTGTCTAGAATGCACCCAATCCGTTGCCTTTACGCAGTTTTCGTAAGATACGATGAAATGGTACACAGGCAACATGTGCCTTATCTATAAGCCAAAGGATAAATATTAAACAAATCAAAAGACATGCCAAGTTCTAAAATGTAAGAACACCAAACAATCAGTAAGAGAAAGTTGAAAAATTACATAAAAACTGCTGGATTAAATTAGTTTTCATTCATCATACAGTTTTCATAAAAACTGTTTTGTTTAAAAGCTCAGCAATGTTCAACTTCTCTAAAATTCTAGTAATTTATAAATTTGTTAAGCCTAAAGATTTATACAAGAATTCAGCACCACTGCTTTCACAAACATTACATGCAAAAGAAAACGTACAACATGATTTACTATGGTTCCAAAGGATGCAAACTCTTGGAGGATAAAAGATTCAGTAGATTGTGGAAACCTATAAGGTACAATAAAATTAAAACAAATTCAGTACATTCCATTATAAATATCATTCTCAGAAACACCTATTAGGTCACAAATAAAACCATTTGTGTCTCAACTTGAGCTAAAAAGCTTCATAAACCTAGGCCTTTTGAACCAAAGTCTAACCTATCTGAAGGGTCATTAAATAAATGCTATGAATGAATGAATGAACATTAAGTAATTGCCCAACTACCCTTACTTCCTAAGTTTTTTTTACCTGAGATAAGAATGATCACTTAGGAACAAAAAAATTGTTAGTGACACAAATGTTATTTCTAGAAACTCAGGCCTCATCCCTAAGATAATCATGAAAAGGTGCTTCTGAAGGCAATATCACTGGATTCAGTTGGAAAATATATTGAAAACTTAAGTGTGTCTCACAACCATCTCCAGAGACAGTGGACAGCCGAGCTCCCAGACAAACTTTGCTTCATTGTCATTAACAGAGCCCAGAGTTTCGACAGCAACAGGGACAAACATTTGTTGTAGGCAGCCCGTTTTGTGCCAAGGCCTGCTTTTCTAAGTTTATTATCCATTAAGGCTCAATAAGGCTGTCATATAGCAGTATTAAAAACTGTTTGAAAACCTAGTATCATAAAAGTATTTAGTTTGAACTTACCCAAAAACAGTCACCCATGTCTCATCCAACTCATCTCCAGCATTAAGGGATTCACTGAAAAAGTGAAATCGGAATCAATAACAGAATTAAGATGATAATAGATCGTCGTAATGTCAGCAACTGTTCTTAGAAATATTCTATGAATCGTATGAATAGAAATTCTTGTCATAAAAGTATGTTCTCAAAATTGGCATTTTTTTCCAGTATTTAACCTTATTTATTTTCATCATAAACATGATCTTAGTGATGTAGCAATAATCTGCAAAAGACCTGTGTCATTTCAAATACAATAAGCTACTCAAAATCAACAGAGCTTAATCAAAAAACCTTAGATATTTTCCTTTCACCTTGCTAGAACAACAGATGGCAAAGAACCACAAAATGCATACACTCGGCAGACACTGGGTAAGATGCAAAGTCTTACCCCTGAGTGTAGAAAGGATCCAGCTGAGCCGGAGAAGGAGATATCTTAGAATTATTGAAGAAAGTACTTGGGTCTCTGCTGCCTGATTGATTTCCAAATATACCTACAATTAAAAGCAAAGAAAATCTGGCTATCTTCAAAAAAGAATGAGGTGCCAACCAATTTCATGAATATATAGAAAAATTAGTTTACCGGATTCAACAGGACACAAATACCTGTGAAGATGACCTATGTAAATAAGTTCACCATAAAGTAGTGTGATAGTCTGATCAACTATTTTTCCATCGGTTATTTATGCACATGAGGGAACAGTTGTAGAGACATTAGACCTAAAAAGTCGGCGATCTGTTTGATTTACATTCACGTTTCACAACTGTGATGGCAAATACAAACGAAATTTGACATATAGTCTTTTGTAATTTGGAGTCAGATGAAGAGTTAATTTTGAAGGATTTCTTGCATTTACTAGCAGCAGGAACAACAGTACTGTAACTAGTGTTCATAATAACAATTTATCCAACTTTTCAAATGATAATGAAAGCGATATCAACAGCAGTGTTGGGCACTGCTGTTTCAGTAAGACTAGAATTTTCACCAGCCACTGATAAAGGCCATTTGAAAAATTTAAGAAAAGGATTAGCCTGGTTGCCGATAAGATAGATACATGTCAGTGCCTGATTTATTTTTCGTAGTTTCATAATGAGAATCACTGGATCAGATTGTTGCTGCACATAGTTGTCAAGCTAACAATTGCATATCAAATGCATGTGCTAAGCTAGCAATGCCTGAATGTAAACATTGTGCGGATTTAACACTTTTCTTCTGCTCAAGGGAATTGTAAAAATGCCTCTGTAATAGTCATTGGACGGTACCTCTTTACATGGAGATGCCTGGCTTCAGATCTATCATGCCACACATAAAGTTAGATAATTCTGAAGTCATTTCACCTAATGGGAAAGCCACTTATTTGCAATGGTGCATTCAAAAATGATGGTTTTACATACCAAAACAATTATGTCATAGACAGTCAATAAAACTCCAAAGTTTTAACTGCAACCTAATAATTACTTAAGAAACATTGTATATTAGTAACACATATTTATTTAAAACATTGGCAAAATGCAAAAAGACAATATAATGAAACACTTAAGCCACACCATCACATTTCAGTAGTCATATCTAAAAAATATATAAACGTATAAACAATTAAATGACATAGTCTTGTTTAAAATGCATTCTAAACAAATTTCATGTTTATAACTTAACTCTTTCTTCAGTGGTTGATGAGATATGTTTTTTCCCTTATGAAGTGACATGGACCAAAACCAAAAAAAAAACGCCTGGCAAAATGGCCTAAAATATCTGGCATGCATAAGGTTAAGTTTTAATAGGTGTGCATTCTGCCCCTCGATTTTTCACACTAACATCTTCACAGATCGGACCACTCTGCCAGCCAAGTACCACTCATATGTTTTTACCTGATTTTGATGGCTGCCACTGAAGATAGCCAGACGTCGAAAGAGGACCAAAAGAGTCATTTGGATCAGGACAGTTAACGTCATCCTAAACAAACCAGTTTGCATCATGACATAATTGAGTCTGAGCCATGAGAATCATCAAGCACAAATATTCTCTACAGACCCAGAATTCAGAGTTTCAGCTTGCTTTTCATGGATATCTCTCAAGGTTTCACTGATCTGAGTTTTAATTATGAACTAATAACAATTTTATATACAAATAACTGCCTCAAGCAAAAAACTTTTGAAACATCACAATTGAAATAGCAGAAATTGATTTTGATGTGTACCTGAATTATCTCTTGTTTGTCAAAATTATATCTCATAAATATACAATAGTTCCAAAATAATATTTAGCATGATGTGTTCTTGTAACAATTTTAACACATAACACAGGGAAAGAAACTAATTGAAACACTGTATTATATACCATCCTCTGTGATGGTAGCTTAACTGCTGTAGAGAAACTTTCGTCTAGAGTCTTCACTGGAGGAGGACCATTTCTTCTGCGTACCGATCGACTCTCGGCCTCTCTGCAATCAAAACAAATACATCGTATTCAATAACTCACAGTAAAACAAACATTTATAACAAAACTGATTATACTACACTGCTTTATTATAAAAAAATTTTGAAGCATAGTTCTTAGAAAACATAAATGCCACTGGTGAGACACTTAGGTAGTATTTGCAGCATCTATTATAAGTATCTTAGACTCTGAAAATGAATATTTGACCAGTGTCAAAATCAGTGCAGATAAAATAATAAATTGTGAAGCCCTTTCTTTATGTGTGGTCAAATGACTATGGCTGTGCTACCACATTACATTGTGGAAGTACAAGATGGGGAAACAACCAGATCACCATGTTACAGAACAGAGATCTGCAGCCAGGAATGGATGACACTTAAATATACAGTTTCTTAAGATAGGATGGAGCACAACTGGCCAGGCAGCTACACATATATGGTCCTTAGTACGAATGGTCCAGAGCACATACATGGACACAGCATAGAAGTTTTTGGCTCTGTGAACCACACCAATCAGCCAACCCATGACCACAGTGGCATTCTGGATGCTGTTTTCACGAGGAATGACCGTCCAGCTACAGCCATTCATGTGGTTGGCACTGGTCTGTCAGATCATCAACCGTCTACCAACCTCCAGCTACCACCACTGCTCTGTCACCAAAATTCGACACTCATTTTTCTGAGAATTATAAATTTGATGGCCATGATATTCAACCGACAATATTGCTGGAACTCCTTGAAATATTTATATAAATAATACGTTGGTTTAAACAGAATTGAATGCAATATTTCATTTAAAAGATCTAAAATGTGAAAAATCCAATGTAAGACTCATTTTGTCAGAGATGGTCACATATAGTCCCTAATCATATATATATATTATATATATATATATATATATATGTAAATAAATGGCCACCTTACAAGACTCTACAGATAATAAAATCAATATGCTAAATAAACATCCAAACAAGTTATTAAAATCATGAAATGCTTTTATTAATTCTAGATGTAATTACTTTTCATAAAAGCTAGTCCTGGAATTGTTTAGATATCCACTGCGGTTGGATGTTGAACGTGCCAGTTGTCGTGCAGTTGGACTCGTTGCTTTTGTCCATGGCTTTGCAGCTGGCTGATCAAAACATTAACATACATTTAACATAAATATGCAACAACAAAAATAAAACATTCAACATCTGTTCAACATACATATATTAAAATAAGTTTTATATAAAAATGCAACAGATTCAGATTCCGTGCCTCAGAAGGAAGGTTTCTCTGGCCAAGTTTCATTAGGGCGAGTAAGAAAGCTAGCAGCAATGCCTGTAATTTAGAATGAGTTGTGTGACATGGTCAGTTCCGCCACACTTTGGGAAACTGAATTCAGCCAGCAACCTTATGAAATACATTGATTTAATTGCATTTCAAAATAAAATTAAAGCATTATCTGTTAAATCTGTATAATAATTGCTGTGTGTAATTATAAAAGACTCTTAATTAACCATCCTGTGAACTTTAAAACTTGTTAATTAAGTTTTTCTTTTAATTATAATCATTAATAAGCAATTTAAATAAACATAAATTGTTTGGCCATCCGAAATACTTCTAATGGTAAACGGACAACCCTGCATCTAGCGGGTTTGCTGACCCTTTTGGGTTGTCCTTTTTAAAGAATCAGCAGAAAATGTTTGTAATTTATGTTGCTATTAATTATGCTTGTCTTTCTGTTGTTGAAGACTCAATAAACACCTTCAATTCAATTTAATGATGGCCATCTCGATATGTGGCTTTGCCAGCAAGCCAATATTGCCCTTCTGAGTACTTTTGTCAAAGTAACTTTTGCAAAAATAGCAGCTAACTGAATATCTTATGGCCAGATTGGTACTCCATAATCTGCAATCATGTAACCCAGAATTCATAGCCTAATTTGCTAAACTATAGTTCTGAATGAGCTAACTAGTTTACAAACTTGACAACCAGCTTTCAAAATTAAGCTCTCTAAAGTTTTAAAAAAGGAAAAGAGTCCTCACAAAGAGGAAAGTCTGTGCTTTCTTGTGAAATAATTGTAATTCTTACTGTAGGCGATGCAGAGAACGAGGACTCGCCCATCAAATATGATGGCAGGTATGGATTTTGTTGACGTTGTGTTCCAGGGTTGGTGGGGCTATTTGGAGTGCCCGTCCACATCGACTCTGTTCTTAGCATGTCTTCACTTATGAAAACAATCAAAAGCCTCGATTGTCACAAAGTTGTCGTAGACTGTAAAATTAACATAAAAAATCAGACAATGCATTTCTTCAACAGTTAAAATAAATGGTGACAACAATAAAACTGAATATAACAAATAAACAGATTTGACAAAAGAATCTTATAGTAAAGGTAAATAGATCAGATAATGTGCTTGAACTGATTATCATTGTCACAATTTATATTTACCACATTCTCATTAAATGCAAATGTGGATTTTTCTGACTGTTATATTGGGATCGTTGTCTTATAAACAAGGGAACGAACTCTTTTGGAATAAAGTCAGATGACAATTTCAGAAGAAAGCATGGTTTACATTTGGTTACAGGTTATACAAAGAACATTTTGACCAACTGTCATAAATGTCATCAGAAAATTGCAAAAATTGGTCTGCAGCAAATGTTACAGCAAGTCATGAAAGATGATATATCTGATGAATTGAGCCATTTATTGATCCATCAACAACAGTTAATTACACACAATTTGAATGTTACAAATGAAATTTATGTTAAATAATTATGCTACTGCCGAGATGTCAAAGGACAAACTTAAAGGGTCGTTAGATCTACATATTTCAGGGTTGTCCGTGTACCATTGATTACATTACAGGTACCTTGTTAAATTTACAATCCAACTAGTTACTTATATTTCTCAAACATCAAAAACTAAAACAAACAGTTACGTTGATTTTGGGAATCCCAATGTTCTGCAGAATTCACTTTCGTAAAAAGTGTGTTCTTTTCTTAAATTTGATTTACGAGAATTTAAACAGTTATTTCTTATGTAGTGGTTCCATTAACGCCCGGGATGTTAGCGGAAACTCAGAGACTAGATTCACGCCCGTCACGCTATTGACTAAAGCATGTCACGTGAATTTTGCACTTCCGTTGTGATTTTGGTCACTTCCGGGTGGATTTCTAGATTTTGAAATGGCGGCCATCAGGCTGCATCAGCTTCGCTAGCTTTCCCTCAGTTTCTCATATAAAGATAATGTAATTCCATACTCTGATCGCTATTTCATGCATTTTAATTACAAATACCAAAGGTCACGTCGTGCCAACAAAAAACGCATTCAAATAGGCTATGAAGCAATAAACTTGTATTTCCCAAAAAGAAATGTAATTGTGGGTTTGTTGGACTGAAATTGTTTTTAGAAAATCTCCGTTTCTTGTTTGTTTGCAGTTGCGTGATAGGCAATTATGCAGGTTCTCATAACAACATCCAGTTATTAATATACAGACATTTTATCAGAATGGGGTCCAAATTAGGTCATTTTTGCAGCAGTCCTTTCCTAACTTACAACACGTGTTATGCTTTACTATATTCGGGCGTGAGAGGATCTGCGACCAATTCGGTCACGCCCGGCGGACGTGAGCGCATCTTCGACAACTTCAATCACGCCCGTCAGCCCCGTTCACGTGCACAAAATCACGTGCTATGCATTGACCAATTGCGTAGCGGGCGTTATTCGAGTCCCGTGTATAGGCTAACGTCGGGCGTTACGGTATCCACGAAATTAGTTCTGGAAACTAGTTTTCACTTTAAAAGATTTCGGGGATCCGCTCAAAATTCAATTCCAGGGATTAGGGTTTCGATGAGTTGCTACACACCTGATAGACCGCATCCACCAATCAGATCCCCGAGTTTGAATGAAAGCAACTAAACACATTTCACAGTACCATAGGCAAATTATTTAAACTTACGGTGCTATCTTTTATATCTTGAAAAGTCTTAAACCGACCTGTTTAATAAAGCGTATGATTATACAGCTGTACTTTTAATTGAAAATTCTTAGTAATTTAAATTTCCTAAACATTAAATTTAATTACACACAGACTAAAAACGGAAGCAGTAGAGGTCTTCAACGCGCTCTTTGGTGACACGGATTACATATCTGTATAGTGTTGATTTTATGCTTTTGACGTCATAAAACGCAACAAATCATCCCGGTTGATCCAGCTGCAAGGAAATTAAAGGAATACCGGTAGCGTATTCTTAGACCAGACAGTGCTAGAACTACAATGCTATGTCGACCAATAGGAATGCAATTGATGTCGAAACGGTAATGGAAACTGTCGGCCCATGGCTGTCAACCACGCCAAGAGCATATATCTTTTAGAATACTCTAACATCGTTGGTGAGGAAAGAAAACGACATCTTATATAGGCCTATTATATATGCAATTCAGGCCACAAAACTTAATACAATTGAATCTGTCATTATCAACTTATTTGTTTCAACCAGAAAAAGTAAGCCTACTAATCTTCATTCATCCACTCCAGCTTATCAAAGCAACGACGTTTCTAGGAAGCTTTCAACTATCTTCTTCACTCTAAGTCTCCCTCTCCACTCCAGCCCTGACAGCCTCGTTTATTAAGTCCACATTGACTATACCAGCTGCCAACAGCTTTTGTAATACAGAGGGCCAGTTATTGGCCCAATAAACGCTCCATACCTCCATCTTCAGTTGCTGATACTTTGTGCTCGTTTTCATTTGATAAAAATGCATCGCTTCGCTTCTAACTTCAGTCTCTTCTTGAGTCATCTTCTGCCGTGTCCTCAAGCAATGATCAGTACCGGCCACCCTCACAATCTTGAGTGCTTTCGTAGCCTTGTGTGTGTGTGGTTGTGTGTGTCTGTCTGTCTGTCTGTCTGTAGAAATGTGTGTCTTACCCATGTTATGCAATGATTAAGTAACGTGACAGTGGAATGTCTATTTACGCTGGCCAAACTGATGCATCAAAGAGGAGACAACTGATGCTTCAGCCCTGTTGCTGCTGCTGCTACGGACAGGCTATAGGAAGATGCACGAGCACGCGTGTTGGCAACATTGTTCGGCTCCTTATGCTCCCGGAACGCGTGAAAGGCGATGCCTCGACCTGCAGGAAAAAACTGCAGCATGTATATCACAAGAAAGATGTGAAGCTGCGGCGGATGTAAGGAGTTTGATTCAGACCCAGTCTATTAGTTTCGGCGACGAACAAAGACTGCAGATTCAGACCTCGTATCGCATCGACAGGTAGTCAGATACACATACCTACACTGTACTAAGGTCAAGACATACACAAGTCTACATAAATCCTGACAAAACCTGTGTCAAAAATGTATTCATAAATTGCACATATATATATATATATATATATAGACTACATAGACTACATACACATGCTGCATCAGTACATAATGAATATATATATATACACATGCATGCATGTATATATTTCATTCATTCAGTCATTCATAAATACATACATACATACATGCATACAAACATACATATATATATGCATATATACATACATACATACATACATACATACATACATACATATATGTATACATACATACAGTACATGCATAATTAATGCGCTCTATAAAAGTTCATATACATACATACAAGTTCAAATACATACATCCCAGACAGCACACAAACGTTAATATAACGTTGAATATGGTTTATCGATAGGTTGGTCTAATGTTGGAATAATGTTTACAACACTTTGTTTTGTCCGTTGATTTTAACATCGATTAAATGCTTACATGCAAACGTTAAGACAACGTTACGATAATAATAACGAAGCGTCGTCGTTCAGGCGTTAGTTTAACGTTAGCACAATGGTTGATGTAAAGCTTGTGTGAAACGTAATTCTGCATTTTTGAAGTCACAGAACCCTTGATTGCTGTATCTTAACTTGCTGGTACCAAGAAAGTTTGATGCTAGGATCGATTACAGCACTGCTGGCCTGGTTATATACCAACATTGGTTAAAAAGTACGTCAAGGCGCCTCTGTGCGTTAGGATGCCGGTTCGCACACCGATCGTGGCTTATTTCAAAGATCTTAATCTCGGGCTAGCGCGATCCATACACCGGAACCTGAAATGGCGTGGCGCTAGTGGCTGATTTAGTTATTGGCGTGAGGGGGCGGTTCGCCCCCGCCCCTCTTTGTTATATACTGACGCCCCTCAGACCTGTCCCGTTCATGGTGAACTGCCAGTGGCACCCCTCTAGAAATACCTTGACCCTCACTCAAGCGTGGTGCCCTTTCAAACGTGAAGCGGTGGTGAAGGATCTCACCCGATTAATTCATTGCAAAATGAGCAGGAACGAGGCCGTATAAGGCCTACTGTCGTTATAGCAAAACGTATACATTTACATTTACAGTCTCATATTGGACAAGCGACATGTGTTGGCTGACTAGAGAGACCAGAGACCAAAAACAAAATAGAAATAAACAATGAAAGTTGAATGTTGTTTAAACTTTTAAAACTTTTCTACGCAATTGTTGTTTTTAATTAATTAAACGTTAGAATCTCTCCATTATTGTTATTATATTTGGTTCGCATTTTGCCGCAAATAAGCTAGTTTGAAAATCAGCCAATAAAGATTTTCAAACTCTTCATTTTTGATCTGACAAATATGAATTGAATGAGTTGGACTATAATGACACTTATTTTCTTGTTATTAAAATTTGTAAATTTTGAAAATTCGCGTGAAAAAAGTAACACGCATAAACAAGTTTGTCTCACCAGGAAAAGCCTTTCTGCCGGTACTGTTGATAAATCGTTGGGTACAGGCAGTAGATAATCCCATGCAGGAATTTTTACACAAGACATCTGTGAGAAGATAGAGGCCAACACGTGGTCATGCTTAGCAACATCTCACCTGCATTATTTAGGAGTCTTATATAGCGCCAACTGGAGCCTTAGCAGTCGATCGGGCGCATGCTGATGGAGAAGCGACGCGTTGGAAAAGACAGACGGAGCCGCGGGATCAACCGCGATAGCTAAAAAATGCCTGAAGTGTTGTCGTGTCTCAAGAGTCAGTGACGACGCATTATGCGCGATGGCTACGGAGATTTCGATTAAGGCGAAGAACGATGCAATCAGTCACATTCCGCCTTTGATATATAGGCAATATATACATGCAGCGTGTTTGTCAATTTGTGAGAGGCAGTTAAAATAGGCCACGGAAGTTAAATTGTAGAACATTACCTTCTAGTTTTGGATGGTCTTGTAATTGCAGCTATATTACGTGCATTGCCCTATTAAGGGCCGCATTTAGGTCTAAATGTTAGACTTACGATCTAGAAACATTACTGTCTATAGTTTAAGTGAATTAGTGAATCTGCTTCTTTTAGAGCATAACTAAAATTTATATACACTGAACTTTTTTCTCGAACCAAACAGCGGCTGAGTGATGAACTCAGTTGACTTCGAGAGGTAGGCCTGCTTCTTCAAGTTAGCAAGCACCTGATGTACGACTTCTGGTACAGTCAGGTCAAGGCACAATGAGAGCGCAGCTATTTTACACTAACACCGACACTTTTGATGCAGGTTTTGATGTCCTTGGTCCAACCATTACGTCAATAATCAATTTCTCGTTGCTTGAGGGATCCTTTCCTTCTGGTTTTGCTCATGCCATAGTTCATCCTCTGCTAAAGAAACCTTCTCTCGATCCAAGTGACCTGTCTAATTACAGACCCATCTCAACTTTGAATTTTATATCTAAAATTCTTGAACGGGTAGTCTTGAATCGTATGCAAGCTCACCTTTCTTCCAACCCACTAATTTCTCCATTTCAGTCTGCTTACCGTAAATTTCATTCAACAGAATCTGCCCTGCTTGCTGTCCATAATGACATCATGTGTTCCATGGATAAGGGTAAGGTGACTGCACTTGTTCTCCTTGATTTGTCTGCTGCCTTTGATACTGTCGACCACTCTCTCCTTTTGCATCGTCTTCAACATTGGTTTGGAGTTTCTGGTCCTGCCCTACACTGGTTTGCTACTTACCTCAGCCCTCGCACTCAATCTGTATATTTAAATGGACATTATTCAGCTAGTGCCTCGTTGACTTGTGGCGTTCCGCAGGGTTCTGTACTTGGTCCTCTTTTGTTTACATTATACACCACACCTCTAGGTACTCTGCTAGACAATCATTCACTGGGATATCATTTCTATGCTGATGATACCCAAATCTACATCTCATTTGACAGTTTGACTTGTCACTCGTCTGTGCAGCTGTTGTCTGATGCCTTTGAAGAGCTGCAGTCTTGGATGGCAGCAAATAAACTTCTCCTTAACCCCTCGAAGACTGAATTTCTACTGCTTGGCACTCCTCAGCAACTTAAGAAATTCGAATGGCTTAAATCTGTAAAACTGGGTGATTCACTGATTGAGATGACTGATACTGCTCGTGACTTGGGTGTTGTTTTTGATTCAACCATGTCCCTCACAAACTATGTAAATGGTATTTGTAAGTCATCATATATGTATATTCGAGACATACGCAGAATTAGGCATTATGTCCCCATGTCTTCCAGAATATCCTTAGCTAACGCATTGGTCTCCAGTCGTCTTGACTATTGTAACTCCATTCTTGTTGGTATCACTAAATCAAACATGCAGAAACTCCAAAGAGTTCAGAACTCCTTGGCTAGAGCCATAACAAATACTTCTAAATATGAGCATATAACGCCTGTGCTTAAATCTTTACATTGGCTTCCTGTTCAGCAAAGGATTTGTTTCAAATTAGGACTTACGGTTTATAAAACATTGAACTATGGCCAACCACAATACCTGAAATCAATCCTTATTCCCCAGACTTACCATTATTCTGCAAGGTCATCTGATTGTCTTTCTCTTGTCATACCTTGGGCTAGAACTGTTCTTGGTAAACGAGCATTTTCGGTTGCTGGACCAAAATTTTGGAATTCCCTCCCTGTGTCTGTTCGTTCTGCTCAGTCGCTCCTGTCATTTCGTTCTCAACTTAAAACTTACCTGTTTCAAATTGCTTATCCACCATGGGCTGCCTCTCTGTCGTGCGGACTGACCTCCTGGATATCGACCTGATTGTGGCTTGGTTTTGGTGTGCCATCGGTTGATGCCTTGTGCATTAGACACTGGCGCATTAGAAGTTGCTAATTAATAATACAGTCAGGTCAAGGCACAACGAGAGCGCAGCTATTTTACACTAACACCGACACTTTTGATGCAGGTGAAAACCCCAAGACGTCTTCGCAGACAGCTCCAACTTCTGCGACTTCTTGAGACTAATCGAAGGATCGCCCATGCTTCAGTGTGGATTAGGAAAGGCGGTGAACAAAATGAAGGACGAATGCTGTGGTATCCCAATCGCGGAGTTCGTCGGCCTACAGCCAAAGATGTACTCTATATCATATAAAGGCGGGCGGCCTGGAAATCCGCAAAGTGAATGGAGTTCAGAAGACCGTGGTAAAGAAGGACCTGCAGTACGGGGTCTGCAAGCAGAGCCTATAGGACCTGGTAGAGATGAAACACTCAAGCGGTCATTCGTAGCTGCGAACACCAGATGCGTGTACACGAGCAAAACAAGCAAAACACATCTCTGGACACGGAAAAATTTATAGCACCCGAAGAAGGTATACCACGCGCGCATACGGGCACATCACCACCAGGGGCGTAGATTTAAAAACGAATTTTACATTTAATGCTATCAAATATTTTTTATGCTGTTTTAGGCATTGCGCGTACCACAAAGATGACAAACTTCTTTCAACGGCATCTCATTTTTGTCTTGGCGTTAACTGAAAATATTCTAGTGACGTCATCTGGCGAGGCTTCCGTTCGCGTAAATGGCAAAGGACCTTCGTCACGTATTTCTATGAGTCAGGATCGGGCATTAGAGAAGTGTTTTCTCAAGGTGTCACGCCTACATTCGAACAACACCAGTGAACCGCACCCATCGTCGGTGATATCACTGACACGTGATCCCAAGATTTTGACGCCGGTGCAAGACCAATTTATTCCTATTACTGGTGAAAATCTTAATGTTGGAAATCAGCAGCATAATAAGGGTAGGAAGTTCTTATCGTATCACAGACTTCTCCATTCGCGCACATTTCGACTAGTTAGCCAGAGTACCGGACTAGAATACGATCGACGTTTGAAGAGCCATACATCTAACACGCCGACAGCCGATCTTCGAATTTCAGAGAGACAACAAAGTCAAAATTAAGAAGGAATTGCTTCATCTGTTCACAGCTATTTATCCTGCACAACGCTCTTCAAAACTACCAGATGAATGCCATCTAAACCCGTGTGCATACGATCGTTTTAATGCGCTAAGGAGACAAAGTCGACACGACGGGTCTGCCACTATTGCCGATGCGGAAACAAACCGCTACAGGACATTGCAAGAAGTCAAAGAAGATTTACTCAAAGAAAGCGCAATGAATTTGCGCAAAAATATTAAAACTTTTAGGTTTGGAAGAAAGAGGAAGTCTGCGAACACCATAGGCAAATATTACTGGATAAAGAAACTTGACAACCAAAGCTATGAAGGAGAACCATCGAAGGAATTGGACCTCCTTCAATCAGCAGATAAAACAAACCAGGTGCCTGGTCCGAAACATTTTAGCATAAAAGAGTTTCTGGAGCAAGATCCACAATTGGCACAGCGCTTCAATCGTTTGCTCAAAGACTGGCGAAAGTTTCGATATGGAAAGAGAATTCATAAAGTATTCAAGCCACAAAGAGGCCTAGGAGGTGCGCATTGATGAATTTACTATGGGAACAAACTAAGCCATGTCCTAGGGACGGCACATTCCAACTGCGGCAAAACTTATAACTAAAAAAATAAAACTGTTGTCGTCTCTGAAATTAAATTCAATTTAAAAATAGCAAGGAGTCGGCAATAAATAACTATAATTATAATGATATGATATAAACGACATTTTACTGTTTATAATTATTTTTTATTTAAAATGTTGTAATTGTAGTAGTGAACTGAAAAAGTTAAAACTTTGAAATATAAATATTAGAGGGAGGTGCAAAAAACTTAGCCTGGGGCTGTAGATTGTTAAATCCGCCCCTGGAAGTGCTTCTTGTCGGCTGCTTGAAATCATTTAGGGCTTATGCATGAGTAAAGATTCAAAACACAAATACACGCATAGGTAGGCAGATATATTATAGCCATATTATGAACAACATTCCTTAAAATACGTGGAGTTAATCTAGACACGACTGATCATGTCGACAGTCATTCACTTTCTTCACATGAAATCAAATTCTTCTCTCCCGTAAACTAATATAATGCAGCGCCATTGTCGCATTATGACGAAATCATAGTCGTAATTTAATCTCCAGATTTTTCAGCGCACAAAATGCTGAAGTAGCAGGAACCAGCTTATTCACAGGCGCTCAGTCAAAACAAATCGGTGAGGTTGGTAAGGTCATATCAGATTAGGTTCTAAGTTGAGATGCAAAGGTCAGAAAGGTAGACAGACAGACAGCCCCGGTGTATGGTGTTTGGAATAAAAAGGACGTGACGTCAGATATGAAGAACAGGAGGCATCAATAAGTCTTATATGATGTTTTGAGAAGTAATGTTTTCAGTTTAGAAGGATAGGCCTGCTAAGAAATTGCAACAGCACAGAATTGATAAGCTGGTAGCATGGTCAGATAGTAACCGTAGTTCTGACGCGAAGTTGAAACAGATTGCGTTACAGAGCGCGTGTCAGGTAAATAGCGTAGGGGGTTTGAGTTGTGCTGTGGGGTGTAGTACAACGCGTCATGTAGGCGGTGTTATTGTTATCGTTTGCCTTGTGTAAGTAATTGTTACTTAAGAAGCGCTGTGCTGTAAAAAGGGACGCTTATTATTGGTTGTGAGGTTTAGGTACGTTGAGCCTAGGAGGCAGTCTTTAGGTTTGTCTAAGCTTCTATTTGCATTTGTAATGAGCACGTGTTTGATTTGTACGCAGTTGTATTGTTGCTGACTGTGCAGAGTTTTAAGTTGTGACTAGCAGTCGTAATCGTAATTCCGAGATTTCTACAGCGCCCAACGAAAGCCGCGCCGCGGAGACCAGCTTATTCACAGGCGCTCAGTCAAAACAAAATCGATAGGCAAAAGGGTCCGGTTCCAGGTCAAGATCCAAAAGTCAGACGGAGAGACAGCGCGGCAGCTATGGGGGTGGTGGTGTTTGGGGTTGGAGAGGAGAGAGAGATAAGAGTAACAAGGGGTATCAGGATAGGATCTGTGAAAGAGGAATGTTTTTAGTTTTGAGTGAAAGGCCGAAGAAGAAATTGCAAGCGGTGGAACATCGATGAGTTTGTATGATGGATCAGAAAACTGTCGCAGTTCTGGGGGGAGTTTATTCCAGAGTGTAGAACAGCTATGGCTATGGAGCGATTACCAAATTTTAAGGATGAGGTGACGGGAGGGCGGAGAAGTGTTAGGGCAGAAAAGGAGCCGATTGAGAGAAACAGTTGTATTGTAAATAGCTGACAAAGATAGGAGGGTTGGGAAGATTGAAGTGTGTTGTAGGTAAGTGATAGGACTCTGTACTCGATTCGTTCAGGTATTTTAAGCCAATGTAGTGATTTAAGAACAGGAGTTATGTGATGGTGTTTGGGGGGTTTTGGTGACAGCACGAGCAAGAGCATTCTGTATATTGAAGGCGGCTAATTTGGGTGGAGTCTAGGTTCAGGAATAGTGTATTGCAATAGTCTAATTTAGCATGGACTATGGATGTGGCGATGGTTGATGCAGTTTTAAAGTCAAGCATAGGGCGGATTCTGCGATGGTCACGGATATGCATAAAGCAAGAGCGGGAGAGATGGGTAATGTGATCAGAGAAGCTGAGGTTTTTGGTCGAAGATCCCATCTAGGTTACGGACAGAAGAGTTAGTGTTAAAGGTATGTGTGCAGTCAGAGTCCAGGATGAAAGAGATAAAGGAATCTGAAAATTTCTTGAGCTGGTCGCTTAGGCCTATAAATATGAATTCGGTTTTGGATGGGTTATTAGCGTATTAGTAATGTTGGAAAATTATAATTTTAATTTGTGTTTGTGCTGAAGAAAGAGTTGGATATCAAGATTGAAGATGTTTCAAAAACTTGGAGACGTTGTTGAAGAATCTTGCATTTAGTTTAGACGACTTATTGATTAAACACTACAGTACTAGTCACAAGGCAGTGTCATAACCAGGGATAGGCATTGTACAAAGAGTTGTTTAATTAGTCAGTAAAGGCGAGTTATACAATATGTCGTCTGACGCGTGGTCACAGCTACTGTGCATTGTGAGACTGTAGCAGATAAAAGAAGAAAGAGCTCACAGCTCGATTACCAAATTTGTAAGATGAAGTAGCAAGAGGGCAGAGAAGTGTTGGAGCGAAAGAAGAGATGGTCGAACGCTGTGGTTGGATTAATAGCCCTAAATAGCAAATGGCTGACGAAAACAAGGTGGTAGGTTCGCTCTAATGCAGATGGTATCGAAAGTGCAATTTCAATGACTTCGAAAAGATGGGTGATTTCCTCAAAGAACATTTAACTGATGGTTCTATAAATTGTGACGACAAGAGAATGCGAGTTCCTTTGCGAAAGAATGTTCGCGATTTATTCAAAGCAAGTTGGTTTTCACAGCAATATCAAGACGCTTCTGGCTGTGAAACGGTCACGACAGATTGCTCCTCCGCCTCCTCGTAAATTTGAGCCTGGGTTCAGATCAGACTATTGATATCTTGGCAGATCTATTAACCAAAAGCCGTCTGGGGTAAGTGGGCCAAAAGGGATGTCACCAGAGATAGGCCAAGTTGCTGTAAGCGTAAAGATTTCACGTGTTCTCACGCACAGTACAGTTTTCTTCTAGGAAGTCACAGGCGAAGATGCAAGGTTTTGTGAACTTTACACGGAATTGAAGCTGACCTCAGGTTTAAAATTAATTTATTCAGGTTTAAAATTAATTTATTAGTGTGTGTATGCATAGGCCTAAATACAAACGCTATTGCAACCGCTCAAAATGACGTCTCTGATGAAGAAAAGGAAGAAGAATGCAAAGAGTAAGCTTATCGTTGCCAGTAACGACAAAAATTACGAAACCATTGGAGACGTAAAGTCTACAAATCCAACTTCAAACACGCCCACAGGGCGCCGTATAGGCCTACAGTATAGTGTGAATGTGTGTATATGTTTTGTATGAACATAATTTATATAATCGTAATCTCGAGATTTCTACAGCGCCCAACGAAATATAAGTCGTGGGAACCAGCTTACTTACAGGTGCTAAGCCAAAACAAAATCCATAAACAGACGGGTGAGAAACGGTTCCAGGTCAAAATCTAAGCGTCAGGCAGGCAGGCAGGCAGGCAGGCAGGCAGGCAGGCAGGCAGGCAGGCAGGCAGGCAGGCAGGCAGGCAGGCAGGCAGGCAGGCAGGCAGGCAGGCAGGCAGGCAGGCAGGCAGGCAGGCAGGCAGGCAGGCAGGCAGGCAGGCAGGCAGGCAGGCAGGCAGGCAGGCAGGCAGGCAGGCAGGCAGGCAGGCAGGCAGGCAGGCAGGCAGGCAGGCAGGCAGGCAGGCAGGCAGGCAGGCAGTTACAGTGGATGGTGTTTGGAATTGGAGTGGAAAGAGAGATAAGGTGAAGAGGGAGAATCAGGCTAGGATTTGTGGAAGAGGAGTGTAGGCCTATTTAGTTTTGAGTGAAAGACCTGTGCATAGACTGCAAAGGGTGAAATGTTGGTGAGTTCGTAGGATAGGTCAGATAATTGTCGTAATTCGGTGTAGTCTGCCAATACTGTCTGTAACTAGGGCTTTTCGCGATGCCTTTTAGAATACGAATTTCAATAAATTGTTCGATCTCGTCTTTTGTCACATTCAAAGAACTTCCTGTGTTGTGAACAGAATCGAAGTTTGTCTGTTCCTATGTTGTTGACCATGTCGTCATCAACAAACTGCTTGAAATATGACAATGGACTGGAATCATAATCGTAATCGTAATCTCGAGATTTCTACAGCGCCCAACGAAAGCTAAGTCGCGGGAACCAGCTTATTCACAGGAATCATCGCATGGTTCAGTGAAGGCAAAATTTAAAGCATGTTGCATTTACACAGCTCTGATGTCACCAACTTTCCATTTCAGTGAACGATTTTGTCTGCCCCTAGTTGCAGTTTCTTTTTGCCCTAGACTCTTGGAGCTGGTTGCTACAGGAACCTCATCTTCATTGTCTGAAGCTAACAGCTCCGTTCCACCAGCTTCGTCGCCAAAATCTGCTGGCTTGACTAAAACTGCTATAACCCTACTTCGCTGTCTGGTGTTGGAACATATCTCTGGCTACGTGGGATGTGATGGTGGCCCAGTCTCATCATCCGATTCCTCTTGTGGTATATCGGCATCAGAAATCTTTGGCCAAAGCTATATGTTGCAACAACAACTGTCACGTGATCTGTTTCATACACATATACAAGGTATGTGATGTGCGAAATTAAGTATTTTAGCTGTGGGTAATATATATGGGTGCAAATTGATTCAACAGCGCCCACACATGCATGGGTCCAAATGGGCCCAGTGAGATGGAAAGGTTTAATTGTAAAATTGTTAGCATTTGTCCTGCATAAATAAGAGATTACTTACATATGTGCTTAATATCTAATTTCTCATTGGTTAAGCTATGTGATAGCCGATTTTTATCAGCCGATTGTTCAATAGACATGCGCAAGTACCTGGAAGTATGTCAGTTATGGCGATGTGTTTTGTAAACAGAAATGTGGGCCAATTTTTAATAATATTCTCATGATTTAGACGCTGAACTTTAACGTTTGAGGTCTGTAATATGATCAGCGGACCTAAGTATCAAATTCTTTAAATATATAACACTGATTTTCGATTAACAGGGTGCTTAAAACTGTGTCTTCACTTGTAAGTATAAGGGGTTCAAGTTTGCGATTACGTTCAGGTGGTGGTTTTGTCATTTTGTTCACCAGTTTCTCGCTTATTGGCTTTTCTGCCGTGTGAGAGGTTTAGCACCACTTCCTAACATGTCAGAACTGGCTTACTACTATTTAACAAATTTAGTGTGTTAGTGTAAATTGTTAACTTTTTACTGTTGAGTTTTAGGGTGGGGCTGTATTTTTTTAACGAGTAAAGCCAAGGAATCAGACTGATTTCCGTGTCCGTTCCCGCCAGTTTTCCGCGTGAAATCTGCCACCTTTTAAAGCACTTCTTTTCTGGAAATTTATATGAAAGCTAAGGATGGCTATGTATACCACTGTGCAAGCTCGACAGTTATTGTTGGAGGACGATGACAACGAGACTTGAGAGGAAGAAACAAAGAATCTTCGGGCGAGGTTGATCACGTATCTGAACTCATCTTCGTCAGTTAATGAAAACGTTCAGACAGAACCAGAGGTGTCAGCAACTGGATGTAGAAGCAGTACTTAGACTTGGCTACGTTAGAACTCGTGGTCTAGGTGCCACGCAAAGAGAGTTGACCTCAAGAGGGTTAGGCAGGATGTCTCAGAATATCAATAGCACTGCTGATCATCAAGCCTCTACAGGCATGAAAGCCAAAAGTGGTCGAATATGGAGTACTTTGGGACTAACTGTTTTTCACAGAGGGCCACAAGACATTATTTGCATGCCAGCAGGAATCCAGCATGAGGGATGGGTTGCAAATGATCTTGGAGCTTTTCAACTTTTTATCATGCCTGAAATGTTGGGCAACAGAGCTGAAAGAACCCACATGGAATGAATGCAGCTAATTCTAACAATCAGAAACAATGGCTTGCCACTTCAGTAACTGAAATTCAAGTTGTCATTGGTCTTCTGACCCTCGCTGGTATACGTCAAGGGAGATTGGAACATTTGGAAGAGATGTGGTCTCCAAAGTCTGGATGGCCAATATTTTCTGCATGTTGGGTTGCTGCATCTTCTACCCCGTGCTAGAGCGTGCCATGCAGTCGTGTCGGCTGTCATCAGTCGTCATCGTCGATGCAACATGGACCAGGAAATGCGAATATTGTATCAACTGTCAACTCTGGATGGGACTGTTGGTCCATATTGGGGCTGTGTGTGAGAGAGAGAGAGCCTGCCAGTGGTTACTGTTTTAGTTATATGAATATTACTTCTTGCAGATGAACTTGCTGTTCTTTGTGAAATACAGCACCAACTGAAACTAATAAGGAACACCTTCAAGAGGTTCAGAATGCTATATAAAAATGTTCAGTTATGAGCATATGTGCATGCATGAAAAGAGGAGGTTTGCATTACAAAATGCAATATGTCATTTTTAATCTGTCAAAATCCTTTGGTGATAAGAGTTCAGCTAACTGTCATTTAAGATTGTGCTAGAAATATTAATCGTAAATGTGTATATTTTCGTTTTTTTTTGTAGTTGATTAATTCATTTGGATACTGTGCAGTAAGGAATCATTACGCCAGACTTTTATCTTCTGCGATGATCCGCAGGGGTAATGGAAAATCAGGTGGTGCCGGGGACACACCTTGCCATGACACTGCTGCAAGACTTGCTGACTACTCTGGTGCTCAGTACTACTTCATCCCTGGTAAAGGCAGCAGTGTGCCCACTGCTTGTGGTCTGGACTTAGGTGAAAGTGAGGCAGGGTATAATTTCTCGGACTCGGATGATCGACTTGAAGAGATGAGCCCATCAGGACACTCCTTGCTGAGAGACATTGCCAAACCAGAACAGAGCACAAAGGTGACTGATTTCTCTCAACTTTTATAACTGGAATGTGCTTGTGTATTGTGGTAAGAGTAGGTAGAAATCTAGGCTAGACAGATGAGGTTAAATGAACTGTTCTGAAAATTATAGAACTGAAGAAGTGTAAAAGAAACTATTAAACCATGATTTCGCATATTATTTTCTATCACATTAAAGATCAGTGCATAAAATATTTACCTTAAAACTTTGCATGAGTGTAGATGCCTTCTGTCATGAATACTGCATATAAGCTATATGCACATGGAGATTTGTGATAATGACCAAGTTATGGATAAACGCTGGAGTGCCGTAAGTTGATCAGATGCATTTTTGCAGGGGATTCAGATAGCTGATACTTAGGTTTTGATTATTTGGACTGTCATTCCCTACTCTGGCTGTGCATATGTTGTTTTATACTCCACGTTTTATTATGCAGTTAAATTTGAGTTAGTTTTGCATTGGAATCGGTTTTAGAAGTTAGTTGTGGGTTGAATTATTATTGAATGAGAAGTCTCCTTAAGTGAAGTATAATCCCAGAAGTCTCATGTGGAGTGTAATCGTAGAAGTCTCCTTAGGTGGAGTGTAATCTCCTTGGGTGAAGTATATTTGGAGAAGTCTCCATAGTTAGATGGAGTATAATTGTAGAAGTCCTTGCCGAGACTTGGATATCCTTGTGGAAGAAATGCCAGTTGAACAGAATCTGCTCAGTGCACTACATGAAAGATTCCAAAAAGAAATAAAGGAAAACTATGTCTGCACTGGATAGACAGACAGCATGAGTGAAGACACAAGAAGACTAGCTAGCACTATATATGAGAAAGCACTGGACTTTATAAATGACTAAAAAGATAGGTCATTCATTCACTTCCATTGTTGCCAAATTTTAACCTCTATAACTGATAGTGGTGGTAAAAAATGGTAATCAGTTAGCATAACCATATATGCTGTGAATGCTTCATTCTGTTGACTTCATTCCCATCCTCAGCTCAACATAGACTAAGAACTCTGTGTACTGCACCAACTTTAAACCTTAGATGAGACTCCACTGGTCAAGTTCTGTGTCTGTGCAGCTGAGACTTAGCATCAATAGACTGAGCAAACAAAAGTTTTTGATTTCAGTTTGTCTTTCGGTGAGCATTTAGATCAACTGCTTGTGAGGCGAGGTGGTCACTCACTCATCTTTCTCATTAACAAAGTCTTCAGGCAGTTGGGTATTTTCACTGAAGTGTAGAAGTGACAACTGCAGTCCACCAACAGCACAGTCTTTCCTCACAGATTGCTATGTGACTAAAAAATGAATTGTCATTTTCACTTGAATTTTCACTTGAATTTGAACCCCTAAATGCAAAGATAAGACAAACCTTGTAAGCATATATATACCAGACAAGCCATTTATTATTAGTTCTTGTGTATATATGTGCATCTGAAAATTGAAATCATCTTTAGCCTGTTACATCTTTTGGCAAAAGTGCCGACGTGGTGACGTACAACTGATCTATTGTATAAACTGGTTTTGTGGTTTGAATATGCTGTGTTTTTGTCCACCATGGGTGACAGATTTAAACCTAAGTATAAGTATGTGCTTGTTTAATTATTACCTTAGCAGCATGGAGTTCTTCAGAAACCAGATTCTAAAGTAGTTAGCTACTATTAACAGTGCTTTAATATTTGAACTTTTCTTATTTTTGTTTCTGTTAATTCTTAAACATTGGGGTGAAATGCCCTATAGTTGTTTTTTGGATTAGTATTTGTCGTCTTACCTCCTAAGAACTGACCTCGGGTACTTTGCACTTTTTAAAGTTTTTCTGCATATTTCTAACTTTACTTCTGTACAAACTACTGACTAAGTTCTTTCTTACACACATATTCTAGTCTGCAAAAATATGTCCATTAGAATGGACAGCGGTTCTCTGTACGATCTGTCCATTATAATGGACAAACAAGTACATACACAGAGAAAACATACGGCTTAAGTATAATGTGTACTACTTTTTTCAGAACATAATGCTGCTTTTGCAGCTTGTATAAAATTCCAAATCAAAGACAAAGTTCATACCATAAAATATAACAAAGTTGCAAAATGCAACCAACATTTGCATAAACAAACCATGCAACCAACTAACACAGAGTCTGTAAGATTTAAAAATGCTAGAATAAAAACTGAATTCATTGCACTTGAAAAGAAAATTGCAAAATACATAAGATAATACTAGGGTCCTGTCAGCAGTACATCTGTAAAAACGTTTATCTTTTGTGGAACTTCAAAAAGCAATTAGTTGTCATGCACATTATGATGCAAATTTTGACATGACAAGGTCCCAACAAAGGTCCCAAACTTAATAGAAAATGACCTAGTAATTTAAGCTTGTTTTAGGGTGGCACTTGATATGGTTGCCAATGACAGGAGCTACAACGTGATTCCGGTGTATAACATTTTTTATATTTGCCATTTATATTTGCCCGATCTGTCGTTGTTTAACTAGCAGTTGCCCATGTTTTCAGTATCTGCTGTCAACAGTGTTTCTATAACTGATTAAAAATGACAGAATTATTTTCATGTTGACCCAGATGAGAAGCAATGTTACTGTAAAATGCACTATAAATTAAACAATTTTATATCTTAGCTGGTTCTAACAGACTGGTGTACTCACTGTTTAGTATTTTATCTCCTCTTCCCAACCATCTGTCCAGTTTTTGAAACATAAATGTTCCCAAAATTTTCCCAAACTGTGCTCCCACAATTTGTTTTACATTTTTGTGTTCAAGCCCGTATATGCAAACATTTTCAAGGACAACATATGTTGTGTGAGCATAAAAAATTTGCTGTAATTAATGCCAGACAAAATCCAGAAGAAACTTTTGATAATATTTTCGTAAATGGAGATACATTTTTTTAGTAATTAGAGCAGTGAGGTAAAAAATGAAGAAAATATATATATAAGAATACACATGAACATAGAAAATTTTTGACATAGAGACATGAGGTTAGCATAATTCTTTAGTATTTATCTTCTATTTCCATCCATCCATCCAATGTTTGAAAAAATGTTGAGGTACCCAAAGTTGCCCATGCCACTTCAACCCAAACACTTGCACAGCAACACAACCACAACATCAGAAACACGTCAACATGCACAACAACAAGAGGGCAACATAAAACACTACAACATACCAGATGCCAAGAGTGGAAAACAGATTGACATGTCCTTTTTATAGGACAGAGACAACCTATGATAAAAACAACATCCACATTGAACAAATTTGTCCTACACACGTTTCATGACATCGCTTGACATGTTTCCTTTAAAGCAGTTACTGATTAGATGCTTCAATATTTAGTTAATATATAAATGGCTTTATATTTAGTTAATATATAAATGGCTTTATTGGCATTTTGTTTTGTTTTATTTGAAGCACAAGTAGTTTTTACAAATGGCTGCAGAAGTTATGTTTGTAATTAGAATGAATTTTCATTTCTGTTTAGTCTAAAGCAATGATTTCAGACAACATCCACACCACTAAACATGTTGCAATACAAGAGCAGCCAGGAATGAAGCCAAGAAAGTCAAAGGGAGGAAAGAAAAAGCCTGATGTGGTAAGTTTACGCACTGAGATAAGTGTTGGCATACAAACATATAGGCTGTTGGGTATTCTGTTGGCCATATTCAGATACAGGCGGCTTAATTAGTCCTAATTTAAAAACTCATGACGGCCGCCAACACTTGGAAGAAACGTCCTCTAAAACTGCAGCTTTTGGCTACAGACATGCATCTTTATCAGTGCCTGAAAGCTGTTTTTTGCTGGGCTGAGAGTGCTTCTGAGAGTGCATCTTGAAGATATGTCATATAAATTTATGAATGGAAATAGCAATATTCTTAGTTTGGTTAAGAATATGTATTACTGGTGGCTGCAAAACAAATTTAAGAGCAAAGCTGTTTTTAGCTAGGTTAGTTTTAAAAAGTTTTAAAAGATAATCACCGTAAAAGATAATCCTATCACCAGCTGTAAGCATTTACCATATTTTCATGCATATTACCCACACATGGATATAACGCTTAAGTGCATATAACCTGCAGAAATTAGGAAAACGTGTAAAAATGTTTGCCTGCACGTGCATGTACCATGCAAGCCTAGATAGCCCATAGAGGAATAGTTTGCAAGTGCTAGCTCACGTATTAAATGAGTCTTAATGGGTATGCATGATTTTTTGCTATATTCTCAATAAAATGAATGAAAATGTGGATTTTTTAGCCTTTATCTCGGTAACAAAACAATGCTTACAATGCTACAGGAATGTTGTTTCAGTTAAGTCTGTTCACCACTTGCTTCAGGTGACAGAACGAATGTCTCTGGAAATGATTACACTGGGTGCAATTTTTCAGACGCATTTGTTTTTATAGCACATATCCATCAATCATAAGAAACATATTGGTGACTATCATAATTCAAAACTCAAAAAGCACTACTTAAAAGATAGCATCAGCTTATTTACAAGACAGGCCAGGCCGAGCCGTAATTGACAGCCCAAGGGGTGCCAGTCCAGAGCTTGGGAAAGTATGGCCATACCCGTCAAGGACCGTCATCTTTCCAAGTGCAAAGATTGTTAAACTAACGTGCACACTCCAGTGCTGTGGCAGACATTCAGTAGCCAAGTGAGCAGTACTGCTGATGCAGCACTGCTGAAAGTAGGCAACAAAATATCATCCCATTTACAAGCAGATACCAGATGGACCATGTTTTTTAGCAGCGTGTAGCGCTGTTGCCTCTTTGAGAACATAATTATCTTCAATTTAGTAATTGTCCTTCCCCCATCATTTCTAGAATTAACTTTATGATATCCACTAGTACAGTAGTTCCAGGTAGCTGCGTTTGTTGGGGTCATAACAGAATTAATAGTTCTTGAGTGCATTCTGCATTCTATCTTTGGTTGCTATAGTTAGGCTGTTTGTGAAATAAAATGTAACACACAACAAATTAACAAATTTGTAATTTGGAAATTGTAAAAAATTGAGTTAGGACGACATAATCTTTAGCAGACACCTCTAACATAGCCACCTGTCACAAAATGCGTTTATTGGTTTTCTGTAACTTACAGTACAGGAAGTCCGGTAAATGCAATAAGCTCTTGGCAACCTCCTGTGTAATATTAATTGGTAAAACCAACACACCAAGATAAGCTGCAGGTGAGGCGTGGGGTTTGAAAATCTGATATATCCTTTGGAACATATACATGAAAATATTATGTGCAGAGTGTGTTTAACCAGCACAGTTTAAAAAGGCAGTATCCTATCATTAAAGATACACCTTGATTAAACTCACAGCAAGAGATCAACCTGGGTGAGTCTGAGTAGTTTGTAAATGAAATATTTTCGCCAGGTTGCTTTGAAAAGACTGTTACTAATGGTTTAGTGATTCTAACATGCATTTCAAAGACGTGCATTTCTGAAATAATCTCAGTAGCAAACATGGCAAAATTTGATCACACATGAATTCCATTGTCCAGTTACATATTCTCTTGATGTGCAGGGGTATGAGGAAATTTTAAAAACAGTACATTTAGTGAAAATTATAATTTTTATATTTCTGTTATAGTTGCATTTATTCCTAATAAAAACATTGGACTTTGTTATACAGTATGTTGAAACAGATACTTAAAAATTAAGACAGTTTAAAGTGATTGGAAGAAAGCATGAAATCCTTCAAAATGATTGGAAGAAAGGCAGCCACTCCAGGTAAACTGAAAGATGTGTGGAATAGAGAGAAAAAGCCAGCAAATCCAGGTGATCCAGAAGGTATGTAGAACTATGAGTGAAGAAAGCCAATTAATGGAATGAAAAGAAGAATGCCCTTCAGTTAAGAAGAACCTGGAAGGTGGATGTTAGGATAACCTGTAAAATAACCTTTTGCTAGGCAGTTGATGTGAACACTGTATTAATTACCCGTGTCATTGGTTGATTTTTACTTTGTAGGACTTGTCAAAAGTACTCAATAAATGTCGAGAAGACGGAAACATCAGACTCGACCTGTGCAGACAGCAGGTCAGTCAATCATTCTTCTTCACTTGTGACAATTTCTGTCTTCTGTTTCTCGATTCCATGTCGAAATGGTAGGGTTTTGTTGTCTTCTTGGGACACGTCTTGTTGTTTTGCTAATTGAAGGCTGCTGTTAGTGCTATTTATGACTTGAGTTTTTAACTTTACCAGTAGTCATATGCAGGAAGATGTCTGGCATTTACAGCTAATGTTTTGCAATGCTGTATCACTATGATTACACTTCAGAGCTGAAATGGGATCAAAACCCCAAAAACTTGGTGGGGCCAGATTATTGGCTAAAAATATCTCGTGGGCAAAGGTCTGACCTAGAAAATCAGTAACATTGTAAAGTTCACAGCGTCTAGAATAGTTGCATGTAGTTCTTAAATAAATTTTACGTTTATACCTGTAAGTGGAGTGCAGTTTATATTAAAATTGTAAGTTGTGAATTTTTGCTTTCTCGAGTTCCATACTGGAATTTTAAGAAAATTTGAGTTTTCTTTAGGATATCAAGATCAGGATGGCCAAATATGGCTTCCAAGCAGAATGCAGTTTCTAAAGGATGAAACAGCACCAGTTGTGAAGCCATTTTAAGCACTCAGGGAGCTTAGAAATAAGTCTATGATGCAACAGAAACTTTCTGGATAGAACTGACACCGCTGAAAAGAGATACAAATTTACAGGTTTTTCTCTCTGTGTGTTTATATCATATGATTGACTATGAACATCTTGCAATCAAGTATTGTAAGTACAGATATTTGTGTAGACTGCTAGAAATACAAATGCACTGACAAGAACTGGACCTTAAAAATGAAAATACAGATGTTTCTTTTTACTGCATCAGTTTTAATATTGTGTTAATATCTATTTTTTATTATATTTTTTCATTAGATCAACACTTTGCCACCATCGATAAAGGAGGTAATTCTAAACTTCTTGTTTGCAACAGTCAGTCTTTCCTGTCATTTCTTTTTACAGGTTTAAACTTCTTGAGCTTCTCTTTTTCTATCAAGTTTTCTTTTGCTCGCTTGTTAAGTGTCTCAATTTTTTTCTAAAGTTTATTTTGAACAACAGCTTTATTTCTTCAAAAATTGTTCAGTTACTGCAGAAATGTTTTCTTAAAGCTAAAAATCTTCTTTTGGCTTGATTGTAGCGTCATATTTGCAAACCCTTATGGTACCAAAACTTTTGACTTGTTTTACTCAAAAGATCTGTGCAGAACATTAATTAAATTGCTTGCTATGAACGATTTAGTGAGTATTATGATTGTAATGACTAGTGTTGATGTAGTTGCTTATGGATTTTTACTTTAGCTAACTCAGCTGGCAGAATTTTACATGTATGGCAACAAACTGATATCACTGCCAGTGGAAATTGGTCACTTGACCAACCTCGTGAAACTCGCACTGAGTGAGAACTCACTGACGAGTCTACCCGACTCCCTTGAGAACCTGACAAAGCTGCGAGTCTTAGACCTGAGGCACAACAAACTCAGTGAGGTAAAGATAACCTTCGTAAAATTGCTGCTTTCTTATCTGTCCCTTAACCTGTTTAGAATCAGTTACTTTTACAAGGATAATTTTGTTTTTAGTTAGTTTCTATTAGTTTGTTGAAGATGATGGTAATTACACGTATTAATAAAATACTCAGAGTAATTATGCCTCTGATTACTCTTCTCATCTCTGATTGGTGTTTAATGGGCACTATATAACTTTAACATTACAATACATTCACTGATGATTCCTGATGATAGCACCGTACATGGTCATTGAGAAGAAGCAGACGAAGATGTGATGACAAATGATGATATATCTGAATTTGATGCATAACTAATGTCATTTGATCTCGTCAGAATTTGGTTGATGGGTCTGTGTTTTTGGAAGGTAAGGTAGCCACTCATTTTTTTTACGTGCATCTATCAACAGTGTTCATCCTGAGAGGCATGAAGCTCAGGTTGGAGGATATTTCACCTGAAGCACAAGAACAACTACAGCAATGTGGCACTTGGAAACATTTCCTTACAGGTCTACAGGACTTGATAATGAATGGTCAATTTCACATGACATTTTAGGTTCAAACCCCTTGCACATTAGAATTCTGCCACTGTACCATTCCTGTGCTTTAACAGGCCTGTTCTTAATAAGCTAATCTAATCTAAAAGCATAACTTCTTTTAGGCCATTATAATAATTTAAGCAAAGCTTCAGTTGATGGCATACCAACATCTTTTTGCATTCCAGTCAATTTCAGAAAGTCATTTGAGTTGTACTGAGACAATGCCGAAGGATGATAGTAGTGGATGGGTTAAGGATGTGCGTTGTAGAAGCTTGGCTTAGATAAACGAGAATCAGTAATGATATATAGATGAGTACTGATAGATTGCTTGGTTGCTGTGTGCCATCATAGATTCCACCAGTCGTCTACAAACTGGTATCGTTGACACATCTGTTTCTAAGGTTTAATCGAATTCGAGTGGTTGCAAATGACATTAGAAAATTGAAGGTACTGATATTTCTGTTACATAGTAGTCAGCCTTTTGGAAATCTCTACTTAGAGTTACCATCTTAACTCCTCTTCAGCGCTGTTTGAATTGAGGTTCTGTGACATTTCTGTCATATGGAACAAATGTATAAATCTGGACACTTCAAGAATGTGATGAATAGTTGCTATAGATAATTGATATGTTAGAACTCGGCACACTTGTTTTGGTTGATGAATGCTAATTTTCTGGCCGATGCTCAAATGTACCTGCACAGAAGTCTAATTTACGTGTAAAGTAAATGATTTACCTGGACACACGTTGAATCCAGTTGGGGCAGTGCTCTTTGGTATGTATGTTGATAGGGCATTAAGAGTAATGTATTGGCTGACCTGTGCATGTGGCTCAATGGAAGAGATTGTACTATGGAGGACAGAGATTTGTACTGAGATCAGTCATTGTTATCCTCTGTGAGGAAAGAGGATGTTTCTCTGGTCTCTTTTGATGGACTGAGAAAGACGCTAACTAACTGCTAGCTTTCTCTCGACAGATGGAGAAGAGAATGACGGTTTCAACTTGTATGATATTCACGTACCTAATATGTAGCCTGAATTGAGAACTTATTGTTTACTGAACTAGGTTCATGTGTCTTTGCTGCAATAAATGTGTAGAAAATGTGCAGGCTTAGCCTCTTAATAGCATGGAAAATCCTCACAGAAAAACTAAAAAAATGGCATTTGAAGCTGTAGCTTAAGCATTTGCGATTTAGACATTACATGTAAATTGTTAAGTCTTTTTGTTTTAATTTGTTTGACTGATCTTAGATTACGCATCTAGTTTAATGTGTATGTTTTCTGTTGTTTTCCTGATTTTTGTTTAGAACTTGACAATTCTGAGCTTGCGTGAAAATAAGATCCGTGAGCTGCCACAGGGTATCAGTTTTCTAGTCAATTTAACTGCATTCGATGTCTCACACAACCATCTTGAGCATCTACCAGAAGGTATCTATGAATATCAAGGAGTTAATTATTTGATTTCTTTCATCTCCTACACACATCATTTTTGTTTAAATTCATTCTTGTATCAGTCATTATCATACAGTTTTGCGCAGGCAGGGCTACTGATATTTTAAGAACAACTGTTGCCTTTGAGGGATTGCTGCAAGCATTGATGTCTTGGTGATGTCATGTAGAATATGCATATCTAATGTGTTAACACATTTTACCATTTCCTTCTTTTCTTTCTGTAGAAATTGGCAACTGTGTTCAGATGAGTTCTCTTGATTTGCAACACAATGAACTGCTAGATATCCCAGAAAGCATTGGCAATTTGAAGTCTCTGACTCGTCTTGGATTAAGGTTCGTCATCACACTTACACCAACAGAATTGTTGTAATTGTCAAAAGGTAAAGCCATGTACAGTAAAAGTCCATTTACACATGAATCCACATAACACACGACAGCTCCATGCTTCCTGCTAGTATCAAGCACCAGTATCTCATAGGGTTATTTTTCATGACAATACCGAGTTCTAATGCTTCCTTAGCCCACTAGGACTTGCGAATACACAGCTATGTAGACATGTACAAGGTTGCCAAATACAGTTTCAGTTTAATGCAGCCCTCACCTTAACGCTGTACTTGATATGGATCCCCAAATCCCACATTATGGCTAGGGTCTGATGAATATATATAATACGTATAACACTAATATTAGTTAGATTTGAGAATTTGGCTCATTTGGTTGTTTTAGAAGTTTGGTGATCTGGAGTTAAGTCTTGACAAAACTTTGCTCATTCCAAGATCAGGTGTCAAGCACCAAGCTCCACTGATTGTTGCTTAAAGAATTTGCCATGTTGTATAATATATATTATTTGTCCTTATTGTGTCACTCTTTCTGTCAGGCATTTGTGATGTTGTTTTGACAGGTACAATCAACTGACACACATCCCAAAGTCTCTGAGCTGTTGTACGTTGATGGATGAATTCAATGTCGAGAGCAACAGTATATCACAGCTTCCGGTTAGTTGAATTCTCTTTTGTTCAGATGAGTTCCCTATACAGGCTGTAGGAGGAGGTGGTGGAGATTCTTCTTCCTCTAGCTTATGCAGTTCATGCCCATCAGTTGCGAATGTCATCATTCATTACTAACAAGTTGAAAAGCCAATAGTTCTTCAAAGAAATGTGTTTGTGGACAGACATTGACAGTGTGCGCCATAGTCTGTACTGCACTATCGCTGCATGATGGACCATTGGCTTGTCTCCATCTGATGAGGTTGTATGACCAGCAACCCTGGCCTGTCTGAAATCATTTAAGTGCAGACCAGAGTCATCGAGCCAAGTTGAAGCCTGGAGGACAGACAGATGGCTCGGTGATGAGGGAGTGGATAATCACATTTGCTGCTACTCATTCATCTTTCCATGCCAAAATGGCTGTCGTGTCCCAAGATGGTGTTCGACCAAATTGGGTATTTCGAGGACAGGTGTACCAGCAGATGTGAGGTGATGTCATGAATTGACAAATCATGGTTTGCATAGATTTTTCAGCAACCTTGCTACGTGGTAGCCTTTTTCCTACAAAGGTGAGATGGTATGGTATTGCTTAAGACCAGCAGATGGGGCAACAGGGTTGGATGCAGTGCTCCTGAGGTAATGCACACTTACGCATGAAGAGGGACATCGAATAGCCATATGTGGGCAGAGCAACACAAAAGAGGGGAACAGTACTCAACTGCCAAATAACAAAGAGCAAGGGCTGAAACTCTTAATGTCTTGGCACTGGCAGGTTTGCTGAGCAGGTTGTTTCAGGTGCTGATCTTGGCTGCAGTCTTCTTCAGGTGGTGGTGGTACGTAAGTGACCTAACTTGAGCCATGCCTGAGTATGTTGGGGTCTTCTCATGGTTGATGCGTTAGCTGTTGAGATTGATGTCTGGTGGAGATGAAGATCCTCCTGTTTCTGGTGCTTATTTCTGATGCTTATTTGGATGGGAAGGGGATGCTGGTGTGGATAGTGTAGTGATTCCAAGATTGGATTGTCATAGTGCTGAAAGAATTGTTGAAACATTCTCTACCATTTTGATTTCATAGATATGTATCTGGTGTTTATTACTCCAGGCGTGTATTGTTTAGGAATAACTACTCCACAGAGTAATCTAGATCCCATTGTGAAAGAGAGATTTCAGTGTGAAGCTAATATACAAGACTTTAGAATTTTTGCAGCATATTTGGCATGTTTCATTTCTGAGGTCCATGGCGACCTGTTGGTCCTGCACTGCTAAAATCATGCTATTTTACTTAAGAATTTGGATGTCTATTATTGTGATTTTTAACAGGAGGGCCTTTTGTCAAGTATGACATCATTGCAAAGTATCACATTGTCCCGGAATGCATTTACGTCATATCCAGCCGGAGGACCAGCGCAGTTCTGCTCTGTTACGGTCAGTAAACAAAAAGGAATTGGGAAGAAAGGTGCTAGTAATTGTCAGGTCAGGCATTTGCAAGGATCGCAGATACGGGACAGATTGATTCTAGATAGTGAAAAGAATGAATTACAATAAGATGATGGGGATTGTCAGGTATTTGGAAGAATCCTCAACCATGATTGTTTATATTAGAGTGGTATCATGTGAACCTTTAAGTGCTGCAGCCCAGGTTCAGAAACCAGTTAGTCATTTGAAATTGATTGTAATTGTAATCACAACAATTTATACAGCATCATCAGTAGCAAGCTACTTTAACCCAATACAGACGAGTAGGTAGTGATTGGTAGTGTAGGTATCATGACGAGCAGGTAGTAATTGGTAGTGGGCATGTACTATTATCTAGACCACTCTCAGCCTATCGCAGACGTTATATTTTTGAAACCTTACATCAATTAGGCCAAGATATTATAATTAAATACAGAAATAAGTGGAAGATATTTTTATAATTCGGTTATAAACATAAAAATCGACCAATCAAATCGGACATTTAAATCACGAATTTAAATAACCCAAAATGGCGGCGTGTTGTTTTTGTGGCCTTACTGACGACGAAATTCGGCAAATTCTTGATGAATTTGCATCAGATGATGACAGTTTTGACTCATCTGACAATAAAAACCTGTCTTTTGCTACCAGTGAAGAAGATGAAGTGGTTTTGGCTAAAGAACATTCTGACATCGACACCGAATTAGACGGCTACGTATACATGCTAGCGGACCGTCAAACTGGGTCAGGCGGATGACTTGGGCGAGATAGACAGGACTGAACAAGTAGCAGATTTTCCCATTTGACCCCTAACTGTGCCATTTACAAGCGTCTGTGGCAGACCAGCCCCTGATGCACCATTTTTGAAATTTTTCTAACTGCTTTTGGATAAGCTTTTTTGATGTGCTAGTTGAACAGACCAGGCCTGCATGGTGAGTAGAGTAGGTCAAATGCACAGAAGGCAGGTAAACCCCACAGAATAAAATGGAAACCTACTTCTCCTCTAGCATCTTATTTTAGAGAACAAGATCAAGAATCCCAAAGGCTGCCCCAAGAAGGCTCAATATGAATGTGAAGCATGTTAAGTTGCTTTGTGCAAAGTTTTATGCTTCCACATTTGCAACGAGCAAAATCAGATAGTGGTTCTGTGGAGTGTAAGGAAGGTAAGCAATATAGCACATCGATACAAATTTTAAAATTTCCATTCTAAATTGTCCTCTTAGAACTGTTCAGTGCAGTCTATTGAGAAAGAGGAGTCGATTCAGGAGCTTCATCCATCTTCAAGGTGACCATCCAGTGCACTCAGGCATTCATAAAAATGGCCCTTTTGAGAGCTACCAAATATTTGAAAAGGAAACAAACTTCAGTGTGTTTGCCTCTATGTGTGCCTGGCTTGTTGTAATGTTACTGTTGTCCTGTTGGTGTGCATGCTGCAGTGTTTTTGATGTCGTGGTTGTATTACTATGTATGTGTTTGGGAGGTGATAGGGTGAGTAGGCAACATGAGTGCCCCAAAATTTTTCTATCAAAAACTGGACAGAAGGATTGAAAGAGTAGATAAAAAGCTAAAGAATGATGTTAACCTCAAGTCTGTATGCCAAAAATTACCAAGATCTGATAAGTTAAAAATTTCTTATTTTTTAGGCATTTCTTGTTACTCCTCTGGTACGACTACTGTCTGCATACTAAAAATATTATATCTCCTTCATTTATGAAAATATTTTCAAACTTTTTGGAGGTTTTGTCTGATATTAATTGCTGCACAGTTCATGTGCTGACATTTTATGAGTTGTCACTGAAAATGTTTTCTATAGGGGTTTGAACATGAAAAAAGTTTTCAAATGGGGTGGGTACAGTTTGGGGCAACTATGAGTACCTCCAAAGATTTTTTTCAAAAACTGGAAACATGGTTTGAAAGAGGAAATAAAATGCTAAAGAATGATATTAACCTCAAGTCTGTGTGTCAAAGAATGACCAAGATCTGATAAGTTAGACATTTCTTACTTTTCAGGTGTTTTCTTATATTTCCTTCAAATTGTACGACTTCATCTTACATACTAAAAATACTGTATCTCCTTCATTTATGAAAATATTTTCAAAATTCTTGTGAGGTTTTGTCTGGTATTGATTTCTGCACGATATATGTGCTGACACTACATATGTTGTCACTGAAATTTATTTTCCATAGGAGCCTGAACATGAAAAAAGTTTAAAACATGGGGTGGGGTACGGTTTGGGGCAACTTTGGGTACCCCAAAATTTTTTATATCAAAAACTAGACAAATGAATGGGAAGAGGAGATAAAATGCTAAAGATTGATGGTAACCTCATGTCTGTAGGTCAAGAACTGACTGAGATACAACAAGTTGAAAACTATTTAATTAATAGGCGTTTTCCGGTAAAAATCGCTCGTCGTCAGGGCCTAGGCGGAAAAATTTCTCTCGTCAGTTAAGGGTTAAGGGTGCTGTACAGTGTCAAATGTCGATGCGCACAAGATGATTGGCTGTTGAAACACAAAGCCATAAGAAAATGTTATTTGATTGTTATTTTGTTATTTTTGAGGAATTTTGTTGAACAAGACACCTATTAGATGAGTATTCAATTTATTAAATGTGTGACCTAACAGACTGTTTAAATGGTTATCGAGCAAGTAATTCTGTCAAAGGCTGGCACCACGACCTAATGCAGCCTAGTGTTAATGACAACATAGCTTTGAACATAGTTTGACCCTTGAAAACCTGAAACTCCTGAACAAATTGACTTCAAGTTTGATGTCGATAATTACATAGTGAGAATGTTATTTATGTCATCCAATGACACACATGAAGCAGTAAAGTTTAACTGCTAATACAGATGGGGCAGATGGCTAGAACAAAGTTTAATGGCTAGCATAGTTGGTGTTTAATATGCTGTTGTTCTGTATGTGTATTTGTATTGTGTTTCTAGTAACACTTAAACTGTGCAGTTTTTTTGCATTAATATGAGAAGCTGCCCATGAAGGATGTCCACAAAAAATTACCTACTTTGGACCCCTCCGTACCCCTAGTCCACATTTGTCTGCATTTGGCATTACCATTCCTCCCCTTGTCTGCATTCGGATGATTGCTCTTAGCAGACGTCATTAATAGCCGACCATTAAGAAGAACTGACCATAATCTTAACATTCCTCATGACTTGTGTTCTTTCAGTCAATTAACATGGAGCACAACGAGATCAACAAGATCCCATATGGCATTTTCTCACAAGCGCATTACCTCAGCAAGCTGAACATGAAGGACAACCAGCTGACTTCTTTACCTCTTGGTAATCTTTCTAGCTTTTAGTTGTCCAGATTAGTTAGGATCTGAAAAACTAGTTAACTTCTTGAAATAAATGGCACTGATCTTACTGTCATTTCATGCAGTTAAAATGTGTACCATGTTTTTTCTTGTTTATCTCATAAGAATATGAGGTAAGTAATGCTACTTAGGTTGTGTGTAGACAGATTTTTAACCTGAATCTATGAAGTTGATTACATCATGTGTAGAAGTATTATTATTTTTGGACTAGGTCAACTGAGTTATTACCCTGCTTGTAAGCCATTTTGTGGACAAAGTGGTTTAGAAACTTTAGGCAAACCGCCATAGGCAGTACTAGGATGTGGATTTATATGGAGTGTGGGAAATGCAAAAACTGTTTTATGTGGACACAAAGTTTGAGTGAAAAGACAGTATTACAGTCATAGCAATTAATTCTAGAGAGCACATTGCTTGCAAGATGTCTCGGCTGCCAGATATTGAGGCATTGGTCAGATGGCCTCTATGGACCCATCTGATTGACCCTTATTGTCTTTTTTCTAAGAGCACACCTTCAGAGGTTGTAGATCGCACGTGCTGATGCATAGAATATTTGAATGCTCATTCAGTTTTTTGTTGCCTGCAGATACTGGGAGCTGGGTGAACATGGTGGAGTTGAACCTGGGCACGAACCAGTTGGCTAAGATTCCAGATGACATTGACAGATTAGAAAAGCTGGAAATCCTTATTCTAAGTAATAATCTGCTGAAGGTAATTTTCTTGACCAAGTAATTCTTTTTCATGTTGCTTTACTGTGTGATATTTATGCAAATTAATGCAACGGGATTATATGTGTCGACTTTTAAAATATGTCTGAAAACCTCCTTTCAGCTGTAACCAGAAGTCGCACCCGATTCACCACCGGCTGTAGGCCAACAGCCAAAGCTGTATCAATCCAGTACTATTAGTAGACATAATTGGGCACACCTGGCATAGGCCTAAAAGTGAAACAAAAGACAACCACATTGGATGAACAGAGCCATATATAGAAGGTTTTGAACTGCATTTTCTTCTGCAAGACTGAGAAATTCTTTCATGTTAAGCGATATCTTCATGTTATCAGTTTATTGATAAAGTAACAAATTTACGTTCAAAACCATTGATGCTAAAATGGACCAACCATCGTTTTCTTGTTAACCGAGTCTTCGTGTTAAATGTTTTCATGCAAGTGTTTTTGACTGTACCGTGTTTTCATTTGTTTAATGAGTGATCGAAAAATGTATATCTGTCTTTGGTAAATGAGCATTTAACCTAACTTACTTTACTTATCTTTATAGCGACTTCCTGGAACTATCAGCAACCTGAAGAAATTGCGAGTCCTTGATGTGGAAGAAAATAAACTGGACATGTTGCCTCCCGAAATCGGTACTTAAGACATTTATATTTTAAGTTGCTGCAGAATGAGTAAATTCCTGATAGTTTGTTCTGTTGCCATTTGTGAGAGTTTTACTAGATAGTTCCTGTGCCATTTGTGAGTTTGTATTTTTAAGTTTTTTCTGTTTTTATGTGTATTTTTATCGGAACATTTATATGGCACATTTAAGGACCCCTCAAAAGTGCTGTAAACTTGAACTGAAGTTTGTAGCCCACTGCAATAAATAAATGTTCAGGCAAAACTCTGCATTTTCTAAATCCAAGTTCAGAGAAAATATTTATCAGTACTGCTGTCAGCATTGGAAATGCTATTTATTCTTAGCTGGGCTCCTCTCTTACCTCAAAATTCCAATCTGTTCTTAATGCTTCTGCCCGTCTGATCGGTGGCGTCTAGTCATTTGACCATATTTCTGCCTATAAGCAGGACATTTTGCAGTGGTTACCGATTTCTCAAAGCATTGAATTTAAAATAGTAATCTTTATGCAAGACTGTCTGGTGGAAATTGCCCCATCGTATCTGAGATCTTTTTTTACCTTTGCCTCAACTAGTCCTGGTCGTAACTACCTCTGTTTGGCTGTTCATGGTGCCGTTGTTGTCCCTTGGGCTCTTGGTCCTCTGCTACCCAGCATAGAGGCTTTGCTTTCTTTGGTCCTGCATCTTGGAACAACCTTCCTTACAAGACTAGAAATTAGCTAATCAGCCTGTGGCCTTCATTGTTCCACAAGTGCTTGAAATCTGTTCTGTTTGACCGCCGGTCTTTTCTGTTTGGTCAGGAGCGCTACTGATGAGTTGTTTCTTCAGGTTGCGCTTTTAAGACTTCATTTATGTTATGTTGTGTTATGATAAGTAAGATGTGCATCTGCACTCTAAGAAACGGAAATGCAAAATTTAGAATACAGATAATATGTGCATCTACTTGTTAAGATAACATTTATCGTTGTTGACTTGTTCCTACTCTAGCAGTAAATAGTAGCAGCAGCATTTCTTGCTAAGCTGTCCCTATTTAATCACTTGTATCATTTAAGTTAGTGACAGCTTGTAGTTGTGATTATTATAGGGTATCTGAATGAGCTGACTAGACTTGTGGTTCAAACCAACCAGCTGACCAGCCTTCCTAGACAGATTGGGTATGAATACCATATGTATATAAGTATATAATATAAAATAAGCATATAAGTAAAAGATTTTGGACAATTTTGAAAGTCCAAATTAGGGGGTCACCTTATACAAGGGTCAAGGCAAGATCGCAAGACGCATCCACAGGAGATGTACAAAACATCCATGGGAGGATGTCAACACATCGGCCAGACTGTTGTTTCAGCTCAAGCTGTGCCTTAAAAGATAACATCAGTCGGATGACAGAGAGGGACCTTTTTACATTATGACAATATACCGGTGATTACAGAGTCCTTTTGCTCCACTCGGCCTCAAGGGCTCTGCGCTCGGCGGCATCGAAGTATCCTTCCTGTAGAACATCTGAAATAATATACCGATAATCATGCTCCAGTTGGCAGTATGAAAGCACCCCACCCCACACAGTCAAGACGTGCAAGATCAATATGTCTTGGTTCTTTGCCGCCAGGAGGGAAGGGAAGTAAGGTAGATGGTGATAAATGCTAATAGGGGGATGGTCTCTATCGCAAAATACCAATGCGAAATGTTTTAGATTAGTTGTCTTTATCTGTGTAAATTTAGGTTTATGCTAGGTTGATGGTAGCCTAAAACAAGTAGAGACAAAAAAGTTTTAATTTAATTTTACTAACTACCATTGTTAACATCAACAACTTACACAGAACACATTTTAAAAATACATGTACTGACATTTGTTCTGTCAGTGAATGTTACTTTTACATTTAGGCGTTGGTGATCTTTCTGCTCTGATAATTATCCATCCCTTTTCCATCTTAGTACCAGTGATACCAACAACTAACAAACCAAATGCCTTCCCTTGTGATTACCAACTGACCAAATGACTGACTGAGATGATAGAGATGTAACAGTTTTGTGAGATATTTAAAAGCCACTATAACAGGTGTCTTGATACATTCATACATACAAACGTACACATGTATGTACATACATACGTGCATACATACATTTGTGCTGATGAAACTTGATTGCTTTTTATCCAGGCTTCTAAGTAACCTGGCTTACCTTGGTGCAGGTGAAAACAACCTGAATTCACTGCCAAGAGAAATAGGTATGTCAGCTGCTTTTTATCTAATTTTTTGACTAGCTTAATGAAGCCATAAAATATTTATCTTATAGGATTAAATGCGCTAGAGAGAGAGAGAGATAGATTGAGAGAGAGAGAGAGAGAGAGAGAGAGAGAGAGAGAGAGAGAGAGAGAGAGAGAGCAGTTATCTGGCATTGGTTGTGCAGTGATTTATTTATTTATTTATGTGTTGTGGAGAATGTTAAACTTTGAGGCTTGTAGGGTGCATGTCAGCATTCCTCTGTACCTCTGAGCTATTGTTGTGGGAACATAATCAAATTTCAGATGTATTGTACTGCATTCCTGTGCATTGGGCCAGACAAGCAATGAGCTATGGGCAAGGCAAGGACAGCAACCAGAGGAAGTAAACCGAAGTGAAAAACAGAGGGAGAGAGAAAGAGAAACTGAAACTGATGAAAAGAGAGGCAAAGAGAGAGCAAGATAGTTAGAAGTAAAGAAAATTTAGAGCAACCCAAACGAGGAAATGTGCAGATGATTGGACAATCTGTGATTATAAGCTCAGACAAAGTATGGAAGGGAAGGCCATGTAGAAATGATCTGTAGCAAGATCGCCTGTGGTATCTTGGTGGGGACAGTGATTACCAGTCAATCATTTTGTATAGCTGTGCTATGTATTTGCTACAAGGATGAACCATTATATCATTTGACTGCAGTTGTTTCGATATCTATTAGTTCATTCATTCATTCATTCACTCCCTCTTCTTTAAAATCTCTCCTTCAGTTGCTTTGTTGACATCAGCTCATCTTTGCCACTTGTGTCTTGGTATTTAAAACAAACCAAAGCTGAACCTTTTTATCTAGCAAGTTTTGAAAGAAACATGTATTCTGTGGATTGTAGGTTTAATCATCTATTAATTTGTTAATCTAAATTAACTTACCATTTCCTGCTTCTCTCTTTCAGTTATAATCTAAAATGCATATGAAAGGTCTGTCTTCCTAAAGACCCAAGTCTGTGTAAGGGCTAAAAGCTAACCTTAAGACTATTGGTAAACTTGGTCAGAAGGTTAGAAACTATTCTAACTCAATTTTGTTGTGAATTTTCAGGGTCATTGGAAAAACTGGAGTCATTATACATTAATGATAACCCTAACCTGCACAGCCTTCCATATGAACTGGTGCTCTGCTCAAAGCTGCAGATCATGAGTATCGAGAACTGCCCGCTCAGCCAGATTCCGCAAGAGATTGTTGCTGAAGGACCATCTCTTGTTATTCAGGTTACTACCGGCTTTGTTACAGTCTGGCTTTGTTATTTGTCAGATCCTAGAGACTTGATTCCCAAATTCTTTTATGCTGTGGCACATTCAGCAGTGTATAGTTTTGTCACAGCATGCCTGTTATTGCTTTTAACATAATTTGCTTTTGCTTGGTGACCCCAGAACAGTATTAAAATAGGTAAAATCATGTGACTTTGTTGGTTAAGATAACATGTGGTTTGTAATACCCACATTACATTTTAAAAATTATTATCAAGTCTCCAAAAATACAGTTTATTCATTGCATTGTTTCCATGTGGAGCAGAGAATTAGTTTCAAAACTGATGTAACTGTTGAGAAGAGTAGAATTCTAGCATAACCTTTATGTGAATTCTTTGTAGTTTCTGAAGATGAAGGGTACATACTGTTAGAGAAGACTTTCAGCTGAACAACCGATACATAATGGATCTTTGAAGGCACAAGTTCATCGTGCTCCACTTCTATTCAGCCATGTGGCAGCACATTGTGTGCTGTGCCAGTTCCAGATATCCTTCATCTTATGTGAAGGAGGATTAGTACAGCTGCTTGTTGTCAAAATGATTAAGGTGAATTCGGCTGCTTTGGATGAGAACTTTGGACATGACAGTATGATGGAGGATGTATGATAGATGGTGTGTGTCCTAACCCAGCTTCATGTTTCCATTTCACCACTTTTTTCATATCTTCTGTACTGCTGGTGTGTGATTCGTGCTTTTAATTGATCAAGGTGGACACATTTAATAAAAGTTGTTCTGTCAGCTGTGAGAGAAATAGAGAAAGTTATTTAGTTTAGCTTTCTTAAGCTGACTTTGTTCTTGTCCAGATTTGTACAGTGGGTCTGTACTAGAAGAAAGATTTTTGTTGTGCTCGTCTGTGTTGACAGAAGGATCCTTAGGCCAACACAGTAGCTTAGAGGCTAACAGTGCCATTGTTCTGTGGTGTAATCTTGTGGGACTTAGGCCTACTGTAGCTGGTGGGTCCAGAATCGTCTAGAGATGACAAGACATATTTTTGTGTTTGTATATTAATGAAATATGTGCAGAATATTTGCAGTGACCTTGACAAACAACATTAAGTTCGTGATTTGCTTTGGTCAATGAGTATGTGTGGGCAACCTTTTAATGAGATACATGAGTTAACTAATCTTTCGGCTCTCCGGATGTTAGCCGATTGACCGTCGGTTTTTACTTATTTTTTCTCCGTGCCACTTTGCCTAGTTTTAACTTCCTTCATTCTCCCTTCATTGACTCCAATGTTCAGTGTCAGCCATCTCTGCCCCATCTACACTCCAATTAGTGCATCTTCCTCTCTCAGTCTTGTTTCTTGACAGGCATGTGCAGATTAGCCATGCAGCTATTAATGATAGTCTACCCTTAAAAATTAATAATACAGCTCTGACAAGTTAACACAAAATGAATCTAGTTCAGAGAAACTAAATTACAAGATCTACACTTAAATTAAAAACTAATATCATTGTTGCCTTGTGCGCATTACACAGTAGGGTTACTTAAAAGGATTATTTAGTCTGGATAAAAACAATCATTAACCTGTTGTTGTTTAGTCAAAAAATTATGTTAGTGTTGAACTAATTCAACACTGCTGGATACTTTTCTGATTCAGTGCAACTTGCCATCACTATTCAGACTTAATGTCTGCAGTCTTTCTGCTGTAATTTCTTGAAGGAAGGATCCCTTCCAGGGTTGTTGGGTGCTAGACGTTTAATTTTTTCTTACCTTGGCATCCAAAACCCAAAAGAGCTGCTACAGAAAAATGTTCCTGAAGGCACAAGTTTGATACGAAGTGACACTAAACAAAGGACATATCATGTTAACTCCTGGGTTATGTTAGCTTCATCTGGAGTTCAGTCTCAGAGTGCATTTGAAATGGCAGGTCACTGTCTAACCACAAGACAAATGGTCAGCCACAGAGGGCCTCAGTTTATTTCTTTCAAATTGATATTATTTGAGTTTTTTGCTTGTGATTATGATAACAGACCAAGTTCCTGAAGTATGTTGCCTACCACTGCTTAACTGATGAGCAGAAAATTATAGCAGTGTATTGAACAACCTCAATCTAGATGGTTCAAAGCCCTTGATCAGTTTAGCTCCAAAAGCTTTGAGTTGAAGGAACCAACTTACTCAGTTACATCACCAGCTTCTTAATGATAAAAAACTCTTTAGTGATCAATCAGTCCTGGGTTGAGATTCATTTGTTGGGCTTTTCAAAGGTTTGTGGTCGAGGAATTATGCTCCTCTTAACTCTTTTGCACTTTTGGTGATTCCTGTTTTGGAACACAAATAATGGCATAAAAGCAACACACCTGGTTGTTGTAACTGATCGTTTATCACTTTTTCCCAGGTGTATAAGGTAATACCAGTAAGTATTACATCAGCCATATCATTTGCAATACTTTTATGAAGATCTGACCATACAATGCAAACTCTTGGACTTGGAGCGATTGGGAAATTGATTTTGTGTTTAGTGAAGCTTTTTCACTTAAGTTCATTTCTCAGGCTGTCTGAAAACTTAATTATTATGTTTCTGGTGCTTTCTTAAAGACCCATTGACTACTGATTTTCACACACAAAGGCTCATTTGACAAAAATTTCTGTAGAGAAATGAATAGAGGAAATATTTCTGTAGAGGATGACTTTTAAAAGATGTTGCATTTTTTGCTGGAAAATATATCAGTTATGCATTTGCATCTTTCAAAAATTTTATACCAATTTTCAGAATTTGTTAAATGGCATTTTAAGGGCTTTACAACATGCAAACTATTCTGATTTTTTTAAATTTGACAAAAAATTAAATTTTTAGCAATAGATGCAAAAGTGGCATTGGCCAATTTTTGCACTGTATGGATCTTTAGTAATTGGGAGTATGGGGTCGGGTAACATTAGTAGTTTTCAGTGCAGAAATATTTCCAATGGATTTCTTTTCAGGTGAAAATTAAAAGTTCACTCTGAGAGTAGAAAATGAAAAGCTCAATAAAGCAAATCTATGTATCATAGCTGATAATATTCCTGCTTTCTAAGAATCCTAATTTTAATAATGGTAACTAATGTTTGTGTTAAAATCACTTTATCCTTTTTTCTTAGCACTTTGTTATTGGCAGCTTATATGGTTGTCCATTTTTCATTCATTCATTTATTCATTCATTCAGTAAATTTATGTAGCACCTCTACTGATATCTACTCAGAATTGCCCTCAGCCCAGGTTCAGTGAAGGAGAATAGTTTTCAGGCATTACTAAGAAGTACATAGAGTAGTTATACATAAGCTGGTTTGAGTTCAGTTATATACATATTTTTCCATCTGTTTTTTTTTTAATTCTATTTTAGCAGTTTGGTGAAACATGAAAATTGCTTTTCAGTTGAAATAAAATCAGTTTTTGTTAATCAGATTTTTATTTACAGTGGCTCAAATTATAGGGTTAAAAATCTAGTTATTTCCATCATTTTATCAAATGTTTATTTTAATTTAAGAATTGCACACAAATTTATGTGAAATGAACACATCAATCAAGCTTTGCGTAATTGTAATAGTCAATACAGTAGGCAAATGTACACTGGCTAGAATTGATTTTGTTGAACATTTTATGTTATTAAAGAAATTGGATTTTTCTTCATGAAATGCTATTTATCTGCTCTAAAATTTTGAAATAAATTTAATGCTGTAGCAAGTTTTATTTATGAGGTCAACTATAATGATAAAGGAATAAAAGCATAACATATTTTGAAGAATGGATGTGCTCTAAATGGTAATGAAACTCCGCATATAAGATTATTAGGCCAAAAAGAGGCGAATGAGATATGTATACAGGCCAACATGATCATGTGTCTTCCATGCTGTGATACGCACAAGTAATGTAGATAAGCGCAAATGTTGAAGTAAAAATACGGGATGGTGACCAGCGGTAAAATTGGAGAAGTTTTGGTGTTTAATTTTTTAGGTTTTACTTGTATCTTCTGTGTCTTGCATGTAAAACTTGCATTCAGCTGTGAAATTTTAATGTAGCGAATTCTTATAAAATAGGCATTTAACTCATTGATCTTAATTGTGTGTAATCTTAATTATATGTAATCCTAACAAAATGTCACATCATTTAGGTTGGCAAGGACTGCCATCAAGAGGTTTGTAGGTGGCACGGTGCAAATGTTCAGATGTATAATTGCAGGATTTGCACTGTAGATATCCAGATTTTAATGTAATCCTGCTTTAACCGGTCTTGTGCTATTATTTTTTTTGAAGAATGCAGTGCAAACTCTTGGACTTGGTTGGTGTGATTCTTGTTTTGTAGAAACACTGTTAATTTTAGTGGTTTGAACTGTGGAAAGTAAAATATCTTGAGCTGATTGAATTTAGTACAGAAACTCATTCCTATTGTTGCCCAGGTTCTTGTATTTCAGTCCTCTAGTTAACATGAATTTCTGCTGGACAATGGCTTAATAATATATAATTTATTAAGGAGTGAATTTATGTAGCACCTCTACTGATTTATACTCAGAATTGCCCTCAGCCCAGCTTCAGTGAAAGAGAATAGTTTTCAGGCATTACTAAGAAGTGCAAAGCATAGTTAGATGTAAGGTGATTTAAGTTCAGTTATATACATATTTTTCCATCTGTTTTGAAATTCTAGTTTAGCTATATAAATTCGCTCCTTAATAAATTACATGTTATTACGGTTGTATGTTTACTATTTTATAGTGCGTCATGATTATTATAATTGCAGGAAATGTGAAATTAGGCATTGTAACAGGTGTGCTAATATTGAAGAAAACATAATAGCACTGCTTTTCTAATGGTATTTCTGACCATCAGCTAATGTTTTGTTCCAACTAAACTGTTTCTAATGTTCAAATGTACAAATGTTTTATTACCGTAGCATGTTGAGCTTCCACTTATAAGTTACTAGCTTCCTGTACTTGTTTTCAATGAAATGTGCCTTGTTTTCTCTGATGTCCCACACAGTTTAATACATCAACATTTTCGCCGTCAGATGCTGCCTAGCATTAAATTTTTCTGTGTCAAATGCCGCGTGACATTAGCATGTGTCCGTGGATAGCCGATTAATCTGAATGCAGGGCACATCCTCGTGTGATTTATGTGCCACACTTGTCTGCATTGTAGGTATGTTTGTCCATGTTAAGTCTGTCCGTGTGTCTATGTGTCTGCATGTTTGTGAAACTACAGAGGTTCTATTTTTATTTTTGCTCTTCAAACATAAAATGTTACAAAGTAAGTGGCAACAGTGTGACAGTATATCTCTTCTAGATTGTGAGTATGGTGTAGCTTCATTAATGCATGGATGTTGAGAGGAACCATTTTCAAACTGTGATCGTTCATCAGAACGGCCGTTGAACTGGAAATGACCTGAGAAGTGCATGGTATATCTCAAACAGCAGTCTTCATCCAATGAATACGGACACTTGTCATCTCTGCCCAAATTCACTGTCAGCCAATTCACTGCTTACAGGCATGCATCAAGGGTTTATCAAGGGGTCATCAAAGTCTGACTGACTTTGCAGGCCTCAAATTTTCCTAATAACTGTCAGCCCTGATGTGGTATACACCTGTGCGATAAAGGACGTGTGTGTGTGTGTGTGTAGGTGTGTATATATATATATGTATATATGTATATGCCCTAATTCAATATTCACTGGTAAGCATCATGGATCCAAAGGTCGTCATAGTTAGCAAACTCCTGTGTTACACAGGGATGCAGAAGGTGAATGTGATATTTATTTTTATGGTATGTATTTGTCCACTCCACCCTCCTTAATGGCCCTGAACTTTTAATGTAGTCTATTTTGCTGTGCTGTGCGGTTGAGTTTATCAATAAACTGCAAGAGTGTGTACCTGCTTTAATGAGTTCCTTGTGTTAAGTCAATAGTGCTGGGAGGCATTGTGCCTTAAGCAGGCCTGTGTGACAACCGGCCATGCATTGGGGAAGCTGCACTGTAACTGAAATATGGATGAATGCTTTTGTGTTGAAATTAAAAAGGTGTTTAGAAAGCACAAATCATTTCGTTCTAAATACTTTTAAAATTATTTAACCGATTTACAATGAATCTGAACAGGAATTCATCTGAAAACCCAGAATAAACTACAGACAAAGTCTGTTGGGTGTTTACTGAAGCTGAAGGTCGTGCATGCATATGCCATATTTAGAACCATCACTTGCCATTTATTGCTGAAGAAACAAATTTAAACTGCTTTAGACAGTCTGTTCTCTCTCATTCTTTAAAAGTAAAATTTATTATTTATTTCCTAATTACTTGTTAGTTGTTTTGCCTTTTTAATTTTACTCACTGGCAACTTCTCAACTCATTTCACTCATAGTTTACAGTCAGGAGATTTCTGCTTCAGTTGTTTTTCCCTGAAATCGAAGGGGGGAAAGAAAACTAAGTAGTTTTATTGTATTAGCTTTGATTTAAAAATAGCAACAAATGGCAAACCACTGTGCAGGTCAAGATGACAGTCCCTCTTGACTTTTATTCCAATTACTTGTATGTATGACACGGTAGCTGAGTGGTTTGAGGACTCGCCTTGTGACGCAGAGTATTCAGGTGCAGGCCTCCCCTGAAATGGTCACTGCAAAGGGACATTAAGTGCTTGAAGTCCTGGATACACAATTGCTAAACGCCATTGATTGATGCATAGTCATTAGATAGTGGTGCTTAAGAAATGTGCAAACAGGGCTAATAATTGACAATGAGTTTTAGAAGAATGTGTTTACAAGATCGTTTTACGTTTTCTCTGGCAGAAATAGAGCTATGCTTACAAATTATCTTCAGTAAAAGTTGAGTGGTTAGCTTGAACATTATTTGACCGACTCCTTTGTAGACCTACTTAGTCTTCTATCACTTTCAACACTTGGAAAGATTAAGACGTTTGTGGGATTGTGTCATGCACATCTGGAATTCACCTCCCAGTTCAGTTCGTTCTGTCAATTCTTTCATTCAGACCTACACTAAAGACTCGTCTCTTTCAGCTTACTTACCCACCATAGCCAGTCTTCTGGTTTCTCTGACCTATCGGAATTCGACCCGGCTTCTTCAACAAATTAATTATGATTTCGGATTGCGATTTTGACTTGAGGCTACCATCGACTGGTGCCTTGGGCATTATGATAACGGTACTATAGAAGTCATTAGATTAGATTAGATAATGTCGGGCGAAAACCGACTCACCATTATGATATCGAAATATAGGGCCTACATTTAATCCAAAATAGACTCAATCCAAAATTTCACTGAAGTTACTAAACACATTCATAAATTCACAGCTTACTATTTTCCCAAGAGCAGTGTCATATTTATGTATGTTATAGATTGGCGAGGTGACGGCGCTTTTACTCGATATGTTTAAAATTGTCATCAGCCTTAGGCCCCTACCTATAAATCAGAAAAATTTCATTGAATTTTACTTCGATAACATCTAGGCCCTGCAATGCCTGCATACAAGCCTAATTATAGCCTATAGGGTATACGTGAGTTGTACTATATAAAACGGGAGTGTAGGCCTACTGTGCGATGGTCTATAGGCCTACGCGTAAACATGCTGTGGTTGAACCGATTTATCTATGATTTATTCCGCAGGTGTGTGTGAGAAAATTCTTGTTTATCATATATAAGCCCTATGGCAGCCTAACCTGGACTGATCATATAAGATGACCTCCTGCGTTGTGTGTATAGGCCTGAAAACACGATGTCAGTAGATCTGTTCTTTGTATGTCAATGTATACGTATCAGTCTATTGAAATATATTATATATATATATATATATATATACATATATATATATATAATATATATATATATAATATATATATATATATATACATATATATAACGCGTATAGTGTGCAGATCAGTATATAGACCTATATGAAATTTTACTGATACATAATTATTCGCGCAGTGTTCGCTGTCTATAATTATGTTAGCATGTTATGTACGACCACCGTCGCCATCATAATAGCTTTCCATCTTAGCACCACGCTGTCTCCTCGGGGACTGTGGCCCTCGGGATTCTGCCCTGGCACCAGAACGGATCAAACAATTAACCTGGCTCTTGCGGAGTTGATTTGACATAGCGCCGATGTTTAGCTGGTCACCCTCACTCAGCTTAAATTTTGTGTGGCGAAAAGAAGTTTTACATTACATTAGGCCTACATTTTTATGTGTGCACATACATATATACATGCATACATACATGCATACATACATACATACATACGGCGTATAGGATAGGGCCTAGCGGGTTGAGTTGTACTTTTTAAGCCTTCTGTAGTAGTATGAGGCTGATTCGTAGAATCAGAGATCTGATATATGAAACTGAGCTGATTTGCGTATGGCGTCAACATGGTTAAAAATGACATCTTGAAGTCAAATACTATGCCTGGACTGCGTGCGCATTCAGTACGATTGGCAAGTAAGCCACCCAGCTGAATAGATAGATGTAAGACAATCAAATTTATGGAGTTGTTGGCCTGTGCCAAGAAGAAGGAATTCAGTCTTCGAATGATTGAGAAGACGTTTATTACTAGCCATCCAAGACTAAGCATCACCAGAAACTGAAACAAATAGTTGGACAGCTGGATTAGACGAGCAACTGGCGAATGAGAGGAATATCTGGGTGATGATGAGCGTGCGCTTGGCAGCCGACAGACCCTCAACATTGAGTTGTAACACTCGAAATGCCGGCCCTATGGCTTGAAAGTCACTGGGCAGCGGCTTGTCGGGGTCTGTAGTAAGCGTGTGACTGGGATTCATGATGTAATTGAATTCAGTCCTGCTGGTTGGATCATTAGCTTCCCCAGATGCAATTGCTTGCATCTGGGTACTGACGAGGGGCGCGACGAGAACGCTGATCCATTGCCCCCGGGTATCTGGGTATCATCAGCGTATATGGTAGTCAAGAGAGCTATCAGTGCATAGTGAATCGAATGGAGTGGTATATGGTGCAAACAGGAGCTGGCCGAGTACAGAAATTTGTGGAACGCCTCAATTCAAGACAGTAGGAGCAGAAGTGAGTTGATACGGAGTGACTGAGTACGAGTGTACAGGTAAGATGCGAACCAACGGAGAGCATGACCGGAAAGACCAAACTAACGTTCGAGACGGTGGAGGAGTATACCGCGATCAACGTTATCAAAAGCGGCAGATAGGTCAAGGAGAATAAGAACAGTTACATTTCCTTGGTCCGTGGAGTCGTTTATGTGTCTGTGAACGGCAACTAATGCGGTTTTAGTGGAATAGTATTTGCGGTAGGCAGATTAGAAGGGAAGGGACCGGTTGTGTGATAAAAGGTAATTACTCAGACTAGTTTTTCCAGGATTTTGGAAATAAAATTGAGAGTAGAGATGGGGTGAAAGTTTGACAAAAATCAGGATGGAGAGACGGCTTTTAAAGAAGCGGAGAAATATTAATAATAATATTATGTATATGCATATGTAGGCCTATAATCCGTCTATGCATGCGTGCATGTGTTAAGGCGGGCACTGATATTTAAAGACATGGTTGGAGTAAGGCCTCTCATGTTTATCAATAAATGCGGCGTGAAGCCTAGTGGAGCAGAGCTGGTAATAGAGTTGGATGGCGTTATGATGAACAGACAGCTCCTCTCCTCTTCTGCTTTTTACGGACGATGCAACGCCACTTACACGCACCTCGGTCGGTCAACAGAGTCCAGAAAGAAATCTCTCTCCAGCTCTATGATAAATCACGCTGTGTTTAGATATGTATGGTCGCCCTAAACCACCCGACCGTGACGGTTATTACCCGCAGGCCTATTATTATTACTTCTTGAATCATCTGAAGCAGAACGTGTTAAAAGACTACGAATGCTCCGAATTCAACAACGCCAGTGATTGTCAGTGTTCGAATGCAGAAACACGAGATGTGAGGTGAGTCAGAGTTCGTTAATATAACACTGGACAACAAATTTTTACAAAAGTCATGTTACTGAAATGAAATTAGTCAGTTCTTATCAATTTGTATGTGCTGAACACGAATATGACAGTGAAAATGCCGAATTGGCTCTAGTTTTTTTGTAATCTGAAATGAAGTAATTTTATATCGCACAATGCATGCCAATAGTGACACACTTACAGTTAATATTTGTAAAAACCAGGTCATAGACTAGTTCTTAGATTTTTTTGCCTGTCTCTTGTACAGCTGTTCGGGAGCATCTCTGGTGAGTGTCCAGCAGTAGTCAGCCAACATTGTAGTGGACCATTTTCCCTGGTACCTTTGCTCCATTGTTGCGATATCTTGATGAAAACGTTCGCCATGTTCGTCACTAACCATACCACAGTTGTCAGGGAAGAAATCCAGATGGGAATGAAGGAAATGCATCTTCAGAGACATATTGCAGCGAAATTTCTGGTACTGCTTGAGCATGTCTTCTACTAGTTCCTTGTAGTTTTCTGCCCTAACATTCCCCAGAAAGTCTGTAGACACTAGACGAAAAGCATTCCATGCTTGTTTCGCATCACCCTCCAGCAAGTTGTTGAAGCGGTCATCTTTGAAGAGTTCTCTAATCTGAGGACCCACAAAAACTCCCTCTTTAATCTTTGCTTCGCTGAGTCGAGGGAATTTTTCATGCAGGTATCGGAAAGCTGGCGAAGTGCGGTCCATGGCTTTCACGAAGTTCTTCACCAAACCTAGTTTGATGTGAAGGGGTGGTAGTAGGATTTTGTGAGCCTTGACCAGAGCTGGGTGCTGGATATTCTTCTGTCCAACTGCCATGTTTTGTCTGGGAGTCCATTCCTTCCGCACGTAGTGCAACTCTCTTGCTCGGCTATCCCACTCACACAAGAAACACATATACTTTGTATATCCTTGCTGCAGTCCCATTAAAATGGCAACTACCTTCAAATCACCACACAGGTGCCATTTGTACCTGTTATAGTCAATGGAATGCAGTAGCTGTTTTAGGTTATCGTATGTCTCTTTCATGTGGACAGCATGCGCTAATGGAATAGATGGAAGACGGTTTCCATTGTGCAAAAGCACAGCCTTAAGACTCAGTGTTGAAGAGTCTACAAAGAGTCTCCATTCTTGTGGGTCATGAGTGATCTGTAAGGCATTCATGAGGTCGTCAATATTGGAACAGAATACCAGATTACCTTCCTTCATAAAGAAAGGTTCCAACTGCTGATGGCGCTTTCTATATGAAGTAATTGTGACATCTTCTTCTAGAAGATTCCATTGTTGGAGTCTTGATCCTAGCAATTCTGCCTTGTTTTTGGATAAGTCCAAATCACGAACAAGGTCATTTAGTTCTTCCTGTGTTATTCTGTGTGGGGTTGATGATGCACCACAGTGAAAATCGGGTTCACTGCAAGCTGACGGACCAGGAGAAGAACATGTCGGCTCACCCTTGTCCTCATCAGATGAATCAAGGAAAATATATTCTGCTGGAGGTTCTGGAATAGGAAGTCCATCACCAGGTGGAACTGGTCTCAATGCTGACGGAATGTTTGGGTAGACTATTGTCGACTTCTTTTGCTTCGTTATTCCACCGGAAAGAGGAGGAACCAAGCAGAAGTAACAGTCATCTACGTAGTTGCTTTGCTCTCTCCACACCATGGGAACTGCAAACGGCATTTGTTGGTCTTTTGCCATTCAACCACTGTGAAAGCTGTGTTGTACATGTAGCACAGCATATATGCGGGCCCTTGGCTTGTCTTGGTCACCAACCTTGCATTCGAAGTAAGCATGATATGCCTTCTTGACTTGATAAGCGATACTTTTCTTCTGGTTGGCAAATGTCACTTCCCCACAAATGTAACGAAAGTTGTCCACAGTATTTACGCACTTCCGAGGCATTACTGTTCTGTATTGTATCTAAATGGATAAAGTAATAATAGTTTTATAAAACAGTAACTTAAACTGTCTCGCACAAAGTCTGTAATATTGTAAATGCCCTCTCACTTGCGGAGTTCCACAAGGCTCCGTTCTTGGACCTCTTCTGTTTATCCTCTACACTACCCCACTCAGTTCACTCATTAAAGCATCCTCCGTTGACCATCACCTCTATGCTGATGACACCCAACTATTCATCTCTTTCTCTCCAAATTGTTTCAATGAATCTACAGATCATCTTCTTTGTGTGGTTAAACAAATCTCCTCTTGGATGACATCTAATCTCTTATGCCTGAACCCATCTAAAACTGAATTCATACTTATCGGCCTACGTGACCAGCTCAAGAAAATTCCTGACCCCTCTATCTCCCTCAGCCTGGACTCTGCCTCCACCCACACCTTTAATACTAACTCTTCTGTCCGTAATTTAGGTGTTATTTTCGACCAGAACCTTACTTTTTCTGATCATATCACCCATCTTTCCCGCTCTTGCTTTATGCATATCCGCGACCTTCGCAGAATCCGTCCTATGCTTGACTTCAAAACCGCATCTATCATTGCCACATCCATAGTCCATGCAAAACTTGACTACTGCAATTCACTTTTCCTCAATATTGACACAACCCAGATAAATCGCCTCCAAGCTATCCAGAATGCTCTCGCACGTGCTGTCACCAAAACCCCCAAACACCATCACATCACCCCTGTTCTCAAATCACTGCACTGGCTTAAAATACCAGAACGAATAGAGTACAAGGTCTTATCCCTCACCTACAACACACTTCAATCCTCCCAACCCTCCTATCTTCGTCAATTATTTACTATCCAACCACTCCGTTCAACCCGCTCCTCATCTGTCCTAACACTTCTTCGCCCTCCCGTCACCTCATCCTTAAAATTGTATAGCCAATTTCATGACTTCATGTCCTATGCGCAACGAGCTTGATTTTTCGGACTTCAGAACAATGGTGCTCTTTCATGTGTCAGTTAATTTTTGTTTTCTATGATTTTGGTGTTTTCTGCGTTAAGTAAAGATGTTCACTTTTGGATCTTGACCTGGAACCGGAGCCTTTTTGCCTATCGATTTTGTTTTGACTGAGCGCCTGCGAATAAGCTGGTCTCCGCGGCACGGCTTTCGTTGGGCACTGTAGAAATCTCGGAATTACGATTACGATACATGATGCATATTCATTTTACAGTAGAATAATATGACGTCATGCAGACGGGCGTATCTGCCGCAATCTGTCGTTTTCGTTTTAGCCACGCGTGGTCCGGCGCGAAGTTTCGTTCTTTTGTGTTTGGTGCTCGCCGGATTGAAAGCAAAACTATTTCACCGTAATTCTTATTCTGTTTTTATTCAGATTTATGTTATTGTGTTTTTAAAATGTTTGTTACATATGTGACATTTGCGAGCCATTTTACCCGCTTTTCAGAGCCGGTTTGCAAAGACAATAATGTTGGCGAGCTGCGAATCCATGTGCCTTGTAGGCCGTGCAAAGTTCTTTCTGTAAACTATTCAATCTGTTTCTTCACATTCTAAGGTCTCATATAAAACCCACGGTGCATATAGTTTCCAGATCTCCAGTAGGCGTTAGAATGGAATGTGAAGGTAGTTCAGGGACTGTTGACCCAAATCATTCCAGTATGGCTGAAATTAATCCCAAACCTGATGTGTGATTTGCGTGATAAGGGTATTGTGAAATAGAGACCACTAAAACCTTTCTTTCAATATCATGTAGCTCTGCCTCAAATACCGGCATACTTATAGTATCGGGGACCGTTAAGTAAATAAACATGGATTCTAATGCTTGCTGTTTAAAAAGGGTTGGGGTAAAAGTAAGGGTTATTGCGGCTTTGTAAATTTTTAATAACGTTTAATTGATGTTTGCAAATAGTGCTTAGCTTGGAGAAAGTCATTTTAGCAGAAACTACAACCAATCACAGTAGGCAGAAGCCAGGCCGAAAGCCTCGTCCCAAATTAGAGCGGTCCCCGATACTATAAGTATGCCCAAAAACCTTGTCTTTATTTTGTTTAGGCATGATATTACAATTAAAGACGTGATTTTGAAATACAAATTTTTTTACCGTTGTATTTAGACAAGACCGGCCATGTAAAGAGGAGAAGTTTGCAATGGCTAGATCCATTACAGACTCATTTCCAGTTTTCCGTGATGTAAGTACTATTTAGGACAGTTTTTACCTTGCTGCTCTTTGATTTAATTTTTGTTTTCTACTTTGTTCTAGAAGGTTATAGCTTACTTATCTTAATCTGCCAATTTCAAGTTTTTCAAAACACTGAAGAGGTTGCTCATTTCATTTTTTAATGTGGCAAGTGCTTGGTGAGGCATATGGGGCATAGAATACAATGGGAGATAATACTTATGGTATTGAAAGCGATTGAAGAGGAGAGGAAGTTGGGAGTGAATATGTCCAAGACTGCAAAACCTTAACATTGGCAATACTTCCATGAACACATTACTTTTTTGCACGTTACAGAAATTTCTTCTGTACTGTTTCACAGGAGAGGTTCTGTAATCCAGTGTCGCATACAGGTCATCTTGAAGCATCCATTCGATCCAGGCGGACAAGAAATCCCTTAATAAAAACGCTGTGGACTCATCCACATAAAGCTGGGTTAGTTGTTTTCCTTTTTAAAATAAAATTAGGGGTGCATATTACATGCATTGCCATTCAACCTGAACTGCTGCTGGAGGACAGTGTGTAGTGCTTTGTGAAGTTTCAGTAGAGTGGTGCTAAATGTCTTCTCAACTACTGACTTGTGTAGTTTTTAAAATCTCAGTTGCAGTTGTATGTGTAAGGTGAGATGGTAAAAAGAAAGGGTAAGATATGGTAAAGTGAAAAGGACATTTTTATAGCAGCTTTTAACAGGCTGGGAGTCTTGCTTTTCTTTCAGTTACATCCATCACTTGAATTTCAGCAGATGAAGGGAAGGATACTAACTTTAGCTGCTTTTCTTTCAGTTACACAGAGCATGTTTTTAAAATGCCAAAGGCCAGTTGCACTTACTAGTCAGTTGCTGCAAATGGCAATTAGGCAATTTGTGATGCTTATTTCTCAAGCATGACTGTGCTGTTTTAGGTTGGAGAGGAATTTTGGCTGTAACCTCTGCTGAAAAGTCGTTGACTGTTGAATTTCAGCAGATGAAGGAAAGGATACAAAATTTAGCCGCTTCATCGACTTTAACTCGGGACCTTCTTAACAACATTACTAAAGACTATGATGAAGGTATGTTGATGTGTCAGTTCCTTTTAAAGTTAATAAATGTAGCCATTTGCAATGTAGCATGCTTTTTAGTCTCTTTTAGTCTATCCTAAGTTAGTTGGCATGTTACTGTGTTTTAAGACATACTTGTCATTTCTGCGCTGATCCAGTTCACAATGCATTGGCCATTCTTTGGATGAGTATTCTTTCACATGCTACCTGTTTCTTGGTTGTATGCTCTGTTTTATTCATTGCAGCTGAAGTTAGCATTTTATTGCTTCTTGTAAGTTACAAACTCATCGTGCCTTGATTTACACCCATTTAGAAATTTATGCCGGCATATCCATTGAGAAGTTAATAAAAGGGGCTATTTATTTCTGGAGTTTTACTTACCACACTGCATCCAAGAGAGATTGAAGAAAATATTTAACAAAGTGAATCTTTCAATTTTTTAAAATAAATACAGATTAATACAGTATAAGATTTTACTTTATCAATAATCTGATATTTTACATTATAAATAATTGACCCTGGCTGAGCACCAAATTCCATGTGTTGCTTCAATTGCTGTATATTGTGGCAAGTGTGGACCTGGTTTCTAGTTGGCCAGACTACTGATATTCACTTTTCAAAGGTATCACGATGAAAGATCTAAAAAAACTTAATTGATTTCCAAATTCCATGACAAGGGCCATGACAAATACTGCTTACCAACACAATATCCCTGCATTACAGTCACTGCACTGGCTCTGAACAACTTTAAAATATGATTTTGTAATTTTGCTCTTGTCTCTGTAGGATGAAACAGTGGACGGTGCACTTGAGAGAATGGCCGACGAAGGCCAGCTCTATTTCGAATACAGAATACTTGTTATGTGAAGATGGATATCGCGGCAGCTACATTGGCTGCCTGTCAGCTCCAGAATCGCTTGCAAGATAGCTCTCCTCACACGCAAGACTCTCTCGACCAATCAACCAGCTTACCTGTCATCATCCTTACATCGCTACCTACCATCCAGGTCTCTGCGATCAGCTACACAAAACCTTCTGTCTTTCCCTGACATCCGAGACTTTCGGTCTGATTTCTCACGACGCGGATTCAGCAACTCAGCACCAGCCATTTGGAATAGCGTTCCTGTTTACATTACTCACGACAATATCTCGCTAGACACATTCGTAAAGCGGCTAAAGACCTATCTGTATCGTCTTGCTTTTGTTGTCTGACATGTAACCCACCCACACCTACGATTCCTCGCTCAGTCGATGGACATATGGCGTGTTAACAAATGCATTACTTACTTACTTACTTACTTTGCAGTGATCTCCAATAAGCATCATACTATATAATAGTGACATTCATTTTACTACCTCAAATGGACCAACTTCTTTAGTTACAGTCACTGACCAATTTTGTTATGTGCAACTAGTCCTATCGACAACCATCGAGTCCTCTGATTGGATTGTAGAAAAAGTTTCTTATATTGATTACTTGCTATCTTAAGGTTTCGGCATTTATTACTTTTAACTGTTTACCATGTTCATTGATTGATGCTTTGTTTTTAAGCTTTGTGAACTGTGAAAACCCTTAATTTGTGATTAAAAGTTGTCATTTAACCTAATAAATTGTAGTTAATGATTTGCTTATTATGTAATGAGTTCAGCACGTTAGTACGTCCATGTAGTAATAATTAAACATTGCTGCGTATAGGTAGATACAACAGTAAATCAATGCAGAAAACGTATAACATAACTATATGCAGCTGCACAAATGTGGCAAATTCCAATCTATAAATTTAGCTCCTAAACCACTAAAATGTATTTGCAGCACCACATAAATGTGGACACGACCGCTACATAAATGTAGAGATGCCACAACACAAATGTAGACATTACTAGTACATAAATGTAGAGATGCCGCAACACAAATGTAGACATTATTAGTACCTAAATGTAGATTCCGCACTACATAAATGTAGACATTATTAGTACATAAATGTAGATAGAGAACTACATAAATGTAGACATTCTTGCTACATAAATGTAGCCAAAATGCAACACCGATGTAGACCTCGTTCTCTACAAAAGTGTTGCAATTTGTGTCTACACTAGTGTAGACTGCCGGCTCGTCTACAAAAAGTGTTGCATAGAGGTCCACACATTGCCGATGAGCCAGACCTCAACATTAAGTGTTGCATAGAAGTCTACACTTGTAGACCGATTCTCTACACTATTTTTAAGAGAGTTCGCAGAATCCGTCCTATGCTTGACTTCAAAACCGCATCTATCATTGCCACATCCATAGTCCATGCAAAACTTGACTACTGCAATTCACTTTTCCTCAATATTGACACAACCCAGATAAATCGCCTCCAAGCTATCCAGAATGCTCTCGCACGTGCTGTCACCAAAACCCCCAAACACCATCACATCACCCCTGTTCTCAAATCACTGCACTGGCTTAAAATACCAGAACGAATAGAGTACAAGGTCTTATCCCTCACCTACAACACACTTCAATCCTCCCAACCCTCCTATCTTCGTCAATTATTTACTATCCAACCACTCCGTTCAACCCGCTCCTCATCTGTCCTAACACTTCTTCGCCCTCCCGTCACCTCATCCTTAAAATTTGGAAATCGCTCGATAGCCATAGCTGCCCCACCCCTTTGGAATAAACTCCCGCCAGAATTGCGACAGTTGTCTGGTCAATCATACGAACTCACCAACATTTCACCTCTTTCAGTTTCTGCGCAGGTCTTTCACTCAAGACTGAAAACACTTCTTTTCCAGAAATCTTATCCTGATTCTTCCTCTTCCTCTTATCTCTCTTCTCGCTTCAATTTCAAACATCATCCACCGTAGCCGTCCGACTGTCTGAGTGCCTGACTCCTGGATCTTGACCCTTTTGCCTATCGATTTTGTTTTGACTGAGCGCCTGTGAATAAGCTGGTTCCCGCAACTTAGCTTTCGTTGAGCGCTGTAGAAATCTCGAGATTACGATTACGATTACGATTACCGTTCCGACTCGCTTTATATAGTACACTGCTGACGTCATCTTACGTCAGCAGCCGACTTACTGTAGTTTTACATTGCATCAGAAAATGACGTAATCAACTGTGCATGATGTGTCCATGATGGGATTATGCAATGAGGTGGAATATTACATCATTCTAGACTTATTTAGGATAGTGTCGCAGTCCTACTGCATAAATTTACATGGTGAAACATAAAAAATGAACTATATGAAATATTTTCAAAACGAGAGCCAATAAAAAATTTTATGGTTATATTCGTGTTCAGCACACCAAGATGCTACACATTAGGGCCTTTTCCAGTCAGTAACGATTTCTATGTTGACCAGTGTAATTATATGAGTAGCAGCAAAGGTGGACATGTTAATATGTTAATGTAATATAATGTAAATCGCTTATACTTTTGCATGTTACATAAAGCTGGTTCTTTCGTTTGATTCTTCTCTCGGTCTACATCCTAATCGATAGAAGAGTGAACTTTTCTCACCCATTACTGGGTGAAATTCATTCCACCTTCTCAGACTTCCAGCGTGTAGCTCGTGCCTTGTTTACCTCGTCCTATCTTCAAAGGTTCGCCGGCATTGAATGAGGCTTTGGAGCAGCACTGCTGTCTTTCCCAACGTACTGTTGAAAATCAGTGTGCCTTGAGTGCTCTGCACTGAGTACTCTGTACTGAATACTCTGTGTTACAGCGTGCTCTAAACATTTGTACGACCATCGTTTGGGCTCCATAAATCAGCCACGTGCTCCGCTGCTTCACATGTTCCAATCATCCTGCACTGAAGGAGCTGGATCAGCTTATGAGTGTTGGTCTTAGTCCACAGTGAGCATCTCTTTGAATGATGTTCAGCGTTCATAGGATGCAACCCGCATTCATTATATGTGTTGAGGGATGGGTCTTTAAAACAGTTGTGGCACTGGCTCCTTAGCGAGACAATTTTCTTTGTCAGCGGCTTTCAATCTATGTTCAGCGTTACAATGCTGCTGCATTTAAAAGCAACCTTCTCAGATACTCCTAAGGATTAGACCTGGTTTTCTAGACATTTACACTGTGCTTTCTATTCAGTTGTTTTAAGACATAATTTCTGTGCCTTGGTTCTAAAAATATTTATTAATTATTATTTAAGTAATACTTATATAGCACCTATTTATAAATGTACATCAAAAGCGAGGGTAGCTGGGAAAAGATAGGTCCTAATTCCTCAAAGACAGTCTCCTGCGCCTTTCATCTCTACAATGCTCAGGCCAATCGAGAGCTGAGAATCTACCTCCACGGGCAGCACATCAGACATGAACCGTACCCGGTATACCTGGGTGTGACCCTGGACAGGTCATTGACTTATCACGAGCACATGAAGAAAACTGCGGCCAAGGTTGGTACTCGTAACAACCTTCTAGGCAAACTTGCCGGCTCAAGTTGGGGAGCCAATGCCCAGACCCTGCGCAGTTCAGCACTGGCCCTGTGCTACTCAACAGCTGAGTATTGTGCACCTGTCTGGGCTCGCTCAAGCCACACGCACCTGCTTGACGTAGAGCTGAACACATCAATGCGCATCATCTCCGGCACACTTCGTCCCACCCCTCTGCCGTGGCTTCCGGTCCTATGTAACATCCCTCCACCACATCTCAGAAGACAGGAGGCGACGGCGAGACTACTCGCTAAAGTCCAACTGAATGACAGTCTCCCGCTGAACGCTGATATCGCACTCCATCCAACTGTGCGTCTACCGTCGAGACGGCCTGTGTGGCTGAATTCACCAGTGGACATGACAGCTAATTCGGTCTGGAGTTCCGAGTGGTCTGCAACTGATGTTGTAAACCATTCCCTCGTGTCCGTGCCATCTGTCTGGCCCCCTGGTTTCGCCTTGCCACGTCGCCTCTGGTCTACTCTGAACCAGTTCAGAACCGGTCAGGGCCGCTGTGCGGCGAATCAGGTTCGATGGAAGCAGGCTACCTCCCCTTTCTGCAGCTGTGGAGAAATCCAAACTATGTCCCACATTGTTGATGTCTGTACAATAACTAGTTTCCCGGGCGGTCTATCCGCACTCCATGTTGCTGATGAGGCTGCTGCATGCTGGCTTAGCGCGAACTGCATACGCTAAATAAAATAATTCCTCAATTTTTTTGCGAAATGAGATAAGAGCAGCGGCGTAGCTTAAAATTTCGGGCATCCCCGCAGGTTAATCAGGTGGGCCCTCTTCGTACTGTATCATGGTGTGAGCGGGCTCCCTCTTTTTCAGAATCAGGCCTGGGTTCCCCGCAGTTTGTCCTGGTGGGATTTAGAGTGAGTGGAAATGCGCAGCAAGGTACCATAAACCATAAAGGCGCAAAACCATAAGTGCTTTCTGCACAGCTGAGGAAAGCAACACCAACCGTCGAACTAGAAAAGATAGCCAATGTAATTTTGAAGATAATCTATCTATAACTGGAGATTTTGGAGGCAGCCGAAGACCAAGGCAAGCAGCTGCACGCAGCATCAGCCCTATGAAGTCATAAAGGCGACGAAGAAGAGAAGAGAGCATTGAATTGCAATAGTCTAGGCATGATAAGACGAGTGAACGGAGGAGAGCATGAGCAGCATCAGTCTCAGACCGACGAATAGGTCGAAGTTGCCTCCAGGAAAACTTACAGGATCCTGTACTGTGTCAACATGAGATTCCAATGTAACCTGGAATCAAGAGTCACGCCTAAGTCCCAAACTTCAGGGAAGGGTAGAAGCTGTATATGTCTTGTAGGAAAATAGGAATGCTAAGCAGAAGAGATCCGAGAGGACCACACCCAAGAACTTTGGTTTTGTTCATCTTTGGACCGGAATATATGCTCCGTATTACACATGTTAAAGTAAGATACTTTGTAGTAGTTCCATTGCATCCAGTTTTTTAAGCCTCCTTGTCTGTAATTTCCGCATAAGTCTTAATGTGAAAGGCAAAGACTTCGTAAAACAGACGATCAGTATAAACTTTGCCGTATGTATGTATGTAGGTCCTATGTATGTATGTATACACGGATGTATGCGTGTATGTATGCATGTATGTATGTATGCATGCATGTATGTATGTATGTATGTTTGTATGTATGTATGTATGTAGCTGGAGTTTTATATAGCGCCTTTTCAGGACGTACTGCTGATCATGAAAACTTGCAATTGCGGTACGAATTATTTAGTCATTATTTGCATGATTCACTGAAATCTTGTGAGTAAACCTAACCTAGAGTTAGGATTTTTGTTTTATTTAGTAGCACAGGTGATAGATTATAATGTAATGTAACCAACCATTTATATGAGGCCTTTTGAGCACCTCTCAAAGCGTTGGTAAAACGGCTGTCCACCTGATCGCAACAGGTGAGACTTAATTAAGGCAAACAGGTCAACAGCGATTGTATGTTGAGCTGAATCACGTGAAGGAGTAGGTCCTATGTGTCTTTAATCGAAGTTTGTTCCAAGAGGAAGGTTTAATGCACGAGAAAGTCCGATGAGCTTAAGTTGATGTGCAAAAGAGAGGAACCTGTAAATATCCATAGGCAGCAGAGCGTAGTGTTCGTCGACTAGGTTGACTCGAAACTGGAACACACGGCTCTTTTAGGCCTACGTATATCGGGGGAGTGGTGTCCAGTGCGTTAAGTCAATGCAGTGTTTCTCGCATATATTCGGATGTATGGGAGCAGGCAAAAATAATGGCTGATTTCGACAGCGTAGAAGACTACGTGTAGTTGCTGACTGTACGCTAGTAGGCCTTATTAATACATGTCGGCCTCAGATACCAGTAGAAATCAGTGACATTGGCATGTCTACGTCTGTTCCCTTTCACTTTCTATTTAATACAGTAATTTGAATGCACTGCCGGATAACTTGATGTTATGTAATGTAAGCCTATTAGAGGCGAAAGCCTACAACTCTGTGTAGTAGTTCTGCCTGTTTGCCGTCGGTCTGTCACTCTCCATCAATTAAGTTGCTTAACGCTGTCATTTGCAAGACTGGGAGTAACAAAAGACGAACTAACTTAACATAACTGCAATCGTAAGTACAACGACTACTGAGACACGCAGAAGGCTGAGACTATGACCTGAAACACGCAGTGATCTACTTACAGGTAGGCGAAGACACGCTGTCTCGACAGCACACAAGCAGTGGTTAAACTGCTCCGCTAGAGGTGGTGGTTCTCAAAATTTTTGCAAATCGAAAACCTAAGCCTATCTGGCGAATCTAAAAACGATACTCTCTATTCGCTATTCGGATAAACATAAAATGCGTGAAACACAACACATACGTAATTTAATTTAATGACTTCTATAGCGCCGTTATTACAATGTTAAAGGCTTCTACAGATATTCGTAATAAAAATTATAATCCATTGGCGAAGCCAGGTCGAATTCCAAAAGGACAAAGAACCAGAAGTTTGGCTACGGTAAGTAAGCAACTTGAAAGAAATGAGTCTTAAGTTTAGACCTGAATGACATAAAAAAACTGACTGACAGAACGAATAGAACTTAGCAGCGAATTTCGAAGTCGTGGACCGGCAACCGAGAATGCTCGAGAACCCCACATTATTTTTGATACGAGGGACAACAAGAGTAATAGTGTCCATTGATAGAGTGCAACATTTATTTGTATGACGATTGAACATAGAAAAGCTATAGGTTGGCTGCTTTAAAAGTAGCACTTGGTGAACTACAAGATAGATTTTTAAACTAGATTCTTTACTCGATAGGTAGCCAGTGTAACGAATGCAATATCGGTGTAATATGCTGATACTTAGTGTTTTACTATGGCTCTGGCCAGAGAATTTTGAAGCATTTGTAGTTTGTGCAGATCGTATCTTAAATACTGTAACCAAGAATACATTTACTAAAGAGCATTAAATAACATATTATAAAAGACTTAAATCAATATGCCAAAAATAATAACATACATACACTAACTTTCCCGAGACTGAGTGGAGCATCATAAGGTGGATAATTTGAATGTCTAACTTCTGAAATACTTGTCAGCGATGGGCACTAACTACTTTTATAGTAGTTTCATATCAACTACTTTTAAACTACTTTTGAAATAGTTTATCTAGTAGTTAGCTGCAAAAGTAAACTACTTCTTAGACTACATTTTAAACTTCTTTTGCCATTGCCATATGGTGGTACCTAAGTTGTTGGGTAACAGAGGTAACTGATTATTAATCTACACCTTAAAATAATTTATAAATAGCTATACATTATCATTTCACCACTTCATAATTAGGCGACTATTCTCTTTCTGGAAATACAAGCTAACATGAAGTGCTGCCAATTGTCACACAAAACTAATTTAGAGACACAGGAGGCAAGCTGATAAATATGCAACTGAAAGATTTTACTGTAGTAAGTAGTTAAAAATAACTTAGCTAACTACAAAGTGAGATTTTGTAATTTAACTAGTAGTTACAACTACTTATGAAAAAGTAGTCAAGTCGGCCTACTTTTAACTACTTAAAAGTAGTCAGACTACTGGCTATTAACTAAAGTAACCTGGTTAACTACTGCCCATCACTGAAAATTGTTCATTTTAGACAGATGAAAAAAATTAGCTGAAATTCGCTAAAAAATTAAGTCTCTACAGTCTGACTGATTTAAAAGTGTGATAAATCAGTCTAACTTCAACCCGTGTCAAAGGCCATATAATGATTTCCCAGCATGTCGCTCTATGGCTGGCTGACTAATTTCCGGTTTAAACTGTCGGAACTGTTTTGAACTGGTTAACGTTACAAGCTATAAGGTTGGAAAGTTCTGCCGTTTAACATATCCTGTTTTGCTGGTGTTATATGAACTGTGTCGCCGTTCGCATTCATTCTTAAACTGTAAAATTGTTTCTATAACGATTAGAATTGACCTTCATGTGAATTTAAGCCCAGTTGTGCACGCATACTGTTAATTGTGTGTTGTTAATATGCCAGGGCGATGATGGCCACGCCGTGCTATCCAAATCGCGTGAAGTGCAGAGGTGAAGGATTGACCTTCGGCTACATCGGTCGACCAATAGTATCAACAATCGACACCAGACGAGCAGGTCCAGGTCAGCTGCCGGTCAACATCGTGTGCTTCATGTCTTTTAATGTAGGCTGGCTATCTGTCAGTTTCGTTATATTCCCCTTCAGAAGTAATTGCTTTGTTTAACAGTTGAGGTTTTTCAACTTTGCTATGATGGATGGCTATTGTATGTCTTAATTTTTACAGTAGGCCTAATGTAAACACTTCTAGGACGTACGAAAGTAACTGGATACTGCAAAATAATTTTTGCTACGCTTACAAGGCATACAGGTTCACAAAATGCATTTGGTTAATACGCAGGTGAGCTGACGGTCTTCTGTGTGGGTCCCTGTCCCGATTGGCCTGCGCTAAGCGAACTGCAGGAGGAGGACAGCTGGTTCAACGGAAGAGGAGGCGGGGGCAGCGGCGTCTTCACTCTGATCGTCCGAGCCCAAGACGTTGGTCTGCACAGTCTTTACATTCGCTACAACGGCCAAGACGTAAAAGGTGAGCATTGGATGAACAGAAGAGGTCGAGTAGAGAGATCATAGACGGCTGGAAGGAACGCGGACCGTTAGAAGAGATAGTAAGACAGGAAAATGATAGGCGATGGGAGGAGTGGACAGTAGCAAAGAATGTGGACCTTTGAAAGACAGAAGGCTGCAGACGTCTCGAAGCACGTTAAACTACTGTATAGGCTTTCTACCGACTCTTTAAAGCCACAGACGATCATACTACCTGTTGGAGATATAGGGAGAGAGACATAGGTAAGCTGGTCCTTGTTGAAATACCTATAAATGTACAAAAGCATATGGTAACGATTTATCCGCGTATTTGACTGCGTATTCAAGCTATCTGGCATGTGCATTCCACTCAGACGTCATCCTACCAGGTCAAACTTAGGATCCGTTCAAAGAAAATTTGTAATTTCGGTGCCTTTCATACACTGGCCCATATTCAGGGAATTCACTGCCATCGGCTTGCAAGACCTTTTTCTTTCCTTTACCTCACTTCACAGACATCTGAAGACCGAGAATTAGTAATAAAGGTGTTGTTGAAGACAGAGTTCAGGTTGGGAGAAGTAGAAGGGTCTTAAGCTGGTCACAGACGTATAAGTATGAATTCGGTTTGAGATGGGTTCGTGCACAGAAGACTAGATGTCATCCAATGGGAGATTTGGGTAACATTTATACCGTCTTGCTTTTATAGTTTGACCTCTGTGACTTACGATTCCTCGTTCAGCTGATGAATATATGATGTGTTAACAAATGCATTAGGCCTACTTACTTATACCTACCTACTTACTTGCTTGTTTCCTTACTTACTTAGAATATGTTCATCATTTCTGGCCAATAGCATAATTGAACCTCGACTAAACGCTTATATCTGGCTGCAGAAAACTGCTTCTAAATTCGTCTTTAAAATGTTTTGTACAGGAAGCCCTTTTCCTCTTCGCGTTTCATCAGCAAGCCTTCTTACATTTACCGGAAGTGGACTTCAGAATGGGATTCTAGGACGGTTTGAACCAAAGTTCATAATAAATACGGAAAGAGCGGGAAAGGGTGACATCAAGGTTAAAATAGGAGGACCCAGAGGTAACTATACATAATTGCTTGTAGGCTCCTTTCAATGTATTACAATACGAGACACTCACTGGTGCCCATGCAGTTGCATCTCACAAATGTTACGCAAATTGCGTTCTAATTGGCCGTATAAAGTTTGCTGCGACTGCCTACCGTTTTGGCCCCTCAAACCTTCTGGAGCAAACAACACCTGGCGCTGAGTGTTCTCTTTGGCATGTAAACACAGTGCAATCTGCGGTGTCCATCTTGCATGTTTCTTTACAATCCTAGTAACAGTTTAGGGTTTCACCAATATCCCGCGTTATACATATATACATACACTCATTCATTCATACACACTTACTTACTGGGCGATGTACAGACCTGTCGGTAGTCGTTTTCTTTCGGTTGAACTGAGCTCACAAAAGATCGATATTGTTCCAGGTGGTGTGCTCAGAAATATTCGTGTATTCTGCGTCTTAAGTTAATCTTCTAGTCTCTGAGGATTTTGTGCTGTTTTGGAAGGCCTTAATACAAACACACGGACGAATCATTGTACTTGGGCGCCCACTTGTGCTACACGTGTTATCTGTAGCCAATCTCAATCGGACAGATGTCTGTTTCGGGGAGTATCTCCTCATAGGGATTTCTATGTGTGCTATTCATATGACCTTGGAACGTGGGGCACCTCTGGATGCGCTGCGCTCAACTGTTAACCTTGGATTGATCAATCGGAGAGCGTCATCGTGTGCTGGACAAGTTACTTTCGGCTCGATGCCATTCTTCGTCTTTGACGCAATCCCTACCAGCGACTCAGAATACCCGTCAACTGTCAACTGTTGACGGGAATTTGTTGATTGATTTGACTGACTCTTTTATTGTTCCTAAACTCAACATATCAAATAACATAAAACGTACAGTTTGCCAAGATACAAAAGGCAAACCAAAGGGACCATGGTCGTCCTTAGATAGGGTCGCCTTTTAACGTCGTTAATGCAAGCCGATCTCTATATGTGTTAGAGAGACTGGCAGTGGAGATCTTCTCCAAACTGCAGCTGCACAAGCATCATTCAAATGAATTTGAACTTAACTACACCTTTAGTTAGGCTAGCGAAATGCGCTTCACAACGCACTACAGAAATGCCCATATACATAAAAAATGAATCAAGACACGAGCGATTGGAATAGACAAGAAAGGAAGAACTGAAAATTATCGCCAACAATATCCCACATGGTGTGTCTTCAGGTGCTCTGAGTGAAGAAGAAATTCTGAATTTCTGAACTTGAACTTTCAAGACTTATAACGACACACGAGAAGACGGAATATTATGTGTTTGGCCCTATTCACTCACTTACGACAATGCCCGACGTCTTTGCGTTGTAAATGCACAAAAATGGAAGTTGCCTTAGCGATGCAATTGAAATGTGATTGACATTCTGCGAACCAAAACGCGGTTATAGGCCTATATTAAATGGGTCTTTGTACATAGGCCTACAACATCCGATCTTTTTGCCTATGCAGCTGTGCATAAGACATTTATATGTCGGCCACTTTTACATTGAAATATGAGCAGTTCGAAGATAAGAGCGCTGAAAAACACTGATGGGTTTTAAAAGCCTTGGACTTCAAAAGCTACACGGAGTTCGTAATACTGTAAGAGCGGTATGTCACGAAATCATCCTTTACAGAAATCTTAAGTGTTTGACAGGTGTCTTGCATACTGTATGGAGGATGCATGTTTTAGACCCACTTGATATATAGGTCTTTCTGTCAGGTCATTAAATTATTCGTCATAAAATCACATTCCATGTCTATTCCAATTCTCATTTTATTTCTTTGCCTGAATCTCTCTATCTTTCTTCTTCCCTCTCCCTCTGTCTGTCTGTCTGTCTGTCTGTCTGTCTGTCTCTCTCTCTCTCTCTCTCTCACACACACACACACACACACTCAAACACATGCAGAGGAAATACTATTCTCGGCGCAATTAACAGAAGACTTTATTAATGTTCTCGCTGTTGACAATTTTGTAATTGTAATTTAAAAATTTGTATAGCGCCACTTCAAGATAAACTCATCAGTGGCGCTATCTGCACAAACCGCAATGATGTTAGAAATGTCATTAAGATCACAAAGTTTATCATTTAGCAGTCAATTAATTGTTCAGAGAACTAGAAAACAACCGGTGACAAGCCCGCGCGCACAGGCAGAGACCTGCCAACCGATTCCCATCCAGAGTAGACGGATGACACGACGTTCAGAGTGTCCCCGGACCAAGCAGCGTCGAAGACGTAGGAAGAAGTCGAACGACAGCGTCGCAGACACTCAAGCACTATTGTCCACGGGGTCCCGCGTAGGGTGCAGAAGACGCGGCGTCAGGACGTTTGCACGAGCAGGCAGGCAGACCGATCCTTAGTAGACAGCATTGCGATTGATGGTATAAGACCCTTCTGTTAGACGGTTGAAGCAGAACCGATGCCATAGGCCTCTACCTCCTTTGCCGCAACCGTCCTTCTCGACACTGGACCTGACATTCCTTGAGTAGAGATGGACTCTTCCAAGGTCGAACGGACGTTAAACACGTGTATAATAAAACCGTCCACAAGGTCGAAGTTCATGTCAAACACGTGCCAAAATATCCAATACGCCGACTTGATCACAGTTACAGTCCAAAGGCGAAAGAGCAATTGTTAAACTCCGCTTTACGGCAAACTTTATGAGTAAATGACGAGCGACGAAAAACCAGCGCTGCCGGTCATGCGCAGATATAACTGAGCATTTTACTGTGTCGAAGTTTTGCTCAGCGCGCTTTTGAGGTTCTTAAAACGAGTTCTACAAATGTTCGAGGCATGCATACATACATACATACATACATACATACATACATACATGCATACATACTGTGACGTCCGAGCTACTTCTTTAAGGCTAGTGCGGGGTTCGACTCTGGTGGTCTACCTAGAGCTTTTCTCAAAGAAGAGGAAGAAGATGAAGTCGACACCAGTGTTGTAACTTTTTCTAACTTTTATTCCAGCCAAACACTTAACTATAGTGTTAACGAGAGTAATCCAAGTGAACAAGAACTTGACGACTAAGTAATACCAACGACGACCGTCCACCGCTCTCTACGACAGACCGACCTTTTTCACTGTTCCCCATGCGTCCTTATATTCGTTCCCGTTACCAAGGGAACAGCTTCCCGCCGGGAAACCGTTGCTATGGAGACGGCTCTCGTTGCTATGGAGACGGCTCTCGGCTCCCGTTGCTAAGGAGACGGCTCCGGGCTCCCGTTGCTAAGGAGACGGCTCCCGGCTCCCGTTGCTAAGGAGACGGCTCCCGTTGCTATGGAGACGGCTCTCGTTGCTATGGAGACGGCTCTCGGCTCCCGTTGCTAAGGAGACGGCTCCCGGCTTCCGTTGCTAAGGAGACGGCGCCCGGCTCGCCACAATACATACATACATACTTACATTTTTTCCTTCAAGATTTATGTGCTACTATAAAAAAATCACGCCAGCTGTAAAATTAAGTAATATCAGCCTTTTCAATCACTCAATTTGTATCACTGACCAAAATACGGCTAATCATTCGTAAAACACAAATACTGCGGCCCAACCTAATTCACGATTACACGGACATGAAAAGGATAGCGAAAGTATGTGATCCTTTCGAGTGATCGACAAATTTCTGTGAAATGCCGTGACTTTGGTACTTCATAATGTTTTATTGCCGTTATTTTGTGTTTCCATAAGTTTTAAACACACACTTCGATATTCCATGCACTTACTTGCTAACGTTTACTTACTCGATAACTTGTGTTGCTGACAAAAACTTCGATATTCATGACGTCCCTTGTTTCTGCTAAACTGCAAGACGCCCGCAGTCTGTTGTGTCAACGAGTCGTAAACTTGTTTTATTAATTAAATTTAGCCCAGAAGTTATAACAAATCGTTAAATCATTGTATGTATTTATGTATGTATGCATGTATGTATGAATGTATGTTTGTATATATGTATGTATTTATGTAGGTATATGTATATATGAATATATGTATGAATGTATGTATGTATATACGTATGTATTTATGTAGATATATGTATGTATGTATGTATGTATGAATGTATGTATGTATATATGTATGTATGTATCCATGTATGTATCCATGTATGTATCCATGTATGTATCTATGTATGTATGTATGTATATATGTATGTATTTATGTAGGTAAATGTATGTACGAATGTATGAATGTATGCATGTATGTATGTATGTATGTATGTATATATGTATGTATGTATGTATGTATTTATGTAGGTATATGTATGTATGCATGTATGTATGAATGTATACATGTATGTATGTATGCATGTATGTATATGTATGTATATTTGTTTGTATGTATGTATGTATGTATGCATGCATGCATGCAAGCATGTATGTATGACAAACAACAAACAACGTTATGACGTCCCTTGTTTCTGCTGATCTGCAAGACGCCCGCAATCTGTTGTGTCAACGAGTCGTAAACTTGTTTTATTAATTAAATTTAACCCAGAAGTTATAACAAATCTGTAAATCATTGTATGTATGTATGTATGTATGTATGTATGTATGTATGTATGTATGTATGTATGTATGTATGTATAACTCGAAGGCTGTATTGCATCGTTGGCTTATAACCTATATTATTTTACGAAACAACAAAAACTACCATTTGGTCGCATTAAGCTGAGGAGTAGGCCTAGTGCAGCAGGGATACCGCTTCTTTGCCTATCTTTTAAGTGAGTGTGGGTACTTTCTTGTAGGCATAATGATTGCTACCAGTTGATTTTGCCATAAATTTACTGATAATCCTAATTATTTTGTGCAGTGTTAAAGGATATTATTAATTAATTGAATGTCCATTTGATTAATTATTGTTCAACAGGAGCGTTTAATATGATGACGCAAGCAATCGGCAGAACTGTCTACTGTTCGTATAACGTTTTCGAACCTGGCGAGTACATCATTCAAGTTCTGTGGTGTGGAGATCCGGTCCCGGAAAGTCCTTTCCGCATTTACGTCTGGAGATCGGTCGAAGAAATGATAATGCACCAACAGAGATATATTTACATGTAGAGGCTTAGTATGGTGCGCAGTAAACAGATTTAACGCAACTTAAGACGTGAACAATGTCTGGCTCGCATTTACTTGCATTCTGCGGCGGGGGATTCGCTGACAGTTGAGACAACGGCGAATCAGGGTCCTGAAAGTGGCGTCGACCTTAATTCTATTATACAGAGAGTATTTCATCATTCCAGGCCTAGTTAGCTACATCGATAAGCTATCAAGTAAGTAAAAGTTAGCAAGTAAGTGCATGGAATATCGAAGTGTGTGTTTAAAACTTATGGAAACACAAAATAACGGCAATAAAACATTATGAAATACCAAGGTCACGGCATTTCACGGAAATTTGTCGATCACTCGAAAGGATCACATACTTTCGCTATCCTTTTCATGTCCGTGTAATCGTGAATTAGGTTGGGCCGCAGTATTTGTGTTTTAAGAATGAGTAGGCATATTTTGCTCAGTGATGCAAATTGAGTGATTGAAAAGGCTGATATTACTTAATTTTACAGCTGGCGTGATTTTTTTATAGTAGCACATAAATCTTGAAGGAAAAAATGTAAGTATGTACGTTTGTATGTATGTATGCATTCATGCATGTATGTATGTATGTATGTATGTATATATGTGTGTATGTATGTATGCCTCGAACATTTGTAGAGCTCGGTTAAAAATACTGTTCCTTTGAATTGCTCTCCTCATCGCAATAGACAGCATCTCATTATCAAAGGTGCCATCAACCAGTCAACAGAATCCCCTTCGCCTGCATTTGATCTCTCAGCCATGTCGTGCTGCATAAGTTTTAAAAAAAAATACATACATTACCTACGGAAACAAAAATCTTAAAGGAAACGATAAGAAGAAAGAAATGAACTTATGGACAACGTCAACAACATTTTCATATCGAAGATGTCAACGGTCTTAGTTGCCATAAGATGTCGTTAAACCCATGGACAAGAATCTCATTACTATAATGTCATAATAATCTTTAAAGTATACATATTGTAACGTCAAACTAGTGTTTACATCGATTGTTTCAAGCAGAATGGAAATAGTCACATTAAAATTCATTTTGCGCAAATTATTGCGTGAAAAAAACGTTCTAACCATAGGCGTAATCTTCGAAAGGTTTGAGATAATGGTATTCCCAAATGCTTGGCCTAAAGGTTACCGTACATTCCATTTTTTCGACTGGTGTGCTTTGTCCCACTTTATCATACCGCTAAAGAAAAGTGCCATCAAATTTAGTATGAGCTTGGTATTCCCCAAGACAGCCAGTTTTCATACTTTTAGTAAAACACATATTGTGGGAAAAGGAAAATGTGGAAAGGAGTTGGTACCCCACTTTCTAAAATAACGTTTTCAGTGGTTCTAACTATATTTTACAGTGTCTGAAAATCCCAGACAAATGTTTTAACTTTCAGATTGAGTTATCGAATGAAAATCATCAAACGACGTTAATGTAGTTAGCAAATGCATAAAAGAAACGCATACACTGTCAAACTTCGGTTGCAATCTAGCTTACAATAACTTCCCGGATGCGGACGGTTGATACAATCCACTAAGCGGTTAGCGCTACAGTCTGAGTGTGCGAATAAGAGGTGATGAAACACCATGTGTCCATCACCTCTTATTCATCACACAACATCATACCTCGACTAGCCAGATAGCAATGTTGCTTGGACCCAAAGCGAGCCCACATTGTGTCAATGGGCTTAATGTGGACCCAACATGGGCATAACCAACATGGCTGTTTGGTATAGATTGACGCATTCGGTAATCTTTCATTCTTTTCCCAATACAGAACGGGACTCAACGAAAAGAAGTCCACAATACTCCGAAAGTTGCAGAGTGGATTGAATAACTTATACAGCAAATTCCCAAGAGCATTATTTAGATTTTCAGGCCCTCAACATTGGTGGGGTGGTTGGAGATGTTTGCATGTATCGCATAAGGGGGCTGTAATTCTCTACGATGAAATATAAGAGCAACTTTCGGTATTACATTGATTTCCTCGTTTCCCAAAGCGAGATATTGAACGTCAGTCCAAAGATCTTTCTCTGTCTCATCTGGTTTCTGGATTCAATTCTAACATAACTTATCTCCTTCCTTAACACGAAAACAAACAAATTGTACGGATTTAACTTTTGACCTATTACCCTAAGGCCTAAGCTGTTAACAGGCAGGGTTTTATAGACTGAGATGTCAGTAACAGAATCGAGCGACAGATAAAGTCGAACGGAGAAATTAATATCTCCAACATACCTTTTATGGATGTAACTAAGTAAGTCAGTAAATCTGAGTAATGCAATTTTAACGCTACATATGACTTTTCTGTGGTCTTCAAGCAAAATCTTAGCATTTCTGATTATATCATCCATTTCCCACTCTTCCTTCATGCGTGTCCCTGACCTTTGCAGAATCCTGCCTCTGCTTGACTTCAAAAATGCATCTATTAATTATCACCACATCCATAGTCATTGCAAACTACACTACTGCAATTCACTTTACCTAAATATAGGCATGTAGCGATCCTCCCTTTTAATTCGTGTTCGTTTTGTTGAATTGCTTGCTTACTTACTTAGTTATTAAGTATATGGTAGTTTAGTGTAGTTTGATTGTAGTGGATTTGTATATGGTATAGTTAGTATAGTTTAGTGGGCAGGCCAACGTATAAGAGGAATAGCTAGACTATAGCACAAGGCCAACTTAAGTAGGAACATGGGTTTAATGAATTGTATGGGACTATAAGAAGAGGTTCCTTCAGTCAGTCAGGGAGATACGTTCGTTGGTGCATGTTGGTCTTGACGTGAAGAAACAACTTCGAAACTTCCGTACGTACGTTTGCTTTGCGTGCTTGTGTGTTTGAGATCGAATGTCCATGAACTTCGATCGTCATTCGTGCAAGAAGTTTCCTTTGTGATGGGAACTTCGAAAGAAACTGGGATTTACCTTTTTTCGAAACGGCGATAGTCGTATCGGACTGAAAACTCGTAATCCTTGCAAAGGATTGTATTTGTTTCAATGGAACATTCGTTCGATTAAGTTAAGCGAACTGCAGGTCGCAATCGCACGTTGACGAGTGAGTAAACGAACACTTCGTTTATGTCTTCGTCGGTGGTTTGGATTAACCTGAAGTTACTACGAACCTTCGTGGAATAAACTCCGAAATTTCAAGAAAGAAAATGGCGAAACTTCATCATCTGCTTGCGGATGCCTATCCACGACGTTTGCCTAGAGAGCGACTTTAGTAAATCGCACTTTTTCGAGAAAGACACCTCGAGAACAACGATTCTTCACAAGGACTGAGGCCTGGAAATCAACAGCTCACTGGCGGGAGGAAAGAAATTACATTACCTTCTTTAATTGACTTAGATAGTTAGGGGTTGGCCTGCTGGAGTACTAGTATGAGGTAGTCGTAGAGTGATATTCTAACATTCTGCATTGATTGTTTATTTCCATAATAAAACTTTTTAGAAACTTCACAGTTAGTTTGAACGAGCCAACATTTAATCAAGATCAGATTCATCATTCGAGATATATGAATGAATGAATGTATGAAACTTTATTGATTCCAAAAAAGAACAAAGAAAAGAACAAATACATTGACCATTGCATAGATTGTTGGGATACAAATGTATCCCAAAAGGGACCTAAGTCCCGATAAATTAGGGCCGCCTATTACAGAACGATGCATATGGCGATAAAAAATGTTTAACCGATATTAGGTACAATTGAACTATAAAGAAAGTCTTAACTAAAACTTAACTAATAAGTTATAATAATAAGTCTTGAGATAGATATATTCTGACAGAAACTTTTAGTCATTTACATGTACCCTTTCTCAAGGACTTCTAACTAAGAGGTCATGCCATCTATTGATTGTGAATCAAGTTACAATATAGCATAAAGGCAGAAATATTTAACAGTACAGTTGGTAGTAGTCCATAAGGATTGCTACTTTTATAAGGAGCCGGTACACGGCACCACTCAAATAGCCTTTGAGCTACCTAGAAGGCTCATACCCGTGCTGTTAACAAAAATCCCAAACGCTATGTAGTGGTTTAATTTTAGACTCTCTTCAAATTTGAGTTTTTACTCACTCACTGTTAGAGGCCTAATTAACACACAGTTCAATTGTTCATTGTCATCGTATGATACCAACGATCGTTGACGACATTTCAGAAGATGCATTTAGTATTAAAAGTACTTGTTAAAGAACGTCTGTATTATTTTAGAAAATGTCATGTTTTCTTTATAAAAACATTTAGAAATAACTGAAATTATACTATAATATATTGATATGTACAGAATTACAAACTTCATAACTACCAACATCCAATACAATCTTCACTGTATTGTTTTAAAAGACTGTTGCCACAAGACGTAATGTGTAGAAAGACGTTTGGCGGTCACTCTAAAACACTAATGAGTGGTCATTCTTAAAACATTAGTTGGTGGTAGCGGTGTTACTGGCGTCCCTTCGGGGTTTTCTTTGGCGTCTAGGTTCGTTTGACGAAGAATGTTCAATTCATACTTTTTATTACTAACAATGAGTCTACGTACAACCTATTTACAGCGTCACGATGTTCTTATGTGGCGACCGTTGGCGCTATATAAATGTTTCTTTAAGCAGTCACTGTCATAAGAGCTGGGCCTCGCTGTTAAAAGTACATATAGATGTATATACGTCAAGGGTCGTTGCGTGCGCCTGCACCGACTGCAGCATCTTTCGCAGTTCGCTGCACTTTTTGAACTCCGTGCCGGGCGGCTGGCCGTATAGGCAAGGTAGGTGATGGAGTGCAATAGGCCAAAAAGGGCTTTTGAAGGTCAGTTGCTCTCAGTCTGATCGTCGCCATCGATGTCGATAAGACTGAAATAGTTGTTGGAATCGAAGTTTCGCTCGATTTCATTAATCGTTCGAAGTTTCTGAGTAATTTAAGTTTTCGGAAACAGAGTTTTAAGTGTAGTTGAAGCGTGGCGAATAGAATCGCCCAATCTGTTCGAATATTTGCGATTTGATGAGATTTTGTCAGTCTCGGGTGACGACTTAGTTTTCGGCCGTCATTGCTGTACTACGGTTGAAATCATCTTTCAAGCATCGGTCCGATATTAATGGATGTATCACTGTCAAATTGTGAATTTAAAGATTGGATTAACCTTGATTGTGATTTCATGCCCGACTCTAGCCGGTCAGATTGAGGTGTCTTCATACTACGTGAAATCGAGGACCCCTCGATGCTACATGCTCGAGCCGCTTCGTTGCTTTCGTATCAGGGAGTTAAACTTTATTTTCTTTCGGTTTAATCGTTACTGAGCTAAAATCTTACGCTCCGAGCCTAAATGCCTAGTAATTAAAAGTATAACTTTTTGATAAACTTGATGATTGCAGAGAACTAAGCACTTTCCTTTTCTTGCTAATTGAATTGTGTGCTATAATTTGTAATTTGTATAAAAGTTGGTTCGATAGTTAAAATTAAAGGAATTTATATAAAGGAATATGGCAGAGTCTGGTCCTGGCTTATCAAATGTTAAAGTCAGTTCAGGGACTGATTGGACCAAAGTCTTGTCGTCCCTGGCCGAGTCCATCTCATCTCACGGGGCAACTCAAGCCCAGATGGAAGATAGAATAATAGAGCGCCAGAAGCAACTCATGGAAAGTCATGCTAGGCTAAGAGAGGAAATCAGAGATGAATTCATACAGTACCAAAGTCAATTCACTGAAAGACAGACACAGCTGGAGGAGAGATTGATAGAGCGCCATAACCAATTTACTCAGGAACAGGCGTCGTTTAGGGAAGACGTGAGGAACGAAATTATAGCGCGCCATACCAGTCGGGGAGGTGAATTATCCCAGAAACATCTATCGCCACCTCAGGAGTCCGAGGAGTATTCATTGCTGGAGCGGGAGGATAAGTCTGCCGAGGACGCTAACACGGACCCAGGCATGCTCTCGAGAGCAGCAGTTTCCAGCTCGGAAACCGCGGACAACATTCGGCCATCTAGTGACATAATTCTGGAGCGCCCTCCATTAAGGCGTAGCATTCGACTGGGTAAGAAAGCTCCAGTGTTTTACGGAAGAGATGCACTCAGAGCCCCAAGAGTACAGACGTTGGAGCCGGGTTCGAATCCGCAGCCTACGCTAGAGAAACAGGTGGTTCCTTCCTCCGGGCGTCTTCGGCAGCACGCGATTACCTTTCTAGCCGAGGGGACACGCGTGACACTTAGTTATACTGTAGTTTCACTCTCCAGCCGCTAAGTCAGTGCTAACTTATTTCTACCGCAACCCCTTTCGTCTGTTTGTCGGTCGTTGCAGCCTCTTTCGCACGTCGCTCGGAGTGAACCCCGACTCACTTGTTCGTTCCCTTTTTAACCTTTCTTCTGCTCCTGACGGCAAACTTCAAACACATTCTTTCTTCCCCTTCCTACCACGCCGCATTACCCTGGTTTCCTTCCCTGTAGTCTGCGGGCGGCGACTTGAATGGCATTCCTCTTTCGCTCTTCCTCCATCTCTGCCTCATCCTGGCTCGCATTCCAGTGCTCTGCGGTCTGCCTCGTAGATCGTACTCCTTCCACTCCCCTCGCTTGCACTCGTTGCACTTTGGAGCCGTGTTTTGCCATGTCTCCGTATCTGTGTGCCTTTGTCTGCCTCCTTTCCTCTGTCTGTTCTATCTGTCATCCCTTAGTCTTTGCATCAGTCATGCTAATGTCTCTGGCCTTTATCTTAAGCTAATTTAATTCTTAATACTACAATTAATTAATTGTTTATATAGTTTATTGTTCATCATATTATATAATGTCCCCTATTTGTGGCCGTATTGCGCATCATCGTCTCCTCGGTTTCATTACAGTCATATTTTCTTTATAAAAACATTTAGAAATAACTAAAATTATACTATCATATATTGATATGTACAGAATTACAAACTTCTTAACTATCAACATACAATACAACAGTTTAGGATACCATTTAATCTTTCATCTAAACAGATGATAGTTCATTGATAGTTCATTAGATCTAGGAATTAGGCTTGACAAAAACTAATTTTTATTATAATGTAGCGAGCCGTCGCTTCGATCTTAGCCCAGCAGGGTTTAGCCAGGCACGGTTTGGCCCAGCGCGGTCTTGGCCCGGCACGATCTCGGCTCAGCATGGGTCTTGGTTCGGCACGGTCTTTGGCTCAGCACGAGTTCTGGCTCAGCACGGTTTTGGCTCGGCACGGTCTTTGGCTCAGCACGGGTTTTGGCTCAGCACGGTCTCGGCTCAGCACGGGTCTTGGCTCGGCACGGTCTTTGGCTCAGCACGGGTTCTTGCTCAGCACGGTTTTGGCTCGGCACGGTCTTTGGCTCAGCACGGGTTTTGGCTCAGCACAGTCTCGGCTCAGCACGGTGTAAACTGAGGGTTATAAAAATGAAAGGAGGCTGTTCGTTAGAGTGACAACTACTATGGGTCGTTGTCGAGCAGCTGTGAGGGTTGTTGCCGAGTAGCCGTCAGTTGTCGTCGTCGTTGTTGCCGATGTTTGATCGTGAGTTTTTGTAATGACTTGTCGCAAAGTGTTTCGCGCTAATACAGAACGATTGATCTGCAAAGTTAATTAAAGTTGACTTTTGAGTTGAGCATGAATAAATTCAAAGATTCACTTCGTTGTCCTTAGTTTGAGAAGTAGAAGAAGCCTCCCGCTAGACTTAGGGGAGCAGCACCTAACGGACTTGTTGTATACTCGTCGATGGAAAAGACAGACCGCCGTTCGCCACAATAATAGTACATGAGAACTAATAGCGTTGTTTAAGCATATAAGTACTTGACTCCGCTACGTGTTACAGGCACTGATCATATGCTGCAATACACCTTAACCAACTTACACTTATCTATATCAGTAGTTATTAATAGCATTTGGCTCATTAAAGTGTCAATTTAAATAATTTTATTTAGAGGATTACTAATGTAGAGGCTACGCCCTTGTGCCCTCCTGTGCTTTTGTTTGTTCGGGGACACCCGTATCTAGTTGCCCCAGGCCGTACGTAAAGGTTGCCGTTAGACAGCCGCATTTAGTTGTAACTGGCCGTATTGAAGGGTCTCTTAACTCCGCCACTGCCCAGTTTGGAAGTAGTGCCAGTCCCAAGCCTGGATAAAGGAGGAGGGCGACGTCAACGGCCCTTGATGCAATAAGATGTCGTTAAACTGAGGAAACTACTACTACTTAAGGGCAGGGGCCCGGGAGCCATGACGCCAAAGGCGCCGGTGCTCACACAAGTTTTGGCTCTGTGACGCCGAGATAGGAACATGCTCACACAACGTTTTTGGGCAACGGAGATATCTACCTATGCCACTGAACAAACAGTAATACTATAAAAAAATACAGTATTATTTACTCTCAGTGGTGATCCAAGGGTGCAAACCGGCCATTTCCCCATTTGATATTTACATAGGACGTGGCCCCCATCCCGAAGTATGAAGAAAATAAATCATGTGCAATCCGCCGCTTTTATCTCCATTCTCCGTGTCATTCCCAGGTCTACTTCATCCTGTAGGTCGCTGACCTCACCCCGAGACATCGCTAGGAGCGAGGGAACATTCTATCGTGTAGCCCGCACGGTTTTGGTTGGAGAAGGGGACGCTTCTGCCGTATAGGTTAGGTTTGTACACCACAAAGGATCCCGCACATACAGTTGTGCACCACAAGCAACTTTTATACTCAAATGTACACACCGGCGAAATAAAAATTGTAACACTGTATAAATGGCTCGCCTCTGCAACAATATTTCACCGCCGTCATCGGCTGTCTGACAGCATTCGTTTACCCGTCATTTAGCAAACTATATGTTATTTTAAAAATCAGTGAAAATATCTGGAGGACTACATCCCAATAGTTTGAAACAGACGACACTCATTTACGAAGATGGAGACAGAGGAAGCAGGTAGATCTGGCATAATTTCATTTTCAACACATTTTTCTTTAGGTCCCATATATATATATATATACGTATATATATACGTATATATATACGTATATATATACGTATATATTATATATAAGAAATTGTTTCTGGCTAGAAATTGTAATTTGGCCATCTATTCTCCGTCCAAACTAATCTGTTTCCGTCCAAACAGACTTGTTGACTTTCAATAACTTATCAGTGAATTTGCTAAACTTAACGTTTAAGAAATAAATTTGAATAATATGTTGCATCAAGCAGTCCTGGCGTAGCCTACAGCTTAGCTCGGCACAGATACTTGAGTTCTCGGTTTTCGACCCTGCCTGTCCAACTAATTATTATTCACTTTCAAGTGACCATTGATTGATGCCTTTTGTGTTATGATAGTGGCGCTATAGAAGTCTTCGGATTATGTTACATTCGAAATAGTAAACAATAGTGTACTTCGCAGAAATGTAACTTTGCTTCCAACACAAAAGCTATGTCAGAGAGACCGGCTCATGCATTCAAATCAAATCCGCAGAGGTCAGGTTGTTGCATAACTTTCAGCTCTATGTCAAAATCAAAAGATTTTTCCATGAGATGGTAAGGCTAGAAATGTTTAAGAAGTGGTGCTATGATGAAAGAAGGAAATCGGGATAAGCGGATTTAGCAAACAATGCAAGTATATATGGAACAAAGTACAAATACCACAACCAGATTTAACTCTAGATATGTATATAGCTATTAATTTTAATATATATACAATAGATATTAAAAAGAATAGCTAAGTAAATGCTCTAACCCTCAAAGGGGCTTTGCCCCTCTAACTCCTGACCATCGGCTTTCCCATGGACCCCACTGGAGCTTGGCCCCAGACGCGCATTATAAACCCCCCTTATAAACCTTCTGCATCCGCCACTGTAGGCCCCTATACTCTGATATTACGTCACAAATTTTGCAAGTGACACAATTTTTTTTAAAAATAAGGCTCGGGAAGACTGAAAGTTTCCTATTCGAGTGTATCTAGTATAATAAACTTTTTCATTGGTTGTAAAAATTGACAAAAAAATGACAGTAACATTCTTGTGGATTATATCGAATATAATGTATAATTTTATCCATCTTAGGTCTGTATTTGGTTGAGGTTGGCTCACACAACTTTTAAACACTTCCCGGGCTTCTGCTTAAGGGTCTCTCCTGTGTTGTTGTTGATGTTTAACGACGCTGTGTCATAAGGAAGATGATTAGCGTTGCTCTCCTCCTTTATTCAGGCTTGGGACTGGCCCGCCCGAGTACGGCAGTGGCGGAGTTGGTCTCTCCTGCATTTAAGGGAGCCTATATATAGAGGGATTGTGTGTCGTAGGAGCCGCAGTAGCCGTGACGAATTAGTTTGTTCGTGATTAAACTTGTTTTGATTAATTTCGAAAAAACCGTCGAAAGAAATTAAAAAGCGAAAAAAATGGTCAGGATATTAACTGGTTAATATAAGACAAACTGGTTTTCATTTATTTCGAAAAACCTGTCGAAATCAAAAGGTGATATAAACGGTCAGGATATTATTAGAGTCGTATAGGCCAACTCTTGCCCAGTTGCTTTCTATCATCCCAAATTCCAACCAAGCGGCCTCAAGTTCTTTGTAATTTCTGCTCCGGCCTTTCACTCAAAACTCAAAACATTCCTCTTTTACAGAGCGTATCCTGATATATATCCTCTTATATCTCTCTCATCTTCAACCCCAAACACCACCCCTGTAGCTGCCACGCTGTCTCTCGGCCTGACCTTTGAATCTTGACCTGGAACCGAACCCCTTTGCCTATTGATTTTGTTTTGACTGAGCGCCTGTGAATAAGCTGGTCCCCGAGCGGCGCGGCTTTCGTTGGGCGCTTTAGAAATATCGGATTTACGATTACGATTGCGAAGTTCCACTCGCTCATCGTCAACTTCACAAAGACGAATGTGCGGCCGTCCGCCATCCGACCTTGATCGGCCTCCAACAGCCGATTACGCAAAGGCCACGATATTAGTGGCCGTACTGAGCCGAAATGCGCCATCTCCGGCTATCACGTGTTTTTAAGCGTACAGTTTGATAAGACGCCATACAGAGAAATGCCATTCGATCTGCGAAAGAAAGGGGCTGGGAGAAGAATGGAGAGCAATGAGCGACTTTGACAAGAGGTGGATAATTAATTGTTCTGTGGGAGGCCTAGTGTAGCTCTTCCAGCTGTTGCATGCCCCAACAGAGTCATTAGTTTTCGTTATGCAGTTTAGTTATTTTTATTGCCGTGAGTTTTATTATTAGTTTCAGTTAGCCTATACTTTCAACGCCCGAGTTTTAGTTTGTATTTCGTTATCGTTTTTGCCTGAGATTTAGTTATAGTTATAGTTATCGTTAACGAAGACCTTAAGTTTACGTTAACGATAGGTTAACGTTATCGTTAACGTTAACGAATACTTCACTAGCTGCTAGAGCGCTCTATTTCGACACGATCTTGGGTCGCCATATTGTTGATAAGTTTCAGAACCGCTACGAAAGACCGACGAATAAGCAGTGTATGAAACCTATCCGTATGAAAATATTTCTTATTATCTGTTATTTAATCTGTAATCTGTCAACTGGTAATGAACTTTTTCTATATGAACATACATGTGCTTGTTACAAACTCTTCACGGGGAACTGATATATAAAGTACCACCTACTTGTGAGCTGCCTATATTGGACTTTCTGCAATTAACACCTCCAAGCTTCACTCTATACTTAATGCTGCTGCACGCCTTATCGGTGGTCTTCCAAAGTCTGCCCATATATCTACTTTTATTCGTGACTCACTTCATTGGCTTCTTGTCAGACAACGCATCCAGTTTAAGATTCTTATCCTTATGCGCAACTGCCTTCTAGGCTGTGCTCCGTCCAACTTAACTTCTTTTTGTATTCCGGTTTCCTCGTTGCCTGCCCATTGCCTCCCTTTGCTCAGCTACCCGTGGTCTCTTGGTAGTCCCTCGCGTCCGCACTACGACTGCCCAGTCCAGGAGCTTTGCCTTTGTTGGCCCTTCCAGCTGGAACTGCCTTCCTCTTGAGCTGCGGCTTCAGTTACTTAGTCTCTCTCCTACCCAGTCTTGCAAACGCCTGAAATCCTTTTTTGCTTGTTCAAGCCAGGAGCGCCACTGTTTCCTAAGTGGCGCTTTATAAATGTTCGTTTACAATTACAATAACGCAAGAATTTGTGGTGTGTGATTCGAAAAATGGTAAACAAGGACTCATAAGTTCAGGAATCAGTTAATGTAAAAACAACAATGGGATTGTGTTTTTGGATGAAATTTATATTTTAGTGTAATTTTTATCTGGAGTGGCGAGTTATCGTAATTTAGCGAATTTTTTATTTACCAAAAGAATCCGACAATGCAGTATAAATGTATGACATGAAATGAGAAATTGTATCTCTTTAGATCGTGGATACCGTAACGCCCGACGTTAGCCTATACACGGGACTCAAATAACGCCCGCTACGCAATTGGTCAATGCATAGTACATGATTTTGTGCACGTGAACGGGGCTGACGGGCGAGATTGAAGTTGTTGAGGATGCACTCACGTCCGCTGGGCAATAAATTGGTCGCAGATCCTCTCCCCCGAATATTGTAAAGCATAACACGTGTTCTAAGTTAGGAGATGGCTGCTGCAAAATGACCTAATTTGGACCCCTTTCTGATAAAATATCTGTATATTGATAACTGAATGTTGTTATGAGAACCTGCATAATTGCCTATTATGCAATTGCAAACAAACAAGAAACGGGAATTTTCTAAAAAAAAGATTCAGTCCAACAAACCCACAAATACATTTCTTTTGGGAAGTATGCGTTTATTGCTTCATAGCCCATTTTATTGCGTTTTTGGCACAATGTGACCTTTGGTATTTGTAATTAAAATGCATGAAATGCGATCAGAGTATGGAATTATGACATTATCTTTATATGAGAAATTGATGGAAAGCCAGCTAAACTGATGCAGGCCATTTCAAAATCTAGAAATCCATCCGGAACTGACCAACATCACAACGGAAGTGCAAAATTCACATGCCATGCTTTAGCCAATAGCGTGACGGGCGCGAATCTATTCTCTGAGTTTCCGCTAACATCCCTGGCGTTAACGGAACCACTACGATATCTTTATTATATATAATATGCAGTGATGTTAGGCTTCTATTCCAAATCACAATGCAAAATATTCACTGCATTAAAAGTGAATTGTCAAATTTTGTGTGGAGTCTGGTTGTTAGCAATAATTTTGTTTTTATCTTTATAGTGAGAATTACATGAATTAATTTACTAATTTACTTACAATATAATTATTGTTTCAGAAGAAAGCAGTAAAATGGATCCTTACGCTATTTTGGGAATTGCTCATGATGCCACAGATGAGCAGGTAAAGATTTTCTGATTGTGTTGAAGGAAGTGTTAATCAGGTAGCAGTGATCTTAATTTAAAACCATTTCATCGGTTTGGTTCAGGTCAAAGTGTAAAAGCTATGGCATTCCTTGCTTTAGAGCTTTGCACTTGGTCATGTCTTGTTTGCGCTTATGAGACTCCACTTGGTGCACTGCATGCCAACTGATCGCTGGACTACTATCTACATACTGTTCACACTAGGCTTCTAATTTCTTTCGACAGTTCATCATGTATTTCTTTTCTCCATCTCCTTAAATCTGCCTTTGGAGACATGCAGGCTTGGATGACATTCAGTAAGCTTCTTTGTTTGAACCTGTTCAAAACTGACTTCCTTCTTATGTTTCTCAGAACATATTCCAGGTATTTCCAAATCTGCACGCATCATATACAGTACAAGATTTTTGCAGAATTAGATCTCGTATGCCTCAGTCTGGCTTAGCGTAAGTAGCTAATAATCTTGTTTTAGCTATGTTGATTACTTTAGCTCACTCCATCTGGTGGCTCAAATCATAAATGTTTCTGAACACCCTGCCCATGGCTATGAAGAAAATCAATAAATTTTTACACATCACCCTGTTATAAGATTAAATACAAAGTACATATTGCATACAGCTAAAGTCGTGTCTGCTGTCATCACTTCAATGATGTGCCTTCCATCTTGTAGCCAACTATGCTTGGCCACCATAAAATGCTGTCTTAACAGAGACTAAAATTTGGCAGAAGTAGCTGTTATATAGGTTCAAGGCAACAGTGATTTACAGAAAAGCTTGGAACAAGTGAGATTCTGTTTTTTATAGCTAAATATTATCTGTTATATTTTTCAGATACTAAAGGCTTACAGAAAGAAGGCGAGAAAATGCCATCCAGATAAAAATATGGATAACCCAGAAGAAGGTATGAAAAATGACAAATTGCACTTCTTTTATTTGGTGGTGTTGCTTGTGGTAAAAGCGATGCTGATGCTGGTGACTAATCTGTATACAAAGTGTGTTACAGGTCTCAAGTTGACTAGAAACTCAAGACAGACATGTGGTGCTTGTGAAGCATTCTCACTTTTTGTGTGCAAAAATGAACTCATTTATGTATATCTGGATCTAAGATGTACAGTCAAATATTATAATTAGAGTTGGGACAGGTGCTTCGTGTGTGTGTGCGTGCATGTTGCTGTGCAGCAACTGGCAACTGTGAGGAAGTAAATGCAATTACAGAGAAATGGCAGTAAATATATGGGTGTACTTTCTGGGCTAGGGTTATAACAGTTGAATTCTTTTGAAATTTTGCTGTCATTTTGTCAACACTCAAGTCTAATTCTGTAATGTTGTCTCCATATATCGGTTTAGAGGCATCAGTGTCTGACCTTTCATTTATTCACCTTCAGCCCAGTCTCCTGAGGCTGAACTTCAGTTTAATGATGTAACAGGCTGTTTGGATGTGACATGGCAGAATAAGTTAACTGTGCAAATAGTGTTGATCATATGATTAAAGAAATTAATCATCTGGAAACATTATTCATGTCGGTTACCATGATAGAGCTGCTACCTTCCAATAAATTTATCAGTTTAAAACTAGTTAACCCTTTAACGACCACAGAAATTTTTTTCACCTACCCTCTCATGAACGCACATTTTTGGCAAAAACGGCCAAAAAATAAAAAAATTCAACTTGTTTTATCTTTGTCAGTTTTTTACATGTAGACATAAGGTAAGCACCATTCTTTAGCATTTTATCTCCTCTTCCCAATCATCTGTCAAGTTTTTTGAAAAAAGAAATTTGGGGTACCCCAAGTTGCCCCAAACCATATCCCCCAAAATATTTGCTATATTTTTATCTTCAAGACAGTCTACAAAAATTTTGAATGACAACATATATAAATTGAGCACAAAATGTGCAGAAATTGTTGCCAGATAGAACCAAACAGAAATTTTTAAAATATTTTAAAAACTGAAAGATATACAATTTTTTTAGTATTTAGACCGTTGGATAAAAACTGAAGAAAATTACAGGAAAAGCCTAAAAGCAAAACTAACTGAACTTGTGATATCTGTGTCAGTGTTTTACATATATGCATAAGGTAAACACCATTCTTTTTCATTTTATCTTCTCTTCTTTTCCAACCTGTAATTATATTTCTCAACACAACATTTTCTGGGTAACTGAAAACTGACCCACAATCGCCGCAGGCATATAACGGATGCCATTGTCATCAAACTCCATATCAGTGTGTCACTTGTTCACTTCGTACTGCCAACAGTCTCGTGTGATCCATCTGACACGTTTTATTCATCAGTGGAATCACAACTTTTGTTAATATACGACCATTCGTTGATCGATCGGCGAATTTCTTCCTCCGGTAAGCAACGCTTTGTCATTTTGGGACATTTAAATATCCATTTTTAGCTACATGCTGGCCGATTTAAATGCCCATTTTGATTGTTTTTTTTTATATTTTGAGGTGTTTTCCAGGGATTCCGCTGATGTAATGTGGATTAAAATTATACCTATTTGCCTAAATGACGTAGAATTCTAAAATTATAAGGATTACAAATAAACAAGAGGTTACGATATGACTAGCCCCACCTACCACCAATTAGTACCGTGTGGTCGGTTGATGTTACTACCGATTAGTACTGTGCGGTTGGTAATGAGTTAAGGGATGTTTTATTGCCACTGTTTCTTTGTATTTTAGCTGGAGAAAAATTTAAAGAACTACAGAAAGCTCTGGAGCTTCTGACTGATGGAGTGGCTAAGGTCAGTTGATGTACACATAGATGTCTGTTTATGTACTGATTCTGCTCACAGCCGCATATTGCTCTAGGCTGTATGTGGCACTATCTTATCACTTGAGACCATATAACACCTGCCTTTCATGATTTTCACTGGCTTCCTGTATTTTAATGAATCAGCCTCAAGATGGTACTTACTGATTTACACTGCTTCATACTGTGATTTTAATATTTATTTTTCTTGACTGAACAGAGTAAATACGATCTGACCCGAAAAGCCAAGGAAGCCGCAAGGAAAAGAAGAGAAGAACTGGACAGAGAAACAAAACGACGACGGGATGGTAGGTACTTTGTGAACAATTTTCTATCTAACAGATATTTGCTAAATGGCTTATTCAAGGAATGTCTCTGTAGCTGTAGGCAACATCCACTGACATTTCATTTTAACCTGACTCCAGCAGTTGAACTACAGACGAGTTGGTGTTCAGTTAACCTTACCTGTGAGTCTTTCATGTCTTCTTATTCTTCTGTTCAGCAGTATAGATTTTCTTGCTTATCTGCCGTCTGCAAGACTTTTAAGGAGCTGCACTAGTGTGAATGCAGTCATGGACATTGAGAAGTTTTGTGTAAGTGAGCAGTCTTACAAAATTCTCAAGAGAGCATTTGCTTGAGAAAAAAGGTCAAACTTGTTTCTTTGCTGGTTAGTAATTCGTAGGATAACATAATACTGGCATGATTTGAGAAAGAAATCTTATTCTTTGCTTTTTGGACCTGTTGATAGTTAACTTTAAGATCATGTACAGTATTGTTTTTGAGAACATTTTTAAGGCAGTTTTTGTGCCTGGAATGTTGTCTAAGAAACATGTACATAATCTTTGATTTAACTGAATGTTTTTCATTTTGTCAAACTTATTCAAATGTTCTTTCAATGTGACAGAGTTAGATGCTCGTGAAAAGAAGGCAAAGTCGGAGCAACTTCGAAAGCAAGAAGAGTTGAGGCATCAGAATGAAGTAGGTGCATTTAAAATAAAGTCATGTACATCTTAGTCACAATACGATAACGACTAGTCATATAGTGATTAGAAGTGAGTTTACTGCATGTGGCATGGCTTCCAAGGGTGGCCCTTTGCACTGGTTTCTATCAGTATCAGATAAAGTTTTTAATCTGCATGTAACATAAAATCATTACAGCTGCCATTAATTGATAAAGATGTAATCCTTGGTTTGAAGGGTCTTTGGGTCTTTCCAAACTTATTTGGGTTGAGGGTGGAAAGGAAACAGTAGACCATTAATAACTTCTGTGCTGGTGTGTTGTGAAACCCCATGAATCAGTTGTCATTTAAGTGTTACTTTTAAAATTTAAACTACTGAAATAGTTATTTAATTTGTTTTTTTCACTGTGTTTGGCAGAAGAAAAGATTACAAGCCGAGGGTCAGAAGGCATTGGAAGAGTTACAAAAACAGATGCTTGAAAAGCAGAAGCTGGCATCAAAAAGAAACAACCATGCTACTCCGAGCACTAATACCACAAGTCGAGGATTCCAGCTGGTGGTGAGTTACGCTGCGTAAGGCTATATGAACTTTTTAATTTAATTACTTGAAAGTCACCAAATTATAAATCAGTTTTAGAACAAATGTGCATTCAACAGGTAGTCACAGAATGAAATTTTGTAAATGCTTACTTGCATAAATGCATGCATGTGTATATGATTTTAAATGAATTTTGACGTTGTAAATATGTATACTGCAACAGTCCTTGTTCATGTAGCTTGGAGAAATAGTAAATCAGAGACAAGGAGAACTCTGCCTGTCAAGGCAAATCCCTGACTAGTTGACAGTGAACACAAGTCCTGGTGTCTGGTTATCACTTAAAACCAGTTGCACAACTTTTCTGGTTGCAAACAGCACCAAAAAACAGCACCAAACTCCAGTGCCAGAATTTCGCAAAGACTGGAAACAAAGTGCTAAGGGTATTTGAAACTTTATATGCAGTGTACTGTATGTGTGTAAGTGGGTATGTAACTGTGCATGTATGTATATATATTTGTTTTTGTTCAGCTGAGGTGGTCTTGTGATAGATCTGACCTGAGCAATGGAGGATATACGGCTGATCAATTGCGACAACTCTTCTCTAAGGTATGATCAGCTCTGAATGACTGAATGAATAATCTGGCTCCCATTCAAGAGGTGGAGTCTTGATTGTAAACTAAGTTAAAAGTACGGGTGTTTAACTTATTTTAAGCCCATGTGATGCCAACTGTGAAATGAAGAAATAGGCATATATAATCATATGCTTGTAGATTGTGTTACTTTATAAAGTATTTTTAGTTTTAGGCCTCTTTTCAGATTGCAAGGTGACAAAAGTGTTGCACTTATGATTAGATCAGAGACTATAATCTCTCATTTAAGCAATTTAAAAAGAAAGCGAACTGCATGAGCAAATTGTGTAAAGCTGGATGCTTTAATGTTATATTTCTTGTTTGATAGTATGGAGAGGTAACAGAAGTGATGGTGTCATCGATAAAAAAAGGCAGAGGAATTGTTGAATTTCGAACAAAAGATGCAGCGGTAAGTCTTACAGTTAACAACTACTGCCTCATTTCATGCTTTGTAAATACAGTTATCAGCTTTGCTATGACTATTAAGATTCACAAACTAAAAATGACACATGTACAGTAGAAAAACTAAGAATCAAAACTGCAGCAGTAAAATTTAAAAAAAATATGAATGTTAAATAGTTTTGAGTATTTCATAAAGAGTAAGGTAAACATATATACTTCTATGGAAAGTGCACAGCAGCATGGCTTTGGTTGAAGGATCTTCTGCTGTACTAATCTAACAAGAGAAGACGTTTTTAACCTCCTGACTTATGTTGATAGACCCTTTTTAATGACCCATAAAGGATGGAAGTTGGGTTGCCTCAGGTGGCCTGATATTCTGATTGTCCATTAATGTTGCTTAATATATCTGTGTTAATATATCTGAATTCTATCCTCCCTACCAAGCAGCCCTGCGGTGCTGTTCTTGTAGCATGTACAGTGCTGTTTCTGCTACTCATTTTGTAACAATAATTGAGACTAACAGAATTTGGAGATAATGAACAGTATGATATGGTTGTTTTGTTCAGATGGTGGCCTTAGAGAAAGAAACAGGTCTCCTACAGAACCCTCTAAAGGTGAAGTGGGCAGAACAAGGATCCAGTCAAATGACAGATGTTCCTTTGCCATCTGCTGTAAGTGTTTTTTGGGCACAATAAGATTCGCAGAATATGTTTAATTCGGTTGTATGCCAGATGATGCTAAGCACTGCTAGATGTGGAATAATTTGTATAAAGAAAAAAGGAGGAGGATGAATCACATAAAAATGCAGCTTATCTGCCACAGTTTCAATCAGATTTTATTTTCTATATATGAGCTCTGCATGGGCCAAGTATACAGAGATGGTGTTGTCCAGCTTGTTACATTGTGCTTAACCTACTAAAGCTGATCATATAGATTCCGAGCGTACATTTAATTTAGCACTGGTTTTGATGACCAGTAATAACATAAAGGCAATTAATTGTGATCACATGTGCAGCTGCAGACGCCTGGGAAAATTTTGTTATTAACAAAACTGCTAAAATGTGCTCATTTTAATTTCTGCAGTTTTTCACTGTACACATAAGAACAGAAATTCAGCTGTATTCTACAGTATATTAAGTCGTTAGGTTGTTCTCTTTTTTCAGATTTCAGTCGTTCATGGTGATCTCATACCAATTTTTTTGTATGTAATGTAATTGTGTAACACTGATATGAACCCCTTTGGCGCATGGTTAAATATACTGCTTGTCCAGTTCAGTGACAGTCACAATGCAATTTGTGCAAACGCTCGCAAAAGCCTTACGTTGTGCCAGGGCTGGGTTGCAAGTGCTTCTGCATATTCTTCTTCTTCTTCTTCTGTGCAGTATAAATTATGTATTACTTTACATTACAAGCATTTAACCAATATTTGAAACAAATTCAGGATGTGAAAATCATTCTGTGGTCTGAGATGGAGAAGAATTACAAATGTGTGAGATATTTCACTCCACCAACTCAGTAAACAGCAAATTTTGTCCACTCAGACAAACATGAAACTACACCACTAATAAGTTTATAGCTAAAGCTGACTGAGCACTATCTTTTAACTTATTTCTATTTAAGACTTTTAAGAATATGATGATTTGATTTTTATCTCCAATAGGCAACATTTGAAGATCGTGAGAATCTGATCTTGATGCGGTTGAGGCAGGCCCAGGAGAAAAAGGCACAAATGCAAAACGAAGGCATCCAAAAAGATAACAGACAGAAGACAACAGACAATGAAAAGCAACAGACTGCTTCGAATCCCATCACCCGGGATCAGGAGAGCATCACAATGATGAGAGTCAGACAAGAAGCTGAAAGACAGCGACTTATTGAGCAAATGAAAAATGAAGATGAAAGTGAAGACTCTTAAAAAACAAAATCTTAAGAAATTAGTTTTATTCTGGAACAGTCATAGGAAATCAAGTTTATTGTGATGTCACAGGGAGTACATGGATTTACGATACAACTGTAATTTGGTAATGCCCTCCTTACAAAGTTCAGAAATGCACTTCAAAGCTGGGAATCGGGAAATATTAAGAACCATAACAGACTGGAAGAGGTGGAGCTCAGCCACCGATCCGCAAAAACGATTCTTGAAAACGTGAAATATCTGTGTAACATATGAAAAGTTCTTCAGAAGTAGAATAAATCACTGTGATAATGTAAAAAAGCGGTTTAGTTTCATTTAGCACAAAAACCCTTGAATCCCATACTCCTTGATTTTGTGGCCTCTTAGTGTAGGCCTCATAGATGGACAGTCTTGCATGGACCGGAGTGCAGGTCCCAAATGTTACTGCTCGAGTGGTATCCCAGTGCGTGTATGGCAAAAAAATTATAAGGAACATTGTGCGTCGAAGCACCCGTGGCGCTGAGCACTTGTGAGTAAAGGACTTGCTGAAGGTCCCTACACAGTGACACCTAAGAGAGAGGCTCGAAACTGTACTCTCCTCGTTACAGGCTGAGCGCCCTTATCAATTGACTACCACGCCCACACAAAGAAACTGCAGGGTGAGACTTGAGATTTCGCAAAAAGTTTTGCCTTCAAATTCTGGTACACCTTAAATTATATTTCTCTTCGTTTATACAAGCCTACATAAGAGAGAGAGACGAAATTTGCAGTTTTCCTAAGTCACTGCCAACTGAGCCGCCATCCTGGTCAGTGGCGGATTTAGCTATAGGCGTGAGGGGGGTCGGTTCGCCCTCACGCGCCCCTCTTGGTTATATGCCAGCGATCTTTAGATCAGACCCGTGCATTGTGTTCTACCAGAATGTGGCGCCCCTCTGGAAATGCTCTTGCCCCCGCGCAAGCAATCCTGGAGCCGCTACTGATCCTGATCCTTTAGCCTAGTAACTTCTTACGTAACAAGCGATGTACCTGAACCATAGCCTTGTTTTCTTCCAGCATTTACGAGGCATCGACTCGATATAAGTTAACACAGAAAATTATACCGGGCTCTAAGGCCTGAACAAAGCATTACGCCTTAACTTGAGTAGGCCTACCACATGCCTCTACCATTGTAGTGGCTGCAGCTTACATCATCAGGATACTTAGTATTTGGTAACTGAGTAGTAAGTACACTTTGGTTGCATGAGTGGGAGGAGAAACGCTGGCTACATAACCCACCATCTCGATATGTGAGTCAATCGCTAGGAGGCCAGAAAACCGTGGCCCACTGTAACTGCACTAAGACCGCTCCAAGTGTCGACAACAATTTGCGTAACAACTCGTTGCCTGTTGGCAAAACATACTTTCTCACATCCAGTCTAAATTGCTTCTTATGAAGCTTCAGCCGATGACTTCTGTCCATTGTCAACTGAGCAGAACTTATCTGCCTTGAAAATTTTGAAGGTTTCTGCAATAATTTCACTTTTCTTCAGTCTCATCTACGTGCTTCCAGTTTCAATTCTTTTGAGTCTTTCGACCCTTGGTACGGCAGAAAACCACTTGATTCTATCATCTGTGTTGCCCTTCTCTGCACCCACTCAGTTAACCGAATGCCCTTCAGTCGATGCGGCCTCCTGGCTTCAACGCAATATGCCCTACTTCGAATAGGCACAGACCCGCGCCTTATACAGCCTCATCATAACTTCTCTGCACCTTGCACAAATGGTGCTTTTAATCGTTCCCAGGGCATCATGTCTGGCTCTTCCAAGGTTACTTCACATTATGGACCATTTTAATCTAATCTAAATCTAATCTAAGAACTTCTATTGCGTTACTGTAATAATGCTCAAGGCATCTGCTGCTGCATCTGCAAGGCACGCTGCTAAACAAAATCATTGTCCAAGCCAAGTTCTATGGTGAGTCCGGGTTGAAAACCCAAAGAGGAGTCAAGAAAACACAGAGACAGCCTACGGAGGAAATGAGTCCAGGAAGAGGTGTTTTAAGGTTGCTGACCTGACCACAATGGCCACATATTGTTAGCACTATTTTCTTCTACCTCAGACTGCGCTTTCCATTCATCAAATATTATAATTATACACGCAAACACTAGAGTAAAATTGCAAGTCCACTACTCCGGCATCGAGATCCGAGGCCACAAATCACGATGTCAGGCGTCATGGGCAGAGGTCGCCAATTTGCATATTATTAATACAACACGAAAACATAAAAGCACAACCATAAAACCATTCGATCTTTATGGGCGGAGACATGCAGACAAAAGAATGGATTCACTTTAAGAAAGAACTTCAACTGCGATCCGCTAACCGTCACTTATGTCATTCCAAATCCCAGCCCAATTCTGTTCGTCCAACCTCTGCTTCGAAATCTACTGGCTATAATTAGGCGAGCTCTTCTAGACGGACCGTGCGATCAACACAGTTTCCTATCCACCTCAAGCCAGTCTGACAGTCTACAATTCTGCGAACATATAATGTAGTGTAAATCTTCTAATTTCTCAGCACCACCTAAAATCTGTGGCGTTGAGACCAGCTTACATACAGCACTAGATCAAATTAAGTCAGCAATGGCCAGGTAAAATATGAACTTCTGGGTTAAGCATGGATCTCTGGGAAATGCATACAAATATGAAGTACACTCTTTAAGTCAGACGAAGGCCCTAGATTTACTGAGAAGCGTTGTCGATTGAATTCATATATCATACTGAATGCCTGCACTTAGACCATGAAGTCAACAAACTTGAAAATGAACATATTTATTTAATATATAAAATACATAAAAATATATAAATTCTACTGCGGGGAGTCGACACAACAGCTGTTTGCTACATTTTAACAGACAGGTAGTTCATTGTCGAGTAAATTCGAGTCTGTCAATAATGCATCATATTCGTCGCAAAGTGAATTCATAGGAATTACTACCAGGAAGATTCGACACATGGAAATGGCAACGGTGGCGGTGGCGGCGGTGGTGGTGGCGATGATGATGGTGGTGGCGGTGGTGGTGGTGGTGGTGGTGGCGGCGGCGATGGCGGCGGTGGTGGTGGCGATGATGATGGTGGTGGCGGTGGCGGTGGGGGTGGGGGTGGCGGCGGTGGCGGTGGCGGTGGCGGTGGCGGTGGTGGTGGTGGTTGAGCTATAGCTGTGCCGCTGACGACATCAACTGAAGGCGTCGTTCTTGCGTCATCTGCGGCGGAGGAGGAGGACAAATGACGATCGCCATCGATCGCCTTCGAAGCACAGTTGCTCCTCCTCCTCCTCTTCCTCCTCTTCGCCACCACCACCACCACAACAACAACAACCACCACCACTACCCCCCAACAGAGGCACAGACAGGCAGGCAGCAACTAAAAGAGAAGAACAGAGACACAGTCGCAGATGTAGTGACGGGAGAGAAGAAGGGAGAGAGAGACACCGGGAGAGATGTTTGGCAATACTCGTATAGCCGCGAATATAGCTCACACGTGAAAAGCTGCTAGCAGGCAACGTCCGACAGAAGCGACGTCAGCAATGGCGTAGGCTATACGGTGGTAGTGGTGGATGAGGTGGGTCGGCTGGGAGTGGTGGTGGGGCAGCCGGGGTGGCGATGGTGGGGCGGCGACGGAGGCCTCCTCGACGCTTCTGATCTTTGGCGGTTTGACGTCACTGGAGCGGAGATAGACACAAATCAAGAGTGGAGTTGTTCATCCTGCAACAGCCGACGTAGCCACAGCCGCAGAAGCAGGGCGGCTGCTAAGCTATCCGGTGCTACTGCTGCTGATGCTGATGCTGCTGGTGTTGCAAAGATGCTATATGGACTACTATACGATCCTAAGGAGGTTCCTGGAGGCTGTCTGTTTGTGGTCGAAGCTGCGGCCTTTCTTATCTCGGTTGGATTGTGAAGTTCATGAATTGCGGTAAGTTTCAAACTCAACGAGTTGCGTTCTACTCGGGCGCTTGTTAGAATGGCGCTCGGGGCCTCTAAGTGATTAACAGCTTCTAACATCAGAATGTAACTAGTCGAATGCATTGTGTTTTGGGTCGATGAAGTTATCATCTGAGAGCAGGACTTGCTTCTGATTCAAGTTTGACGTCTGGCATGTCAATCTGTCTTGTTATCATCTCTCAGCCGATGGCCGAACACTTCATCTCTCAATCGCAGGCTGACACAATTGACCCATCTCTATCTTTTATAATTATTCGATGGGTATCAGGGCAATGGCGCTATATAAGTGAAGACGACTTGTGCTTATTCTCCAGACTCATCGTTGTTCGTCTACTCCAATTAAGGTTGACCCATGTCACACGAGAGTTCAAGATCCACTCTAAGCAGCCATGTCTTCTTGATTGTCAACGAGGCTTAGCTGTTCGCATAAGTTCTCTAACATCAGTATGTTGTAAACATGAAACATACTTGCATAGATCAAGCTGAAGCTAAGATGTATGACCTGAAATATTTATCGAAATACAGAATAACATTATATGGTGCTTTCAAAGAAACGTGGGTGGGAAGTGTCGGTGTTGGCTGAGTGATCCAAACAGTGATGAGTGGGGGTCACTGTAGAAGTGACAGACAATGGGGACCATAACTATTACTGTCTTGTCTTACTAGTCCCACTGAGACTAGGTCCTATAGAATACGTGGGGATGTTAGATATTACGAAAATAGCATCCAAGTCGAAACACTTTTCCATTCAAGAGCTGAATTGATTGCCAAAGCATCTCTCTGGTTGCAAAACTCACAGGCGTAGACGTTTCCAAGATGCGACGCTAAACTGTTCTGTCCATATGCGTTCAAGAAATGCATTTCAGAAGAAACTTGATCCAACCATCGAAGAGGTTCGATCTTGCATATCTAGGGAGGTCCTCATTGTGTCACGGCCAGAGTAAAATCTGGTCTGCAGAGGACTTGATAATATTTCTCAGGAGTGAGCATTTCACAGGTCCTGCGGTCACCAGAATGCAAAATTCGTAATCGTAATCGTAAACGCGAAACTTCTAATGCGCTACTTAAAAGCTAAGCGCAGGACATAAGATTATTCACGAGCGCTGCTTCAAGTCAGTGGGGTTGTTCTAAACATTTGCGTATAATCAGGAAATCGCTAATCCCCCTGTAGGCTTAAGAACTACAAGAAAAGAAGACGAGCTTCTGTCCAACTTACAGCAATGAATTATTTGTGACTTTCTTTCCTTCACACAACAGAGCTACAAAGACGACCTACGGACGGTAAGAAAAGCAATGCGTTTGATTAAGCCTTTCGCTGTAATGAGGCGCTTACAACAGTGATTAAACTTTCATCGAACACAGTGGTCTTCAACCGTTGACAGAATCCATAGGAATTCAAAGGATGGATCGAAGGAATTGAACAAAGGAGGCCATTGGCAATCGAATTAAAATCTAAACCGAGACTGGCAGTCAACGAGGGTCTCTTGAGCAGCCTATGAGTGTTGACTGATGCGTGCATTATAATAACGGCGCTATATAAGCCTGCTAGAAAGATTTATTCACTGGTACTGTGGATCACTAACCGGTAGATAGAAAATGTTAGAGCAGCTACTTTTAGACGATGACATCTTCCATTCACAGGTCAAATGAAGGCCAAACCGGATCATGGATCATGGATCATAGATCATGGATCCAGATGCTAAAAAGTCAGCTGTGTGGTTTTCTTGTCCATCAGCGTAGTTGGCAGCTCTTCTGTGTTGCCCTCCTGAATGCCATTCATCTGATATGCCAATATGGCCTGCCAGAAGAATCTAAGAGCTGAGCACGTATTTGCACTTCGCACAATTAGCTCGATATGGTCACGCATACATAGCACCGCCGTTCTGACGAGAACGCCGCAAGATTATATACGTCGACGTGCAGTGGTTTAAATGTAGTGCAGTCAAATGCAGTGTATCGTAATGCAATGTAGTGTAGTATTGTGTATTGAAGTGCAGTATAGTGCAGTGCAGTGTGGTGTGGTGTAGTGTTGTAGGCCCTATGCCTGTACTCTCCTCTGAAAAGCGGAATAACAGTCGACTGTGCAAATGTAAACGTACACGGTTTGCTATAGCGACCGTATGGCCTCAAACCTGTTCATTTGTATATATGTGTATGCTCCGTTGAGATAAAGTATTTGCAATATGCCTTCGTCTTTTTTGTTATTAGTGGACGGACGACTCTGGCGTTAAACGATTGTTCTATGTTGACAAATGCGAACAATAAACAAGCGATTAAGCATATTTTTAGGTCTATAATCGAATGTTGCTTCTTCACCGTTGAAGTCCAGCGCCGGAGCATACTAGAATGTATTTATGCATGCAAATGGGTGCATTTTATAGAGCGTCAAAGGCGCTAGAAAATGGTTATCTGACAGAGATGGGAAGGTGCTTCAGAAGATAAGCCGCAAATGTATCTTAAGCTGCATCAGACGGAACAGCGCGGACAATTCTGGAAAGATTGTTCCAGAAAGACGGCCCAACGTACGAGAAAGCGTGTTGTTCGCAAGCATGGATTGAGTTGTTCCCCAGGAGAGTACACAGCGATCGTCGAACCGTCTGAATCAGAGTTCCCTGATGTAGGGGAACTCGGGGAAGATGAATTAGTGGGTTATGATGGGTCTCTTCAATTTAAGTCATCTATCATTGCGACATCTACCGAATATGTTTGAAGTACTCTCAAACTGTTGAATTCATTATGCATGGTCGAGATTTGCGTTTCAGAACGTCAGTTTTAGCGTCTTATAAGAAAAATCAATTTTTCACCTTCTGATCCTATTTCTAGGTAAAAGGATGTATTGAATGTTCCAATATGCATCATGGACGGTATTCGACATAAGCCTAAGCATATTTGCTAGAAGGCTGGTGCTGGAAGAACAACTGCAGTATTTGAGTGACATAAAATGGATTTTAGCTTTTCTTTGTGCTTGGGACCAGCTGGATCACGCGGCGACAGGATATGACTGACCCTGTGATCCATCCATATTGTCCGGTTGTCAGTTGAATCCCATGCGTGGAGCAGGAATTTCTATTGAACGATAAATTCAATCTCAGATTTTATATTATTGTATCATTTATATTGCATTATTATTGTTATTGTTGTTATTATCATTATTATTGTTGTTGTTGTTGTTGTTGATATTGTTTTTGTGTTGTTGTTATCGTTATTATTATTTTTAGTAAGGACTGATGACTATTGTCATTTGTATTAATTAGATGGAGTAAGGGCACACTGCAGGAATTACATAGAAAACTTAAATGTTGAACTACACTGATATTTACTTGTATGTATATACATACTTACAGGTATACATGCATAAACACATACACACATACACATACATGCATGCATACATACATCCATACATACATGCATAAATATTTAAACAAACATTCACATACAAATACAAACAAATATATATATATATACATGTATACTAACATATATACATGCAAGGATCAATACTTACATGCATACATGTACATATGTGCATAGACAAATAGATGCATTATAAGCATAGATACATACATAAATACATGCATACATACATACATACATATTTATATACCTACATACATACCTACATACATACACGCATATGTATACATTGTTACATGTGACGCAAAGGATAGGGCAAAATAAGGTGAGTTGTTGTACGTTGTATGCCTGCTTTACATTTTGGCGGGAAAGCTGACATATAAGAAAGTGTTGTGGCTGACCGGGTTTTTTCTTCCCAGTCTCTTTCGGGTAGTCGCGTTTAAATCTTCCTGAATGGATGCCTTGTTTGGTTCTTCTCAGCCGTTTTGCCGTCTTGGTTCTCTTTTAACCGTTTTTGGTAAGCGTTGTGCCTTTTCTTCTTGATGAGCTGTTCGCTGATTTTGTCGCCGCCTGAGTTCGACGTCTTACTTCTGTGTGAGTAGAGTTACACTGTAAATAGCTTAGGAAATAAAACATTTTAACGTAACGTTTGTATTTACTGTATATTTATATTTATTTACAGTTATATTCTTCCATTTATCTAGACAACCTGTAAAAACATACATACATACATAATATATACATGCATATACATGTGCATACATTCTTAGATACTTTTAGACATCCACACATGCATGTATAGATATATGCATAGATACATGCATATATATAGTGGGATAAGATGGATTACAGTGGTTCAACTTGCCACAGCGTTGAGGCAAGATGGACCATAATTACAAAAATTTCTAATTTCGAAAATCTTTAATACATAAAGGAGTGTATTCGTATTCGTGTTGCCCCTAGCTCTGTACTCAGTAGACTATAGGTATAGAGAAAAATAGTTCTCTTGTTGCATAGTTCTGGTTTAATTTAAGTAAAACTGTTTATGGGATCCGTTTCGCACCTAATCCCTCTATCCTGGTGAGGCTCCGATTATTGCAGCGCCATCGTCGAAAGAGAAGGATTTTGAATCAGATCCTATCCTTGGCTGGGAGCCAATGCAGCCTTTTCACATGTAAGCAGACATATACGAGAAATGTTATCCAGTTGCATTCAGTGCTTCAGCATAAGATGCAGGAACCTATGACGCATCTTTGATGACAGTAGGCTATAACCTAGGTTTGTGTTATTTACATAACTGCGTTGCTGTAGTTCGTGGTGAGCCATACTAGGCTATAAAAACTAGTCGAGACAGAAGCAATCTCATATACTTATTACCTCGGTGAGCAGGGAATTAAATTACCATCTTTCTCCATCGTATTCTCAAAGATATTACGTAAACGGGATTCAATACCCAAAACAAAATACCAACATTTGACAGCAAGGTTCTTGAATAAACCATATGTGCTTGCCGACGATCTTTCGTAGTTGTCATCGATCGGACCTCGACCTGCCCGATTCATAGCGTAGGTTAACTTGATAAAAGACCCCAGTTTTGGATTTTCGAAATTATAATTAATCGAAGAGTTCGATCAAAACAGTTACTTGAATCGTCAAAGTTTCTAAAAGCACGTATCTATCAACGATATTTGTAAATTAAAATATCAATTTAGCTCACGATAGACCAAGGCTACAAAGCTTCGCGAGCTCTCAACAGTTCGTTTGCGTCCGCTCATACAGGCCTTTTCCCGCCAAACAGAAGACCAGTACAAACTGGTCTTGACCGGCCTTCCTTTATTGCACAATCGTGGGTTTTTCAAAAACTTCTGACCAATTACAATGTAGACGTCACCCACCTGGGTGTCGTCAACGAATCACACGACCCCCATCAAGTGTTCCAGCCGGTTCGTGAACCGAGCTTGCACAAGCAAATCAATCACCTGATGACTCATAATTTTTTTACACAAATGCTTGCTTGATTTTGCTGATTATGCAGCGTTTTATGACGTTCACGCTTTATAAAAGATCGTCGACAATACCTGGTGATCAGCGCCGTGGGATTCGCATATTCCGGGTCACGAATAAACTGGTGAACGTAGGTTCAACAGAAGAATCTTAAGCTGATGGACGATTTTAGCTAACAACTACGGTGGCGAGTGAGGGCCAACTTTTCCAGAATTTAAATTCGGTCGGTGCGCATCGATTCGATTGATATCAACGAAAGATCCAGTCGTCAAGAACACATAGGACGTTCAGCAGTAGCTGAAGGAAAGAAGATCCGTACGGAAATTGAGATAAATTAAAATTCGCGAACTGTATTTCACAGATATTTTGATAACTTCATTAGCATTTTCACTGAAATGTTATCTTTGCATACAGTGTAATGAAAAAATTGATGTTTTGCTTACGCTGCAAAAGTTATCGTTATTGTTCCCAAAAGTTTAATTAAGTAAGTAAATAAAATGGAACGACTGTTGCCAGAAAAAATAAGCAGACATTAAGAAGCCAGGAACATAAGAGCTTAGACAGGCTTTAATTAAGTTTGGCTGGAAAGTTGAGCTGTTAAAAGAATGGACTCGAAAGGCATTAGTAGATGCGGTAACCAAAGAATGGCAGAATAAAGGAAGCGCGGAATCTAGACAAAGAAGAATCAATGCCGAACAAAGAAGGCCACAGCAAGCCGACAGAAAAAAGGAAAGAAAGAGCAAAGGGAACTCCAAAGGCAACAGATAGAAATGCAGAGGCAGCAAATGGAAGTAGAAAGGAAGCCAAGGCTAGAACAAGTAGAGGGAAAAGGGAAAGAAAGGTTGAAACAAATGATTGAGCTGGAAAGAACAAAGCACGCTGAATAGCTGCCGCAAGAGCAGCAACTTGAGGCCCAGAGATTACAAGCAGAAGCCGTAGAGAAAACGAAATGTGCCGATCTGGAAGCCGCGGTAAAAGCGACACAGATGCAATTTGAAATGCAAAGGCAGCAAGTGGAGCTAGAAAGACAGAAGCATATAGAAGTTGAGCAAAACAGACTTGAGATGAAAGAGATGCAAGTAAGGAAGATGACGATATAATAAGAGGAGTTGATAAAGCAGATGGAGAGTAAAGTAGACTACTTATGCTTAATATTTACTGGTTTACATGGGTCTTCAAAATTCATTAGCATATGGGCCTATCGTACTGTATTGCCGTTAACATACATTCTTCAAACTTTGAAATATTTTACACCCGGCCTACTATTTGCTGTTTTTACTATATAAAGTGAGCTTTATTGTACGAAATTACTTAAAATGTCCACGCTTTATGTTATTTCGGGTCAGTGTGGGCCTTCCAATATCACGATCAATACCAAATTGGGCCCATATTGAGATCTCATCAAAATAACGAAACGCATCCCAATTTATGGTCAATTGCTTAAGTGGTTTTTAAAGTACAGACATAGATGTAATTTTCGAGGAGGGAAGTTTCGGGGTACCAGTACCAATACTTTTGGATTTGGAATACCGCACCGTCTACTTTTTGATACCGTGAATAAACAACGCCCATTAAGTTTCGTATGAATATGGCATTATCCAGTGACTTTTCATTTTATAAGTCGAATAATAATTATTACGCGAAAGAGCGAAAGATGGGAAGAAATTGGTACCCAACTGTACAAAATCTAGAATTTGGTGTGCCACTCTCCTTCCTGCAAATTTACGCCTCTGAGTAAAGTAACAGAATTCGAACTACTGTTGCTAAACAGTAGCAACTAACTTCAGTCTCTGTTAATGTCTAGCTACAGTATTACTTGAATTATTCTAGAGATACCTGCGGGCTAATTATAAAGCCGATAGAATTTATAGATCTATAAATTAAGTTACTACCTGGGCAATGCGGTCAGGGCAATATAGGCAACAAAATACTCCTCTTCCAGAAATCCTATCCTGATTCCTCCTCTTCCTCTTTTCTATCTTGCCTCTTCAATTCCAAACACCACCTACCGTATAGCCATCTGACTGTCTGCCTGCCTAACTCTTGGAACTTGACCTGGAACCTAATCTGACTCTACCTGCCTATCGATTTTATTTCGAGTAGGCCTAAGGATCTGCAAATAAGCTAGTTCTCGAAACTTAGCTTTCTTTAGGTGCTACAGAAATCTCGACTTTACGATTAAGATTTACAATTACGACAGCCTTTAGGCCTATAGTTGAATTTCATAGCAATATTTCGTTTATTCCATAACAAAATTTTTAAACATTTGAATACTTCAAATCATTCATCAGATGGACCCAATTTTCCTTTAATTTGGGTCATAAAACTTAAGTGTCCGTCAAGCCGTTTTAAATGTGCATAGAAATTAGCCTTACAGAACTTTGCCCATAGTATGATCTACAAAACGAAAAACGGTCAAAATGTTTGAATGTAGCCTGTCATTCATTTATTCACTCATGGCATTTACAAAGCGCCCCTCGAAGATACCAACTCTGAGGCGCTCCCAGCCCAGCCCAGTTCCGGCGAACGTTGCCGCTTTCAAAAGCTTGTGAAATTTGTATGCGGCATTCCTGGTAAGAACTCGCAGATTTAAGGGTGGGGGCTAATCAAGGTGGATGGACCAACCACTCAAGAGACACGGCGTTGCATTGTCGAACCGTGGAACGAAGATTTCTGATGGCAGTCAACCTGAAATTGGCAACAAAACTCTGGAAAGCATTTCCTAGTTCACATTTCAAGACCCAACAAGAAATCTTAAATTCAATGCACTGCGAAATAGGCAGCCCAAGAAGTAGGCCTGCGTCACGAATGTAATGGAGCACACGGTCAGATATCAAAATGCCATCAACATGTCTAACAGCTGCACGCAGCACGCATTCAAGCTGCCCAAAGCGAGACCTGCATAAATGGCACTACAGTAGTCAATCCTGCTGCTAATAAACGCGTGGACAGGGTAAGTGCAGCATCGGATGAAAGCGAACGAGAAATAACCCGTAATTGGCGCAGCTGAAAAAGACAAGCACCGCATACGAGATTTATGTGTTCAGAACTTATCCCGGGGGCATTCCAGAGGTACTGGAGACCAAGCGGGATCGATGAACCCAAAGACAGCGCAGGACGTGCGCCAATACAAAAAAAGAGCGAAGCCAGTCAAGCGGCTCTCATATATTCCAAATGAGACTAACAGGCTGCGAATTAGAATGTCGTGATCAACCGTGTCAAAGGCCGCGCTGACATCAAACAGAGTTAACAGGGGTAACCTGGGCTGTATCCATGGCACCATATATGTCCGAAAGTAGGCCTTATTGTGGCCAATTTTAGGAGGCAAAAGACAGTGCACCGGTGCTGTGGAGAGATATTTTTAGTCAACATAAGTCAAGGTATTGGTGGGCCAGTCATCAATCAATCGTATAACAGACTGTAAGACTGTAGTTGCTAATGGAAGCTGAGAGATGTAGAATCGATACAGCGCGTTGCTATGCACTATAGCATTGAAACACCGGACGACAAGTGCATGACAAGCGTGCGTCACGCTTCAGTGCTTTGCTCGCACGACAGCAGGCCATCAGATGGTCGTTTTGAAAGCGCCAAATAAAGAGTATCCCAAAATATTGAGATCTTAGCATGAACCAAGCATGTAGCCTTTTCAACTCGTGGTTTTCGTTGTAAAACCATTACTATTTATTACAGGATAATAGTGACAGGAATAAAATTATCATCGATTGTAAAATACGTAGGCCTTTACGAACAGAAACAAAAATGTAGTCCTTACGCATGACGCTGAGCCGATGCATGTGCCTGTGTCTTGAGATGTAATTACGTGGGTATACAAGAAGACAGATGAGTGGGTTCAAGAGGCTGCTGGAGTAGAGAGAAGTCTTGTCGGATCGATCATAAAGAGGAAGCTTTCTTACTTCGGACATGTGCTACGGAAGAGTGGCGACTGTTCAAAGAAAGAGATCATCCAAGGCACAATTCATGGATCCCGAGCTCGGGGAAGACCCAAGATAACATGGACAAACAACATCGAGTCGTGGATTGTATTATCGTTCGACCAATTATAAGAGAAGAGGGACGGAAGCAGATGGAACAAAATTGTCCGTGCTGCAACCAGTCCTCGACTCGAGGACGGTTGAAGACAAGACAGACACGACAAGACAAGACATGTATATAGGCCTACGTCACGCATCATGCTTTGCATAAGCTTTTCTAATGATAAGTTTGTGTAAAGCGACAATACATTCGAGCCCAGAAATACTTCTAGACGAGCAGTTTCAGACTAGAAGACTGGCATAAAATTTGTTTTGCTGAACAATCTTTACTTTCATCGAGAATTTTGGTTAACCGTATGGTGCCGTTGTTAATACTTGAATACCTGCTTTGGCTGATTCTTCAACCAAAAAGCAGAACATCTCAGATTGGACTTTTGGACAAGATATTTGTATGCATGCTTGATTGCACATGGGCTTGTTTGCCTGTGCGCCTATGTTCTTTCGCATGATTCATACAAAAGCTATTCACATTCCTTCACTTCGTCTTTACTTTGATTCAATTCAATCAATCAGTTATGGACTATTGCTACCAACCAACTGTTCTGTTCCTGACTTTCGCAACTTATAAAAAGTTGCTTCAGCGACAAAAAGACGATAATACTTGTCGAAATGAAGAGATTGCTCGTCGAAGATACATTGCCGGGCCAGAGGAAAATTACGAGTGACTGACTGACGATGCTACCTCCTATTTGAAGATTCATTCGACAAATTACGAATGTTATTAATTTCTTTAAGTGGCTGCCGCTGATGGATCTGAACTGAGGAAGACTGATCGATTGTAGTGCCAGCGCACCTGTCATCGCTTATACAGCTTTCTGTTTATCATTTACATGCTACGTGTATCTTCGCTTGGTGTCTAACTAAAGTTTCAGCGCTGCCAAATCAAAGACAGATATTATCTCTGTGGGCGTGATTTTTCAATGATGATTCTGCATGTTTTAAGCATCACTTGTATTGAAAGTTTGCCTGACGTCATGCCGATGAGCCAACTGTTGACTGACTTGCTTGTGGTTGGCTGGCGTGCACATCATGGAAATTTCCACGATTTTGGTGCAATTAAGCTTACGTTGTGATGAGTCAGCGGGTTTTTGAAAACCTACGATTCCACTATAGCGGGAGGTCGGTATAAACCAGATTGAACTCGTCTGCTGTCTTGGCAAAAAAGGGCCTATATAAGCGGACGCAAATGCATGATAAGAGAGCGCGAAAAGGTTTTGTAGCCGTTGTCTGTCATGTATTCAGTTGGTAGTTTGAGTTACAAATGTTGTTGATAGTTTCGAGTGTTTAGAACTGTATATTCGATGTCTGAAACACTGTCGTGATGATTGAACTATTACACTTAAAACCTACGCAATATATAGAGCGAGTGGACGGTTCGAAGCCCAATCGATTGACAACTTCGAAAGGTCATCAACAATCTCTAAACCGCAGAATCGTTGGCCGAATCATGCACTTTGTGACAGAGTCGAAAATCGAAGGGCGCGTTATAATATTAGGTCTACGTGCAGTCTGTCTGTTTGGTTCTGTCCTATGGATTGTGATTTTGCTTTGAAGCGACGGTAGGTGGTTGCATCGTGCATTGCGATAACGACGCTATTGAAAGGTTCAGATTAGATTAGATTAGACATAAATTTCAGTGTTTATGGAATGTCATATGATTACGGGACTTATGAGCCGTTGAATTAAGCCTAAAAGAAATGCCCAAACTGCAATTTCAAGGGAAACTCAGAATAAAGGCGTGACAAAAATTCCAACTTCGAGCATAGCCGGGTAATCTTAAACACATTCACTATGACTGTATTTAGGGCCTATGTAGACCTACATGTATAAAAGCAGCTTATTTTCTCACGTCATGGGCGAACATAAAACCTATCGTACAACGCTACTTGTTTACTTATTTGCACAGTGCAGACAGGGTAGGGAGCATGTGGTGCAGTCTGCGAATAACAAGTCATAACAATCTTAAAATAGTTTGTTACGCTTATGGTGTACTATACAAACTGTGTAGAGACTACATTACAATTGTGCTACAGCCTTGTAGACTGGGATGCCAAATTCACGCACCATATGTCAAGCGGAAATCAGCAGCGCATTTGAGCGAAGGAAGGACGGAAGGAAGGAAAGTAGGAAGAAAGGAAGAAAGGAAGGATGTAAGGAAGGAAGGAAGGAAGGAAGGAAGGAGGAAGGATGTAAGAAAGGAAGGACGTAAGGAAGGAAGGAAGGAAGAAAGAAAGGAAGGAAGAAAGGAAGGAAGGAAGAAAGGAAGGAAGGAAGAAATGAAGAAAGGAAGGAAGGATGTAAGGAAGGAAGGAAGGAAGGAAGGAAGAAAGAAAGGAAGGAAGAAAGGAAGGAAGTAAGAAAGGAAGGAAAAAAGAAGGAAGAAAGGAAGGAAGGAAGAAAGGAAGGAAGGAAGGAAGTAGGTCCTGCGACGCTTGGTGCTGGCGAGCCAGGATCTGGTTAGTTTAGTAAACTGTTGGCTTCTTCATCTCTGGGTCTGAATGTCAAATGCATTCGCAAAAGAAAAGCAAGGCAACATGTGGCTGAACATTTCTGTGGCGCCAGCCTTTTCTGTAGCGCATGGGGGAGGCAAGCGATCGATATGGGGGGCGACTGGCGACGAAATAACCCAGTATGTTTAACAATGTAAGTGGTGAAGGAACTCAATTCCAATTTGTGTGTTCCTCTGAATAAGTGGTAGATTTATTCACCGCTCATATATAACAATAATAAATACAATGCATAGTTAACAGTCTAGACGTCTGCTTATATAGCTCTTTAAGCTGTGGCGTTTAGGCGAGTAATTCAATCGAAATCCTTATAAACAAAATGGCATCATACAGCAGCGCGTACAGTCCTCCTTTCGAAACACCGTTGCCATGGAGACTGCGTGAACAGTCGGAAGAGCACAGATACATCACACTCGATTGCAACCAACATACACTCCCGTCTCCCCACTTCTTTCTCGTCTCTATGTTATAATGCGTCGAAATCCGCCGTCATATTGGTAGAATAACAACATCAGCTCAGACATAAGTGCATTGGACAGACCTACTATAGAAGAGCGCATAAAACGCCAAAACTTGGCAGATCTTCACCGCTGCTGAGCAGCTGTACTGAAAGAGTTTTGGCGTTTCACTTATACTGCTATACGCTGGGCCAATATCTGCAATTCTAAAAGAACATAGTTTTCTGTCACAAAACGAAATCTTTTAAAGAAATTCCCAGACAGTATACATGCATATTAAGTTAACATTCGCTATTTTGCTGCTATCATGCAATAATTTAAGAATTCCAGTCTCGTGTGTAACACCTGAGTTCAGTGTGCTTTCAAAGCTACTTTTTATCTCTTAGTACAAAAAATCGAAATCGTATTCCTACAGTTATATGGCGCTAATTCACGAATTACTCCTTAGCTAGTTTTTAGAAAACATTTCGTTTGCTTGAAATGAAAGATATGCTTAGCGCATGTATGCATGTATTACGACACTGCGGCTGTATATTGCGTCTATATTATATGCCGTCTTAGCATTCAGTTTGATTCTCTATTAATTAATACTGATGCTTTACTGCCATCGTGTTGTACTGTAACAGCCCTGCGTAGTTCAGAGGTATCCTGTGGGTCACACCAGCAGATATCAGTCTACTGCCTTTTTTCTCACACTACTGTTTCCAGTGTGAAGGATTTGAATGATAATCGTCCAACGACTGGTAACAGTGGAATCAAGGATTCTTAATCATGCCATTTACCACTTCGTCATCATCGTCGGAACTTTTCACCGCCTATAGAATTACCCTCTTTTGATACCCTATCCTCTCATTCTTTGGCCCAATACCCTGTCCTGTCAATTACTGTCTCTCTTTTGTTAATCCTTTACTGCTAATTTTGCATCTATTCTCTGTGCCTCTGTCTATCTGTCCGTGTCTGTGTGTTTGTCTGTCCGTCCGTCAGTCCGTTCGTCCACCCGTCCGCTCGTCCGTCCATCGAACCACTGTTCCATAGGTCGATCGATCGATCGATCCATCCATCCATCAATGCCATCCATCCATTCTTTGAACGATCGATTCAGTCATCTATCCATCCGTCCATCCATCTTTCTAAAATGCACTATAAAATGTTTGGCCATACGTGCTCTCCTCATCCAGCATACATGCTCATCCTTCTTTTCTGGAGGTTTCTCCTATGATTCTGATCGAGTAGTTTCGTCCGACAGCAGGCGAAAGATTACATCAGCAGAACGCTGCAGGCATAAGCCCTTCAAGTCGTTTAATGTTATACGTGTCTTGTGGCATTTGATAGAAGCCAGAGCTGAGGGTAGGCGGCTCCTTCCACGCCAATTAACCCTCGTTTAACCTATTATTATTATTATTTTTTATATTATTATTATTATTATTATTATTATTATTATTATTATTATTATTATTTAACATATATTTATTACGCGCGCAATTAACAACAGCCTCAAAAATGTCTTACCGAGTATCATTGAGTAATATCATGATTTATAGGTCAATAGGAATGCTTAAAAATCTAGGCAGACCCATTAAACATGTAAGCCTTAAGCTTAATATTGCACTAATCAATCTAATATAATGCCTAATCGCATTGATCTGCCGTAGCATGACATTCCATGCTATGCGAAAGACTCTTCAGGACGGTATGTGGCTTTCTTTTTAATTTAATAAGACTTTCCATTGTTTCCGTCGTAAATCCAGCACCAACGCTAAGCAACAATAAAGATACTTGCGTGTCTGCACGGTCTGATAATAAAAGGTGTTCGAGCGCCACGAGGAGTCCGCAGTGCCACTCATCAGAGTCTCTGCTAAGGAAAGCCACTCTAACAATTGCAAATCGGGCAGGCATTTCATTGCACACCTCCCTCGATAGCAAGAGCCGGACCGAGGGACAGAGAAACGGAAAAGGAAGAGGAGAAGAATGAGTGGAAAGTGAGAGAAGGGAAGGAGGGTAAAGTGCTCGTGAAAGCGAACTGGAGAACAGAGTCTATATGTAGAAAGTCGATTGGTTGTACGAAGCGCCACAAGTTAATCAGCTGAATGCAATGATCACCAGCAATTGCAGCCAAAACACTCGACGTTCTCCTCTCTGCTCCCTCCTTTAGTCCCTCCCTTCCCACCTCAGTCCCTCCCTGCACCCCCCGCGCTTGCCTCTCAACCTGCCTCATTCCATGTTCGTGCCTGTCTCCATGTGTACTCCTTCCTTGTCTGCCTCCCTCTGTCTCTCTGCGGCTACCGATACCACTGCCTGTCGATCATCAGCTGAACGAACCATAGCGTCGGTACCGGCTAGAGGCGCCTCTGCTTCTGCTGCTGCTACTGTTGCCTATGAATATGATGACGACGACGATGACGACGACGATGTTGATGACGACGACGACCACGATGATGATGAAACGTAACCTGGGAGGTATTACTGCCGCCGCGAAGTTCAAATCGATGGACGATCAAAGACGATCAGTGGCCGGTAACACGAACAGGCGCTAAATAAAGGCCGGGATATATTACATCTATGTAAGGTAAAAGTGAGTGAATTGTCTGGAGCGGAGACTGCGCTATGGAGCGGGTCTCCATCAAAGTATCATCTCCCATCAATAGCAGACAGAGCCTAAGAATCAGATAAACCTTGGACAGGCAGTTGTAATTAATCCGATGAAATCGCCTAGACCATAACGATTCTACACTGTTTTTTGTCGTCTGACATGTCGGCCTAGACGAGAGTTGGGTTGTCGAGGGAATTCAAGATATGTCAGTGACAAAGAGACTAGTTTTATTGCAGTTAAAAATTGAAAAGTTTAATGACTGTGCGTTCTTGTTTGCAGCGTGATCGAGTGCTAGAACCGTAACCTAACGACTGGACTTCGATACCCACCGCTGCCATGTTGGGTTGTCTTCCGTTCTGGCCGATGGATCGACCAGCTGTTCCTCTTCTACTCGTCGTCTCTCTATTTCCCTTATGTTTCTTTGTCGCAGTTGGACCAGTTCAACCGCCTCCTACTCCACCTCCTCCTCCTCCTGGTCAACCGGAAGTGGTAATCGACAGCGGGCGTGTGCGGGGTCTGTCCTACACCCTTTCTCATCTCGGAGTGGCAGGCGATGCTTTCCTCGGCATCCCTTACGCCGAACCACCAGTCGGTCGTCTTCGATTCCAACTTCCGGTGCCCGTGAAGCCCTGGCCCAAGGAGGACGTCCTCGACGCCACACAGATGCCTAATTCCTGCTACCAGTTGCCCGACACCCTCTTTGGACTGGACTTCTACGGGTCGAACATGTGGAATCCGAACACGCCAGTCGACGAGGACTGTCTCTACTTAAACGTCTGGGTTCCAAGAGCAGCGGATACGGAGCCTGGCAGCCGAACGGACGACAGGAAGCGAGCTGTGATGATCTGGATATTTGGCGGAGGATTCTACAGCGGAACAACAACTCTGGAAGTCTACGACGGAAGCATCCTCGCTTCCCTTCACGACGTCATCGTCGTTTCGATCGGGTACCGCGTGGGGGTGCTCGGATTCCTGTGTCTCGACCACCCGACGGCCCCGTGCAACGTCGGTCTCTTCGACCAGCGCCTCGGCCTCGAATGGGTCAAGCGTAACATCCGGGCATTCGGCGGAGACCCGGACAACGTGACTCTGTTCGGTGAGAGCGCTGGGTCAGTCAGCGTCAGCCTCCATCTGCTGTCGCCGCTCAGCTGGGATCTCTTTCATCGTGCAATCATGCAGAGCGGCACCGCCAACATGCCTTGGGCGACCGTGACGAAGGCCGAGGGCAAACGGCGTTCCGTCGAACTGGCAGTCGATTACCTGCATTGCGGTGGTAAGAACGACATCGGGCAGTTGGCCGACTGCCTGCGCCACTTTCCGCCGAGGCGTCTCGTCGAGGAGCAGTGGGTGTCGCGTGACATCCTCCAGTTTCCGTTCCTGCCCGTCGTCGACAACAATTTCCTGAAGGAGTCTCCGGCCGTGCTGCTGAGGCTCGGTCGGTTCAAGAAGTGTCCGGTCCTGATGGGCAGCAATCTCAACGAGGGCTCCTGGTTCATCATCTACGAACTCTACCCTCGCCTGTCGCTCGAGGCCAAGGCAATGTCGCGCGCCGACTTCGCCGAAAGCATCGAGAAGCTCTTCTACACGTATCCGCAGTATCCGCAGAAGCTGAACTCGTCGTTCGCAATGGACGCCATCAAGTTCCAGTACACGGACTGGCTGAACCCCGACGACTCCGATGCCAACCTACGCAAGGTGGACGAGGCCGTTGGCGATTTCCAGTTCATCTGCCCGCTGAACGAGTTCGCACTGAGCTACGCCTCGGCCGGACAAACGGTCTACTTGTACTACTTCACGCAGCGCTACAGCTCGAACCCGTGGCCCGACTGGATGGGGGTACTTCATGGCGATGAGGTCCTGTTCACGTTCGGTCAACCGCTGAAGCCCGGAACAAACTTCGCTGCTGACGAAAGAAACCTCTCGAGGACGATTATGAACTACTGGACTAACTTCGTTCAAACTGGGTGAGTCGAAAACAACAACAGAAACGATCCCTACCTCCCTTATATAAACACACACACATACACACACCAGCCGACGGAGAATCCGACTCTCTCCAACAATGCGATTAGTTTATTTTTATGTAGGCTATCTCTTAATCCGAAGAAGAAACGATTTCTTAGGAAAAACTCAGAGATCATGCCGGATTATTATTATTATTATTATTATTATTATTATTATTATTATTATTATTATATAATATAATATAATAATAATAATATTATTATTATTATTATTATTATGATGATTATGATTATGATGATGATGATTATCATCATCATCACAATCATAATCATTAACATCACCATCGCCATCATCGTCGTCGTCGGCGTCGTCGTCTTCGTTTAATTTCATCCTCATGGCTATCTAGCGATCTGAAAAGGTGCATATTAAGATAAGCTGACAATGTCCCTTGAGCTATTTTTGACAGTAAATGAAAACAATGAAAACAATTTGTTTTAATGAAAACAATTTATTTAATTTATGATCATCATGTTTTTCATGATTCTAATTACGGCTGCCGCATTACGTTTCTTGCTTTCATATCGTGTTGTGTTCCTGTTTCTGCTTCAAGCCAAAACTGGCAGACAGGTCTGGTTTTGAATTCACACATGAATGGTAGAGGTCTAATCTGTTTAGGAACTTGGCTCAGGTCCAATCCGTTTGTCTGGTTCCTGTTGCTGCTTTTCAATTCAGTCATATGTGCTGCCACTGTATGATGCCAGCAACATTATTTTCCATCACGTGTTTAATGAAAATTCATGTAAAACTACTGTAAACAACCTGGAGACGAGCCCGAAGTAGAGCAGACTGGCAACATGATGTGAAAACGGCAACGGTCCAGGAAGGAGCACACCACAGACGATGATGATGATGATGATAGTGGTGATGATGATGATGATGGTGATGATGATGATGATATAGAACATCTTCGACTACACGTCGTTGGTTATCTTTGCATTAGCTTCTATTACTTCTTTTGGCTGATGGCATTGAATGAAAGCCGAGAGTCTGCATATTGGTCAATTGCTCTCTTCAAAAATAAAGCTGCAGCTTTGCATAATTTCCTGTGTAAAAAATTCGTTATTATATATTTGATCTTAATGAAACCTTGTTTCAACCTAGTAATACACCAGCAATCACTTATGATTTCACTATTCGACTATTTATATTCTGAATAAACCTCAGTGCTACGGTAACGGTGGGAACTAGCTTTTCTTTCTAAGTAGAATCTGCTATTGCTTAGATTCATTTTACCTATTTCAGCACCCTATTTATTTGAGGTTCCGGGTGCTACTATTATTTCCGGCAACAAGCAAGTATTGCTTGTGAACATTTAGCAACCATCTCTCTCTCTCTCTCTCCCTCTCTCTCTCTCTCTCTCTTTCTCTCTCTCCCTCTTTCTCTCTTTCTCTCGCTGACTGCATTTTAAAATGAATTTATATAGCTACTTGAAAATTTTATTTCTTACTTCTGAAATAGTTATTTTGGGTTATTTTAATATTAATCGTGATGTAGCTAGTCGTTATTCTTCAGCATTTTTTGATATGCTGAAGGATTTTGCATGAAATAGCTCATTACATTTTCAACATATAACAAAGGTCATACCCTAGATGTGCTGTTAACTCTTTCTGATTCGCGATCTCTTCATTCGTTTACACTCATTGAGCCACATCTTTCAGATCACACAGCCATTTTCTCAAAGTTTAACTTCCCATTAGACCGCTTCCAAATTACAGAATTGTAAGTTTTCATTCCTGGTATAAAACTGATTTAAACGAAGTAAAAAGCGTAATATTTTATCATCTTCGTTTTGGTTATCTCCAACGAAAACAGCTATTGAACTGGTTATACAATTTCAATCTACTTTAACTGAGGTCCTTGACAGGCAAGTTTCTTTTCGAACAATGAGAGCAGTACAGTGCACACCACACTACCGCCTTGGCTTAACTCTGCCATTTCTAAAGCTAGGTGGCGCAACTCTCATCTTTCCTCCAACCACACTAGATTCAAGCAACAGTGTTATCTTGTGCGAATACTTGTTTATCTATCAAATCTGCATATTTAACAAATTTAATCGCCGAAACTTTTACATTACCAAAAATCTTCTGGTTGGCCTTAAATGAATTTTTAGGTCTACATCGGGAGAAATTATATTTATTCCCTGCTGTGTGCTCAGTTGCCAATGATCTTTCCGGTAAATTCTTGACCTTTTTCAGGTTGAAGTTAGGGCGGAATTTTCCATAAATGTCATAAAAAATCTTAAGATTCATCTGTTTCAACCTAGCTTCTCCGATGGATTATGATTTCGATTACGATTTCACGATAACGGCGCTATAGAAGTCACCAGATTAGGTTAGATTAGATTAGATATATTCGTGACACACGCAGAATTAGGCATTATCTTCTCATATCCTCAAGGATACTCTGGCGAACGCATTGCTTGTATTTAAATCTTTGCATTGGATTCCAGTTCAGAATAGGATTTCTTTCAAATTGGGGTTTAGAGTTTATAAAACTGAACTCTGGCCAACCACAATATTTAATATCGGTTCTCATTCCTCAGACCTATCTTCATTCAACCTGATTGTTTTTCTGTGGTTTGTCAAAACTATAATAGTTGTTGTTGGATGAGCTTTATCTAGTGCTGGACCTATCTTTTCGTTCCGCTCAGTCGCTTATGCCATTTTGTTCTTAGCTGAAGACTTACCTTTTCAATCTTGGTCATTTTTACAAAACCTGTGAAGCTATTACTATCTGTGGATGTTAGGCCTCCGAGATAGACTATTCGTTGCCTAGATTCTCAATGGATGCGTGAGATATTTATTGACTCTTCTCTTCTCCAGTGCTAACGAAGATTTTGCTTCTGAACACTTTTGAGTGTAGTCTTATGGATGTTGGGCTGCTGATCGCGAAAATCACCTCCAAATTTGCCTGTCACTTACTGTTTTTTTTTGGGAATCGCCTATTTTTTGATTTCGTCTCACATTTTTAGTCTAGTAATATGTTGCCCAAAATAAGCATGTGCATGCGTGGGCATGCTTAGTCAGGATGGATGCTGGCAGGATAGGCTATAAAAGCAGCTCGCATACACAGATGCTATGCATTACGTTGATATCAGTTTGTACATATGTTGACGCACGTGTTCTATAGGCATAGATAGCACAGTGTGCGTACTTAACAATAGTATTTAATGTCTGCAGGACGATTCGTTACAGCAGAAATGTCTCGTCAGTGTCGCAACTGTTACATTTGTGGCGTGTATACTTTTAAGCCTCAAAGACGCAGCATGACTGCACATATTAAGGAACAGTATGATCTCTACTTCGGTTGTAAAATTGATGATCAAAACAAACCCTGGGCTTCTCACATTTGCTGTGCAACATGTGCTGTCAATACGAGAGCTTGGCTCAGAGATACTCGGAAGTCAATGATGTTCGCAGTCTCGATGATATGGGGAGAACAAAAAGATCACGTGACGGAACTGTTATTTCTGTCTGATCAATATCTCTGGCTTCTCTGCTGAAAATAAGAAATCTATTGAATATCCCATTCTGCTTTCAGCCATGAGACCAGTGCCGCATGCGACAGTTTGCCAATATCGAAGCCACCAAAGACATGGAACCTAGATGAGGCAAACGAAGATGCCCCAATGCACGAGCCAGATGTAGAAAACGACATGAATCTAGAATTTGAAGTGGTTATGTCCGGTGAGCCTCATCTGATAACGCAGTCAGAATTAAATGACCTGGTCAGAGACTTAGATTTGTCAAAAACAAAAAGCAGAACTACTTGGTTCAAGACTGCAAGGATGGGGTTTGCTGTCGCCAGGTACAAAAATTTCGGGTTTTTTGGACCCCCAAGAAGATATGAGAAATTTCTTTGTGCAGGTTGGCAACCTCTGTTTCTGCACTGACATTGATGGCTTTGGGTTGTGAGAATGACCTGCAACATTGGCGTCTTTTTATAGATTCGTCATCGTTAAGCGTGAAAGCTGTGATTGATGATGACAGATTTCATCATCAATGCAGTACACGCGAATGAAACCTACGTAAGCATGAAACTGTTGAAACATATGCAGTGCAACTACAACTAGAACATCTGTGGTTATCAAAACGTAGTGGCACTGCTCTGATATATCTAGTACTGTTGTTTCATTTGCGAATGGGACAGCCGTGCTAAAGAGTCTCTTTACATTTAAAAAACTGGCCTTTTTCCAAAGCCTTTGGTTCCAAGACAGAAAATTGTGGCATATAAACCACTTGTCGACACAAGAAAGATATTTTTGCCTCCTCTTCATATAAAACTCGGACTGATGAGATATTTCGTAAAAGCTATGAACAAGGAAAGTGAAGGATTTCGATATTTGAGAACGATATCTCCAAGAATAACTGACGCCAAGATTAAAGAAGGCGTTTTTGGTTGGTCTACAAATCAGACTCTTCATCAATGACAAGTCGTTCGAAGATCTGCTAGTGGGGCAAGAGAAAACCGCATGGAACGCATTCAAGGGTGTTGCTGAGAATTTTCTTGGCAACTACAGAGCACCAGTCTACGTCCAGCTGGTTGACGACATGCTTCAAGCATACAAAAACATGAAGCACAACATGTCGCTGAAAATTCATTTTCTGTATTCACACTTGGACTTCTTCCTTGCTAATCTTGGTGAAGTGAGTGACGAACATGGTGAAAGGTTTCCCCAGGACATTGAGACGATGGAAAAGCAGTACCAGGGCAACTGGAACCCATCGTGCTGGCAGACTATTGTTAGACACTGAAATGAGAATCATCAGTACAAGCGAAAATCAGCAGCAAAACACCTTTAGCGCATTTGAACTAATGCAATATGTCATTATCATTGTGTGAATAAACATGCTAATATACATTAAAAGTTAACTTCAAGTTTCTCCAAATTCTTACGTAATACAGTCAATCTGAAATTATATTTGTGTTCAGCTTGAAGCTGTCTAACAAAACAATTTTTCAAAAAGCCAAACTTTTGAAAAATTGTTGTCCAGGGTGATCGGTTCTGAAAGGAAAAAAGATGGATCCGGAGAGAATTGAGAGTTTAATTTGAAACGCACAAAAACGAAGAAATAAGTTAGAAAAATTCTTGGATTTTTTTGGTTGCTACAATCAATTCATTCCTCATTTTACGCAAATTACGAAACTTTCATCTTATTTGACATGCGATCATGTACCCAAATATATTGTTTGGACAGATACACACTACACGGCGTTTGATTTAGTTAAGGACACTGTACTTTCAAATGTTAGTTTATATGTGTTTGAAGTTGGCAAAACTTCTATCTGAATTGTGATAGCAACAATTCCGCTGTTGGCGCAGTTTTAGCGCAAAATGATTGTGAAGGGGTGGAAGGACCCGTATTATTTACTAGCCAGAAATTGAATTATACTCAAAGGAAATGGGCAACGATTGAAAAGGAAGCCTATGCTATCGGTGGGGCATTAACAAAATTGAAAGATATCATACTTGGTTCAAAAATTCATGTGTTTACAGACCATAATTCTTTTGACTTATTTGACAGACAATATCGAAATCTGTTAAACTGTACGATGGGCATTAGCATTACGTGGTTTGATGTAGATGTAAGTTTCAAGAAAAGACTTTAAAATATTGTTGCTGATTGCTCATATAGAGAATTAATTAAAATTCAATTAAGTTGTTAAGCTAGCGCATCTGTTTTATATTCGTATATTTCATTTAATATAAGTTAATATTTTTATAACAATTTGCTCACTTCAAAAAAGGAAAGAAGTTGATGTCAGCGCATTTTATGAACAGACTGTATTGGATGAAATTTGAACGCGCGTACAACTCAGGCGTGCATTTGTAGGCTGCCCAGTGCCTATACATGTTTAGGCAAGCAGAAATGAATCGGCTTGAGTGAGATATGTTATTGTAATTATAATTAGTAAGCGCTTGATAGTCGATAACAAGTTGTGGGAAAAGCTTAAAGACGTCTTTCATATATTTGTGTCTAGAGATCCGAGCAGTCGGCGCAGAGGTGAGCGACAGTCGGCCAGCATCCAGTGGCCGATCTTCACTCCAGATGGCAAGCATTACCTCCAGCTGAACTCTCGCTACCTCGACCGGACCCAGCAAGTGAACGCAGTCGGCCGAGGACCGAGAACGAATTACTGCGCCTTCTGGTCCGAGTATCTACCTCAACTCATATCGACCACAGGTCAGTTGGTTATCACAACCAAACAGCCTCAATCGCCTTCACTCCTCCTCTGTAGCGGATCTGTTTGCTCCTTTTAGGTCAGCCCATTGGCACCAATGTATGCGACAGACTGTGATTGTATTTGCTAATTATTTTGGTGATCAATAAAAAATCTCTCTCTCTCTGTTCCTTTTCGTCTCTGTAATGTCATTCATTACTTCTTCTGCTCTATCCACTTTTCCCTTTCGTCATCGATTTCCTCTCTTTCCATCTCTCCTTCATCATCATCCTCCTTGGCCTCCGATCTGTTTAGTGTCTCCTTCTTCGGATTTATTTTAGTCGTTCGTTCGTTACCTGAGGCAGGTGTAGAGCAGAATTCTAAAGGTTGAATTGGTGGGGAGGTTGTCACAAATTCACGCCAAGTGCGGCAGTCGTTGTTTATGCTGAGAATATCGATGCCATGCAGCACCGGCGCTCCTTACAGCAATACTTTCCCCCACAGACCTGCCTGTTTATTATAGCAAAAGCTTGGTTCTCATCTCTTCAGTTAAACGTGTTGGCTGCCGACTCACAGATCTCGAATAAAATCAGAGAAATACGAGACTCTGTTTAGCATAAAGACAGAAAAAAGAAGTTTTCATCTGTAATGCGAGCAGGAAAATACAGGATTATATGCACAGCGCGGACCATAATTTAGGCGTCTGTGCATTCAAGATATTGCTAGGGCAAGCTACTTCGGACGTTTTGCGTGAAATGGACGCAGCATTTGCGCACTCTCCTCGTCGCTCAATCGGTTTGGTCGGTCGGTTTGATCGGTTGGCTTGATCGGTTTGGTCGGTCGGTCAGATTGGTCGGTCAGCAGGTTCGTCGGTCGGTTGGTCAGTTAGACTCTATGTTTCAGCGGCGATTATGACGACTGTAAATACAGATTACATCTGGTGTCAGCGAATGTGTTTTCAATCCACTAAATGGATGACTACTTTGCCCTTGCACAGAATTACTCTTAGTGCCTACCCGACTTGTCTGCTCCAATGTCTGCCTGGCTGGAGGTTTCCGTATTTGTCGGTCGATCTGTCTGTCCATCTCTTCTCTTCTCAAGTCGTCGCCCATTTTACATCACTTTGACGTCACGCGCAGAAGGCCCAGGCGGGTGTAGTATAATTTTTTGGCCCCATTGTATATAGACCGCATAAAGAAAGCCGGGCGATCGTCTACTACATCTGTTAACGCCGTTGGAGACTTGTTTTAGTAATTATATCTAAGTACGTCAGGGATTTTGCGGCCGCTATTTCGCCTCATCGGCGGCTGACGAACAGTCGCCGACGCGGCCGCCGTTGCCGTAAATGCCTGTTGCTGTAGACGATAGACGATTGCGATGAGAAGATGCCGCCGCTATCGGCCGCCGCAAATTCTGTGCCCGCTAGGGAAGAAGGAATACGCACGGACAGACGCCAACCTAATTGACGCCATGTATCCTATGTGTTGTCAGTCCATGCACCTCAGTCCAAGCCTCATAGCCACAGAGAGAGACAGAAATACAAACAGACAGACAGACAGACAGACTGGCAGACAGACATTCAGGCACAGTTAAAAACTGACAGGTAGGCAAACCTTGGGATTAAATTATGGGCCAAAATTGTTTTGGTCTTCCTATTCATTTAAAGAATTTTATTTGCTGATCATATATTTTGCGCGCAGTTAAGAAATGAGACAGCAATACTGAACCACAAATGAAGGCAACAAACACATGTCAGTTGAACAATATAGCGATTGTTGCTGCAATTCAGAACTTCTAATGCATGAATATCTATAAAATTCCTTGCGCATATCAATTCACTATGAGAAAGATCTGTTTCATTAACAAGCCACTGAGCGCACTTAAGAAAATGCATTTGGCTCAAAAAAACTTCGACACAGTTTAGACTCTGCCCAATCTGTCAAGACTGGATTACGGAGCCGATAATCTCTAACCTGAGGATGCCAGTGCAACGATTGATGCAAATGTGCGTTTGGAATTTACATCCCTAGAGAACACTTGAAATTGTATAATGTTTTTCTTGGGCTGCCTCTCTAGACCTTAATGTCTTTTCGTCGCTTGAAAGCTCTCATTGAGTGTATCTTGGGAGGATAATTTGTAGATCGTGTTAGGCGTTGCAACGAAACGCCGAAGTCAATCGATGACTCTGCAAGAGCTCCATGGAATTCGCATTCTATTGAAGATGTTTTGTTCTGCTTGCAGCCGAAATCAGCGACAAGGAGCGGGAGTGGAAGTTGCAGTTCGACGAATGGAGCACGCATTACATCGTCAACTGGAAGACGGAGTTCGATGAGTTCCTTCGCCAGCGCAGGGACAGGTGCAGCGGCGCCGACGACGGAGGCAATCGCAGGTGATGTCGGTCGAACACTGCTGCCACCTGATGTGTACAGTCTCTGCTGCCGGACCGCGGGAAACTACCGGAAGCTGTCAACGGTTCCTCCTTCCAGACTCCAGACTGATGATGATTATAATGACGAGGTTTAGGAACTGCAGGAGCAGGATAAGAGAGAAGAGGGTAGGTGGAGGAGGATAACCGAGAGGCGCCGGCAGCTGCAGTTTGATGAACAGTAGCATCAGTTTGTTGATGGAGAGAGAAAGAGAAAAAGAGAAACAGACAGAAAGAGAGACAGAAAGAGAAAGAGAGACAGAGAGACAGAGAGATAAAGACAGAAAGAGACAAAGAGAGAGGGACAGAGAGACAGACAGAGACAGACAGACAGACACAGACAGACAGAGAAAGAAAAAGAGAGACAGAGAAACAGAGACAGAGAAACAGAGACAGAGAGACAGAGACAGACAGACAGACAGAGACAGACAGAGACAGACAGAGAAAGAAAAAGAGACAGAGACAGACAGAGGCAGAGACAGAGAAAGAAAGAGAGACAGAAAAAGAGATACAGAGAGAGGCTCGCCGGGAGGCATCCAGGTGTGATGATGAAGACCACCCAGCCGCCGTGTCCAGGTATACGGTGATGCAAAACGCTCAACCAGACACTGTTATGACGCCGGACATCAAGAAGAGCCAACCATGGCAAAGCAACGCAAAATTACGACACTGCTGTTAGGACGAATGCAGCACCTGCCACAGAAAGCAACGCAATCGCAAACATGATTCTTGCCAACTCACAGCATGCACAGTAATAGGTCAATTCACTTTCTTGCTTGCTTCATACTTCTACTATACACATGGGCGCACAACGTGGTTGATGAATTGTTGATCGTTTCAATTAGCGAGTTACTGGATCTGATTAACGAAAAACCTGGCGTCGACATTCACTAGGATGACCACCGCCGAATTAAACGACTTTCTTGGTCATCAGCAATGGGAATAGATAAAAAAGGTGAAAATCGCGCAAGGCTTCGTCTCGCCGGTTGCTGTTAAGCCTTTCTAGTGTATCTTCAAGGACACCTTGTTTCCTCGCTCTGGTCGGGAAGATCTCCGCCCGATCTCGACGAAATAACCTCCTCGCGGGTCACATGTGCTCAACGTGGACAGCTAGTTTGTCTCGATGAGTCCAGTGGAATTATTGCGATCAGTCATCATTATTCTGATAATTGTTGAGAAGGTGACATTGGTGACGATTTCGCTGTTGTGCAGCGAATACGAAAAACTCGCTTAGCACACATCGGTCTCATACCAGTCAGATCTGAAATGCGGGTGCCACTCTTGAACATAGGCTTTAGCTCACTGTGACCTCATTTGTAGCATTATTAACCGGGTCTAATTTAGAAAGCGAACGGAAATGGACTGTAGAAAATTGACTGTTATTAAGGAGCGAATGATGATCCATTTTTCCAATTACGAAAATAATACTAGATGCCTTTTGCCTTCGACTGTCAGGCGGAATTACAACAGATTATTTATAATACATGGTTTGGATGCATCACATAGCTATGCAATTTTTCATGCTGTCAACGAATATACTTAAATGATGATTGATATATGAATTACCTGCCTATGAGGAGGAGGAAGAGGCCAGTAGCAAAGTCGGGCATATGTTATACTTGAATTGTGATAATCAAATAATAATTGTTACATAAAAATTGAAAATAATGATAGACTTGCTGTTTTATGAAAATTGTGATAGTTGCAATATGAGAATTGCAATATGTTTTATGGGTCGTTTTCTACCTAAAACTAGCAATTGGTTATTTATTGATTATGTATGAGCATATATAATATTATTTATGAATTTAAATAAAATGTAAACTAGCATACATGAACGCGTACTGTTTTATTTATACTATATATATATAGGCTATGTGCATGTATATATGTATGTATGCATGCATGTATGTATGTATGCATATATGTAGATGGATAAGTAGGTATGTATGTATGAAAGCATATATAAATATATGTATAAAGGCACTTTATACAGCGCCTTTATACCTCTCAAAAACGCTGGATTCATGGCTATATATGTGCATGTATGTATGCATATATGTATGTATGCATCATGTATGGCAGCATTAAAGCAACAGATTGCAATTGCGAGCTTGTTTCTTGAGAGTCGCCTAGAGTCAGTTTGGAAGAAACAGCGGCCATGAGTAATGGCCTATACTGATCGTTTAGAACCAGAATCTCAAAGTATCATGCATGCATACATACAATGTCATAATAATAATAAGACGATTTATTATGGCGCCGTAGCACGGCCGAGGCCGAGAAAAGGACGCTGTACATGAGTTAAAAATCAACAACAGTCATATGATATTTGAGAAAGACAGGTCTTGAGTCGTGACTTGAATGTGTCCAGAGATGGGGCATTTTTTGCATGGTCAGGAAGATATTTCCACGTCGTGGGTCCGGCGACAGAGAAGGAACAATCTCCAGACTTCGTGGAAGACTGCGGGACATGCAGTTGATTACTCGATGAGGACCGTAGCCGACCCTCAACATTCTGTCTGTCTGTTCTGGTTGTCTGCTACTCAACTGCAGAAGTCAGAATATAGTCCGAGATAAGGTGGTTCAGCGCCATGAAAGTCATCTCAGCCAAGGTTTGTATGCATGATCCGCTGAGGATCGCGCAACCAGTGCAGGTTGTCACGCAGCAAATCGTAACGTGATTCATGTCCGGCCATAGATGAGAGCATAGTTTAGTATCCACCGTATCCGTTCTAGAGAGTCCGATACACAGCAGCACTCGGTTTCAGCTCAGCGGTTTGTGATGGCTTACAGAAGAAGTAATGTTGCAGATCGTCTGCAGAGCAAAGATGAAGGAGACCATGTACTTGTATAATCCTCTCCACATCAGCCGTATATATTAGAAAGAGGATGGAGCCAAGCACTGATCCCTGTGCAATACCACTTGACACAAATCCAAATACAGCAGACAACGAAACATTGGAAAAGAGCAACTCTAAAAGAAACTAAACTAGTGGATCTATATAACCACCGTTACTTAGATCTTAAGTAAATGGCCCCTGGAGGCCATTTGTTACTGAACGGAGAAGTCTTGCTTTTGTATGTATGTATACAAAATTACGGTCATTGCAGTATAATTACGGTCCTATTCTTACAAAGATCTAAATATAGTTCAAGTAGTTAGATCTCAATGGACAGTGTGGACTGTTGAGAAAAGGACAGCTAGTGGTTCGAAAACCACTTTGGCCATATAAGTAATTTAATCAGTTATAGGCCTAATCATTTGCAATTTATGCATTCCAGAATTGATATCATCCTTATGAATATTCATAATTTTAGCACACTCATTAACCTATTAAAATTTCTTAATTTCGCAAGCGCTCGTCGCTTTATGTTCAAATTGTGAGCGCTTTTGTGATCTACTGCCAGGAGCTAAATCAAGTGACTATGTAACTGAATAATTAACTAATTTCTACTTTATTTGTTAATTGATTTATTTGTGAACGATAGAAACACTGTGCCGTAAAGGTAGAAATGATTCCGTGTGTGTAGGTGTGTGTGTAGGTGTGTGTGTGTAGGTGTGTGTGTAGGTGTGTGTGTAGGTGTTTGTGTGTGTGTGCGATGTCTATGACGTCGAAGTTTGATGTTATCTCGTCATTTCATTTCTATGCGGCAGACGGGGTCGAGAAATCAGTCTTTTGCTGGAGTTTAATTTTGTAATAGTTTGCTCCGTGAAATGAGCACGAACCTAAATATTTTGTATCATTTTAGGTTTTACGAGGACTTGGGTCAAGCCCCGGAAAATGTTTAGGCCTACTTAGTGTAGGTCATATACCGACTCATGTCCGCTCTGCCGATAAGAGAAACTAGATGCGTATACATATGAAATGGTCTGTAGATCTGTGTATGCATTTAAATGTAACTGCGTGCATAAATAGACCTTATAGGCCTACATTCTGCGTGAGATTCTGTGCAGCAGAACCGAAGGTCATCTGAGTAAGGTTCGTGCTTTTATATTTGACGCAGTAGGCACGTTGAGAAGGAGCTGACTCATCTTAGCAGGTGAGATGCTGAGGCTAGGGCACCTCATCATCGGATGCCCTGAGCTGTACTTAGTTCGCCTGCTCTCATTCAAGGTTTTCTATCTGACTCATTCAGATCTCGCGTGCGATTCGTCCAACTCTCATCTCTGGTCAATCAAGTCCTCCAGTCGACTTACTTCATATACAGCGTTTTCCTAATCGCATACGAACGCATAAATGTGCGTATGTATAGCATATAATGGCGCAGATGGCAGGTTTGCTTTCTGCACTTCGAAATAGATGAGGCCCACTAAGACGTCCAGGCATCTCACGACGAAGTTGCTGCTGCTGCTGCTGCTGGTGCCGTTGTTGTTGTTAATACGATGATGAACGGTTGTAAGAACGGAGATTTTCTGCAGCTATTTCGGCTCTTCTTCGACCGGATATGACGTCAAACGGCTGTGCTCTGACGATATGAACAGCCTCGTGATTTTCGTATATGTTTCGCCATCAGTCTTCATTCCGAGGCCTCTGCACCTGAAGAGTGCAAAGGCGCCCGATAGCTGAGGTCATCCAGTCTCTGTCTCTCCATCTGCGTCTATGTCGCTCTGTCCGTCTGTCTGCCTGTCTGTGTGTCTGTCTGTTTAGACAGACAGATGTTACTTCTGCTGCTGCGACTCTTCGGAGCTTGATGATGGCACCAGTACAAATAATGAGCTGTTCGCTGTTGGCCTGAGTTACACACGCATGAGAAACAGTTTACCACATGGGTGATGAGGAGGGGAATGAAGTCTAACGCGGGCGCTACATAAGGAGAAGATCTCGCCCTGCTTCCGGAATGAAACTTTGATTTCCCTAATGAGTCAGATGGCTGACCTAATGCCATCGAAAGCGAACACTTGGCCTACGTCACAGAATTTGATCTTTAGGCCTCCAGTATTTGAGATTAATACAAAAATCACCAGTCATGGTGACCAGACCCTTAATTGCCTCAATTCCGGTCGAATTCCAAGACAGGAAGATACTACAGATACAAACCGGAAGAAGCCTATTAAGAAAGACGAAGACGTCGCTGGTTGCTTCGATCTTCCTACGGACAGAGAACCGAATAAGAATTCTATTCTATGAAGACTGAATCTCGTTCAGGATGACATCAGGAACTTATGCAATCGAGGGGTATGTAAATGTATATGTATATGTATATGTATACATATACATATACACATACATATACACAGTACACCTTGCATATATATATATATATATAGTATGACCTGGTGTGATTCATTTCTTTATAACAATATAGGGTCAAAGCTGTTGAACCCGAACACGGCAACAGTCAGGCAAACACTTATGACTCGTCGATACTTGACCAAAACAAAATAATTTGTAATTCGAAACTTATGTAACTGATATCTGATCAACGATTAAGTTGTTCGGAACTGCCTTCATTTTTCAAATCAAAGTCTTCTTTGTTTCCAGCAGTAACCAATAATTAATAAGCAAGCCTCATTTTTTCTAGTTTCATCGCCTTCTTCGATCTATTTCGGCCGGAAAACATCGTTCGAAAGCAGCGATAAGCAGATTCTGCTTTGCAACTTCCGAGAGTTAAGATAAAAGATGTCCGAGGGACTGATCTAACAGACCTTCTTCTTCATTGCCGCTCCCTCCCTCCCTCCCTCCCTCCTCCCTCCCTCCCTCGCTCCCTCCCTCCTTTCCTCCCTCCCTCCCGTCTGTTTTCTGAATCGCAGTCTCGCCTCTGTCTATTCTTAGACTACCTTGATTCAGCATGGCAAGCAATTGGTATCTTTTGATGCCAAGAATAGCCGTAGGTCAACAATAAATAGGAAACGTGTGCGTAGACCATCTTTGTTTAGATAGAAGGCGTACACCTCTCACACGCCCTGCAAACGCCTTTCCATGGCTGCCACTGAATATTCATCCGGCAATATGTCTACCTGCGTGCGTAATAGTGCCGCCTGTGTAGGTATATATCTAGGGTTCTATGCTTGTGTGTATGTATTTGTGTACGTATGCATGCTAATTTATGTATGTATGCATGTATGTACAATTTGTACATGTATGTATTTATGTATGTATGTATGTATGTATGTGTGAGTGAGTGAGTGAGTGAGTAAGTGTGTGTGGTTATTATCTTTACATTCGCATTTATTTGCCTTAGATGTGTTAGCTTGTTTGTTTATAAAGTCTGTATGATGATGCTAGGTTACACGTAGATATTTGCATGTAATTGCGAGCATCTTATGTATATATCAGCATCATAGGGCATAACATTGCTAATATTTGGCTTTAAGGAAACTGTTCACTGTGCTTTGGAAACAGGAAGAAGCAAGATGGGAAAATTTGAATTAACGGTTGATTCTTAGTCGTTTAACATGAAACAGATGTTCTTTTTGATGAGCGGCAATGACCAACATAATTACTTCAGTTGTAAGGAATTCGTCGAAGGCGTAAGATGTCTTGTTACGGCCACCCAGATGTCGCCATAGTATACGAGGAATGTCAGGGTTACCTCTGAGATGAAAGAATAGCTTAGAAACAATCAAGACGATGCTATAGAAATTAATTATATTCATTAGACTTCAATAGCTTCTAGAAACACCTAGAAGTTTCTCGAATCTGTCTACATGACTATATAAGCAGGTTCTGTCTATGCGACCGGACGATTGAAGGCAGATTGCAAGTAGATCCGAAGCTGATTTAGACCCGAGTTACGCGGAGATAGTTTGGACGAGAACGCAACAGTAGACGGCAGCAGACTTATATACAGTATGTCACTTTCTTATTAGAGCACGATCGATTGTAACGATGACTATGTTTTTCTGCAAGACAAGAATAAATATAACTTAAAACTGAGCGAACCTGTCATGTGTTGTTTCCGCCAAGATAAAGTAGGAGCGAAGTTTATCCTTGAACTTCAGATGGAATCACGAAAGACCTGCGAGAACGGGTCTGTGGCTCAAGTGATTCGTGCATGCCATCGAGGGAGGTAATTTTTAACAGTCGTAAAATGAAGTCAATAGTCTGATGCTAGCTTAGGCGAGGCTAGCATAGAATAGGCCTAACATGAATGATTTTTGGATGTATTGTCCTTGTGAATAACTGGTGGATGTGAACATTGGTGTGTATGGCCATTGAATGTTTCATTTGTAAAAGAAAGAGCTAAGTTTCTTACAGGACAAATTGCAACAAAATTCTATTACTAGTCTATCCAACGCATTATATCTGAAAGTGTGCGGCAGCTTATCACTACAAGAGGCCACAATTTGTTGTCTCATTTTTATGAACTAATTTAGTTTCCCTGTTTTATCTAAATACTGTTTACAAATTTAGTACGGAAACCCTTCCCTAACAAGTTCGGGGGTGGGATTCAACTCAGTGGCCAAAATTCAAATGATGCATGACTGGAATGTACTTGGAAACACCTTGACGGTGTTTTAAGATACTGTATCATTGCCATTCAAGAAAATTAATTCATAAAATTGTTGACACTAATTAGAGTGAACACTGGAGCTCTGTTAGAATGGTTCAGATGACACAGCGTCGTAATCATGCAATACGCCGTTGTTAGTTTGCCTCATAATTCGTGCGGACCGCGATATCAGCTTTGCTTTTATTTCCGCAAATTAGTTGTTCTGTGAATCGACCTTATGTGGTCGTAGATTTGGAACTGGAGTGGATTCTTGTTTAGAAAAGAACGGAAAGCAGTCGCCAGGCGACCTACGGATCGCCAGAGAGTGCCATTGGATAAACAAAGACAGGTTGGCGTGTGTTGCCATAAACCTCGCAAAAATCCAATTATATCCGTCTCAACAGAAGAGCAAGGATAAGCAAACGACTCGTCACAAGTGCATCGTCCACCATTGTGTCCTTCCGGTCTCACCCCATTAACTACCCATGGACGATCGGTGACCTCTGACGTCACACCGTGCCCTGGGCGACGCATTATAACGGTCATCAAACGATTCGTTCATTTATTGCGGGTTATTCATAAGGGCAACAATTTTTAGCTTGTGACAACGGAAAATAGTAGAGGTAGCTGCATGAATAATGGATCAATAGATCGATCGATCATTCGTTAGATCAATACCAATGAGACTGCCAGAATGCTCACAGCTTTGTCACACAATTGTGGCTTAGGACTGAGGTCACCGCACTTGGTGGTGGTGGTTATGGGTGGGTGGGTTGGTTGGTGGGTGGATTTGGACTTGGTGGTCCTGCTTGTGTTGGCGATATTGAGCTGAGGTTCACTGACACGTGGGCATCGAAGCGACGGCTATAGTCGCTGTCAGAATCTAATTATGCCTTAGCAGGGAAAGAAGGAGAAGGAGAAAAAGGATAGGAAGGAGAAGGAAGAAAAGGAGAAGACGAAAGAGGAGAAAAAGGAGGAAGGAGGAAGGTGTGGTGATGGAATATATAAACGGTAAAGAAAGACGACGAAACAAAGGATTAAAAGAAAAGGAAGAAGAAATCGATGTATACGAAAGATAAGAAGACAGGAAAAGATGGTGAATGCTTTCTGTATTGTAGCGGATGAAGAGACGGAAAGGAAGGAGGAAAACGAATGAAGAAATTGATAAGAAAGACGACGTTTAAAAGAGGTGAAAAAGGGTGAAGATGAATTGGCATTCGGCGTCTGCAGAACGCCACCAGCCATTATTCTTGGTCGCTCCACTGGCTTCTCATCGGTTGGCAAATTCCCAGGGCAGCAACAGCTGCTGCTGCTGCTGCCGCTCCCGCTTCAGCCGTCGCTTCTGCTGCTGATATTATGTGTGCGACAGACTGCAGTGGGAATCTCAAAATTGCATTATTGATCAGACAGTCCAAATGAATGGATGTCTGCTGGTTTCTGCTGGTCTACCGGTTCTCAATTCTCAATAGAAATTGGACAAGTTCCTCCGTACCTCTTGCAACTGTACTGTGCCGTACGACTGAACTATAGGATGGCCATAACATTAATAGGACGCCGTGGCCACTCTATGAAGAAAAATCTTCCCAATGTCCCCTCTAATTTGTTTTCGTCATGCGCTCGTGGCACTAACATTTGGCACCTGCACTCTAGCTCGTGCAAGACTGCACATCTTTTGGGCCAAAACGAAAAGCCTATAAAATCGCGTTGTGTAAAAAACAAGACTAAGGGCAAGTTATTTTTTTACATTCTCTCGTTTGTCTTTGGGTTCGACCATAAAGGACGTCCGCAAAAATAACCTACTGCGGACCCCTCTCTTCCCTTGGCTGCATTTGGTATTACCTTGTCCGTCCTCTTTTGCGGTTGTCCGCACTCCAACGGACCCCAAAAGACCTAGATTAGGTTACGTTGTTGAGTTTGCAAAGCTAATTGTGATACCGGGTGGGGTAATTTATTGCCGCGTCCATCAAAGGGACTGTAATTAGATTTAGCGAAGTACAGTATGACTGCTGTCTAATTAAAGTTCGTGTTTAAGGCGCAGGCTGCACTGAAATAACTGTCTGTACCAAATTTAGATGCATTTTTTGCATAATTCGCTCCCTTTTCCGTATTTGGGTGACCCTTCTTCCCCTTTGCGGACTTCCTTAATGCCAACAACTAAGTACATGACCAGGGTAATTTCTTACAATAGACTTGCAATAGACGTCTATTAGGCTATTGCAAAAGACTGCAAGGTTGATTCGTTGAGCATCTTGAAAATGTCCCTTTTATCTTTATTCGAAATCAAAAATCGATCGAGTGCTCCACTGATGTGTATTGTGTTTCGACACCTTGCGAATAGACGTCATATTGCTTGACAAACACTGGCTCTCATCGCCACCTAGCGAATTGAGATTTTGGGTTGAAAATAACATTGACTGAGCCATATACTGCGTTCATCAACATCCGGCTCTTTTGCTATCACCCGCTCAATCAGGAAGTTTGGAAACCGCGAGTTCGTTCTCGCCGGACCAACAGAATGGAATAATCTACCAATCGCCATCCGAACTTCACCTACGATAGTCGCATTTAAAGCTGCACTTAAAACTCATTTATTTAGACTTTATTACGATTAACTTAGTTTATGTTACGCGCTTTCGTGCAAGACTAGTTTTGTTTAAGCGCGCTATAAATGTTAGCTTATGTTTAAGCGCGCTATAAATGTTAGCTTACTTACTTACTTACTATTGTTAATCGATCGCTCTGTGCTGGTATTGTTCCTGCAGCAAAGAAATTGCAAGTATTAAGTCTACCCCGGTATACAAATCGGGAGACACCAGTGATCTTATTAACTACCTTCCTATATCTACGTTATCTTATTGATAAAAAGTTCTTGAAAGTTATGTACTCGCGTATCTATAATTTTGTTGTTAAACACAATTTACTTCTGTACATATGTATTTTCGCATATGGCCTTGTTGAAGCAGTCGATCACATTACCAATGCGACTGAATGCGGTGACTTCACCATTAGTGTTTTCCTGGATCCTTAATAATATGTTAAATACTGAATTATTAATACTTGCATCTTAGTTCAAAGCAAAGAACTTATCGCAAAATATTGATAAACCCATTAATATTGTATTTACTGGTCTCCATAAGCGAAGTTCAAAATGATAATTCTACTTTCAAAGTATTGAAAATTTAAGAATTATTCAAGGACAGGATAGTAAATTTCTAGGGATTGGGATAGACGACCACCTTTCTTGGAAATATCATGCTGAAATTGCTGGAAATAAAGTTGCAAAATCACTTTGTAGTGTAAACAAAATTAATAGAGTACTGTCATTTCAGTATTGTGAGTACTTTATTTGACACTTGTAGATCCGTATTTACAATACTGTGTAATTACCAATCACACCTGTTTAAACCAATATCAAAAACAGAAAACAGAAACAGGCAGCTTGAACAATATCTTCTGGATATTGACCTATTTGAGGCTGGGTTTTGGTGCGCCATCGGTTGATACCTTGTATATGAGACACCGGCATGATAGTAGTTATTAATCAATTAGCTAACTATATCAGTTGTCTTGTAATTTGAGATTATTTATTATTTTTTTCCGTTGCAAATTTTAATGGTTTAAATTAGTCCATTGCGTTGGTTTACTTTATAGCACGTTGATGTAGACATATAACCTAAAGCAAACGAAGAAGTTACACGTTGCAGGATAATGTCATTGCAACAACACGCAATGTGAAAATATAAGTGGATTGTGGACTACGATACAAAATTCCATAGCAAAAACTTGTACCTGCGTTTTTGCCATTTTCCCTAAAAATTTTGTTATGAGCCTGATTTCAGTAAGGTTAGATGAAAATTCATTTTATATTTTATGGTAATTCATTTGTCCAATTTGTTTTACCTGTTAATTATGTTTTTCACTGTCCGGCACAATTTTAAAAACCTAGTTACCAGGTTTTGCTAGCCTACTGACGAAATGCTCTTGCTAAATGTTAGCTAAAATGCAAAAATTTCTCCTGTCCTTGTACTTATTTGTTTATTTCCATGTATTTTCATAGCATGAGTAATAGATTCTGCTTATATAATCTCGTAGACAAAAATCAAATGGGCCATGGCTGCTTGGTCCCTCATTGCTTCGTTGGGCGCTCTAGAAATCTCAGGATTACGATTACGCCTTTATATCGATAATGACTTAAGCTATTTGCGGTTCAATACTGTCAACTGCAGGGCTTTGTATGTTATTTGACAGCAGATGATTGGCAGTGCTAGCTTAATAACTTCCTGAGGAATGGTTAATAATTATTCAATAGCAGTTGAGCCAGGAACCCCCTGCGAGTAGCCTATAGCCTAAATAAATAGGTATTGCTTTCAGATATCTTCTGGGCCAGAGTGGCTTTCTATAGATGCCATTTAAAGTGAACAGATTAGTGATAACGCCGTTTTGTTCTATTGCCAGGCCCTGTGTGGCCCAATGGTATGGCTAGGTACTCTGTTTACTGTGGATGAACTAGCCACATGGATTGCGTGTGTATGTCTTAAGTGATGCATTGGGTATTAAGGACTGGCACGTTAGAAGCTAGTAGTTCGAAGTATTAATACTCTTGCAGAAGAATTACACAAATGTTCTGATAATGAATGAATAATGAGACAATGGATTAAAATAAAATAATTATTAATACACTTACGTTCAGGTTATACGATTGTACAGAGACTGCATATGAATTAACATCAATCAACTTAATCTAATCTAATTTAGTTCCTACTACATTAGTATTAACTACATTCTACATAAATTCCTGCAGTCGCTCGTCATCGGTCTTCTGATCTTCTTCGTGCTCCATTTTCAGCTGTTCTTCGACAGATCCTTCCTCTGACAGGACTCGTGTACGACTCCCTCCTCTGGTCTTCTCTCCCGACTGACCCCTGTGCGCAATCTGCGAGCTATTTTGGACCTGACTCCTCTGGACTCAGGGCGCATTTCCTTAGGCTGCTAGGCGCTTCACACTCACGCCTCTCTGCCCGCTGACAGTTCTATTATGTGCCAACAGCAGTTTCTTTAAATTATTGTCAAAAGTTGCTTTCTGCGGCCCATTACTGTAATTGTTTCGATAAATGGCGTATTGACAGTGGCGCGGTATTTGAATTATTTTACATACTTACAATCGGAATAAATTCCCCTACGGCAACATCATATGTAGGACATATGAAGCCCTTACGATTACATTCCCATATGAGCTTTTTTATTATGTCATACATATGATGTTGCCTTTGGACTTGGCCTATAACGTGCCGATGAAGGCAACAAAGAAGAGGAGGAGGAGGAGGAGGAGGAGGAGAAGGAGAAGGAGGAGGAGGAAGAGGAGGAGGAGGAGGAGGAAGAGGGAAACAGAAAAAGAAGAAGAAGAAAGAAGAAGACGAAGTAAAAAGAGGAGGAGGAGGAGGAGAAGAAAAAGGAAAAGTAGAAGGATACGAAGAAGGAGAAGGAGGGGCAGAGGCAGAGGCAGAGGGAAGGGAGGGGACAAAGAAGGAAAAACGAAGAAGAAGAAGAAGAAGAAAGAAGTTGGCTTTTAGGGTGCGGTCGTTGCAGTTTTCAAAATCATGACATGGAATGATTATGCTGTATTCTTTAATGTCAAAACACGCACTGATTATGGCGAGTATGATGCTGGTGATTACTGATGACGACGACAGAGTAGGAGAAACAAAAGATGTTCTTGGAATGAGTTTTCATACTTCTAAATACTATGTTCTTCTGTCTGTTCGCGTAATCGCCAAATAGACACACATAGGGCTAACTAATGCTGGTCTTAATAAGTCAAATCGACGGATTAGCTTTATTCAACATGATTTCAACTCTAATTAGGCTATTTTTTGCTGAAGTACTACTCAATCAAAAAGACATTAAGCGATTTACTATACACTAGAACGCTGTTAGCGTTTCTCGTCAGTTCTCTTTCGGTTGTAGACCCATGTTGTAATTCGCACTCCCAGTTCGAAATCGCGACTGCCCTCTAGCGGTCCGGATATTTCACGAGAGGGAGTCGCGGTCGAAGGTGGCGCCTCAAGCAGCGAATCCGCTCTTGATGAGTTTTCCGAACATGAAAGAGATTTCATTCCAGGCGGACGGGGGCATGCCCAGGGCGGTCATGGCACCCTCGTCTCCGTCACTGACCGCCTTCAGAGCTCTACGAAGGTTATCCATGTCCTCCTCGGACAGACCGAGGCGCTTACGGTAGTCTTCGACTGTTGCACTAACTACAATAAACCACACAACACACACACACAGCCTACAGCCACACGTATAAGCGCATTGTCTATACCGCTATTATATATTAAAAATAACATAATATTACACATAAATAAATTTAATATAGATAGATTCAGCCTAGATGCTTACTGGTTTCAACACAGCCTATTGTGTGAACATCAAGGCAGCAGATAATTATTTTCTTTAATTAATTCATTCAGAACATTTATATAGCGCCCCTTAAAGCCATCACCGGCGAAAGAGAACTTTTAACAGACTGTGTGGTTGAAGTTAAAGTAAGCTGGTGCTAACGATAGACTCCTATTCCTAAACAACCTAATGCTAAGAAGCTCAATTTGCAGTTTGAAGACAGACATGAATGATCGTATTCAGCGTCTGGAGACGATGCCCATGACTCGTGTCTCCAACCAGAACAGGGATTCGACTCCTAGGAGACTTCGATGTCAGACATCGATCGAACAGAAAGTGTATCGCAGAAAATATCTGTTAATATTAGATGACTTCACCAAGTAGAACTGTCACGTTGGTGATTGTATTGGTAGTGGTGGAGGAGTAAGAGTAGAAGGAATGGGAGAAAAGTAATAGGAGGAATAAGAGAAGGAGGAAGAGGAGGAGAAGGAGAACTAGGAGGAAGAGGAGGAAGAGGAGGAAGACGTGTGTTGTATAGCCGCAGTAGGCAAGCGCAAACCCTGGACAACCAAGAGAGTTCGCTACAGTGCGATAACATTGAAGAGACTAGGATATGAGATGTAGAAGCATTTCCTGAATTATTGAGGCGTCGCTTCTTTTGCATGGGATTCCCTGCCAATGGATCCGTCCGCTCAACCATCAGGACACGGCTTTAGACAATGACCAATATGGCGTCAGTGGATTGATAGCTTGGGACAGCGGTTGTCCAATGGTTAAGTTTGCATTAATTTGCCAAAACACATAATAACGTCGGTTTATATTTGGGTATAATTTAAAAACTTAAATCGCTGAAGAATAAAATATCTGCTTCTTAGCATTCTCGCCTCAAATTCAACAAGTTGGAAGTCCCTCGGTAGTTTATATACCGTCACTCTAAATTCACCGCTCACAGTTAAGTTCTGATATATCACCGCTTATTAATCACGCTCTTAAATCACTGTCATGTGACTGCCACTTTTAAAACCTGTGTATGTGTTAACTCTAGATAAATAAATAATAATAATTCCCAAGGGATAAACAAAAACATAATAATAAAGCAAGCGCCTTAGATTACAATATCACGTGACAATGTTGGCCTATGGACGGTATGCAAAATCAATCAAATATTTAAACAAAGCAACATGAATTAGATACATTTGGCTCTACAGATCGTATGCTTTATGTACAAATTTAAATGCTTTACTTTACAGTAGCACGTGACAGTATACAGTATTTTATTTATTTTTTTATCTAGAGTTATACATAACAAGTTTTAAAGCGGCAGTCACATGGCAGTGATTTAAAAACGGTGATTTAAGAACGGCAATTTATGAGCTGTGATCTGCGACGGCTAAATTGTGACAGCTGATTGAAGAAAGATGACCTGTCAGCAGTGAATTCAAAGTGACGATATCTACTACTTCCATCTTTTCTAGTATCTACTACTTCCATCTTTTCATGTTATATTTTGCATTATACTTTTCATTATTTCATTGTTAAATGGCCTAAGCTAGAGCAAGTAATTTAGGTGCTCAAAATAATGTCGTGACAAGAAGTATACAAGCATGTATACACTTCAAAGTCGCGTTTCTACATTTATTGAATTAACGGCCACTTTGTATACTGCCATGTAAGTGGCACTTCATCGTCATCATTATCATCATCTTCACATCAACACCATCATCATTATTATCATTACTGCTAAGTCTCTTGCTCTGTCTGTGTGCATCCATGTTTGCTTTACAGTCTCTCCCACTCCCTGTCTCTTTCTCTGTCCCACTTACTCTCTATTTGAGTCCATATATATATAATTGTGTATGTGAGTAAATACAGTATGTCGCTTTGTCTGTTGCCTCACAATGCATTTGCACTTAAAGCCTTGTTGGATTTGCAAAATGAGGATTGGTATTTAACTGAGGTTGCCATGCTCATACGAAATGGAAGAGCTTTAGTAAGCTTAAGAAAGCATCGTAGGCAGTAGTGGTTGAAGAGGAGAGGATATGAGAGGATATGAGAGAAGAGGGGAGAAGAGGAGAGGATATGAGAGGAGAGGAGAGGATATGAGAGGAGAGGATATGAGAGGAGAGGATATGAGAGGAGAGGATATGAGAGGAAAGGAGAGGAAAGGAGAGGAAAGGAGAGGAAAGGAGAGGAAAGGAGAGGAAAGGAGAGGAGAGGAGAGGAAAGGAGAGGAGAGGAGAGGAGAGGAGAGGAGAGGAGAGGAGAGGAGAGGAGAGGAGAGGAGAGGAGAGGAGAGGAGAGGAGAGGAGAGGAGATGAGAGGAGATGAGATGAGAGGAGAGGAGATGAGATGAGAGGAGAGGAGATGAGATGAGAGGAGAGGAGATGAGAGGAGAGGAGATGAGAGGAGAGAAGAGGAGATGAGAGGAGAGGAGAGGAGATGAGAGGAGATGAGAGGAGAGGAGAGGAGATGAGAGGAGAGGAGAGGAGAGGAGAGGAGAGGAGAGGAGAGGAGAGGAGAGGAGAGGAGAGGAGAGGAGAGGAGAGGAGAGGAGAGGAGAGGAGAGGAGAGGAGAGGAGAGGAGAGGAGAGGAGAGGAGAGGAGAGGAGAGGAGAGGAGAGGAGAGGAGAGGAGAGGAGAGGAGAGGAGAGGAGAGGAGAGGAGAGGAGAGGAGAGGAGAGGAGAGGAGAGGAGAGGAGAGGAGAGGAGAGGAGAGGAGAGGAGAGGAGAGGAGAGGAGAGAGGAGAGGAGAGGAGAGGAGAGGCGAGTAGAGGAGAAGAAGGAGAGGAGAGGAGAGGAGTATCAAACCGATATCTTGATATCCAGAAAAACCGATACCGACACCGAACTCGGTACTCGTAAAACCGAATACCGATGATAAAAGGAAAATACCGAAATGTCGATATACACAAAATGCAATTATCAGAATATTAGTTTTCATGACAAATGTTATTTTTTTCACTGAACACCGCTGAATGTTTTGACGGCGGCTGATCTTTGTATCTGGCCACTGATACATATACATATATATGTAAATATATTGTGAAAAATAATTTTAACAGAATAAATGATGGGAGAGCTTTGAAAAGCGTTGTATATGCTCTAGTGGTGGGTCTGTTAAATCGATACCGAACCGATACCTCGAAGTTGAGGCGTTGTGTACTTGGGTTCCGGACAAGCAATTATTATATATAAGTGATTTCATCGCCAAAAGTTGCAGGACGACGAATAAACTAAGAATTTGTTGGTCAAATAGGTTGTTGGACATTCGTATAGTACTGTAGTATTAAAGATGAAGCCAATAAGTTGCTTCATTCTTTATGGCCTAAGCTTTATGAGGTATCGCGCATTAAACTACAAACATTTCAAGAACTTATAACACAGTTGAACACATGAAATACAACACTGATCTCTATACAATTGCAAAGTGTACACTGCACAACTGCAAAATCGAACTACATAAACTTCAAGTTGGCCTATAACGAATACCTTAAAAATCGAAAACCAATACCGATATGGCGATATTTAGAAAAATCGAAACCTAACCGACCTTTGGAGCAATACCGAAAACTGATACCGAAGTAAAAACCGAAACCGACCCAGCTCTAGTAGGCTGTCCTTGCTCTACTGAAAATGGAAAACCATTTGTGCATGAACGACTGCCGTTTTAAGTTTTATCGCTGAAGACTCTCAAATGTTATATCCATGAAAATGATTTTCACACAAAGAATTTGCGAATGTGTGGTATCTGCCTCGTGAACGAAAGAAAATATCATCGAATGAATATAAGTAACGAACGAAAGTAGGAGGCAAAAAATCTCGAACGAAGACTACACAGAAGTTTGATCGAAGGTTCAAGCCAGGCACAAGGGTGCCTGCGCTACCTTAGGCGCTAAACGTGAGATCATTACATCACAGCAGATGTGAGAATGCTCACAGTAACGGCTTAAGCAGACGCCCGCTTATATATATATATATATATATATATACACGTAACCTATAGACCTATATAAGTCCTTACCGACCAATCCATGAGCTACTTGGGAAATGTCTTGACCACTGAAAAGTTTATCCATGATCCAGCTTTTCGTAGATTCCAGAAAGTTCAGGATGTCCTCGACTGGTGGCCTGTGAGCTGAAAAATATCTTTCAATATATGTATAGGCCTGTATGCATGTACGTATATATGTATATAAATGTAAGTATGCATACGTGCACATATTTATGAATGTATGCATGCATGAATCTGTGCATGTATGCATATATAAATGTACGTCTGTATATGTGTATGTATATGTATGCATATATGTATGCATGTGTGTGTTTGCATGTTTATATGCATGTATGTAAGTATCGTTGTATGTATGCTTAAAACATAAACTCAACAAAGGCATTGTGACTCTCCATTAATTTCTTGTGCGATTTTATGTTTTTGTGTCTAAAATAATTTTATTTCAGCAATTTCAAGCTTTAAGAAATTGCTCTTAAACGGCCCAGTTGTCTATCTTAAGAGCTAAAGCTGGGGAAATTGGCCAATTGCTGCTACTGTAGAAAAGCCACATATGGCAACAGTTGGGGGCATCAGATTAACTACTCAGCGCAAATTGTGGGTCAAGACTTCTTCCTACTTCCTCTTCTACTTTTTTGTATTATTCTACGTCTTCTTCGTCTTCATTTACCAAACTATTTCCTTATACTTCATTAATGAACTTTCTTTTTTCTTGCAACATTCTCAGAAAGTTCATACTACTTTCGTCTTCTGCTCAGCTGGCTTTCCACATTTTCCGCTATCCACATTTCGAAATACCTCCGGTCCTGTTATGTTCTCTTTGCTATATATTTCACCGTCAACACCATGTCTCTATTCTCTGTATCAGTGTTTCGCTAATACCTTTCTGTAACTACTTGATTAGGTGAGTTTCTTAACATTTCTGACAAATTCTCTTTGCCCATGGCTATTCGGTTACTTATGACATTTTACTTGCCTACGCTTCTCAGATAGCTAAATTCTCTGGCCTGATCCATCTCTTGTAGAATGATGATGCCCAGTCTTTGTCTAGGCCTAAGTGATACTACAGAGCGTGTTAACTCTATGGATCTGTCCGTCGTCTTTCGATTCAAAGTCTAGCATGCATGGCGACTGTAGAATAGGCAAGCTGCAAAAGTAATTTGTTCCAGCTTGATTAGACACATGATAGCAGCAGATCACACTAAAACTAATTGTAAGACGGCGTTTAATTATAAGAAGCAAGCGAGTGACTTTGGGTGTCTGTCGTGTTATGTGAGACTTTATCACATCAATAAATATGGACTGATGCGAATAATTACACACGGAGATACACGCAATGTTATTGTTCCTGCAAACAAGATTAGGAAAGAGTTCGGAATCACGGAGATCCAAGTCGCATAGGCGAAGTTCATGTCGACGCCAGAGTACTGTATAGACAGCTTGACACCTTCACGGCTTCCTCTGTAGTACCCACAGATGGCGTCGATGCATACTTGATTAGTAAACATGATTGATTTAATCTTAATGCAAACCACTAATAATTCATTCACTTTTCCCATTATATTTGAGAATGTGTTGCTACCTGCAGTGCAGACCTCCGGATCCTCATCGTACCCGTCCTCACAGTCGACGCTGTCGTCGCACAGGTAGCCCATTGGAATGCAGGTCGGAGTCGATTTACACGGGAAGGGTTTCTCGGCATCTGGACACGGGTTACCTGAACCGGATATCAGCATCGTCAACAACAACACCCTTCTTCTTTCGGCTATTGAATAACGCCGGCGCAACTTTATTTTGATCAAGTTAATTTCAGGGATAGAGTATCTTTACAGTGTTGTGCCGAGTTCCTTTTAAATAATTTAAAAATATTATTAGCGTACTTAAATAAATCTCGGTGGCTAGGCCAAAGGTTTGGAATTCACAGCCCAGTTCTGTGCGTTCTGACAGTTCTTAATTGTCATTCAGGTCTAAATTTATGAGTTCAGACTCATCTGTTTTAATTGGGTTACCTCTAAATTTATGAGTTCAGACTCATCTGTTTTAATTGGGTTACCTCTAAATTTATGAGTTCAGACTCATCTGTTTTAATTGGGTTACCCAACGCAGCCTGAGTTTTTTGGTTTACCTCATTTATCTGATTTCAAAGGGACTTCTTCAACGGATCATATTTTTGGCTACGTTTCCAACTGAACTCTTATGGTATGTATTACGATAGAGGTGCTATAAAAGTGGTTAGATTAGATTAGAAGAATATTATTAATATTAAAATATTAACCATTTTTTACATATATCATGTGTTATGCCTATTACAGGCCTACTCATATTATAGGTTAAACATCTGGGCGTTGGCTGTAGGCCTAGTTTGTTTTATACGTTGGATGGCTAGTCGTTCTGTGCATTTGAAATTGTGAGTGAATTAAGATGTATGGATGCTTATGTAATCTTTTTTTGCAGCGAGGCTGACGATGTCCGGATATGCATGTACATCGAGTAGTTCATTTGGCCGGTTGAGATGAAATGAAGGCTTAATAAATAAGAATAGACGAATAGACAATTAGATGAATAGATGATGAATAGATTACTACCGTCGAAGAGTCTCTTCGCTTTCAGGAACCGATGAAACGACGAAGAAGGAAAGAGGAGAGATCGTCCGGACGACAGACTGAAGATCATCGATGTCACCAGAAACACTCCGAACAACTTGAGGTCCATCACCATCGAACAAAACTACCCCCAAAAATCAACAACATCAACAACAATCACCACATACTTAAGTTTATTACATATGGTATAATATTATCAACTGTATAGATGAAACTCGCGCCATTGCGCTGATTTAGACAGTACAGTAGTTCTGTGAACCGTATATATATATATTCCTGTAGAAAACTGCATGGTTTAAGAATGAGTGTAAGTCCGGACGCTGGGTCATCTGCCAACTGCGAGGAACTGCTGGAATGTGTGACAACCATGTGCCATGATTGGTGGACCACATCGCCACTCATCATTTTTTATCCTCGATAGAACGCGGTCCAGGAACCCTGAACATTTAGTCATCTGTCAACTCTGGATAGGAATCCGTTGTTTGGGCTCAGCGTGTGTGAAAAAGCCCGCCAGTGATCGCTTTTCTAGTTTCTGAACACTGTTTGCTACTGATGAAATTTCTGTTCTTAATGACATTTAACATGATGTAGGCTAGCTAAAGAGCGCCTCTAATTAGTTTCTCTTGAAGTGGCGCTATAAAAATTTCCGATTATAATTTCAGTCAGGCTACTGAGCAGCGATACGATACTATGCAAATGTCGAGACACATGCGTACACAGGCAGACCCGTTATTCAATGTCGAACTTTCTAAAGTTGTACGCTGTTTGTTATTTAAATGCTGATGTCATCGATGACGTTAGCAGATACGTAGCTGCTACTGCAACGAAAGCAAACTGGAATGAATTCGTCTGCTGGAAAGCGGTCGAATGGAGGCGACTGTCTTCCTTGCGTCATCGTCAGTTGCTTAGTTATTGCAGACTTTGTCAATATTGCAATGGCGAGCATGCAGATGAGAAGATTCCCCTATTACAAAGTATGCATCGTCATGAGGATTAGTCTTCGGGGATGCTGCCTTTAATCTGATAAGTGTCATAAAGACTGCTGTGTTTGACGCATCTTAGACGGGCCTCGATGTGTAGCAAACCGTATCCTAATATAATTGAGACAGTCGGAATGGGCGCCGACTGACCCGTCTCGGAATTCAGATTTCGGGAAGAATTCGTGAACAGCGGATTAAATGGCTTCTTAGTCATCGATAATTGAGGAGGACACGTCAGATGGACGGCCCCCGCCCCGAAACAACTTCAGCGTCTTGTGAATTTCTCGAAATTAATTCATACTCAAATTACGAAGCCGTTGATCGATTAGGGGCGTGCGCTTTGTGGACGAAAGAACTAGGAAAGTGCTTCGACGAGTAATTAGTTGCAATATTTTCCGAAGAATTAGGATTGACGTTACCCGTTCGAAGACGATCGGTCATCGCCTGAGCTGACATGGCAATCTGAATGGAAAGCATCGCAGACACACATGCTGCAGCGCCGCGGCTCAAGCACACGGAGGGATGGAGGGACGGAGGGACGGAAGGACGTTGGCTTAATGGGTCAATCACGAGGCGCTTAATTAAACGAGGACCACTCCTCGGCCGAAGGCTAAACACCCTTCAGACATTGTTACTCCATAAACTAATTCCAGCTATATTTGTAAAATTCTCGAGCTGCTGATTAATCCTTAAAAATCAGTTATTTTCTTCAGAGAAACCGACAGTCAATCACTTGATGCCAGGGACTTGGATTTGCACGGAACTTACTGCTCGTGGACTTCTGTTAGATTCAATTTTTTTATCTGCTTTGCAAATGAGATCAACGTCTCATTTAATCTCTGATTAATGATTACTTTTCGGCGGTCAACTGCACAGGAATCGATCGAGTGAGTCGCCATCTTGTCACCTAATGCGCAGCTGAGATTGAATTTCATCGCCGCTCCACCTGGAGATTTGAAGTGCGAAACTTGTTGCATCGAATGAGAGAAAATGAGTTGCTGATTGTGTTTACGGGCAACGAAGGCGACTGAATTGATCGCAGAGTGAATCGTTCAGCGCATTTTCTTCTGCTGATTAGCAAAGCTGTTTTCAAGAGAAGTTGACTCTCCATCACAGAATGAAGTCGGCGAAAAAATCCGAAAGTGATCGGCAACCCTCGCACGTACACAGTTTACTCGATCCCACATATGTGCACTACCCTTTAAGTGCATTACACGAATATAAACAGACAAATACAAAGTGATGCATATATAAGCCGAAGTATTCAGATACAAGTCTAAATGAATTTGTGTTACTATGTATATATGCATAGATTTATACACGTGTCTAAATATATTAACCTATAGCCTAGGTTTATACGTGGTCTCTGATCGATCAGGCCGACCCAAAACAAAACCATCTAGCTCCCTGGTGTATTCTGAGATCCCTCCAACTCCTGTGGCTCGTCCTAAGAAAAGCAGCTGTAATCGGATTCCATCCACGTCCGGGAGCCAGAGATTTGTTTTCCGCATATATATAGTCCGGTACGGATGTAGCAGTTTTGCCAGAATACAAGAGAACAGATAAGGATGCACTGGAGCTTTTCTATCCGGAGTTTCGGTCGGCCTCCTGGGACTAGCTTGCCATTAATTTACAGTGAGGAGGAAAAGGTTCTGTGCTGCTAGCTTTGCAAATTCAGTCATGGTCTACTCTGCCGATTCAACTAAAGTTAGGTTAGATAAACGAAGAAGTGTGGTCCTGTGCTTCAAGAAATGTCTGGCTGACGCGCATACACGACAGCATCAATTGAACAACTTTGTCGATTGTCTAGCTTGGTAATAAATTATCAATTTCACATGAAGCGCCAAGACATGTGTCATAGGCGCAGACGTAAATGGAGAATAAATTAGGTACCCATGGGATAGACTGTGGGCCTAAATGGTGTAGTCGTTATGGTCAACTTGCGCGTCTGAATATATAATGAAAACTCTCAAATGTGATATGACCAAATAGACTTCTGTTTGCACATAATCATAACACTGTATGCAGACGCTTTCAGAAACTTTTAGGAATTTACAAATTATTCGTGAGGCTTAGACCTGTTTGGGGCAGAAATTGCGAATTTATACAGATTTCGATGTTCTTGCGCTCCTAGGATCTTACTTACTAGAGTGGTGGAGAAGGATCTGATAGCCCTGAGTGTCAGCTTTTGTATTGCATGGAAGAATACACTGGACAGAACAGATTGGCGCCGCATTCGTCGACACGGCTACGCTCAACTGACTTCACCACCAGACAGAGAAAGAAAGAAAAAGAGAGAACAAGATAGAGAGAGAGAGAGAAAAAGAGAGAGAGAGAGAGAGAGCGAGAAAGAAAGAAAGAAAGAGAGAGAGAAACAGAGAGAGTATATGTTGCAATTTTAATCCCTCCAGTTCCTTGTGATTTATCAGGTTTGTGACAAACCTGATTTTCTCAAACTTTCATTTTAAGATTACTAACAATTCCTCTTTCCTAAACTGTTTAGGCCCAACTTAGGCTTTCATGTTCTATTAACTGGTAAGTTCGTAGCATACAATTCAAATCTGCTGAGTTGTTTTCGCGTGTGCTGTTGATTAGACGTTTGTAATGTCTGAAGTACTTTGGAAACGAATCGACGTCTTTCTCAGGCATAATTATTTGAAACGATGGCAAGGATTTGATTAAGCGTTTCATACAATTTTTTTTCATACAATATTGTTTACGTGCTGCTGAAGTACCTGTGACGGTTGGAATTTTATACGACGAGGTTGTTAGAATTAGGTTTAAATATTGCAAGAGTTCCATTCAGAAGCGACGTTAAGACGATTGATCAATGTGTAACTATTATCCAAAGCATAGCGGTTAAGTGCCTTTGCGTGAAGGTGTTTCAAGGAACCTGATACTTCAGGAAAGCGAAAACAATAATTAATAGGAATTCAGGCCCACGAGTCCGTCCTCCGCTGCAATATCTATTCAGTCTGTGAATGCAGGCCTATATCTTCAGGCGTTATTATGCTTATTTCGTGTTTCCAGGCAGGCGTATCGACAAACGACTCTGTGCATTCGGTTTGCCCATTGTGGACGACATGCTCGAAGGCATGCCACACGACTGTTGCACTATACACAGTTCAGTCGCCGTTGCAAGCTTTGTCGATTCCTGACGACACAAGAAGCCGTTTTTGTCTGGGCCTGTTGAGATAATTGATATATGGACCAGTTTAGTCATGCCTATGTCGAAGATGATGGCTACAGTTACTGTAGTGCACGGTTGTCGTGGTATTTAATTAAAGGAAATTGCTATCGACTTACTGCGCTCTTTTACAGGCACTATTTACTAAACACGTCCCATAACTTACGCCTATAAACTACGCCTCTGTGTAATTGCCTGATGTATGTACATTATTTATTAGCAATTGTTTATGCGCCATATGCTTAACCACAGGTAATGTAATTATTTGTGTCTAAACAGGTGGAAGTGCCACAGAAAGTGTTGCATTGAACGCCAGTATCTCTGCCAATCGTCATTTTTAGTGGCACTAATGGCGTCGACCTTTCCATGCGCACGACGCAGAACCTACTGTTTGTGTGCTTGTCACACAAAAACCGCTTACACCACTATCCGCCTCTGTTTACCCTGTACACAGTCATAATTGTCTGATCACCTCATGTAGCTCACGAACATATGCATTGATTATCCTGTCGGATGACAGTCAGTATACGGTGCTCCATAGATTCAGTGAATAAATGTATCTAAACTTTGATCGTAATCCCGATATGCGTTTTTATGTTGTGAATGTCCTCTAGCATTGATTGACCCTACTGTCCCTATAGCCTCACATTTAGACGTATGCTTTTGCTAACACATGATAGATTATGATCGAAGCCTTTAAAAGCATGCTCTTGCTAAAGCACGGTCAATTGCAATCGAAGAGTTTTACTGCCATCGACATATACTACGGCGTATGAACACTGGTTCGGGCTCGCAGCCGATTTGCAGCTTACTTATGGCAGCACACACGATCAGTTCATGGTAGCGAATTTTGGCCGTCCTGAGCTGCGACAGTTTAAACTACAGGGTTTTGTATACTTTATTCCCTTCTATTCACACTATGCATCAATTTCTTTGGTTCATTTCTCGCTGATCGCTAAATGGCCAGCCATCTGTTCATCCTTGTGTAGCTCCGTTGTATAGAGCGGCCCATACAAACTGGGATGCCGCTAAGACTACGGCCATGTGGCAAGACACAGACTTATTACACTAGTCTTCATTAAAGCTGACTGCGTCATCTAAGATGCAAGTTGGACTTGCAACGTCCGATGGAACATTTACATAGCTCCTCCTAAGAACCTCTCGAAGGCTCTCCTCTCCTGCGTAAATAATGTTGGTCAGATAAGAATGTAAGTTCATCTGTGGGCGATTGATGTTCAACTAACCGAAAAATCTGAATTTGCAGAGACTGTCGCACACATGTGGAACCAAACCGATGAATCTCGTCCATGACTGACTGTACACAGGTCCATGGCTTGTAGTCCTTGCTGCGCTGAGTGACCAGAAATATCGACAGTCGAATAAAGAGTTCGGAAGACACGTTCACCCTCACCGACTGTCCTATAGTGGGCCGTCGAAGCCACAACAAAGACCCTGGTTGGTCGTTGCATTGTTGAATCCGTGATTCTCCGATAGCAGACTACAGATAAGCCCGGGCTTGACTCCAAATAATTTGTAAATTTGAAATTTAAAAAGAGTTAAACAGGTTTTTTAAAATAAGCCGTAAGCACAACACATCCTAACAGCTCCTTTCCCCCTTCTCTTTCTGGTCTTCTGGCAACCGGACTGGGTTCTTGACATGGCATCTCTGGACAACCCAACTGACTTGAAGCAGCGTTCGTGAATAAGCTGCAGGGTGCCTTGCGCTTAGCTTTCAAGTAGCGCTTTAGAAATTTGGAGTTTACGATTACGATTACGCAGAAACACCAACCTATAAATGTGAACAAGCCTAAAACTGGCAAATTAGAATCGTATCAAAGAGCATCCTTAATTTTGTATATCCTATTGTCATGGCCGTGTCATGTGTGTGCTGTGCTATGACAACGAAATGAAAAACGTCGGTTATTTCGCGTGAAAAGAAACTCAGATTCTCTACGAGCGGTACATGTAGCTGTCTCATAGTCGATCTGTCTTCATTGAAGCTCTTCATCAGATCGTATACAAAATAAAAAGCTTGAACAAAGAAAACACCTGGGAAAAGAAACACATCCATTGCGGGGGTGTAAGGCCCTGGCAGACTGTGCACTGGAAGACTTGACTGAATTCAGGAGCTGAATCTGATTTTGATCTATTGGCGCCATTTTCCAACAGAATCGCATTGAAAGCAATGCTCCAGAAGTAATCTCTGCATCGTGTACTATGTTTAAGGTACACGATGCATGTTAAATGGCCTGCAGCCAACAGAATCTGCCTTAGGCAACGACAATATGTCAGAAACATCGAGTGCAAGAAACACAGCCTTACGTAAATTGTGGGTGAAGCAGGAAGGGATTTTACAAATGGCAGAGTCATTAAGACTTCGTAAGCTATGCAGGTAACACAGCCGATCAGGTTTTCCATTATCCGGCGAACCGCGAAATGCTAAACTAAATTCGACGCCGCTGGTAAAAGGAAGATGATGGCCACGATGCGAAATTTTTCGAACGCGTCAATGGAGCAATCATTAGAGTAATTATACGACTGAAAGTAATAAGCCCGCCGCAAGTGGTAACTGCGTGTAAATGACATACGGCAGACGCAGACAGAAACACAGATATACAGGCACACGTGGGGAGATGGAAGCGAGAGAGATAGGGAGAGCGAGGGTGAGAGAGAGGGAAAGGAAGAGGGAGAGGGAGGAGAAGGAGAGAGAAGTATGAAGGAACAATGAAGTGCGACAGAAGTGTATTATAGCCTGTATATACATTGAGAGAAAGAAAGAGAGAGTGTATGTATGTGTGAAAGGGAGAGGGAGAGGGAAAGGAAGCGAGAGAGGGAGGGAGAGGGAAAGAGAGAGAAGCGGAGTGTGAATGGGAATCGTATGGCGATCAGACTGCGATTATACATCGTTAGCCGTTGGGTTACAGATCGGGTTCTGGGTTGCGACAGTCTGATGCGACTGCGCGCTGGCTTATACAGCGCATCCGTATAGACAGCCATATATGCTGTGCAGTAATGCAATAAGAGCGATGGAAAGAAGAAGGGAGGAAGGGAGGCAGTGGCGTCGGATCTTTAAGAATTAAGGGGGAAGAGCATGGAATGAAGAAGGAAATGTTATCACGAGGTAATTGTCAGTCGATGCAATTCTCAGCAGGCGGATCTTTAAATAGCCCTATATATCACCCTATTTCGATGGCCATTAAGGAGTTTAAGGCGCATATCTGACGTTGCTAAGAAGTTACTTTTCAAACGGTTCCTATCAGTCTCAGTTCAACGAGTATTCCTTGAATGGTACTGTTCAATGACTCCCTCATTCTGGGCTGCGGTTTTATTAGCAGAAAATCTGCGTAACCGACGGAATTTGACTGATAAAATTTTCTCTCAACAACATAGCAGCCCCAAACAGCTTAATGTAAATGTACATGTTTTTCTGTAGCGATCGTATGGCCTCGACCCTGATCGTGTTTCAATGAATTAATCGGGCGAGAGTCTTCACCACCGCTGCCCGTTTGAATGAGCCCCGCACCATTTAAGGTCCCCGTGTACGGACCGTGCTATAGCCCGAGATTTAAATCTCTAAAATAAGCCACGACCGGCTTCCTCACGCTTAGAGGGACTTTGAATTACCCATGTAGCTAAAACAGTTATGTCGGTGATGCTGGTAATTAGTAATAAAGCTCCACTGAGGATTTCTCACTGATTTAGAAAGCTATTTCTCTTCAATTAAGAGAAATTAGCTGACATGTAGAGGCATCGAGGTCTGGATCTATTGCATCTACTGACTGATTGGATCACTCGATCAGTGTCTGTGCCAAGTGGACGGACGTTCAATACTAAAGGACGTCAATGCTGAGCGAAACTTTTACAAATGTGTGAAGCTCAGCGATTACCTGACATTTATTTCTTATTTGAATTGTATGTGCGCTGTATAAAATCAACGCGACACGGTAGACATATCCGTATTCTTTAACACGTAAAATATAATATTAAATGATTTTTGGTGAATTTAATACAACTGAGTGCATTATTTATTTCGGGTTTTTACATTTGATTTAAAAGGATCTATATAAATAGTGTACATTTACAGGCATATGAGCCTAAACATGCAATCTATATGTAGTCTAGATTAAATAGACTACATACTGCCTGTTCGTGTGTAAGCTCGTATATTGCTTACGTAGAACTGCTGTCTAGACCTGTAAGCAAGAGGAGGTGGTTCTAGTGCTCTCCTTACATTATTTATATCGCGCATTTACGCAAGAGAACCGCATGCAGTCGATGTTTCGATGGTGACGATCCCTTGTGGATATAGAACACCGCGTCTGTTCGTCTCCGAAGTGTTGCTATGGATTCGGTTGATCGGCCGCATTGATCTAATTGCACTTAACGAAAAGGATGTCTCACTTAAACGACAAATATTGAAGACATCCGACGCCGCACTGTAATCGGGCCCGGTAATTATATCCAGATAATTATGCAGACGCCGTCACGTGACTCTCGTCTGGTCATTCTTTTTGGTCAGCAGAAGGTCACGAGATGAACCATTCAACGCTGCGCGCGCAACCTGTTATAGGAGAAACAACCAAACTCCCCTCCCTGTCTTCGTACTCGTTATATTCGATTTATTATAGTATGTCAGTTCTTTTCCTGATCCTATTCCCTATTTGAAGCTGTTACCGATCCTACTAGTCACCTCTTCTTATCGATCCGTCTTTCTCGTAGTTCGATCAATGGATTTAGACAGATGCCTAGGGCGGAACCCCCAGTGGGATCCAGAAACAAAGCCTCTGGTTGGGGTAAGAGGTGAAGTCTTCTGAGACTGAGAGTTTTTTTTACAAAATACGTCATTTAGGGCTATTTTCCGTGCACTTTTCTAGGTTTGTACATTGTATTATAGTCCATATTTTACAGTTTAATATACAATGCGCTGCACAACCTAATAAAAGCTGACAAACTATTATACTCAAGTGCAATATTAACACTATTTAGAGGGCCAGCCGATAGAAATCCGGCCAAGATAATCGAAGTCTTCCATAATATTAAATTGAATTTTTCAAATCTAAACTGACGCAGTTGTTTACTAAAACCTAAAGATGCATGTAAACACATGTGTACTGGTACTTGTGTGTACTGGGACCTCAAAATGTTCAAGGTTCAGAGGTTAACGGAAATTAGCCTATAGTGATCTACTGACGAGATGTAAGTAAACATGTAAAATATATGCCACTATACAGCAGGACTCAAGATTACAGAAACTGGCTTAATGAGCTCAGTAATATAACCTACACTTACATACACGTCGGCACTAGGGGTCGTCCATAAAGGACGTCCCCAAAATATTACCTACTTTGGACCCCCTGTTTGCATATGTTCGCATTTGTCATTATCCTCTCCACTCCCACCCTTTGTGGGCTTCCGCACTCCATTGGAGTTCTAAGGCCTAGATTAGGCTATCCTATTGATCTTGCAAGGCTAAAGGTGTTACGAGGTGTGGTATTTTGATACTGCCGCATCGAATTACAGCCAGCGCAATACTAATGACCAAAAGTTTGACGGAGTGTTGCTCATATTGGATGTTGGGCCTCATTTGACTGCATAGACAGGTCTGCTGTACAATTTGCGTTGTAATTCAATGTCCGTTGATCCTTCCGATTTTTCATCGTGCTTGGGATGTGGGAGGTGGTTTCCCGTTGCCTTCCTTCCGGTGTTTTTTACGAGATACCATCTTAGAAGCGTCGGTGATCTCCATTGTCCGTACTTCTGGCTCCTCACCACTGGACACTTGCATATACCGGCAAGGACTCAGAAGAATATGGTGTGAAGATAAATAGAAAAAGTACAGATGACGAGACTGAGTAAATACGAAGGAAAAACAATAACTATAACTATTGTAGTCGATGGTACAAAAATTGAACAAGTCCACCAGTTTTGTTATCTTGGAAGTTTAATATCAGGTGACTGCAGGTGCAGTGTTGAGATCAAGAGAAGAATAGCAAAGGGGAAAGAAGCATCCTGGAGGAGAGAAGAACTTCTAAAAGGAAGCCTGAATCTAGATCTAAAGAAAAGAATGGTGAAAAGCGTCATATGGAATGTAACACTGTATGGTTCTGAGACATGGGCTGTTGGAAAGGCAGAAACTGAGAAACTCGAGGCACTTGAAATGTAGATTTGGAGAAGACTGGCCAAAATCAGCTGGGAGGATTATAAAGCAAACGAAGAGGTGCTGCCCTTGGTAGAGGAAGAAAGGATACTGGGCAATACACTGAGGAGGAGAAAAATGAACTGGATTGGTCACATACTACGTGGAAAATTTCTCCTGAGGACAGTGACTGAAGGAAGAATTGAGGGAAAGAAAGTTCCAGGAAGAACAAGGAATATGCTGTTGGACCGGATGATGGATAAAGGAAGAAGACTGGACTACAAAGAAGTCAAGGAAAGGGTACAGAACAGAGAAGAGTGGCGTCGTTAGATTCTTGGACCTGTCTGGGACAGAACACTGAAGGAGAAGAAGTCAGTGCAGAACACTGAAGGAGAAGAAGTCAGTTGATTCAGTCCGCAGCTGGTGCTGCGTCTGGATGCATGCAAGCGTTGTTTTTCTTCTTTAATTTGTGTCAGAGTAATTTCGACTCTGATGCAGTCTTCGCATGGCAGTGGCTCAAATGAAGCAGTTATAGGCCTATCTGGAGCGTGTCATCGTCTCATTTTCACATCTTTAGATTCGGTGAACTTCGCCGCAGTTGCATGTATTGCCACCATTCCATTACCCTTACCTTACCACTAGCGGCCTTTGAACTTCGGTATCGTCATCCATATTAAATATCGTCGATGTTTCACTACTACAGACGCCTGTGGAAACTCTTGACTTAAAAAACTCACTATTGATTACTGACTGTTGTTATTATTATTATTATTATTATTATTATTAGTAGTAGTAGTAGTAGTAGTAGTGGTAGTGGTAGTAATAGCGGTAGTAGTGGTAGTATTAGTAGTGGTAGTAGTGGTAGTAGTGGGAGTGGTAGTAGTGATAGTGGTAGTAGTAGTAGTAGTGGTAATCTATTTTCCAGTAGCAGAATTATTCATCCCTCTGGCAAAGAAATTGCAGATACAATATTTATTATCCTTATTATGTGATTTTAACCTGAAGTAGAAAGGTTTTCTAAAGATTTGGAAAAAGTTCATGTTGCCTTGTTCTGGCGAGGCCAGTCTTTACTGCTATCTGACTCTGTGAATGTGGCTCATTCTTTTTACGATGCTTCACTTGATTGATGGGGCCAAGAGCTTCAAAGGTCAAGGGAACGAAACAGTAAGCTGCTAGAAGAGTTTCACATTTAGCCAACTTTCTTTGTGCTGCCATTTCAGCCGCACCTACCTCTTCAGCGGTTCTTATAACCTGCTACTGCGTCAGTAACTGTAACATCACTGCCTCCATTCCAAAAAGGGTTGATGCCGTCAGATAGCCTCGCATCGGACTTCACAAGTGCAACTGGCTCTTTAGATGATGGAAACCGGCTTTAATGCAGGCTTGAAAACATTATTATTATTATTTATCAAGCAGAACCATCGAATGAGAATTATGTGATCTATGCAGGTGGCTCATTCTTTTTACGATGCTTCACTAATAGACGGAGTGACATCTAAATGACAGCATTTGACTTTTTGCCCCATTCTAACAGGCAGCAGCAACGAACTTCAGGTTAACGGTTACAGTGTACGACACTGCGCTTCAGTTAACTAAGTAACTTCACATTGCGTTGACAGTACATTACATTACAGACCATTTGCATATACATCCGGATATGTATGGCATTGGAGAGCTGCTTAGACACGTTCTCAGGAAAGTTTGTTTTCCAACATTTCTTGCATACAGCATGTTTTTATTAACAGCGTATAATTAAACATTCTATATAATCATTATTTATGTTTCATATTTAACGGTATTTGTTTATATTTCCATAAAAGTGAACGTGTCAAAAAAATTCCTGACTCCTGTCAGGAGTTGGGGAAGAAAGATTTATGATATCTGCAATAAAGAGGCGACAGAGAAAATGGATTGGTCACATACTGAAAGGGGACTCACTCTTGAGAGCCGTAATTGAGGGCAGAATGAAGGGAAGGAGGACAAGAGGAAGACCCAGACAGATGCTGCTGGTTTGGATGATGAGGGATGGATACAGTGCTCAGGCTGAAAGAAGAAGCTCAGCACCGAAGGGAGTGGCATCATCGGACTTTTGAACCTGCCTGGGGGCAGATAACCAGAAGAAGAAGAAGAAGAAAGAAGAAGAAAGAAGAAGAAGAAGTTAACGTGCTCGTAAGGCACATAATCAGCGCAATTCCAGTTTCAAGTCAGATGACGACTCACAATCATGCAGAGGTAGAGATAGTTAGATTGATACAGTCTGCCACCAGGAGACAGGTACGGTAGATAGACGCAGCTGCAACCGTTTTGCCCCTCTGGCCCTGAATATCATGCGAAATATCCTTCTAGTTAACACCGGCGTTTCAATAACTCAAGCGTACATAGTTGCGCTATATAATTAACAGGTCGAAAGAAGCCGAGAAAGTGCGAGACTGCGAATTCACTTTGATCAGTCACTTCATCTTGCCTTCGGTGCGTAACAGACCGACTAATGTTTCCGGCGGCTAAGCATCTATGAGACGCCTTAATTAACAGCGGATTCCAGTTTCACATGAGACCTCTTGAAGTCGCTAATCATCTTCTTGTATTTTCCTAACGAACCGCTTACCTGATGACGCGTATATACGATTTGCTCACGATGCCCTCATAGGGTGTTATTTACTTGACTCGCTCCGTAGGACAGCGTCATCGCATGACCGAATCTGTACAGTCTAAGCCCATAGAGCCTAAGGTCTGTGTCAAGAATTTGTTCAAATTCTGGTGAAATATAAGGAGCAAATATGATTTATTAATATTAGCAAATGACCTTGCGACATAAATCACTGAAGAAGCCAAGATACAGATAAACCGAGGAAAGGCAACAGAATATGATAGATACACGGATTGAAACGCACATCGAATGAATCTTCGACGAACCCCCGGAAGCAAAATAAAAAGAATTAAGTGCGATCAAATGATTTAAGCATTTCGATTTACGACTCAAGGCAGAAGGGTCAGTCGGAAGGGTCAGTCGGAAGAGTCAGTTGGAAGGGTCAGTCGGAAGGGTTAGTCGGAAGGGTCAGTCGGGAGGATCAGTCGGAAGAGTCAGTCGGATTGCACAGCGAGAGAGAGCGAGTGGCAATTATTCAAGCGTCGTAATGGATCGCTTTGAGGCAGAGATGATTGAGCTCCTGAAAATTCATCTATCGTTTGGAGTCGGTGAGCATTAAAGTCGACCTCAATTACGGAAGAACTGTAAACGATCGACCTACGCAGAGGAAGCGCGGCCTTCGATCAGCGTCGTGTAGCAGGGGAACAATGTCTCTGCATCGATGTCGGTCGATGGTCGGTCGGTCGGCGACGGGCATCACGTGCCTGATTGGAACAGTAAATTCTTCGATCGGAATTGAAACTAACGGCTTTTGACGATTAAGAAGAAGAAGAAGAAGAAGAAGAAGAAGAAAGAAGAAGAAGAAGAAGAAGAAGAACGCAAAGAAGCAGAAGAAGAAGAAGAAGAAGAAGAAGAAGAAGAAGAAGAAGAAGACAGACGAAGAAAGGAGGAGGAGGTAAACTAGGAACGCTATATGTTAAATAAGTTGTAGTATGGAGGGGACAACAATGGATAGAAGGCGACCTACAGATGAATTCCTGCTCGTTCTTGATAAACCTGTTACACTGTATCGCATATTACGAAACAGGAGTGGATTCAGTGAGTGGTAGGGCAGCGAATATGAAAAGCAGATTGCATCGAAAAAATCAGACGAAGACACAAAAGCTTGACTATAGTGTGTATTTTATATCTTACAAACATTAAAGAATCAAAAGAAGAATAGGTTAAAGCAAATGCTAGATAATACGAAAATAAGAAAGAATGTTAATGACAGTTCAGAATGCAATGTTGAATCCCGAGAAGCACGGGGCTCAAGTTTCCAATCAAGCTCAGGAACGAAAGCGACAATCAAACTATAAAGCATTCGATTTTACAGCCATTCATGGCCGTAAGGAAGAATGGTCTGCGAGCTTTTCTGAATTCACACAACGAATCTGATCGGAAACTTTAATTTCATAAACACATCCACATTGATGGGCAACTGGGTGAAATGTGGGCCTATTTAGCTTGTCGGTGTCTAAACAAATTGAATAAGACGAAGAATGAAGATGAAGACAGACTGTCAAGATAAGAAACCAAATGAAGGATTAAAAGGAAGCTAAAGTGTTAATATCGAAGGTAAAGACAAGGAAAAGCGAATGGCGATGAATACTTATAGAGAACGAAGTGCCAGGGTAGTTACAGGCCTACCGGATCATGACAGAAATTGGGTTCATAGAATTTGATCGGCTATCGCCATTGTGCCAGTAGTGACAAGGCTTTTATCAGCTCGATGCGATATGGATCAGCCTTTTCAGACTCATGTTCTTGCATTCTCGTGGCAAGACTTTTCAATTGAAACTTACACATTGGCTCTCAATGCAGTGGTTCAGCAGGTGCTCGTCCGCACACATGATCCTCCAGTCGATAGAAACCCTCGAGCATGTCGCATGTCACGAGTACAGAGCAAAGCATCAAGTGCCAGCTATAACAGCTGCAGCAGATGCTGATACTGCCGCATCAAAGCAGAGGCTCAGGCACACAGAGCGTAGAAGAGCGATATAAATTGACGCCAAGAAGAGATGCATATGAACAGCGAAGTTAAGTAACATAAGCAAAGTTAAGCTAAAGAAGATTTTAGAGTATCAGCGTTTTGTATCTTTTTTTCAGTTGCATCAGTTCATCCGAGACTCTTGCAGCTGACCTCTACTCGAAGTCAGTGTCACAACTCACCTTTTCAACGAAACAGCTTTCACTTCGCAACTGTCCATTATTATATCTCTACATGCATTTTAGCGCGTTGCTCTTTAACGGCTGATTGTGAGCCTTATAGTAGTAGTAGTAATAGTAGTAGTAGTGGTAGTAGTAGTAGTGGTAGTAATAGTAATAGTAGTAGTAGTAGTAATACTGGTAGTGGTAACGGTAGTGATAGTAGTAGTAGTAGTAGTAGTAGTAGTAGTAGTAGTAGTAGTAGTAGTAGTAGTAGTAGAAGTAGTAGTAGTAGTAATAATAATAATATTATTATTATTATTATTATTATTATATTATTATTATTATTATTATTATTATTATTAATCTAAGAAATTCTATAGCGCCACTGTAATAATGTTTAAGGTATCAGTCGATGGTTGCTGCTGAGTAAAATTGTTGTGCAAGTCAAATTTCATGGTGAGTTTGGTCGAGAAGCCAAGAAGAGATTCCCAGAGGACAGAGACACAGCCTACGGAGGAAATAAGTCAACTCCTGATGGGTCTCCAAGGCGGTTTTACCAAGTTTCCCTGCTATCTTTGCCTCTGGAACAGCAGGGACAACAAGTTGCACTACCACAGACGGGTATGGCCACAGCAGATCGAGTTCACTGTGGGGTGGGATAACGTCAAGTGGAAGCCACTGGTAAGACCCCCAGAAGGTGCTGATGCCACCACTGCACATCAAATTGGGCCTAATGAAACAATTGTCACAGCTCTATGTAAGGAGTCGACAACCTTCAAGTACCTTCAAGACTTCTTCCCTAAGCTGTCTGAGACAAAGGTCAAAACCGGTGTCTTCGTCGGACCACAGATAAAGAAGATCCTGGAGTGCAAAGAATTCCCCAAGAAACTCACTAGGAGGGAGAAGGCGGCTTGGAACAGCTTTGTCGCAGTGGTTAGGGGCTTCATTGGGAATCACTAGGCCGAAAACTCTGTGGAGCTGGTTGAGATTCTGGTGAAGAACTATGGCAAAATGGGCGTCAGGATGTCCCTCAAAGTTCATATCCTTGATGCTCATCTTGATAACTTCAAGGAGAACATGGGAAAATACTCGGAGGAGCAAGGCGAGCGCTTCCACCAGGATATACTGGACTTTGAACGTCGCTACCAAGGACAGTATAACGAGAACATGATGGGAGACAACAGTTGGGGGCTGATTCGTGAAAGTGATTTACAGTATAATCGTAAATCTCGAGACACTAATCACTTCTAAATCTTTTTTGGCCATTTTTGTAAAACTGCAGTGTAAGTACATGTTAATATTTATTCATATGTTGTTTTTTGACTTTATTTGCACGAAAACACACAAATTCGCCCGTTTCTTCATTGGAAATAGGTAAGTTTCGAAATATCATTGTCCTGGCCACAAAAGCAAAGTTTGAAGGGAACAACAGCCATTTTCTATACTTTTGAGGCATAACCAAGTAAGCAATAACACTTACTAGCCAGGCACTAAAGCTGTGTTAGTGTTATTTTGCGTGGCTGAGAGCTGCTGCTGCTGCTGCTGTTTGCGTTGCTTACCTCTGAGCTGAGTCTTTAGCGATCTGCGTATCTTGAGCGACGGTAGGTAGAACGATTCAAGCGAAGACAGACTGTGTGTGCTGCACATGCGCCGTCGGCGTCTTATATAGTGGTGCGTCGTGTGTATGTGCGTGCGTGCGTGTATCTGCCAAGCAGGTGTATTATGACAGCATCGTTCTTGCAGACACCCAGGCTCTGCAAGCGTCCGAGGCACAGCACCAGCGATTCCACGGCGTGCGTCTGGCTACCATGCCAACCATTCAACGTCAACTTCATTCATTCTTCTATAGTGGAGTCGCCCTCTCTGCCATATTATTGTTTAACGACAATGTCAAGAGAGTTAAGACGGCAATGACAGGAGCAATGTTTTTCTACGCCAAAGAAGCATTCGATAGCAAGTCTTCGTTGTCTCGACTGTCTTCTGTACGAGCAGCAGGCCTGACTGAGCAACGTTGCAAATATTTTCGCCAGTTCATGAAACCGTTTGCACTGCTGCTGATATAAACGAGCTAATTGCTTTAAGTGTCTGGTTATACATATGCTTATATATCTTACATATACATTAGATAGGCCGATGTATATATGTCGTATATACATAACTTTTCAGCCAGGTCACCAGAAAGTCACTGAGGTTATGAGTATTGAGTATCAAGTCATGATGATCTGCCATCTTGATTCGCACTGGTATCTGCTGTTAGTAACCCTCCAGTCTCGAAAGAGTTCAAGGCGGGTGTTAGTTTTAACCCTTACATCCTTCTATCATTTACTTGTAAATTAATAATTTAAATGCAAAATTTTCATTAGAATTTTTACAAGATATACACCAAAACCTTTTAACGCCGATTATTTCGCCCTGGACCTCACTATGTGACGATCAAAGAAATGTCGGTTGTTAGACTGTCAGAAAACCTAAATCACACCGTAACTGAATTTGCAAAGGAATTCGTCCTGGACTCAAGAAGAACATCTGCAGAAGGGGCCTAGAATGCAGATTACAAACTGCTCGAAAGTAACGAAATTTCAACTTCATCCAAGTTGATAAAATGATGACAACGGTGTGGTACCACTGAGCGAGTTCGATAAAACACAGACCACTTAAAAGTCTTGAAAACCGTGAGTCCGCAGCACTGCTCGTATAGCCTACTCTGCTCAATCCGAAATAAAATGCTGTCCGCGCCAGGTAATACGGTTATGTGGTATCGATCCTTGGTTATCAAAGTGACATTGACTATTCGCTATGAACAGGTAATTTTGCCATTATCGTTTTCTCACTGCAGGCATCTATGAGTTTCGCGAGCTACACGGCATGAGAGCGCTATAGGGACCCCAAAGATCGGCCCAGCTGAACATCGAATCAATCGGTCATGAGTGCTGCGGATGCTTCCTCAACTAATCGTCATTCCTCATCCTCCATCACGCCATTCAATGCCAACCTCTGCTGCAGCGAATTTGAATAGAGAAGACATCGATGGGAGATGTGCGCGGGTGTCAGAAACTCTCCTGTCTAATGACTATTGTAAGACAATCGATGTCCTTGTTACTATTTCTAGTCAGAAGCACCTTTCACCGTATACGAACAGGTGCTGTTTTCTTATCAAAATGCGTACATACAATGCACAGTATAGAATTCTATGCGCAAAATTCGTCTTTTGTATTTAGATACTTGCTTAGCGCCTTTAAAAATCTACTAAAGACAGGGTTCTTAAAAGTGGCGGGATGTCGGTTACCATCCCGGATGAGTTGCCTTTCGTAATTTCCGTTTGATAATCGTCACCAACTGCCAGGCCAATAAAAACCTAATTAGAATAAATAAAACTGTGGAATCTGCTGCCGTCATCGCTGGGTGGGAAACACCGATCGAGTGGATGCAGCCCTCTCGCTTGGCCGTCGTTGGCCCATCTTCTCTTGAAATTAGTGCTCATTAAGCAACCAATTAACCACATATGGACGCCACTAATTGCTCTGAGGTCTCGTTTTTTCTGCGTGTTTTGCATTGGTATCGCAAAGATAGGTGCCTCATTTGATCAAATCTAGGTTTTCTCAGTTAATCCAGAACACTTAACGAGGAGAGATCGAATATTCTATTTGCATTCAGACGTTTCCAGTAGGTATAGAGTAGGTATTACAATTAACTTTAAATGAAATAATATTCGGCTTATATATATATATAATATATATGCCTATGTCACTGCACCAGGGAGGCCTATTGGCCTTCTTATCTTCCACTGATTCATCACATTCGTCGGAATCCTTAGTATTTAACGGCAGGAAGCGGCAGTCATGGCTTTATGCTGATTGGCAATCCTTAAAAGTGCTTAAAATCCGTTACAAGTGAGAGGCTGATTTTCCAAATGAGACCGAATTTTAACTGCAGACAAAAAGTCAATAGAGATTAGATTAGAAAGATTGCTACTAAAACTTGTACGTGCAAATCGTAACCTTTTATTAGATTAGAAATCTAGATTGCATACACTTGTAACCATAATCAGCACAAGGCCTTGCATAATATAAGCTGAAAATGTTGATTGAATCTAAGCAATTTAAATAGCACAGCCAGTCTACTAGATGTAGAATTAAACTTTATAACTTCGGGTAAGTAACACTTAGCAGAAGTTACATACTTACCATTATGCAGCAGTGTTAATATAGAATAAACGATTGTAATGATAAATACATTCATTGGAACTCCAGTATGTATGTATGTATGTATGTATGTATGTATGTATGTATGTATGTATGTATGTATGAAGAGTATGTATGTATGTATGTATGTATGTATGTATGTATGTATGTATGTATGTATGAATGTATGTATGTATGTATCATGTGTGCATGTATCTAGACACTTATTATAGCGCCTTTTGGGTACCTCACAAAAGCTTTCTGATGTCTTGCGGGAGAAAAGCAGTTGGGATGACGTCATTCTGTATGTTTCTCGATGCAAGGAGACTACTAGTATTAGATATTCTCGTCAGTGACTAATATTAAGCAAAATGCCCGGGAGAAGCAGAGTGTTTTCAAGTGTTTCTAAATGGGTCAGCGACTGAAAACTAAAGTTCAACCCTAAGTTCAGTTTTCAGTAGATACTGTTAAAATTAGCAAAACGACCGACACTTGTGTAAATTTGTCTTTACTGCTGGTGCGGAACAAATACACTCCTCTCTGCTGCCCTTGCTTTCCCTCTAACTTTTTCTTCCTCCCCTCGTTAACCTCTGCTCACACTTCAACAACAACATCGATAATGATAATGATAATAATAAAAATTATTATTATTAATATTATTAATATTATTATTATTAAATAATAACAATAATAATTATTATTATTTAAAAATATAGTAATTGATAATTTATTATTATTATTATCATCATTATCATTAGTAGTATTAGTAGTACTAGTAGTAGTAGTAGCAGCAGCAGCAGTAGTAGTAGTAGTAGTAGTATTAGTAGTAGTAGTAATAGTATCGTTAGAAAAAGAAGTAGCAGTCTAATCATAAAGAGGAAAGGTGAGTAAGTAAAGGATATGTCCCTCAGTTTCGGGAAAGAATCACAATCATTGATAATGATGGGGTGATGTTTATGGTGCCATTTTTGTCACGTCTATTGAGTCTCCCATTGCCTCTGGCCTTAGACTGCATCTGTCTCACATGAGTTTGAACTGAAAGTCCTGTAATCAAACCTATTATTTTGGAGAGCTTTTCTGGAATTCAATCTGGCCTATTCTTAAGTCTGCTAACTCGGGTTTACACCCGGATTCAGTTTAAAAGGCGATGTCACACCATAAAAGTGCTAAGAAGAGCGCCATCTGTTGCGCTCAGCGAGCGCTTAAATTGCTCTGGCTGACTGGAGACCCCGTGTCCCCATCCGGAACTGAACGTGCATAGAAACCCCAGATAAAACGAATGTGACGAATTGCAGTCTCGTCTTGTATCGTTTCCACGCTGCCCGTCACGTAGGCGAGATAAGCGCCCTTGTACGGCCGTTTCAGGTAGTGATGGGTGCCTCCGAAACCGCCGTAAGGACCGTAAGTTTTGCCCAGGTTGGAAGCAAACGTCAGTCGGTCGATCAGATATCCGGTGCTTGCGCTTATGGCAGTGATTCGTTCACCTGGATCCAGACGAAATTCGTGGTCTTCGTATCCATATCCGTCGGATCCGTGCAGCATATTATGACCTGTGTTGTAAGACACTTCCAGTCCTATAAAAACGCAGCATACAGCGTGCTCGATGTTAACGAAGTTCATGATTAATTGTTTTCTTTAATTTTTCGATCCAATTTACACCATTCACTCGCGTTTATTCAGTGAGGGAATAGATTGGAGAAGTGAAAAGATGCTAATGCATAACAAGGTCAGTTTATTATAACTCAAGGCGACCGTAATTAATAGGACTGTAGGTCCATAAATAAAACGTGTCATGTTTTTCAATAGGTGGTTGCTCGAGTAAAACCTAATTGACTGACCACTTCGCTTGGTGAGCTACCATCTGATATTCTCCATAATTGTCCAATGAATCAAAAACGTCGCACGTCTATGGTCCTTATGGATAATCGGACCGAACAGGTTTAAGACATGCGCCATCCAGCCAACAAGCCATGTCATGTCCTAAGAAGCGAATATTTTAACAGTGTTTAACTTGTGCGCTGTACTGTACTGTTGGAAAATATGCAAGATGTGCCTAAAATGAATAGGGTACTTTCTTGTAACCAGCAGAGCTGGGTCGGTATTGGTTTTTGAAGCCAGTAGCCTATCGGCTTTCGGTTTTTTATGTATTCTTTATGGTTTAAGTTTATAATCCGACTTTGCTATTATGCATCAGTACAGTGTGCAGTTGTGTTTTAGGTTACTGTAACAAAATTGTATTTTTCGAAAATAAAAATTGTATTTTGTGTTCAACTGTGATATCTGTTCTTAAAATGCCTGAGTCTCAGTAAAAAAAACTATTCAATTTTAATGAATGTGAAGTAATTTTGGTGTCGTTTTTAACACTACATATAGCGTGGACGTCCAATTTTTGCCCAAAGAGTTTTTCGTCTTGACTTGGTGTAGAATGAGCCATTGCGCATATTGCAGCGTTTGGGCTAGTGAAACAAACGGCAGGAAACGAACAGGTCACCCAGATGTTGGGTGCTGATAGTGGGACATCGGTATACCTCGATAACTTTAAAATGTTCGGTTGGTAACAACATAAGAGGCTGTTAATGTACCTCAGTGATAGGATGGTCAAATATCTTGATCTAGAAAGAAGTCATACCTCCGACGATAGGCCGACCATCTCCCCATCGCCTTGTGTAAACCTTCATACCAGTAACATAAATGCATTGTCCCTCTGTAACCAGTTTACTGTCATCAAAAACTTCTGGAGGTATTTGTGACTGCAGCGATACGGTAGAAGCAAGTTCTGGTGTCTTCTGGTGATAAAGAACTAAAAGTTTAAACAACGTCTTCAGTTGTAAGAAATAAAAAGCATAAACGCTTAGCAGAAAGACCACAAAGACCACGATGTCCGAGAAGATGAGTTGACACAAGAAATTATGAAACTGTTACCATCTAACAGAATATCTAAGAGACAAACTTTGTACGCACGAAAAGAAGTTAAAAGGGCATATTCCACAAATCAATGTAAAGAAGTACGAAGGGTTTACTTTACAAAGCAATGTAAAGAAGTATAAAGGGGTTACTCCACAAAGCAATGCAAAGGAGTATAGATGACTTAATCCACACAGAAATGTAAAGAGTTACAAAGGGCTTACTCCACAAAGAAATACTGAATTTGAAGAAATAAAACTTAGGGCCCTAGTAATTGGCGACGAAAATCGTATTCTCAAACGAAGTAAGTTTCCATTCGTTCCCAGTTTTAATCAATTTTTAATTATTACCATAAACCAACTCAATTCTAATTAGAGAAAAGAACAGCTAAAGCAGTTAGATAATATTTTAAGTTTACTGCTAACCAGTACGAGGGTGTTTCCATCGCTTCTCCTCCTCTTCGGAAGCTTCAAGAGACGATGCTCGACTGATTAACTTGAGACTTTCCGGAGAAGTTAAAATCAGCTGAGACGATTTTAATGCCTTGAGGCTGAAAGGCGGCAAAAGCATCAGTCGCACTCCACGCGAAAGCAACAACGGTAAATGCAATCGGCGTCCGTCTGGATCTGCCCCAACAAATCGTAGAACAATTTCTAGAATCTTCTGTTCCTGTTCCACTGGATCGGCACAGAATTCGCCTCCTACAACCGTAACCTCGTCACTTTCTAGCAGCTGTATCAGGAGACCTACAGGCATCTTCGTAAAATGATCCTCGATAGTCAACTCTTTGAAGTGCTCGATAATAAAGCGTTCCACAGATTTGCGAAGATTCAGTTGGTCAGAGGTGACGGAAAGGCCATGAACGTCCAGGCAGTTTTCAACAGTGAGGTTGTTCTTCAGGTACTCGCAACAATCATCCGCAACTGAATCAATGCGAAGAAAGCTGGCAGCTCTAAGCAGGTCTTTAACGTTAGCTTCTGAAATGTCTAGAGAACCAGTATGAGCATAATGAACAAGCATTTCTACGACCTCTCCACTGACATCACGAAGCTCAATTTCGTCACTCATGTTGACGCTAAATAATTTCTCAAAGTAGCGGCTAAAGACAGATAAGATGTTCCTTTGAGCCCGGACCCGACGGTCACCAACTCTAATCGTTACATCCATGAGATGACCACTAGTCCACTGCTGATGGAGTCTGGCCAAGATGCAACTTCAGTGAGATGGATCGGTAAACTTGAACAGTTTACCTATGGGTGGAGAAGCTGATGATAGGTGTCGCCGGCTGTCGAATGACTCAGTTAGCTGCTCGCGTCTTTCGGTCTGCATAAAAACAAAATCTTTGCATAAAATTTGTAAATGCCTTAATTTCATTATATTTGCTACATTTCTACGTTTCACATCAGAGACTGACACGGCAGCGTAACGTGCATCAACTGTAATCCATCAAAAACAAAATTGTATCTCTTATCTACAGTGCCATTCAAACTTCTCAACCTTCTTACATTCACCAGCTATTCATTATCCAATTGCCCAGATCACTTCTACTGGTTCTTCGTCAAGCTTTTCTCTATTTAGGCCTCCGATCTTCTCCTGTCTCACACTCTGCAACCGGTTCTTAACCTAAGCGACACCAGCTCTTTGCAACGAATACCAAAAAGACCTCCACCAGTTCGTTTATCCCCTTCCTCGATTTTCAGTCTGTGCACTCCCCCCCCCCTTGCCTTGTCTTCTGCAGCTTTTCACCCAAGACTGAAAACTGAACTTTTCAAGCTCTGTTTTCGCTCCGGCACCATTCCGCGACCACCATCGCCAACGATTTTCACCGTAGCACCATGTTGTCTCCCGTCTTGGCCCCCTTCCTCGGATTCTGACCTGGTAATCGTAATCGTAATCCCAAGATTTCTACAGCACCCAACGAAAGCCGCGCCGCGGGGACCAGCTTATTCACAGGCGCTCAGTCAAAACAAAATCGATAGGCAAAAGGGTTCGGTTCCGAGTCAAGATCCAAGAGTCAGACAGAGAGAGACAGCGTGGCAGCTACGGTGGGTGATGTTTGGGGCTGGAGAGCAGAGGCAGATAAGAGGAAGAATATACTGACTAAGCAACCTGGCTCTTGCGCACTTCATTCGATATAGCGCAGGTCAATAAGCTGGTCTCCCTGATGCGGCTTTTCTGTGGCGCGGATAAATTTCGGAGAATTACATTTACATTTACGTCGCTACTGTAAGCCGTACCTCCCCGACAGCCAGTTCACAACCCTGCCGTCCAGCTCACAAACCGGCCAGCCAGCTTACAACCCGGCCTGCCTGCTCACAGCCCGGTCTCTCCTATGACACTACAGACACTACACTGTAAGCAGAGCTATCACGATGACCTAGTTTACTTTTCCCCCTTGTTCTTTCTGCATGTAATTATCTGCAGTCAGCGCTTTACATGTCCATCTTAAACACTAGGTCAAGTTAAATTTACCACGAATTGGAAACTGTCTGATTTGTCGTAAGCATAAACAGTACAAACCTTTCATATCATATTAACTATTGAAACAGACTTATTGTGCAGACCACAGTTAAACAACTCGATAATTGTTGGCTGTAGCCTCTACAAAGTAGTTTAGGCCGACGCAGGCTTAGGCCCAGACGCCTAATAAAACTAAATTGGGACTGCGGGCTGCTAGTCTATGCAACGAGAACTCGAAAAAGTAGGCTACTATAGATGCACTTGTAGATGTGAGGTAAATGTAAAATGTAAATGTACACGTTTTTCTATAGGCTATAGCGACCTATGGCCTCAAACCTGCGCCTGTGAATAACCTGGTTCCCGCGACTTAGCTTTCGTTGAGCGCTGTTGAAATCTCAAATTTACGACTACGATTACAATTACCTGCTCATTTTATATGTAGGACTAAAGCTGCATAATCACTAATCTACCCATAAATGTAAATGTACTTTTTCTATAGCTACCGTGTGGCCTCAACCCTACTCGCTTTTCAATGAATTAATCGGGTAATCTTCACCATCGCTGCCTATTTGAATGGGCGCCACGCCATTTAAAGTCCCCGTGTACGGATCATGCTAGCCCGAGTTTCAAATCTCTGAAATAAGCTACGGTCGTCACTCTTACCGGCATCCTCACTCCCAGAAGAGTCTTTGTGTGTACAGTAATTCCTAGATTATCTGTTGATCTGACAATGAAGTGTTGTCATCTATCTGTGATCGATGATGCAAACAGGGTGACCTTCGTCGCGGAACATATTGTTCTTTTTAGGTCTGCCCATTGACACCAATGCATATACTTTACTGTATTTGTATAAAGTATTATGGTGAGCAATAAAAAATCTGATTCTGAATCTGAGAAAATCTGAAAAGTCTTTCTGTCTCTGTCTCTCTCTGTCTCTCTTTGTTTTTCTGTCTGTCTGTCAGTCTGTCTGTCAGTCTCTCTCTGTCTCTGTCTGTCTCTCTCTGTCTCTGTCTGTCTCTCTCTGTCTCTGTCTGTCTGTCTGTCTGTCTGTATGTCTCTCTCTCTGTCTCTCTGTCTCTCTGTCTCTCTGTCTCTCTGTCTCTCTGTCTCTCTGTCTCTCTGTCTCTCTGTCTCTCTCTCTCTCTCTCTCTCTCTCTCTCTCTCTCTCTCTAACTGGTCAGGTTTCTTAGTCTTCACCTTGGAACACTGACACGCTACGGGCCTATCTTCCCGTTATCTCTTCCTGTCGTCTGAATTTCGACAAGGAGTAGGCCTAATGCGGGCGTGTCTTTCCCCACGTTTTGCACAACGTCTTATCTTCTCACTGTCTAGTAGGCTATCAGCCCGTCTCTCGACTTCTCAAAAGAGTGGGCTCAAACCTTAAAATTGAATCCTTTTGAACCGGTTTCTGAATTCGACAGCGAATATTTCGGCTGTGACTTCCTCACGAGCGCACTGAACAGTTTCTCACACGGTATCGGTGGTGTAAGCTTTCAAACGCTACCCCTTTTAGTTCACACAGACCTGTATAGGCCTACGTGTCCTTCCACAAGCTTCGCCAATCTCTTGTCTCTCCGTTACGAGTAATCACACCGTCTCGCGACCTCGCAACAGGATGGCCCCATATCCTGAAATCGGGTCCTTTTGTGTCGTTTTCTGAATTCGACAGTGAATATTTCGGCTGTGATTCGGGAGGCACTGACCAGTTGAGGTAAGCTTCCAACTGCTACCTCTTGGGTTTACACATCGTAATCGTAATCGTAATTCCGAGATTTATACAGCGCCCAACGAAAGCCGCGCCGCGGGGACCAGCTTATTCACAGGCGCTTAGTCAAAACAAAATCGATAGGCAAAAAGGTTTGGTTCCAGGTCAAGATCCAAAAGTCAAGCCGAGAGACATCGTGGCAGCTATTGGGGGTGGTGTTCGGGATTGGAGAGGAGAGAGAGACAAGAGGAACTCGTATACGTGTCCTGCCCAAGCTTTGCAAAACCTCTATCCTTCAACTATCTTTCAACTGTCGTGACTTAGACCGTCTCGCGATCTTACAAAAGGCTGACTCCGCTGTCGGATCAGGGGAGTCAGCTGACGCTGTTTCGTTTCGGCTGCGACTTTCCTGGGAGCGCAGTGACGAATGTGTCTTTTACCAGTGATGATACCACTTCTTTTTCGAACGCTACCAGTGGGGTTAGCTTCCGTAACTTCCCCAATCGTTTTGCGCAGACCTGTGATTTATTTATTATCAAGAATGGAACTTCCCGAAGGTCCGCACAACCTTGGTTACAATAATCGACGATATGTATCATGTTTCATGCACTTTTTTCATCAGAGTACTAGCTATTCCTCTTATACGACTCTCTGTGAACGCTAAAGAAATTTCGAACTTTTCATTACGCTGCATGACTGGCAAGAACTCAATCCATGCGTAAGCTCTGAATGGAAGATTTATAAAAGCAATGTAATCTAGAATAGCGCTACAAAATGTAGGCGGAATTATAGTTGTGATATTGTCACGTGCTCCGATGGCTAAAATAGTCTTGTGATTCCGTATTTTGACGTTTAGAGTTGTAAATACTTTTGCTGCTTATGGTAAAAGTAATAGAAAAAACATGTCTACAAAGAAAAAGGTGCCTTCTTAACTCTGCTTAAAATCATGTCGTTTGTCGTTATAAGAATACTATGTCGTTATGCTTTGTCGTAGTAACAGCGTTCGTTTTGTACTGTAGGATTACCTGGAATCCTGTAACGTATCGATTGTAATTAGTAATCGTAATCGTAAAACTCGACATTTTGCTTTTTAAAGCAGATTAGCATTACAAATTAGTGACTTCAGAGTAGTAAAGGTTTTCAAAATGGCTTCCTAAAGAAGGTGGTAACATCGTATTTAAGTAGTTTTTGTAATTTCCAGTTTATCACGAAAGCGAAATTATTTAGTATCGACAGCATACACCGTCTGCAGATACTGTAGATATTAGAAGCCAAACAACAAATACAATGAAACTCGAATCTTTGGCCAAGTGCTGCGTGGAAAGTACATTGTAGCTAATAGTTGGGCTGGGTACAGAAGTGGGGACCACCTTGCTCACTGTATCTGTAACTGCTCTTTTATGCTCTGTGTTGACCCTAGTGATGCAGAAATACATTCTGAAAGCACAGAGAACCTATATGAGTGTGAAAAAATATATTGCATCTTTAGCCTCTGTATCTACTTACATTTGGGTTATTAAGACTAACTTATATTGTCTCTGGAGTATTTCATTTTAAATTTTTAACTTAGGATAGGATATATCAATAAATTGTAAAGGATGACAAATTATATAAGATTATAAGAAATGTCAAAACATGACTTCATTCAGCATATTGTCATTCTCCGTTATCAGTGGAATTATTAACCAGGTAATTGGATGGGATTTTTTGTTTGTTTTTATGTGTTGTGTGATAATTGCCAGTAGAAGATTTACAATATTTAGCACCTTAACTTAGTGAAACTGTGCAAACTGACAATTGTCTAAAGCCACAGGATGGCACCACCATCCAATTCCTGTGTCGCTGTCTGTAGATTGTCATGGTGTTAGTAACAGAGTTATCTTATATATTTTTCTGACTCTTTGAAATAGACTTTATTTTACTAATATGTATAATTAGGTTCTGCTGATGGGAAAGAGTGGAGCTGGGAAGACAAGTATGAGGTCCATCATATTTGCGAACTTCATTGCCAGGGACACTCGTCGACTTGGTGCTACATGTAAAGTATTCTCACTGCAAAATTTCTGAGAAAACAACAAAAGCAACAGCTAGACTTCCAGCTGCAGTTCTGGACTGCCAATCACATGAAACTGTCTGTCTGCCTGTCTCTGTCTTTCTGCTGTAGACACTTGCAAAAACGTACCTGCTTATAGTTTTTGGTGATGTCATCTACTTCAAGAACTCTTGTCTTGCCTATAACTGTCTTTGGTTATAGCTCAGGTAACTTGGCAGTGTACCAGTGCACCTCTACAATTTGCGCCTTGCAATCCCATTCGGTAAGTGGTTGGACCTTCTGCCTGAAATGTCTGTTTCCTTGATCTGTACTGTGACTGCTATTAACAAATAAAATTGAACAGATGGGCAATGGTCTGGGTGAGAGTTTCTTAGCAAGACCGAATAGAAGTGATGCCTGTGCCGAGTGGTTAGAGTCCATGGCCACCATCATTACAGACATGCAGCTCAACAGGAGTCTAAGAGCAGTTATGGTTTGAGTGAGATTATCTGTGAAAAGGATTAAAAGAAACTGACCAAAAATTGAGCCCTGTGAGAGACTGCCAACTGGTTTGATCTCATGGCTATAATCATAATTCTGTAGGGGATAGAGGTACTTGAGTTAGATCTATGTCATGACCCATTGTATTGCACATCCAGTGTACTTACTGTGTACTGGAAGTATGTATAGTAACATTGCCCTTAAGGTCAGTTTAAAGGATATTGTGTAGAGCCCCAAGGCATGCCACTGGCCAAAATATTTTGACCCAGGTTGAACTATTGGAGGCCATCACTAACCAAGTAGTACAGTCCTCCAGATCCAAATGGAGACAAGCAAGTGGCTGGTATGGCTAAATCACTTAGAAGACTACTGGGCAGTTTAGCAAGGCTAAGCCATGCATTAGAATCAGTTTGGTTTAGCTAGACTCTGCCAGTCACCAACAGCTTCCAAATAGTTGGGCAGCATTACTGACAAGTTTGCTGATCCAGTTATGGTTCATTCAGGACAAAACTATGTCATTCATTGTTAGAATTATGGATTTTGTTTTATAAATGTTCACTTTATGTGTTTGCTTTAGTCGATGTTGAATATTCACATGTGCGATTTCTTGGCAATCTGGTTCTCAACTTGTGGGACTGCGGTGGGTGAGTAGAACCATACATACATATATATATATATATATGTATATACAGGCCTATATGTCCCCAGAAATATTTCTACCTCTGCTGATAAAGCAAGTAGGGTCATTCTGTGCCAAATCAACCAAATTTCCCACATTTTCCCACTCAGTGATTCAGAATTTCTTGATTTTTTCACCAAATATTCCTGTTCATCTGATATGAAGAACTGGGAAGTTTCACAAGTCTACATCAAAAACTGTCCGAGATGTGGGCTGTTGAAGTTGGTTGGGGTAGGATGAAAATCGTACGCGAATTTGCGACTACGAAATTTGTTTCATTTTCAGACTTCCATAACTTTTGATCTACACCAGCTACACACATTTGGTTTTCAGTTTTAGGTTCTGAACATTGCATAGATTTGCATGTTGAAGTAAAATTTGTTGAATTTGATATGAGGAATTAACTAGAGTCCTTGGAAAGTGTCCAAATATTTCATTCTAAACCCATTTTCTTCATGTTTGCTGACACTCTGCGCCTGCAGTATATGCACGTGAGCTTTTGGCAGTTTTTGCAATCTTACATGCTTTCATTATGTGTTAGAGATCCTTTTTCTGACTGTTACTAATTCAGCACCATGGACCAGTTTTTCAGTCTGGCCAGTCTGTGTTGCTGCAGACTGGTATATTGGTCCAGGTTCCTGCAGACAGCTACCATTTTGCTTTTTAAATCAGATTAAGGTACTAGCACATGAATTTGACCTAACAGGTAATTTTGATTCAGATTTCTCTGTAAAATTGGTGGTCATTTTGTGTCTGCTCCTGATTGGCACTTTTCCATATTTGCAGTGATTTCATTTCTGCATGTTCAGGTGCAATGTTTAATTTTTTAAAAGCCAGGAGTCTTTCATGGAAAACTACTTTACAAGTCAGCGAGACAACATCTTCCGCAATGTTGAAGTTCTGATCTACGTTTTTGATGTGGAGAGTCGTGAACTAGAGAAGGACTTGAACTACTATCAGTCATGCCTTGAGGCAATTCTTCAGCACTCACGTAATGCAAAGGTCTTCTGCTTGATTCACAAGATGGATCTGATTCAGTTGGACCATCAGGAAAGGGTAAGGATGCTTTAAATGATATTGCCTGTGTCTGTTTACTGAAATTTATGTAGAGTGAAATATCACTGTAATATAAGCGTATATGTATTGATTTAAGGAGGTAATCAGATTAAGGATGATGGCCTCCAAGGTTATGCCTAGTAGGACAGTGTGATTTGTTGCAGTTTCAAATGACACACTTGAGTTTCTAACCTTCCATGTCATGGGAACCAGCTTATTCGCAGGTGTTCAACCTACAAATGAGCTGGTTTAAGCCTAAGCTTAAGCTGGTACTTTAAGCTTAAGCTGATACTTTAAGCTTAAGCTGGTATTTTAAGCCAGTGAAGTGATTTGAGAACTGGAGAGATGTGATGGAGTTTGGGAATTTTGGTGACAGCATGAGCAAGAGCATTCTGGATGGCTTGAAGCAGGTTTATTTGGGGTTTTTTATGTTGAGGAAAAGTGAATTGCAGCAGTCTAGTTTATACAGTACTTTAAGTAAATTACACTTTATAAATAAGTTAGTTAGGATTTGTTATGATCTGGTGTATGTGTTGGTAGATATTTACCGAAAGAGAAGCAAATCTACATCTCCTGTCCAGGCCAATTGGTTGCACATGCTTTGCCACTTCAATCTGGGATGAAACGCTGTACAAGGTAATTATGTTTGAACAGTATTACTAATTGAGACCAAGCTAGAGTTCATTCATCTTATAAGTGAAACTGGGTAATAACAGACTATTATCAATATTTGACTCAAAATTCAGCTAAGGTGTTGAATCATAGTTCTGTAAATCTAATTTCGTACAAAATTACGGCTTGCTATATTCAGTAGACGTATGATACATTCAGTAGCAGGTGAATCATGGAGAGTTTAAACAGTTCTTTCTCTTGGATGAATATTTTGCAAGTCATGGATTTATGAATGTTCACGCTTGGAGGTCAGTATAGTCTGGTACATTGAGGATTCAGATTCCAATATGAAAAATTAACCAGCTTTTGTGTTACACTGGCTACTTGAAGAAATGGTTGCCTTGTTTTTTATTGTTTTCTGGTGTTTACTCTTAAAGTCTGCTTTCAAGGACATAAAGGCAAATGCATATTTACCTCTGTTATTGATAGGCATGGTCAGCAATTGTCTACCAACTGATTCCAAATATTCAACAAGTGGAAAGTAGTCTTTCTAAGTTTGTTGACTTGATTGAAGCTGATGAAATCCTGCTGTTTGAAAAGGCAACTTTCCTGGCAAGTCCTTTCTTTTGAGTTGTGGTGACTAGTTATGTACACAAGCACACATGCACGCACACACACAGCTGCTTCTAGGTCTGATTTTCACCAGCTGATCTTTTACTGATACCATCGTGGTATATGAGGTGTTTTAAGGGTAAACAAACTTACAAACTAAAAACAGAATGAACACAAAATCTATACAAAATAAGCAAAACATAGTTGCATTCTTCTTATATGATATTAGGCTTTATAATAATATTTCTTATATGAAATCATCATTTTGTGGTTTTATAAGAAATAACAGAATTGTGATCTTGAAAAGTAATTTTTACTTTAGAATTTAAGAATGCACATTTTAGACTGTACTGCTGTATTTTTCAGACTTTTTCTACTTGTTGCGTTGTATTCATTTAGTTACTGTCTTCATTTCTTATTGTTTTTCACTCTAAGTTTATATGTGTGAATATATGTGCATGTATATACATATCAGTTTGAGTCTGAGATCACGCTGAGTTGTTGGTTGTTGGGTTGCAGGTGGTCTGCCACTGTGAGAGAAAGCCACACCACGATGTACAGAGGTTTGAAAAGATCAGTAATATCATCAAACAGTTCAAGCTTAGTTGCAGCAAGGTGACTGCTTGCTTTCAGAGCATGGAAGTCTCCAATTCCATGTTTGCAGCATACATCGAAAGCTTTACACAGAATAGTTTCATCATGGTCATCATGTCTGACCGAGAAATATGTAAGTAACCAGTTTTTTGCAATTATTACATTTGCTCTAGTTTTTATTACTCTTAATCGTAATTGTGGTGTTATTAATTATACTGGAAATAGTTGAACGTACAATGGAAGATATTGGAATTAGCTAAAGTTGAAAGGGTGATATCTGGTAATCGAAGAGTGTTTAATGGGTGGATTGAAGGCTAATGGAGATGTAACCATCATAGCAGAGGCTATCATTATAGTGTGGTCCTGTGCTAGGGCCTTGTCTTAAACATAGGATACAATTGTTTACTGTCTGCAAATCCTGGAACTCCTGAACTGGCTACTTGAGATTTTACACTCGTAATTGCATTATAAAGTTCTCTGTCCAGAAATGTTTTCTGTGCTTCATTTTTGCTTTTTTTGAGCATGCTTATATACTAATTTTCATGTGTAGTCACTCACTTATTACAAATTCTGTTAGGGATGTAATTTTTCAGATCTCACTCACCTGGAAACTGTTTTTGCAACAGTTGATGTCAGCTGTTGCTTGATACTGGGTACATGAATTAGTGTTTTGGACCTTCTGCCTAATGAATCCACACGGGCGGGGATCGTCCATAAAAGACATCCACAAAATGACATATTTTGACCACTTTCTCCCATTTGTCTTTACCATTCCCCTTGCAGACGTCTGCATTCCAGGACTATCTGTGATATGGGCTGGGGCGTCGAGCAAAGGGACTCTGTGTGAGTATTATCAGGAGGTCCCAGGTCTCTGGTTTCTGGTCTTGGTATTGTAACTGCCTATTAGAGAGAACCAGTCTCCCTTCAATAATCATCCAACTATTGAAGCTCTGATCAAGTGACACATATACGAGGCATGACACAGCTTCCAAATTTAGATGTGGTTGTCTGCATTGGGCATTACCTCTCCCAATTGTCTGCTTTAGGATGACCCGCCCTCCTCTTATTTGCAGACGTCCTAGAACCATAAAGTGGTTGTCAAAGAGACACTGATTTTGTGATGCTTGTGTTAACGAGATTGAATTTAGCTTTTGCATTACAATAGATTGAACATCTTGAATTAATTACATTAGGGTGACTTTGGAATTTATGAAGTGGTTCATCTTTTAGCTTCTGCTGCAACACTGATAAACATCCGAAATGCTCGTAAGCACTTTGAAAAGCTAGAAAATCTGCAATCAACAGGACAGTTTGAATGACAAGACGAAGATGGATTCCAGCCTCCTTTCTGGAACAAGAAAATAGATTGTATGGCACTGTGCAATTATAAATGAGGCTTTCAACTGAATTTGAACATTTTAACTTGGGTAACTTGGTCGGTTGTAAATTGAGGAAATATGTGACCATGCATGAGAAAACCCTCACAAAGGCAGAAATGTAAATTTGCAAGAAATGCGTGCAGAAGGCAAGTAGGCATAAAATGAATCAAAATTAGTTCCTTACATATTTTTATTCCTTGTTGTGTTTGCTATCAAACTTTAAGTACTTATGTAGAGTTTTTCTGTTGAAGTATTTTTATTTAAATTTTATTATGATGCCCTGCAATAAAAACTTTATTAAACATGTCCTTTGGCGCCCAAATTTGAAGTCATGGAACATTGATTACTATGCAAATGAACAAGTCATATAAGTATATACCTTAACCAGTTTTAATGGAGATTTCATTAATGTTGGCCTCCGATGCATATGATTACACTCCAGTTTACTATTCTCATAAACATTTATGGCCCCTAGGTACAGGGGCTTAGGTTGAATCATAGTTATGACAAACTTTAACTTTAAAAAATTTTAACTTTTTTGCTGTTTGTGATAGAAACTTGCAGTTTTTACATAATTATTCAGCAATTCCAGCCCAATCCTGTGTGATGTCAAACTCGGCTTCTTTGATTTTATGACTTTGTCAGGGTTTTCACATGCAGTCACGTACTGTATTCAATGTGTGTACAGTGACATACAGTTTATTGTTGTGCATTGTAAAAAGTTAGAGCTCAATTATATGACTTTTAGTAGATTTAATGTGAATTTATTGGACACAAAGAGGGTGATGTAACCCCTGCTAAAACAGATGCAGGGGAAATTTCTGGGTGCTTTGAATTTTGATAACAACCAGTAATTAGTTCTCTGACTTTTTGTTATTGTTACATTAATCTGTTATTTTTTATTTATTATAACAAGATGGATTTTATTATAGTGGTCAGTGGCATAGGTGGGAATTGATATGTTAACAGCTGAGAAAGGGGTTTTCAACAGCCCATGTCAAGTGGACTTTGAGGGGCAGCCTTTTTGGGTCCTAGAATAAAGCCCCTAGTTATATTCAACACTGTTTATGCATCCTGAAATGCCGGGCAGAACTTGTTCTGCTTTTGTTGCAGATAATTTGTATATAGGCTTTCTGTTTAGTCACAGAGGTTAATCTTGTAGCATGTATTTGAAATAAAACACCGATGAGGAATTGGGTAGGTGCATGAGAGTTATCTGTTGTAAATGCTGCCCTATAAGCACAAAACTTGATGCAAATGAACAGAAATTGTTACAGTGGTCTTGTTTGAGTCATTATAGGTGACAATGATTCGCAGAGCTCATGTAAAGTTTTTGGAATCTGCGATGTTTTTGGTTTCTGTGCTTCAAAGGCAGTTGAGACAATGCTAATAACAGTATGCACATTACAACAAGGCCTATGACTACTACTAGAGCTTCTGTCAGTGCTCCTGCTTCCAACCTGCAATACTACTGTTTAATAACATTATTTCTTATAAGATACTGTATGTCAAAGATATGCCCATTTCATAGCATTCTATGTATCTACTCTGCCTGTACATCTTAATTCAGTGACTTTCTGATTCACTGTAAACGGTAATCAAGTTCACATCTGTTTACCAGATTAGTGTGTGAATAAATGTTTAAGATTAATTATTGAAAAATATTGAAGATGATTTGGCTTGTGAGGTAATGTGCGATTAATTACGCAGATTATATATAAACATGTTTGTTAGTAGTTAATTACAGTATACACTGATTTATTTAGAGAATTTATATTGCACCCATCCAGACCTGCGAAGGTGCTTTCAGCCCAGAAGAGAACAGTTTTGAACTCAAATGTTGGTGAAAGGTGCATATGGCATCACACTGGCTAGGACACGGATCTAGAAGGACATTATTTTAGATACTGTGGAAAACACTTTAAAACGAAAATGTTTAACATGAAATATAGGTTAACATGAAAAGGAGGCTTAGTCTGTTCCAGGGTCAGTGGTTTTTATCAGATTAGTCCTGAATCACGAAACTGCTAACAAAAATATCGCTTAACGCAAAAAAGTTGGTCTCATGGCAGAAAATGCAACACAAAACCTTGGATAAGTTGATTTATTTTGAACATCGGGCTCTGTTCATCCAATGTGAATCAGTCGTGTTTTCTTTGAAGTTGCACTGTCAGACCTGTGTGCTGGTGACGGCTGAGACATTCGTTACAGTTCTATTACATTTTGCCCAACACCATTTAAAACTTTGCCAGCTCACAACATCAATGACGGCCTTTGAATTTGCGCGAAAATAGTGTAGAATAGAATACAAGGTGTAGCATTTATAATTTATATGTACTACGTAGACCAGCAAATATTTGCCACCCGTTGTGGCTGATGTCTGGGCTCCAAGATAATCTTACTTTATTATGATTCTTCTTTTGAAACATGACAATGTAATCAGCATAGGATTTGAATTTTCGTTAACTTTGATTTTAAAGTTGAGTCTTAAAAGTTTTTAAAAGTTATCTTTTATTATCTTTTAAGTTAATTATGCCATTAATTTTAAGCTAATTAATTGAGTACTATGCCTAACTGTCGTTGTGTATACACTATAATACCTGCTTAGTTTTAAAAGTTTGAAACTGGAATTTAAAAACGATTAAGACAAAATTTGGTTAAGACGAATTGTTCACGCTAGTCTTCTGCGTTGCGCGATAAACGATTTGCACTGTAGAAGTCCCATCCGCTGAAAAGGCGGTTGGCAAAATGCATTGGCAAAATGCGTGCAAAAGGAACAGCAAGGCAACCGATGTCCCACAAGTAGGCAGGCACATTTCCCAAATGGCATCGTCTGAACTACATTAATTACACTTTGGTCATTTGTCATCATAAACTAGTCCTATTTTAACCCTCATCCACATACATGTACCTGGGGTCCAAGCGGACCCCAGCCATTTTAGAATATATGTAACTTTTGTTCCCTTGATGGCATAACACTATTATTTTATGTAATTATCAGCCCTTCATCCACCAACAACTGCATGAATTTTTAGGTCAGCAAATTATTTCGCAAAGGAAAAATTTTTACATTTCATTTGGGGTCCATAGAGACCCCTGGGGTCCAGTTGGACCCCACAAATGAAAATATATTGAAAAAATTTAAATAAAATTACTTAGGCGCCCATTTTAAGGAAATGATGGAGCACTGTCTCTCTGCCTGACTTCTGGATGTTGACCCGGAACCGAACCCTATCGATTTTGGTTTGACTGAGCGCCTGTGAATAAGCTGGTCCCCGCGGCGCGGCTTTCGTTGGGCGCTGTAGAAATCTTGGGATTACGATCACTTAAATGTTTGGCAACTGTTCCTAGGCATTTCAATATAAATTAAACTAAGCATAAATTGAACAGTTTGCTTTGATGAGCGACCTGTTACATTCGTTATATAACATTTGCCGGGTACCTGATTTGTGTAATAAAAATATTCTTTCCATGACAAGTTAGGACCTACTTAATGAAAACTATTGTGTGTTACTATGTTTAAAGAAGAACTTAGACTGTTTCGATGTCGGAATGCAAATATCACTCGAAGCATGCATTTTAACCGTTGGGGTCCAGACGGACCCCAGGTATGCAATAACTTGACCTTCATGACCAATGTGGATGAGGGTTAAACGCTAATCGGTGTTTGTTATTAGGCATTTGCGTAAGTATATTTTAATCGGTTTGTTTACGTAATTGCTGACAGCAAGTAGGCTAATCAGCGGCACGGTGGTCTATCGGTAACGCATTTGATCAATGCTCATGCGGTCGCGGGCTCGACTGCGGGTAACAACCCTGGGCAAGTTGTTTGCGCACACGTGCTTCTGTCACCAAGCAGTAAAAGCTGGTACCGGCATAAGCTGGAAAGTAAACGGCAAGTCCTGTGGTGCACTGGCCCCGTGTCCAGGACCTTGGAATTCTTTCATTGCCGGCTTAAGGGCCCAGAAAAGGAGATGAGTGCCTCCCCGACGTCTCATTTGCCAGTTACTTTAAGTAGGCAGAAAAGTCTAAAACAGAGACTATTATGTAGCTGATACTATAAAGTTTGCGTCGTTAGTTGCTCGTTGAATCGTTTATCCTTTTCTGATAGGCCGTGAGGTTCATTAGACGAACATGTAAGCTTGAACCCACAAGGACCAGCCACGAGCAGAGATCAGGTCGCATTGAACGGTTCCTCGAGGCAGGAAGTTGAGCTCGCACCTGCCGCTGCCTTCGTGGTAATTGATGGACTCGCAGCCTGGCTTCTTCGTGCACTCGCCGATGCACATGCGGACGGAGCGCTTCATCATAGCAATCGAACTGGGTTGGACCAGCTTCTGATTGGGTTGAAGTTTCCAGGTGTTGACTGTCAAATCAAGTTTTATTAATATTACAGTAACAGGTGTCGTATTTTGTGGGCCTACAAACGTTTACAAGGCTTGCTTTTTCATGATAAAAAGGAAAAGTAGGACAGAGACTGTAGAACAGCAGCAGCTTAGAACAGAAGTTGCAAACTGTTTTGTCACTTCTGTTGAGGAGATCGACTTTTACATGTAGTGTATTTAGGCCTATTAGCCCCATTATATCTAAGTCGAAACCACACAAAAGGGGAACGGTACTCCGGCGCTTCCTTTTCAGATCCTGGTGGTGCTACTGAGAATACATTGCAAATGATTATTGCCGATTTAAATTGTTAGTTTACTTGACGCAGATCTCGTCGCAGTTTCGGCAGAATTTAATAAGTTGCGCAATATTACATCGCCTACGCTTGTTAATATGGGGCTATATAATTTAAACATCTGAAAACGTCTGACTGCCATTTAAGTTAATCGACCTATAACCGGTTGCCTAGTTCTCGTTCGGACAGTTTCGAGCCCAGACTTACATAAGCCGTCTTCCTGTGACCGGGAAATCACGGATTCAGTTATGCAAGGCTAGAGAGCCAAGATCTTTGGAGTGGCGTCGAGCATCCACAATGTAGAGGTTCTGTGACCAAACGGCTGCTTATAACTGATGAAAGCCTTCCTGAGAAGACTTGGTGGCCTGACGGATAGATATCTGGATGCATGCAGCGCCTTCTACCATCAGCCTATAGGCCTACTATAGGGATTAACAGCAGATGGCGTAACAAAGCCCTGTGAACTGCATGCGGCTCTCTTGACTGAAGCTAAAGCACAGATGTTTTGTGGGCGCACGTACGTTTAGAAAGCTTGCTTTTCTTAATAAAAGAGGGGGTGAAGGACCGACTGCTGATGACAGTGTCCAGCCCAGACTTACAAATGCTTTTCACAGCAGACCATCGGTGCCACTCTGAAGACCGAAACTAGTCTTGCCGTTGCCTCACAGAATCTGTGATTTCCCGGTCGGAGTCGGCAATTAAGTACAAGTCGACTGTTTACGTGTTAAAATGGCAGCTAGCTTCGACAAACTTGGTGTCTCGTAAGCCATAAGCCTGACTGTCGAAAGCACACAAAAGGGGAACGACGTAGATCAGGAATATAACTTCAGAACCCGTGGAAGGGCGCAGAACAGTCCGAGCATAATACATGTGGAACAAGGTGAAACGGGCCCCGACGAACGAACTTCTGTGCACGAGACAAACTTAGATCGAACAAGACGAGGCAACGACGAATGTGGCCGTTGCTTCACGTGTTGTTCGATCGGGGGACCTGAACTGTTAAGCGGCAATGAAAAGGTGCTATAAAATGGCGTTCAGTTTCATACATAGCCTACATAAACGTTCTTAAAATAAACAGTTGGTACGCTTACCCTTTATTTCCCAAGGCAGTTTTTAATTATTTGAAGTATAGGCCATATTCTCCGTAAGTATAAAGAGTAAGTCCTTCTGTCTTCGTGTCTCTTCTTTGTCTCTCTTATCCCGTCTCTCTGTCTCTGTCTCTGTGTCTCTCTGTCTATGTCTGTCTGTCTGCCTGTCTGTCTGTCTGTCTCTCTTTCTCTCTATCCAAAGCATATTTAGGTAGCCTCTGTCAAACAGATCGTCTTCTGGCCTGTCTGCCATATGATTAAATTCAATCTGCTGCTTTTAAAGCACCTGGGTCTGTCACACTGCTACAGATCTTCAGGGCGTTACTTACTTTTCTGTACGTCTGATACATAGACCTCAGCTTCGCAGATGGTCAGTTTCCCAACTCCGTTGTCCGGTTGCTGGATGATGACGTACTGGCCAGAGGCTGTGTTAGGGTCGCAGTTGACAACCATTCTGGCTCCGTTGTCTGCTCTGGAGGGATATTGGCCGCATAGAGCATAGCAGCCTCTGTTTGGAGTACTTGTGTCGTTGATGACCCCAACGAGGAAGAAATCCAAGCGGTTTGCTAATCGACAATATACACCATAAGGTTAATAAAGTCTAATGCTCTGAAGCCCTAAAGCCGTGGCTTCTGCAGACCCGGTATGTCAATTTATGGGGGTTCAACTCTGAATTAAGCCATGAAGTTAGCAAGGCCAAAACCTTTTATGTCGAAGCCCAGGCCAAGACCCTTGAGGTCGAGGCCAGACTCTCCGAGGCCAAAGTCGAGACTAATACGTAAAATACGACGTTAAGAATGACTCCCGTGACACATCCGACATTGTTGGACCATCTCAGGCTATGACACGTCGTCTCGATCACCTTGCAATGCCGATAACAAATCATCTCATAATACTACACAGTTCAAAAGTAACTAACTGTGAAAAACTGAACTGTGACACAAATCGATTTGTAACTAGGCCTATAACTGAATACCGTTCACTCATTCTACAAGACAATCCTTCAACTATTACAACGCAAGGGGGCATGAACCAAAATCAAAGTTTATGTAGCGCCTTCAGAACAAGACGTGTTGCTCTTTTTCTTCAACTTATCCTTCCTCTCAAGAAGACTAGTGCACCTCTCGCGCTGAAGAATATAATTGTTTAGTTTGAAGGGGTGGCACTCACCGAAGGCCGGGAAGTCGCCTCTGTTGGTGACGACGACGTACTTGATGTGGATCGGTAGACCGAGGTCGACCCTCCACCAGTTGGCTTCACTAGGGTTGTCGTCAACCATAGAACACGACATGGCAGATAGGTCCGTGTTATTGTTGCCATCGACAGCCCTGCTCGCTGAACAGGTACCCAGCGATGCTTCGTGATGGTCAGAGCTCTGGGTCGCTGTTCGACCCAAGGCTACATTCACGTCGCCTTTCGCTGTTTCAAAAAGATTGCACAGGCTATTTCAGTAACAGTCAATATTTAGATTTACTTAATCTTCGACTTAATGGTTCGACTTAATCTTCTTTTTGCTTAACTTTAAAGTCCTTTATTATTTGCCTTCGTGAATACTAGTTAGCTAGGTAAATATTGCATCAGGTGAATGCTATCAAGAAAAGTAGATTATTTTCGACTTGAATTGATAAAAGACTTGAAAGTTCAGTGTCAGTACTGACTCCTCAGCCAAAAAATAACAAGTTTTCACTTTTTCATTCAAATTATTTATGTAAAGACAAAGCAGACTGTTTGCTCATCTGTTTGTGGTCAGACCTGTCTGTGATGGTGGCATTGAAAAGTTTTCTGCCACAAAAATGATCCATGCCCATTTCAAATTCATAAGGCGAAAGTTTGTATTTTGGTATTAAGTTTGACTTGCTTGAGTCCCTCATTTCCCTGTTCATTGGTAGTTCTGTTGCTCCTGACTTCACAGCACTAACTGTTGATGTGTTATGCAGGCCTAATCTGTAATCTAATGATTCTATAGCTCTGCTATCATAATCATCAGTCAGTGATCTTTTTACGTGAAATCCTAATCAAAATCCTATAAGGTCGAATTCCTATAAGTCAGAGAAACCAGAAGTTAGGCGACAGTGGGTAAGCAAGTTGAAACAGGTGAGTTTTAAGTTTAGACCTAAATGACATCACAGAACTGACAGAACAAATCGAATTTGGCAGCAAATTCCAAAGCCGTGGACCAACAACCGCGAGCACTTTAGAACCCAACATTGTTCTGGTACGAGGGACAACAAGAGTCAGTGTCCATCGGTCGAGTACAAAAGTGGTTTGCAGGTTGAGGGCGGAACAGAGACAGGTTGGCTGATTTAAATATAGCACTTAGTGAACTATAAGATAGATTTTAAATTGGATTCTTTGCTTGATGGGCAACCAGTGATACGGATGCAATATTGGTCAACATGCTGATACTTACGTGTTTTCTTATGGCTCTGGCCAGAGAGTTTTGAACCATTTGTAGTTTGTGCTGATCTCTCTTTGTGATGCCAATAGGAACTTATTTACAGTAATCAAGCTGCTGGAAACCAGTGCATTAGCTAATGGGATTAAGACAGTATGAGGCAAAAGAGATATGATTCTACGAATATCCGGTATGTGAAATTGAGCTAATTTGCATATGGCACCAACATCATTAAAAATGACATAGTGGAGTCAAATGCTATGCCTAGATTGCGTGTGCATTCAGTATGATTAACAAGCAAGCCATCCAGCTGCATAAATTAAGGCAATCAGAGTTGTTGGCTTGTGCCTAGAGGAAGAAATTCAGTTTTTGAAGGATTCACAAACTGTAACAATTATTGGCTAAATTTAACTTTGAAATATCATTAACGCTCACAAATTTGTATGCTATGAGGAAGATGTAGCGCGCGCATTTTAGAGGGAACATTGAGCCTATGCCTGAGCGAGACGTGAACCACATGCGAGGGAGTGCCAGTCGGTGAACGTAACGGTGTCTGTAGACTTGATTCGGATGTCGTCATTTCTTAAAGCAACACGGACCAGGAACGTGGAGTCCACTTTTCGACTTCTCTGATGCTGGATATAGACCTGACTACGGCTTGGTGTTGGTGCGCCACCGTTTGATGCTTTGTGCATTAGCATTAGATACCGGTGCTGTAGAAGTTGCTAACAGTTACTTTTCACTGGTAACTCTCGACAGGGACCCGGGAGCCATGGCGCCAAAGGCGCCGATGCTCACACAAGTTTTGGCTCTGTGACGCCGAGATAGGAACATGCTCACACAACTTTTTGGGCAACGGAGATATCTACCTATGCCACTGAACAAACATTAATACTATAAAAAATAATACAGTATTATATACTCTCAGTGATAATCCAAGGGTGCAAACCAGCCATTTCCCCATTTGATATTTACATAGGACGTGGCCCCCATCCCGAAGTATGAAGAAAATAAATCATGTGCAATCTGCCGCTTATATCTCCATTCTCCGTGTCATTCCCAGGCCTACTTCATCCTGTGGGTCGCTGACCTCACCCGCCCAGACATCGCTAGGCGCGAGGGGAACATTCCGCTGTGTAACCCGCTCGATGTCGCTTGGGGAAGGGGACGCTTCTGCCGTGTAGGTTAGGGTTAAAAAATCAGTGAAAATATCTGGAGGACCTCATCCCAAGCGTTTGAAACAGACAACACTCGTTTACGAAGATGGAGACAGAGGAAGCAGGTAGATCTGGCATAATTTCATTTTCAACACATTTTTCTTTAGGCCCCATATATATTTATACACATATAAATATATACAGGCCCCAGACATATATACATATATATTTCTGATATATATATATATATCATAAATTGTTTCTAGCTAGAAATTGTAATTTGGCCATCTATTCTCCGTCCAAACTGATCTGTTTCCGTCCAAACAGACTTGTTGACTTTCAATAACTTATCAGTGAATTTGCTAAACTTAACGTTTAAGTAATAAATTTGAATAATATGTTGCATCAAGCATTCCTGGCAGTAGCTTACAGCTTAGCTCGGCTCAGATACTTGAGTTCTCGGTTTTCGACCCGGTCTGTCCAACTAATTATTATTTACTTTCAAGCGACCATTGATTGATGCCTTTTGTGTTATGATAGTGGCGCTATAGAAGTCTTCAGATTATGTTACATTCGAAAGAGTAAACAATAATGTAGTGTAATGTACTTAGCAGGAATGTAAATTTGCTTCCAACACAAAAGCTGTCAGCTCATGCATTCAAATCAATTCCGCGGAGGTCGGGTTGTTGCATAATTTTCAGCTCCATGTCAAAATCAAAAGATTTTTCCATGAGATGGTAAGGCTAGAAATGTTTAAGATGTGGTGCTATGATGAAAGAAGGAAATCGGGATAAGCGGATTTAGCAAACAATGCAAGTATATGGAACAAAGTACAAATACCACAACCAGATTTAACTCTAGATATGTATATAGCCAGTGGCGTAAATCACGGGGGGACAGAGGGGGGCTGTCCTCCCCAAAGTTTTGACTGGGGGATTACCCCCAAAGTCACAACTTCTAATGAAGGGAACAGTAAGGGGGACAGTGTTATCACTGTCCCCTCTGCTTCATTATACTTTTATCATAAAGTACCGTAGAATTAAATTAGTTATATGATAAAAGACAGGAACTTTAAGAAAAGTAGGCATGACTCATGCAAAGACAAATAGACTACAGACAGCGGAAAGGAGATAGACAGAGGCATATGAAGACACGGCAAGGTATGACCCCAAAGGCAAGGCGTTCACCCGAGGATGGGAGCTGGAAGGAAGAGTGCGATCTGTAGGACAGACGGTTGAGCTCAGGGATGTGAGAGGAGGAGGATGCTGCGATGTGTGATGAGAGAAGATGGAATGCTACTGAAGTCTGCCACCACATCAGGATGACCAAATAAGACTGTGTATCGCAATATGGCCTACAGGAAGAGCGAAATAGAATGCTAAATATGCGGTAAGCCAGCGGAGGACCACCATATGAGGAAAATAGCCAGGACTAGAGAGGAAGATAAATATAGAAAGACAAAGGGAATCGAGTTTCACTATAAGCAAGACGCTATTGAGGAATTTATTGAGATATTCATTATTCACTACTACTCCTCGCTATTTGTCTCAGAGTTCGGCATATGGTGTAGTAGCACCTTGTCGCGTTTTTAGTTGTTAACTATAGTTTAAGCGATCTAGGCTCCAAGCCATGGCTCCTACTTAGGATGCCTCTTCGAAGAATGCTTCATCAAATGCCTCAGACAGTAATTGTTAAGTTCCAGTTCCAGCAAAAAGAAAAAATCGGGTACTTATAAAGTTATGTACAGATTTTCGCCTCTGTATATAGATAATAATTTTAATATATGTATACAATATATATTAAAATTAATAGCTAAGTAAATGCTCTAAGCTTCAAAGGGGCTTTGCCCCTCTAACTCCTGACCATCCACTTTCCCACAGACCCCACTGAAGCTTAGCCCCAGACGCGCATTATAATATAAACCCCAGCCCCTTATAAACCGTCTGGATCCGCCACTGTATACTCTGATATTACGTCACAAATTTTGCAAGTGACGAAATATTTTTTTTAAAATACGGCTCGTGAAGACTGGAAGTTTCCTCTTCGAATGTATCTAGTATAATATACTTTTCCAGTGGTTGTAAAAATTGACAAAAATGACAGTAACATTCTGGTAGATTATATAGGATATAATGTATAATTTTATCCACCTTAGGTCTGTACTTGGCTGAGGTTGGCTCACACAACTTTTAAACACTTCCCGGGCCTCTGACTCTCGATGGCACTCCGTTGGTTGATCTCGTTGGTTGTGCTGTCTTACTTGTGTGCGAGAGCCCGCCAGTGGTTTCTGTACCGGTTATCTTAGCAATAATTGTTTATAGATGAACTTATTGTTCCTAGTGAACATTTACACTACTTGCATAGGCTGGTAAGAAGTACTTAAAAGACGCTACATTAAGTTTTAATTAGTGAATGACTTCTGTTGTGCCGGTGTCTAATGCACTTGGCATCAACAACCGTTGGCGCACCAAAACCAAGCCAGAACCAGGCCAATATCCAGAAGATCAGTTAGACACATACAAACGTCTTCCTTATAGATGTACATATATACATACATCTAAAGATAGAATTTTGTGACTAGCTACACCCTAGAATAATTAATCTTACATCCACAGGACCAGGTACGGTGCTATATGGGAGGAGGATTTAGTCGAGTACAGGGTTTAATCGAGCACTCATTGCATCGTCTGTAACGATTAAATTAATTCCGTTTTAAATAATTATAATCTCTAATGAAAATTGTTGATATTAGGATTTGGAGAACTCACACAAAAAAGAAATACTGTCTTACTTTGGATTATTGACAGAATGCAGCATAAAGCGACGGCGGATGTCATGCTGTCTGTTGCCATGTTGCCACGAGTTCTTTGAATTGCCAAGTAATAATCAGCTGATTGACGACGGGCTTTCCACCGTCTGCTTCTAAATAGTTTACTACACATACCACTACATAGGTACATTCGACAGCACAGCCAAATACCTCCACTGGTTATGACCCGTATCGTCCTGCCTTTCACCTTTTCTTTTGCCACAGTTGTCTCTCCGGTGTCCTCTTTTCTCTGTCTTCGTGTCTCTTCTTTGTCTCTTATCCCGTCCCTCTCTCTCTCTCTCTGTCTCTATCGAAAGTATATTTAGGTAGCCTCTTTCAAATAGATCGTCTTCTAGCCTGTCTGTCGTATGATTAATTTTCTCTGTCTCTCTCTCGATGTTTTCCTGTCTTTCATTTCACCTGAAATGCCTTTCTCTATTCTGTTCTGTTCTATTCTCTTTGTTCTAGTATCTTGAAAACAATTCGTATCCTCTTCTTTCTCTCTCTCTTCAGATCGATCGCTGTTTGCTCTGTAACGAAAGCTGTTACATTTGCAGACACCACAGCGTGTCGTGAAGTAGTGATGTAGAAGTTTTCCGTCGATTCATGAACACAATCGTATTGTTTAATCGCTCGTAATCTGTTGTTTTCCTTATGCGAATTATTGATTGTTTTGGCTCTTGTTTGCCCCCAGTGGCAGCAGGTGATGCCGGCTTCCCGTCTCGTTAATCTATACTACTGTCTCTAATCTTTCTTTGTCTTTAAGACTCGCTAGGAGGCTGATTGAAGAATGAATTCAAACGTCTCTGAGAAACATCAGTCCTACTACCAGGAAGTGACTTGGCTATGTAGCACTGCGCAAATGTTTTCATCACTAGCAACTGCCAGATTCGTGTAAAGGTCTATAAAAATACTGTCGTTTAAAGCAAATTTTACGAAACATATGGAACCCATTGTGTGCTTTGCCAATTTTAAGCGGAAGATATTAGAAAGCCTTGGCCAAGCAAACACAGATCGTATTCTGGCCTGTTTGTCGCATGAGCATTAGTATAGGAAGCGCTTCTAGGCCCTGAGCCACAAAAGTATTGGGCCAGTAGCCTATAGAAATAGTGGAAGTAAGAAGGTGTCTTCATGTAACATACCCCGCCTTCTCCCCCCCCCCTATTCCACCTGATTATATTCTCCAGATAAAATCCACTTTCATGAACATTGTAAAAACACATTCTTCGCAGTTGGTACCTTTGGTACTCCGGGCCACCCCGCAAAAACTTAAATTTCTGATACTGCCACTTGGATTGATGACCCAGCACTCGAATAACAGGTCTGACAGAAGCAAGAGATCGATCTTCTCTGTGCTTTGGATTTGAGGCTCAACAGCAAAGTGCAAATTTTATGGGGTTTGAAAAAAGACGTGGAGGTGTAAGGTTACGGAATTATCAGTATGGTGAGCGTGACTGCGCTCAAATGGTTGCTTATCATTTGACCACAATCATAATGTCACCAATCACTTTTTGACTCGAACATTCACTTATCAGTAACTAATATATTATTAATAATAATTATTATCATTATTATCATAATTATAATAATTATTATTATTATTATCATTATTATCATAATTATAATTATAATTATTATCATCATCATCATCATCATCATCATCATTAATATTATTAATGTTAATCCTATTGTAAACATGCTTTATTACTACGATATCACCAATTTATATTCATACTGTACGTGTTCGGGCCACTTAAGCATCTGTTAGGCCTAATTAGATGTTTTGATTAATATGATGTGAAATTTGCAAATTAGTGTGAAAGTAGGCCTATTAAAAAATAAGGCGACAACGGAACCGAACATGATTTGTAAGATTCGTTTTGTTCTTATAAAATGAATTAGGCAACAATATTGGTGTACAGCCTGCTAGTACTTCATTGTCTGTCTTCGCAATTAAAAATGTATGTCCACATGCAATCAAAACTTATCAGTCTAATGTGCCTAGACTATATAATAATTAGCTCGTTGATTGCTTCAGTAAGCATACGCTTTTAATTTCTTCAAGAGTCCATATATTGAAAAGTTTCTTTCAAACGTTAATATTAATCAATCATGTTGTATTAGAATTAATCAACTTGCACATATCAGGCCCACGACTAGGCTAAACCCTACTGTCATTTGGAATTAGAGTTTCAAGTCGAATATTTCACGTTGCTGATAATTCGACACTGGGATAAATTAAAACAACGAGGTAGTACGTCTTGCTTTTGTTGTCTGACCCCAGTTACTCACCCACGTCTACGATTCCTCGTTTAGTCGATGGTCATATGGCGTAAATAAATACATTGCTTACTTACTTACTTACTTACTTACTTACTTACTTACTTACTTACTTACTTACTTACTTACTTAGTATGACCCTTTTTGCAAAATACAAATAAAGGCTATTTAAGCTTCTTGAAGTCTCATGGGGGGGGGATCTCGACTGGTTCCAATGTAATGTGCTTTGCCATGTGCGGTTTTTTGCTTAACTGGCAATCGATTGATGCCTCGTGCATTATCACGTAGGCCTACGGCGCTAGAAAGTTTCAAGATTTGATTAGATTTTTTAAAATCTGTCGATCCATTAGTATTTAAGTTGTTGATCAATTATACCATAAAATTAAACAATTCTTACGTTTAATTTCGGATTTCTGTTTAATCATTTATTGTCTATTCGAAATGATAAATTCGTTTCGATCATCGGATTCATGGTCGATTTGTGTCTTCAAGAGGAAGAGGAACAGTTCTTACATCGAACTTTGATCCTGCTTCTTTCTGTTCGATGATTTTCAATGATATTCCGTTTCGAAATAACAAATTCGTGTACTACATTCGATTCTTGGTCGACTTGTGTCATCAAGAGGAACAGTTCTTACATCGAACTTTGATCCTGCTTCTTTCTGTTCGATGATTTTCAACGATTTTTTGTTCGAAATGACAATTTTTGTCGATCATTTGATTTCTGGTAGATTTGTGTCTTCAAGAGGAACAGTTTTCATATCGAACTTTACATTCTGTTACTTTCTGTCCGATGATTTTCAACAATTCTCGAAATAACTTTTCGTCTCATATCTTTCAAATCGTTTTTCCAAATGAACTTCGTTTCCAAGGCAAAAAACAATAGGGCTAAAGATGACTTCATCTATGTTGCGATTACGTCATCGGAACAACAATTACAAAGTAATATCTGTTATTAATAAAAATTAATAGTAATTATTAGAAAACTTCTAATGCGCTGGTGTCTAATGCACAAGGCATCAACCGGGCCTATCGATCCAATTGCTGTTTGGTTTGGCGCTATAGAAGCTGATAATTTAGCTTAATAATATTTTCGAAGTATGCAAATATTTCGGCTGGTTGGCTACGACTCGGGCGGCACAATTAAGGAAAGACTCAAGCTGAAGCAACCGCAACATTGGCAGGTGATATGACAGGAAAACTCGTGGAATGCAATCTTGTAATATCTCTGTTCTGGCAACGATCTGAACTTCCGACCTCTAGATGGGTGGTTCTCAAAGTTTGGCCAGCGGACCAGCTGTGGTGCCCGAGCGTCAACCAGCGTAACTCGCGGCACCGTGTTACCCAATATTCTCACAATATTCTTCTTCTGTGTATGCAACATAACACGTACTGTTGGCTACGGCTAATAACAAAAGTCTGACAGATTATGAAAATTAGGAGCTATTAAACAGGAATCTCTAGAAAATAAAGTCATTAAACTCCGCCACTGCCGCATTCAGGTGATACCAGTTCCTGGCCTGGATAAAGGAGGAGGGCGACGTCAATGGCCTTTAATGCCATACCATGTCGTCAAACATTGGAACTACTACGACTACCACTACTACTACTACTACCACTACTAAAAAGTCATTCTTTGCATAATTAAATAAAAAGGTGGAATCTGTTGTCGTGTTTGCATCTGCCTTCGACCTCAGAACCAAGCTTCTGAGGAGCTTCCATGAAGACGTGAAAATAATTGGTGTTTTCTTACCTCTTTATGTTTTTACAATGCCTGAACGACTTAGGTTACGCTTTGGGTTTTGCTTAAATCAGAAGATGTCTTTAATAAACTCAGGAGAGGCCTTTTCTAAAGGCAAAACTGTCTTCTCACCGTTTTCGTGGTCACAATTAACACTTGTTACAATGAGCAACCGGTCGTTTGCAGACGACGCAGAGCAATGCACTGTGTCCTGCCTTCACTTTAGGAAAGTCTGATGTGTGGCTCAAGATCTTGCAAAATCACATCAAAGTCTAAGAAACTTATACCAGAATGGTATCTCATAAGTGCCATCTGACCTGCAAAACTCCAACTAAGATGCTATGACAGGGTCGTCGATATTTACAGATTTATCGTAGGCCAAACTAGGGCACATGCTTTTTAAACTAGAGCTTCGTTTCAACTAAAAACTTCAGTCATAAGTTTTTAGTTGAGGGAAAATGAAGGTTATTCATTAAACAAAGAGCAAAACATGAAACAAAGACTATCTTCTTTACTCATTCCGATAACCTAAGATATGAGCACAAGAACTAGGGCAGCTGTCACACAACAGAGGTAGTAGTGTCCAAAGGGAAATGGGAGTTGAAAGCCGCCGTGGATTAGATTTGTGGAAATCACAGGCGCTGTGCTGGTGACTGCGAGTCCTTCCTGTTTCGGACTGAAGATGGACTTGTCGATTTTTTGCTGAGGAACGCTGAGATGTTGATTTGGTTCCTGATGTTCCGTCCCTACAGAGTGAAGCAGAAAAACGATACAGTAGTTAAACCTTTCAAAGATGCATTTGAGGGAAAATGCAGGTTATTTCATTCAACAGTCTAATTCTTATCACCAGTAAACAAATAAAAATTATATAGCTATATCGACTCTTTGTCTATAAAAACCTGACCTCAGAGATTTTTGGTTTGAAGAATCTTAACGCTGATGGGACAAACGCAACATCACAATATTTTATTACAGTTGTGAAGGTAACATCAGCAACAGTCATAAGCGCACAGGAGCAGTGCAATAGGAGCCATGGAAAGAGTTTCAAGCTTATACAAAACTTGACCCTCAATTCTCATAAACTGTATGTTTCTTAAGTTAAGTGTAATAGTGATAATTAACCTAATAGTAATAACAACAACAATAACAATTATATCAACCAAACTACCGAACAATCTCGCTTCAAGGAATTGGTGTCGATTTCACTTAACAAGAATTACTGTTTACTGTTTACAGAAGTACTGTTTACTTTTGCTTATTTCTTATACTCATATAGCACCAATATAAACGGACAAGCATCAAGCCCATGGCACAGTAAGGGCTCCAGAACTATGGCTGGGGTTCTGATATAGGCCTAGGTATATAATTAGGAGGAAGATATGCTACAAATTTATTTAAGGAGCTAGTAATTCTTGCAATTCTCCGCATGCATTCAGTGGCCCCCTCTGAAGCTCCAATTATAATCACCAGACGTTGGCTGACCAACAAGAAACACCGACAACGAAAGAAGATTGAACCTGTAGGCCTATCCGCGACCACCGTAGACCTATCCGCGGCCACCATAGGCCTATCCCCGGCCACCATTCCTGGCTGCCATGCAGCGCTCACAGACCAACGGCAGAGAACTAGGACTGTGATTGCAGCAACTGCTTTGATGATCAATTCCCTGCGTATACCGTTGCTTTATCATCATCGGTCTTTTTCCTTGTCTGTCTGTCCATCTGTCTGCTTGTCTCTCTGTCTTTCACAGAGATAGGCCTAGTTAGAAGAAACAAGAATCGCTCAAACGGCGCTATAACATCCTCTGAATGCATCCGTTTGTCTTTTTTGTGTTTTTCTTTTCACTTGTGACTTTGTCTAAGTTGGTTCCTTCTGCTTCGTACAATCGTACAATTCATATGTCATCATCAAACGGTCATAACTGCCAACTTATGCTCCCAGCCTCTTCTCATTTTCATTCCCTGCGTCAATGCTAGCGCATATGCAGATACGTAGACTATACGTCCATCGGCCTCGTCCTTCGACTTGTCTCACCTTACATCAATGACCTCGTCTTGTCTTTCCTCACCTTGCCTTTTTAGTGAGGCTGGATCTCTTCCTCCATTTTTCTTATTCGTCTCCTCTTTTCTCCTTTTCCGTCGTCGTCTATGGACTCCCAATAGTCACATCTTCTCAGCTTCTTTTACTGTCCTTTATAATGCTTTCTAATCTGTGTTTGTGACGTCTTGTGGGTCTGTAAGGCTTATCTTCTCAGATGTCTTCTAGTCTCTTTTAGTGGCTTAAATACAAGCGTCGGGTTGGAGTTGGGCGTACAGATTCAAAGCAGTTGGACGCTTCAGTTTACTAGAAAAAGCAAAAGAAATTCCGACTATGTCTGTCTTCTGCGTCGTTTCGTTCGGTGACAAGCCTGTATACACAAGCAACCCAAAATAAGCACAAATGGCACCGACCTTTGACCTGCAGGTCCGTCTGATGCGCTGGTGCCTCGTCTTGAAGGTTATCAGAGGCAGCGGAAGTCGGCGGCGGACGTTGACTTGGAGTCTTTCTGGAGGAGGAACTCGTCACCGAAAGATGTCGACTCAGGTTGCGTCGACTGTAGACTGATGCTGATGACGACGACGACGATCGATCTGCTCATATATACAGCAAATCACAGATGAACTGAGGCCCTGTGCAACCCTTGAAAATCCTGACATAAATTATATACGTATATCATGTCAGAATTTTCAAGGCGATCCCTTAAGGGGCCGGCTGTATATAAATAAACATAGTTACATGCGGTGCATAGGATGGGACTAAGTGGATTGAGTTGTACGTTTTATGCCTTCCGTACATTTTGGCGGGAAAGCCGACCGCATAAAAAGCAAATTGGCTCAGACTGGATTTTGGTTGTTGGTCCTGCGTGACCGTTTTTGTTGCCAGACTTATCGTGTTTACTACTGTTTAGTCTCCCCTGCGTGGATGACTGTTTTGGTTCTTCGGGGCCGTTTTGATTCTTTTCAAACCGTTTTTCGTCACCGTTTGTTGGTGAACGTTTTGTTTTCTTTTCGTGACGTATTTCGCTGGTTATGTCGCCGTCTGAAGCCATCATCTTGTTGCTCTAATTGAGTCATTTTACCCTTGTAAAGAGCTTAGGCAGAAATTTAACCTAAATTTTGTATCCTATTACATATCCCTATACCAGTGGTTCTCAGTTTTTCGACCCGGGGACCATTTTACCCAAGTCAGACTTAAGGCGGCTTACCTACGTCTTACGACCCAACGATTTTTGTCAGAAATGTACAAATTATCATGACCATCGTGGTAAAAATGTTTTCACCATGACATGATTCATTGGAAATGAACAGTGATTTTCTATACATGTTTAAAACTGATGAAGCTGACAATCTTTTCTAAACGAAGTAAAATTGTTCTTGCGCCAGATTTGTTTGAAAGGTATAGCCTTGTGGTCTGTAGGCCTACAATATTTCTATATTTTCAGCCGGGTCCCGCCGTGTCTGAGATTGGGAACCTCTGATTTAAGAGCCGCCACTGGAACTATGGGACCCACCACTTGAGTTATGAGATCCGTCACCTAAAATAGGAGTGAAGGACAACTTCTAAGACTATAGTTGAACTGTTTCGGTAGATCGGTGCTTACTGGTCTCTTTAAATTTAGCCTATCTTTTTATTTTGCTGTTTTATGTGTTTGTAGATCATTGCTTAGCATAGTCATTTCTAATATGCTGTTTAATGGTTTTTAGTTTATGTGCTTCTGCTTTCAATAATAACGATATTTAACAAATTAATAATTGCAACAATAACAATGGCCGTGTTTCGCGCACTTTTATGTTTTACCCAAATAGCGAATATCGGTTATAGATTCGTTGAATAATACTGGACTTTGGATTTGCAAAAGTTTGGAGACCTGCCACCTCTGGATGAACAATTTAACCATTGGGTTATGCCTATGTTAAACTCAGAATCCGTGAACGGTGGACAGTGTCTTTGATACTGCAAAAGACACTCTCAAGAAATACATCCGCCTTTACAACTCCACAAGTAAAATGTGTGGCCCTTTATTATAGTGTACGTATAACTTATGTCGTTTGTCGGTGCGTCATCAAAGCCCTAAAGCTCGAAGCCTATATTTCTGTCAAGACCTCTATACTTATAGGCTTAGGCACTATGCACGCAGGCTTACATAGGCTAATATAGGCTTATAGGCCTATATAAATCCGACGGCTGAAGCATTACAGGAAGAGGATTAAGCGTCAGCATCTGCGTGCGTGTCTGTGGTAGGCAGCCCGCAGATGATGACGACGACGACGATGATGACGATGGATCGTAGCGAATCACAGGTCAAGCGTGGGCTAATGCGTTTGAAATCATGTGGCGCCAGTGTGGATAACTGACTGGGATTTGCAGGGTTCCATATAGACCGACAGATGGTATTACTGTTCTGATAAACGGCCGGATGCTGCTGCTGCTGCTGATGTCGTCTCGGATAATGACTGACGACGTCTTGAACCCTCGGTCGGTTGTCGCCTGAATCGCTGATGACGTCACGGCTGCTGCTGCTGGTGGTGGTGGTGTTGGTGACGTCATTCGGCCGACCTGCAGCTCCGTCTTCTGAACGACCGGCCAGAGATATTTCTAAGCAGAGGAATATATTTTGTGTTGCAGAAGAAAGAACGGAAGAAAGGAAGTGCGGAAGTCAGGATGGATCGAAGAAAGATTATGTAGAAATAGAGCAGAAAAGGAAGCTGTAAAGAAACTGAAGATTAGACGGACAACTATACAATGTGAAAAAAATTGCACTGTTTAAGAATGACTTCTAAGGACAACTCAGTTTACAGTCTGTCGACCCAGCTGGCAATCAAAATACCCGAGTCTGCCTGTGGAGATCTGACAGTTCCGCGCTATACCGTACGTCAACTCGGACAGACTGTGCTTTCTCGTGCATTCAACCATCCTTTTGGCACAATCTTCCACTGAAAATCCAAACTCCAGCGCCACAAGCAGCTTATCTTAAGTCGCACCTTTTCACAATGCGTTAGACAGCCATGTTTCTCCGCCTTTGTGAGCATTTAAAATACGGTACATAAATATTCATATATATATATACAGCTTTTAAATGACAGATGTAGAAAACGAAACGAAACGCTAATACGGTCTACTTTCCAACCAGACTTTTGGTTTATGTTTAACTCTCTTTCTCCAGCAGAAGGTCTTAAGAGGATGCATTTGCCTTTCGTCTTTTCATGTAAATATTTGATTCTGCTGTTTTGCTGTCGTAATGGATGTGTGCGTCACAACACTGAGCTCTGATATGCAGGAGCTGTTATTCCTCATTCTGAGGCAAGAACAGAGATCGCTCGATTCATTCGTTTTTTGGATTTATATAGGACCAGAATACAATGACGAAGCATTTTACTCTACCTTGTACATAAAGCGGCAATGTTTACATCATTTAGGCATAGATAGCCATGTGTATAGCGCTTGTGAGTGGTAGCTAAAAGGTGTTATATTCAGTATCTTAATACATACATACAAACAAGCATACACACATGCATACCTACATCCGTAAATACATACATACATAAATACATACACACATAAATACATACACACATAAATACATACATACAAGCAATTATTAAAAAAAAATTCAGTCTGTAGTTTAGTAATTTGTTCATCACTCTGTGCGTATCGCTTGCCTTTATCTAAAAATGAAGCAACAGAAACTCAGCGAATCTCAGTTTCGGAAATTGCGACAGAAAAGAGCAACAGCTGCAGCAAGTTTATGGCAACTGTTTTGAGAGACAATCATTCTTGCACAGTTTGGGATGACCAAAACAATGAACCCAGCGTGGCGCAGCAGTTTCTTCAGTTAGCTACTAGGGACGAAGAGTGTGACCGTCTGCTAGAATTAAGCCAAGAGGTACCATAATTTCCTGTAAATGCAATTACAAATTATGAAATTACTGTTCAAGACGTTATCTCGACTTGAACTCCAGCGCAGAAGGAGGACGAATGCTTGCTCAGGTTGATGATGGAAAGATAGATCAGGAAGCTTTACAAGATGCAGGCGATAGGCCAAGCAGAATTTCTATTTCATTTCGCAGATTCACGGTAAAGAGAGGAACTAATAAGCTTCAAAGCTGTGACATTCGTTTCCCAGAGGATGAAAATGGACGATCAATGTCTTGTGAACGTTCTTTCAGCAAACTGAATTCAAACATATCAAATCCTTTTCACGGCCTACAATGTCACCCGAAAGACTAACAACCCTGGCTGTTCTTTCCATTGAGTATAAAGTAACCACTTCCATCAATTTCGGTTAAATGCTCAAAGACTTCGCAGCTATCAAGGCTAGAAAGGTTTCGTTCTGAGTTTTGTATATATAGGTACCATAATATTATGTCATCTAGTAATGTTCAACACATGACGTTTCTCTAAATTGCTGTCTTTCGTTAAAATTGCTTTCGAGTGAGGGAGATTACGTCACTCGCCCTGCATGTGTGCCAAAATACCTGGCTACGCCACTGGCTAAACGCATCTCTATCTAATTAGAGTCTTTCGCCTACTGATCAGTTCAGGGAAAGGAGTTTGTCTATGCTCCGTTTCCCAGTATTGACTTTCACAAAGACTAAGGAGATCTGTGCTTGGATGCGGTCACATTCTCTTTCGACCTCAGTGGGATCAGTCCCGCCCTCAATCCAGACACCTTCCCCATCGTCTCATTACCTGGACACCTGAAACTAATTACGAAATGCCTTCGACATGGCGCGCCGACCGGCAACTGGATCAAAGTCCTACTATAAGAAGGACTCTTCCTCCTCCTCTTCCTTAATCCTCCTCCTCCACCACCTCCCATCGACTTCCATCTTGCCTGCGGCGGTGCTCTGTCGGTCTAAGCCACCAACGCTCATTACAAAGACTTCAGCTCTTCGTACATCATCGACGCCAGCGGTTCTTCCGCCGTCGGCAACTTTATTACCCGAAGCCACGCCTTATCTCGGAAGAAAGAAGATGCTACTGATGCTGCTGCTGGACCTGGGAAGCTGCGGCACCACGCCCCACGAAGTCTTCGTCTCTTGGCGATCGTCTTCTGCGGGGGGTCCGTCCTCCTGCCCTCCTCAGCGTCAGCTTCAAGATTTACTGCATGTCTCTTATTCGCAAGTTAGTTTAATTTAGTTCATTTCAAACTCCAGCAGTGCGTGCAAACCACCACCACCACCACCATCACCAGCAGCAGCAGGAACAGCAGCATGTGGTGCAACATGACTGGGCCTCATGCAGAGGCAAGTGACGATGGGCATTAGCCATGGCATCCAGCTACCGTGACCGACTGATCTCTGCCTTTGTGGGTTAGGATTCGTGAGAATCAAGAGGCTCCGTTGTGTCGAAGGACGAGTATATGCAGCTGTGAGAAAGGATCGAAGACAAAGGACGACAGCAACTAGGCGGAATTCAGTTGGTTGTATTAAAAAATCATAAATCAAACAGTAATTGACGGATTTTCGAAAGAAATCGTCATTTTGATGGATGCCGTATTCCTAGAAGAAAGGAGACCGTAACAACTCAGAAGCAAACGGCAGAGTTATTATTCGGGCCAATTATTCCTCAATCTGTTTACAGAAAATAGGCCTACTAATCTAAAGGCCTAGGCTAACGTACAGGAATCAGAAAATCACAGAGGCAATTCAGATGCGTCGTATAAATACCCATAGCTTAACAATTTAAGTCTACTTATATCCCTGCTACAGGATGTAGAATTTGCCCCAAGGCAAACGAAATCAGTAGAACAATATACACATAAGCCTGTATTATTATATGCCTATATCTCTTAAGAGTCTAACCAGAGGATCTAATTGGCAGAATCTACGGATACAAACTCAGAACCAGCACTAAAAGGAATCAGAAGGCGCGATAAATACAAGACACCGGTGCGTGTAGTTATAAGCTGACGACGACGAATTCTGAGGGTCGGGGCATCGAAGTCTTACCGTCGACCATAGAATGACTTCCCTTAACACGACCAGCCTAAAGAGATCTTATCCTATACGCCATATGTAACAATATCGGCCTATATATGTATATATGAACTGTGCTTCTCACTATCGACTTTTGCTGTCATGTAAATGTTTTCATACGCAGGAGTTCCTCGCGATATGAACAAATTCTTAAGAGGTTCCCCATGAGAAAAAAGTTGGGAAACACTGGACTACGTCCTAGCCGTGTGCGGTTGTTATTGGTCTCCGTGCTTGAAAGCAAATAAAATTAACCCAAAGAAAGTCTTCTACCGGCAGAACTTGAAACATGTCCTTATATATATATATATATATATATATATATATATATATATATATATATATATATATATATATATATATATATATATATATATATATATATATATATATATATATATATATATATATATATATATATATATATATATATATGCATATAGATACATATATATATATATATATATATATATATATATGCATATATATAGATACATACATAGCTGAAGATTAAACGAATTGTCGGAAACGAAAACGTCTGGGTTTCAGAAACCTAATTTGGATGTGATTAAAATAAAAATGCTTTCGTTGCTCCACGTCTATTTATCGTCTAATTCCGCAGACTCAAAACACATTGAGGCCTTCACAGTATCTATCTATGAAATGAAATCGTACCCTATGCGGAAATAATTAGTGTAATTTCATATACATGTGTGTATATGTGTGGTGTATATGTGGTGTATGTGTGTGTGTGCGGTTTGTGTGGTGTGTGTGTGAAACTGTATTTTGAAAGGCCTTTGGTTCGGGGTTTGTAAAGGCCACTGCTGGCACCGAAAGACAGCATGGCATCAGACATGGCGTCGTCTACGTCATCCATCTATAGATGGCGCTGTCTATCTGCTCTGCCAACTGATAGGTATCGCTCTCTATCTCCATTATATACGGTCGGTGCCCTTGGCTTCAATGCCTTCGGCAATAGCAGAGGGTGCAACCGCCGTCGTCTTTGTACATGTCGGAGACTTGCAGGGTCGGTCTTTGCAAGTATCCCCATTAGTGATCCAATTAGCTATATTAAGCAGCAGAGGCGTCGATCCGCTGTGAAGACTGGGGGGCCTGGCATATGGTTAGCGCCAGCCTATAACTGGGGCCTGGGCGCGAAGTATCCGGTCAATAGCCCTCGGCCCAATAACCCCATAATTCTTATACATTTATAATTTATGTATATATGAATTTTTGGGGTATTGGCACGGGGTTCTATATATCTATAATAAAGCGTATTTAAATGCGTTAATTAGATCAAAGGAAGTACCGATAAAATTACTCTTAAAGCATGAAATCAAAAATAATTCGGTATGGAGAGTAAATAAGTGTACACAACAGCGGGATTAGTGGAAAACGAGCAAATTGTTATAATGCTACTTTCACATGCACATAAAAAGCAATGAACTCCATTTTACGATATCAGGTCCAAAAGGTGGGATATTGTTACAACAAATAAATCTGATAGCAGATCTACTGTGACGTTAATAGCTCAGTCAGGCTTATCTCGAATCAATCTGTGCACAAGAAGTTTAATTAGCATTTTATTAGCCCATATATTTAACTTGATTACAGCTTGGTTTTGGTGCTCCATCGGTTGATGCCTTATGTATTAGACACCGGCGCTATAGAAGTTGCTAAGTAGTTAATAATGTTACTTAACAATCTGTGATTTTTAGGGCATGATAGTCAGCTATTAGTGCGCTTGTTATTTTGGAGGTTATTGGCCAGGGTGTTTTAAACTGGGCGGTTATATTCTGGGTGTCATTGCCCATGCGGATTTTAGCCCGGCAGGTTTTTAACTGGGGGGTAATTTTTTCTTCCGAGAGTTATTACCATAGAAAATAGTCGTGAATCTGGGGTCAGAAGGAGCGAAGCTACCCTAAAGCTGAAAAGAGTTAGCCTACATAGCTAGGGTCAACTTTTTGCACAAATTCATCGGCGTTTCGTGGATTTCAGCATCAGTAGCCTAATTAATTCATACAACCCCATGTTCATAAGCCAAGGTCCACTCGTTTCACTTGTCAACGAGCCATTCATTGTTTCCGTATCACCTGCTGTCACGGACTGATTGATAGAAGATCCGAGCTATATGGGCTGTCAGTAGGGCTATGCACAGGCTGGTCAGTGGACCCTGCAGAGAGTTTTCAGGTGAATCTAAAATCCAAGAATCTCTGTCTTCTGACTGCTGGAGACGAGAAATCAGTCTGTCGAACAAATGCGGGTCGGCGATGCAGAAGACATGGCCGCATCAGGTCCTCTTCAATACACACGCATGATCAGCCATGCATCCGTCAGTAGTGGATTGGCAACGGCGTCCTGGTCACCTACAGCCTCAGCCTCAGCCGATGATGTTATGTTGGCCGTCGCGACTTTCAATCTCATGCAATTCGCCCGTCTCTGTCAGTGCCATCTTCGACGCTGCAGTCGATCGTTAAGGTTAACCTTCGGCTGCAGCCAATATCATATCATATTTCCTATTTTCTATTTATTCCCACGGAATATCTATCTCTCACTTTGTCTCAGACTCAGTCGCTGCATATCTCTATATATGCATATATATATATATATATATATATATATATATATATATATATATATATATATATATATATATATATATATATATATATATATATATATGCATATATATATATATATATATATACAAAGAAATATAATGCGTACATAGTGATATACAGCGACTTTATATATTTGCATATATTATATGCATATCATTGCATATCTTTATGTTTGTCTGTGTCTCTCTGACTCTGTGTTATGTTCGATTGTATTTTTTAAACTTATCTTTGTAAACAACCCATGCAGTAATTATGATAATTCGTTTCCTTCCAAATCTTTTCATGTGAAATTGCATCGATATGCAACATATAAAATCGATATGCCTATAAATAAGAACTGACCGTTTTGAATGAAGTCGCGGATGCGGATCGTAAGTTTCATGTTGTGGTGAAAACAGGCTCCTTGGTAGAGGTTGTCAAGTCCAATCTGCTGTCCAGTCGACGGCGCTACAACAACATTTCATTTAGCATTCACAACTCCAAAGTAAGCCTCATGTTTTGGTGTTGGTTAAAGCTACATCATTTGATGATATCTGTGGTGTATTTTGAGGTTCTATAGTCTATACAGACATTAGAAAAGGGAGAGGGAGGACAGAGACACAGAGGGGGACACAGACATCGAGAGGGATAGACAGAGGCCGACAAAGGGGCAAGGCCAGAGACAGTGAAAGGAAGAATGAGAGAGAAAGAAGGATACCGACAAGCAGACAGATACTGTAAGCACTAAAACAGGAAACTGAGAGAATAGCAAAAACAGGATAATCCATGAGAAGGAGCAAGAAAGAAAGAGAGAGAGCAAGAGAGCGAGAGCGAGAGCGAGAGAGAGAGCGAGAGAGAGCGAGAGAAAAAGGGAGAGAGCGAGAGCGAGAGAGAAAGAGAGCGAGAGAGATAGAAAGAGAGAAAGAAAGAGAGAGAGAGAGAGAAACAGAGATGGATGATGAGTTCGATGAATAGTATAGACGACTGACTGATAAAGTAGTACGAGTTTCCGGCCTTGTATTCGGGGACTTTTGGAACGGACTGGAACGGATCGAACCAGATGGTGAATCTGCGTCGTTGCTTCGGCTGAGTGCAGCTGAGAATGAGGCGAGCGCTGTTCTCCGAGAAGATGCTACACTCGTCGTACTCGTTCTTAGAAACCTAAGTGCAAAAGAAATAGAAGAACAAGAACAAGAAGAGCAAACACTGAGAGGCAGCCATTGTTATGAAGTGTTAGCGACTTCATTCTTCTTGACCTCGGCTATTATGGGCGGGTGGCTAATCCCCTCTCTTACCGCCCGATCTTACAACCAACACTGTACGGTCAGTGTACTCATTTTATAGCTGAGTTCGTTTAGTGGGTACACGTGGAGCAGAAATCTTGAAGGACAAGATTCACTGATTAATTAGGCCTACATCTGGTGCTCACAAGGTAGACGCAGGTATACAGGTATGCGGACACACGCACGTATGTAAGGAGATTGCGTTACAACTCTACTGCAGACATGCTAAGATCAAAGGCCTAATTTTAGAATAATTACTTGCGCAGTAGGCGTTGCAGAAACTTATAGGTGTTTAGTAAGATGGAATGATGGATGGATGGGCAGATGGATATACTGATGGAATGGATGGTATAGGACTTTCTGGAAATTGCCAGAATACGTGACATGGACGAACAGAGGCAATTAATATATAGGCCTACAGCTGCTGCAACCTCAATGACAAAGTACCTGGAATGCGTTTCCTATTCATTCATTTTCTGCCATGTAGGAAAGGCTAATACAGTTTAAACACTCACACCTGAGTTCAAAATTCAATTCTGGGCTCAACGCTAACCGATATATTCAGCAATTTTCCATTCTTTGTTTCTGCTTATATGATGGCCATGATGATGAAAGTGGCGATGGCGATAATGATGATGACGACGACGACGATGATGACAATGTATTCAGTCTCACTTGGTAGATGAGGTAGAATTCCGTGTTCGCTGAGTCGCTGTTATTGGTGCCATCTGTCGCCTGCTGTTGGACGGAGAAGAAGGGACAGACGAAATCAATTTCGTCGAAAGGATTGACGGAAATGATGTGGTCGTTTTTGCTCGACTTGAATCTGATACAAGCATAAACAGGGCCTACATACATGCGTAAATGTAAATGTACAGGTTTTACTTAGCGACCGTATGGCCTCGACCCTGCAATGAATTAGGCATACTCGTATACCGGTATTATATTTAGTGTATGGTAACGTGGAAGTGTTTAAAACGCTGAGTCGCATAGAATTCCTTAAATTCAGAAGAAACAATACGGGACATGCAGTTCTGCAGCCTGCAAGCGACAACTGCATCAACACTTCTGACTCTACGATATTAGCGGTTCACTTAAAAGATGTAGTGATGTACAGTATATGAAACAATACGAGAAAACAAAGGAGCCATGTGCACTAACGACAAACTGTAGAATAAGGAAGGGACATGGGGAACGTCCGTGGCTGTCTAGGTCGTGAACAGAGGCGTATGCATCGTTTTGGTATAGCTGGAACCAATGGCGTAGCTAGCCTTCCGAGGGACCTTGTGCAAACTGAACTTTGGCTATTTTACTTTAAGTAATTGAGCAACTGGGCCTTGTCTCCGTGGGGGCCCAGGCGGGCCCTTATATCGTGGGCCCTTGTGCTTTGCACAACCTGCACAATCCATTGCTATACGCCACTGGCTGGAACAATCGAATGGCGTTGCAATGCCTTGCATGCATGATGCGTATAATTTAGAAACAACCTTATAGGCCTAATCAGGATGATTAGCTCTATCTCTTGTATTCGGATTGCCTACAAATGCCAGCTTACACTGGCTCCATCCTATCTCTCCAGGTTAAGGGTCGTCCATAAAGGACGTCCGCAAAAAATGACCCTTCCCTCCCCTTGTCCGCATTTGTCCGCAGTTGGCCTTACCCTCCCCTTCCCCTTTGCAGACTTCCCCATTCCAAAACCAGTAAACAATGAAGACCATCATCGTGAAAAACGTCATTAATAAACTACTCGTTCTGTCTTGTTTAAAAGAAACTCATTGCGATGGCATCATACACGGCTAACAGATCTCCATAGACGTGACTCAAGATAGGTCGAAAACCCGAAATATTTCTTTAGTTGTCTGCAACAGAACATTACTATTGATGAACCAGTGCAGCACAGAGTGTCTGCCATCTGATTGAAGTCGGTGTTTAAAGCATGGGTTGTATTAAAAGCTGCATACATGTACTAAATTTATATGCGGACGTCCGCATAGGCCATAACCCTCCCTCCACCTTGTCCGCATTTGTATGACTAGTCCCTCCCTCCCTCCCTCTTTGCGGACGTGCTTTATGGACGACCCCCTATGCGTTCCAGTTGCGACAGTTCCGTCGATACTGCTTACCTTCTGCAACCAATGGAAATCTCACAGTTCCGAAGATTAACACCGCATTTGGCTCTCCTGGATTTTGTTACTCTTATCCCCCACACTGAGTGGAATGGCTTACCGACTAGCATCAAAGATAGGCCTAACACTCTTCCAATAAAAAGTTTTAAAAAGAAGCTTAAAACTTACATGTTTAATAGATCTGCCTTGATTTCTGTGCATTTCTATCGATCATGGTATTAATCGATATTACTCGGTAGGACTTTTTTAGAGTCGTTGCACGCGCCTTTGATGCTGTTGTTAATTGCGCGCGTTATAAATGTCTGTTTAATAACAACGACAACGACAACAACAAGGGCTAATTGCATTTATGATTAGGCCTACTTGTTTTAATTTTCTATGACGAGTGGGCCTATAGGCCTATGTCTGCAATGCAGGCTATACGTACATAGGATTGGATATATTCCAGTAGATCGGAGACAGAGTGATGCATTCGATGGGAGTGCTGAGGCTGCTGCAGCTGAAGACAATACCAAGGGAGATGACGATGACACTTGGCTTCAGTGTCATCCCTGAACGCTGCACATTCGCCTCAAGTTTCGCGGCGACAACGTTATCAGTCGTCGTGGACGTCATGATACGTCAGTCGATGCCTGCAGACGGATGATAGGAATTCCCTGATTAACAGATGACGCACGTATCGCCAATGCCAGCAGTTCTACAGAATGTCAACGTCTAGCTCATCTGAACCATTTTCTCGAAGTGATCGCATGCAAAACTATTCACGGCACTTCTGCTGCGGCTTTATCATATCCGATCCGTTTCAAGTGCTATTCATAACAGCTGAGGGATGAAAGCAGAAGTGCGGTAATCCGATTGATCTGTCAATATTTGGCTCATCGGCGTAGTGAGAAATACTCACCTGGGTCACTCCATGGAGTCTAAGATTTCATCAAACTGGTGCAGGAAAGCAATTCGGCCGACTAATCAATCCATCGCAGGATGTGCTGTTAGGTTAGTGTGGAGCGACGTGCGGTGACTGATGCAACGCTGCGTGTGTTCGGATGTTCTGAGACGGACGGAGGGACGGATGGACGGACGGACGCAGAGGCGAAGGAGTCCTGCTGTCGCTGATGCTCGGTCGAGTGTCAGGCCATATAATCGGGCGTCGTCAAGAATCGCCGTCGCCAGGGGGAGCGCGTGTTGCGTCGGCCGTTGCGCAAAAAGCTATCTATAGGGCCTATTGCCATCGACACTTTTTGAGACAACTTAAGGGAGGCAGGCCTACGTCTGGGCTCTCTGGGCAGCTGTCAATCAACCAAACTGGCTGCTGCTATTGGTGGATATCTAAGATGCCTAAGATGTCTGCTGACATCAGTTAATCACTATGAATCAGCAGAACACCTGTGGCTCCCTTCTTTCCCATCTATCACCCGGCATTTCCTCCTTCGCCGTTCTTCTCTGGATGAAGACGTTTAGCGGTCTTGTCTATCGTTTGACATGCCGCTGAAGAAGACTAATTGTCGCTTGATGTTTCTGTACAGAATTCCTACATTTTCGGGAACGGAAAAAAGAAAATCTCGAAAAAATTAAGCCCCAGAAGAAGAGCGAATTTTTATATGACGTATAATATTGAGAGCGACTGAAGACAAAGAGCCTCACTGACATTTATACGATTCTCAAATGTCTCTCTGTCACGGAATAAGAAACAATTCGTTCCTCACCTCAGCTCACCTCAATCCTTACTAGTCAGCTCACCATGAAGGCTATTCCACTGAAACAGCTCTTACCTGCAAACTGGATAGCATATCTGCTTCTATGCTGTCATTGGAAAGGCTTGCCTTTCCTTAATATGCCTCGACCACAGCTGTGCTTTCGACACAACTAACGACCACTACATGCGTGGCAGGAACTGTTGTCGGAAGAAAGTTCTTGAGTGCGGACCTTGCAACAGAAGAGGTGCGTCGAACAAGAACTGTAGGCCTACTGATCGTCTTTGATCGTAGGGTGAGGGTAAGGCATCAGATGATTGCATCAAGCAGCAAAAAGCCTAAGGTATAATGAATGAAGATGGTGCAGCTTGCCTAACTGCAAAGCTGTGGAGACGATTGGCTCAGTTTACCTCTATGCTTTCAGGTATTTTAATCCAGTGAAGTGATTTGAGAACAGGAGTGATGTGTTAGGGACAGACATGTGGGTCGTATGGCTTTGTCTGTTTGAATTGGAAGAAAAGAATGGATTGAGCAAGAAGTTCTTAAAGATGTTAAAGAATTTGCCAAACCCACACAGGTGACACAGGATTAATAAGCCTCTATTCTGAGTTTTGGTTATTGAGATAACAGCACTCTAACTAGTCTTTGGATTATATTCGATCACTCCAAACTTCAAAATGTCTGCATTATAAAAGCCACAGTAGGGATGGATGCTTTACCACATGTTCCATGTTTTCTAACACTGAAGCTCTTTAACTACGGCACAAAGCTGCCATCTGCATGGATTTCCTGCCAGGCTGGGATTGTCCCAGGCTATCAGGCAACTTTTATGCTAAACAAAAAAGTAACAAAGATTACAAGGTGGTTCTGATGCCAAATGAGATAATTCCCTAATGAGGAGAGCACATTAATCAGCTGAACTCAAGAATGAATAAAAATAACAGTTCATGAGAATAGTCATGACTAGGAAAGGATCACTAAAGCAGACGGAATGACACCAAAGCACATGCACCCGGGGTGGCCCTTCAAATAAACAGTGAAAATCTAACCCTCACACCCCATCAGAGTGCTCCATTTATGGAAAAACACACCGCAATAAATCTTTTAATTTGTACAATATTTAAGGGTGACTCACACGGTTCCAATTCTTTGGGTTTATTATATAATGAGTCTGAATAATGTAAAAGTGGTGCCACTGGCTCTGGTAAATTTACCAAAGACAGTGGCACCAATTTTACATTAATCAAATTAAATTAAGAAATGAATTCAGAAGAGCCACAGATGAGAAAACATGTGCAGAGAAAAGTCCACAAAATGTCAAGCTGTGTAGATGGCCAAACAGATTTAGAATGCGGTATATGGGCAGGACAAGCAGTCCAAAAGCCGATGGCTAGCCACTGCATAAAGATATGATTGAACGCATCACTGTCATGGGTGCCTGCACATAGGGGCAAGATGCCACTCCTGGAATTAACGTCTGATGTCCGGTTTTCATGTTCTGCTTCCTCTTGCACAATTTTCTGTGGGTGGTCAAGACCATTGCTCATTTATATGAATAAAAACAGTTTAACTTTTGTATTAATAACCACACATTATATACTAAGATTACGACTAGAAAATACAGATGTATATTGACTCACACTGACTAGAAACCAGAACTCTCCTATTTTAACAATTTAGCTGCTAATGTGTAGCAAAATACTTGAGTATGTAGTCTATAGACCATATTCAGTCAACCACAGTAATTTACAGATTCGCAGAAATTGTAATATTCACAAACTGTATAGTTTACCATGCAGTACACAATTAACAATGATTAAAATAGAATTAATCCTATAAAACTTCAGTAGCTGAATTTAAAATAAGAAGGAACACCTAGCAGCAAAATATGGAGGGTTGATAGTACTGGCCTAAAGAGAATGCAGTTATAAGTCACCAAAGACTATTATTATTTCTATGGTGAACCTTTGGTATAATATGAAAACTATAAATAAATGCAAAATATGTGGCAAGTCAGTTCAGATTGCATTGTATGTTTTGAGGTACATTGTCTAAATATTTTTGGTTATTAGTTACTTTCAAAAACATACTTAGCGACCAGTCATTTATTTAACAATACATCCAGCGGGACAACATCTCGTAAAATAAAAATGCTATGCAACCAATGTCATTTAATAACAAAATACAACAAATACTTACAAACAATAATTTCATGATTGATATAGATGCATAATGAAAGCAATCCATATTTAATACATTCAAACCACGAGCGTTATGTAATGTAAGTATGTTTATATCCTGCTGCTGCAGGAATCAGTTAAACACAATCATATTGATATCAAGACATGATGCAGCTTATCCTACACACATCATTACATTACATGATTCTGTGTAAACCAACTGACTTTAGATACATTTTAAAATCAAATTCCCTCCTAAATCAACCTTGCTGCTGTTAAAATAGATATTATAAACAGTGAACTGTACGTAAAAAGTTACTTACATAGAGTTCGTTGAAACAAGTGGCAAAAGCATTATACAAAATTGGGTTGTGGAACCCCATAACACAGAAAAAGAAGTGCAGAGGAAATATATCATTACTGAATATTCACATGAAAATGGGTTGTGGAACCCCATAACACAGAAAAAGAGGTGCAGAGGAAATATATCATAACTGAATATTCATAGTGAAATCTGACTCATCACGATCATGGCCACTTCTTCAATGCAGAGAATTGTCATCCACACCCAAAAGATGTCTTTCACCCTTTGAAATGGCAGCAGCAGCATGTCATCTAAAGGGGAAAGCGAAACAATGGACAGCTCTGCAAATGCTTGGTTACATCACTCTGAACTACATTACAACTTAAATCTGTACAGTGGAACTCAGAGACCTGACACCAAACACAAAGTGATCATCTTACTGTAATGGTTGCAACCAATGCAGAACACAGCAAAATCTCTTACTCCAATTCTTCTGACTGTTACCACATTATATTCACATAAATGACTAAGTTTCTGACTAAACCAACACTCAGAATACTTTACAATGACAAGAGAGTAGACAACAAATGAATCTGATTCCATGATCACAACTAATTTGGCGTTGGAGAAACTGGTAAGACAAAGACAGAAGGCAAGCATGAAATAAAAAATCAACTTCCAACACCAAGCTCAGACAACGATGGATGGACTACTGTCACTGCTTTTCCATCTGATAGGCAGCACACCTGGGTTTACTGCAACAAAGAGTTTTATATTTGGCCAACCACAGTGAAATACAAAATGTAAATGTTTTTCAGCAACTTTTCTTCAGCTGCTAGAAAGTATAATAATATGATATATATTGTTTGGTTGAGATGTGGGCATTGGTTGGTGGTCTTCAATGCATGTAGCCTGGTTTAGATACGTTTAAGATTCAGTTAAGTTAAACAAAGAAATTGCATCTGGTCACTGTATCTGTAGCCACCACATCTTCATAACATTAATGAAAACAGTCATTTTGAAAGTTGAAATCTCTGACATGGCTGTAGAACATCAAGAACACCAGTGCAAGAAACATGAATATAAATATAAATGTATCATACATAACCCAAAGACAGCAATGCATACATCCGTAATAAAAGAAAATGCAGTAATAATAATTAACGTCTTATGGCAAAATCTCATACCACAGGACAATGAATATCAAAACATCATGAAATACAAAAGACATTGAAACTTCACAATAGATAAGTTAGCTAAACATCACTATACACAACAATCAGTGTGCAATGTAACACACCATTACCATCATCATGAGTGCTCTAATTTCTCAAAAACCAATCAAACAAATCTCTGCCTCTGATTTCTTGAAGTCATTTTACTGTATTAAGCTTGCATTGACAATCTATGGAAAAGCTTTTCCAACAAATGTAGGTAGCTTCTGTAAAGCAGCAAACCACTTTGATTCGCAAAAACATCCTATTACAAAAACAAAAGATCTGAGATCATAAATTTCAATATTTTACAATATTGTCCAGCGAAATTTCAAAATTAATGTCATTATGCAACAAAAACAAATAATAATAATGCAATTCATGTGTACAAAGTTGTTTTTCTCATGAAATTTGATTAACAGCTTAAACTAAAATCAAGCTTATGAAACAGAAAACATAACACGAAATCAGCAACTACTTAACTGAAATTTCTTTCCTGTTTCATACTTAATGAATAATTATTAAAGATACAATAACGTTTTGACCAAGAAGGCAACACGCTGGCCAAAATAGTTTCTTTGGTCCCTAAAAGGACAACTGTTCAGCAGAGACAACATTTCATCGGTTCACCTACTACAAAGTTGGTACAACTGTTGGATTGTGTTGGTGGAGACCACAATGAATGACCAAAACCATGACAGAGGATACGAAACACAGTCGACAGACGTTTTTATGAGAAACTGCTCTTAAGATTCATCTGGATCAGAAATATCCATTACAAAAAATCATAAGCTTGAGGCAACAGTTCATATCATGGGCACTGAACCAATGGTCAGGACTCCCTCTCAAGGTTTACTAAGCAACACAGAATGCCTTGGCATGTGCCAGCATCAATCACATTCATTCAGTGTTTTCCAGTCTGTGTGGTATTAAAAAGTCTGAAGTGGGAGGAATTTCAAATTACATATGGCTGCACATAGGGTCAGCTTATAGAGAACACTTTGGTGCCGGTACCACAGGTCGGTCAGTCAGTCGGTCGGTCGGTCATAGCAAGTCTTTAATGGAACTAGTGTCCAAGTTCTGTATGAGTGTACGTATGAAACCCATTTCTTTCCTTGTGTTCTCGAAGATAATCTTTGGGTCATTGGACAGACATCGCAGACAGTTTGGTGCCATGACCATTGCAAGGTTGTTCACATCCATTTTTGTAACAGATGCATTCTCTGGTTTTGCAAACTCCTGAAAACACAGAAAGAACTAATTTAAACAAGTCCATTTAAGATAGGCTGGAAATGATGAAGGCGAGTAGGAGAGAAATCTTTAACAAGGAATAAATCAGGTATTAGCAAAAATCAGATCAAGCATCATACGGATGTTGGTCCAGCCTTGATCAGTGGATTTATTATTCTGTTCCTGATCAACTCAAACCAAACAGATGAGATACCAGATGATGAGATGAATGATCTTAAACACAGAATCTAACCCAGACAAATCTGTAGCATTACCTGCAAGAATCGAATGAGATATGTGAACACAAGTCGATTGATTTCTGGTAGGGTGGCAACGATGGCTGTGGCACCTTCAGGATTAGCAAAGTTCTCGAGACATTGACTGTAGCAGGAGTAGGGGATCAGCGGCTCGTACAGCTCCCGGTACCACAGCTTCAGCAGTGATGCTGGAAGGTGAGGGTCAGACAAGTTGGTTGGCAGATTCCATCTGTCACACTGCACCTTAAGGGCATTGACCTCATCTATGTCACCAGGAACCCTGCAAACAATTTCTTTGATCACAATCAAAAAAGAATGATCAAGCATAGCATAAGTCAAACACAGAAAAGCTAATTGCTAAAGCTTATAAAAAGTATATAAGCACATCTAAAGTAATAAACACTGGTTAATAAACAATAAGCACCTCTGATTAGTTTCTCTAAAGTGGCACTATGTAAATGTCCAATTACAATTAAAAGTACTGGTATCTTCCAGTTGGTTTGTTTTACAAGCTCTTGGAACCATGTGCTAGGAGTTGCAGCAACATTCTGGTTTCCACCATTACATTCTGGCACTAGACGTTCAGAAAGAATTGAACTTTTGCAAAACTTTTGCATCTTTTAAAGTCACTTTGGGTCTCTAATTTGTAAAATTGTATTGTATTTGTCAAATTACATAGTGAGTCTCAAAGAACAAACATCTCAAGGGCACTCACATCAAAGAGGAATGAAACAGACTGAAACATTACCGGAAAATTCCTTCTGTCTGAGTGCCATTCAGCTTCAGGACCTGTTCTGAAAGCGTCGTCTGTATCCAAGGCAGCTGTCTGTCTGGAAACTGATCTTTCTGAAGGCGCATGATTTCGTCCAGTGTACTGCCAAACATTGACAGCTCAAGAAGAGATTTCTGGTCAACAAGAATGAGTAAAGTTAAAGATCAATCACATGGTCACCACCCAATTATCATCTGTATTCCATGTTGCTGCAGTAAAGTAAGTAAATAAGTAAGAACATGCCAAATGTCCATCAGCTGAGCAAGAAATTGTAGCCATGGGTGGGTCACAGCAGTCAGACAACAAAAGCAAGAGGGTACAAAGATGTCTTTAGCCACTTGACGACTACCTTTAGTGAGATATTGTTAAGAGTAAAGCAAACGGAGAAACTATTCCAGATGCAGAATCCATTTTGTGAGATTTCAGACTGATAAAATCTGATGCCAGGGAGAGACAACGGTTTTGTGTAGCTGATCACAGAGATCTTGGATGGCTGGTTGTGCTGTAAGGAAGATGACGGATAAGAAGGTTGATAAGCCGAGAGAGTCTTGTGTGTAAGTACAGCATCTTGTAAGGGACTCGTAAGCATCTTGTAAATTACATAAATGTCCAGACAAATACACACATAAATACATGCGCACGTGTTATCATTTTGCAAGCATGCAAATATTTATGCAGACATGCATACATACTGGTATATACATAGAGTTATAGAGATATGTATGCATAGACTAGTAGAAGGCTACTTGCCTTAGCATGCTCAACATCCTCTAAGCTGGGCTTGCGCAGACCTCTCTTGGCTCCTACTTGTACGACCCATTGCAATCTCCTCTGACAGCTCACCATATATGAATGCATCAGTGGCTAAACAAGACAGAATGTAACAATTTCAAAAAAGACAATTTTATCCATTATAAAGTACTTAAACCCTGATTCTAGATAATTATAGCTATAAATTTATACTTATTTCGCTTTGTTTCTGAGAACGCTTGATTTTGGAATTAGCAACATCAGAAAGGTTTTACAGTGCCTCAAAGAACTGGACTGGTATTGTCCAAAGGATTATCGTAATTGTAATTCCGAAATTTCTACAGTGCCCAATGAAAGCCACGTCGCGGGGACCAGCTTATTCACAGCTGCTCAGTCAAAACAAAATCGATAGGCAAAAGGGTTCGGTTCCAAGTCAAGATCCAAAAGTCAGACAGAGAGACAGCATGGCAGCTATGGGGGATGGTGTTTGTGGTTGGAGAGGAGAGAACTGAGGAAGAAGGGGTGTCAGGATAAGATCTGTGAAATAGGAATGTTTTCAGCCTTGAGTGAAAGGCCGATGCAGAAATTGCAAGTGGTGGAGCATCGATGAGTTTGTATCATGGATCAGAAAACTGTCGCAGTTTGGGGGGGAAGTTTATCATGAGTTTGAAACATAAGTTTGTTTGGAAGCGACCATCAGTCAATGCTTGTGCATTGCAATAACAACATTAATGATAGAGTAGATCAGATCTGCTATGCAACTAAAAATTATGATGAAAATTCTGCAACTGCAATCAGCATAAATGGGTTATCAGGCCATTTGGGTCGCTGGCCTATGATTCCTCACTCAGCCGATGGACATAAGGCATGTTAACAATGCACTGCTTACTTATTTACTTGGAACATGTACATGTAACAGCTGTCTGGCATATATTCAGGAGACCAAAAGTGTTCACGAATTATATTACAACACATTACACCACCAGTAATGATTATCCTGATCCAAAAGGTATATTATGTCTGCTATAAAAATTGTATAAAAGCACTTTGAAAAAATTAATAACAAAATGTGTAAACTTACAATAATATCTTTTTTCCATTACAATTCCATTCAAAACAATTTATTCAAACTGGCAGTGCTTATAAAATGACAGTGCAGAAAATGCAACATGAGTTGTAGCAGAATCAGTGATTGAACAACCAGCTGAAAAACTACAAATGTTATAATGTAGAGACATTACAAGTCAGACAGAGAGGGTCAATGATGACAGCATGAAAGTACGACAAGTTAGTCTGTGTACAAAAGTAATTATCCACAACCATCAGTGGGCTTCAGCAGCTGCATAGTGGCTTACAGACGAAGACTCAATCTCATTCTTTTCCATCATGTAAGCTCCATCTGGTGATAAGAAGAAAACTGACAAATGTGGGTTAAAAATTGCTGAAGAAACCAGTTGGTTTTAGATCTGTACCTTTTCCGTGTGGCTCTGGGCATCAATGCTTTTGTGGATGTGGTCATCCAGGAACGAGTAGAACTTTGATGATGGAGGGAAAAAAGCCAGGCAAATTCCTAACAACTCCCAGCCTTGTACAGCACTTTCTCTGTGTAAAAAAAACAACCATAAACCAGTAAATAATTGAGTTAAAACAACTACAGTCTTTAGCAGTCATTTCTAATTTTGCCACATCTAAAATTCACTGTTTGGTGTTCTGCAACTTATGGTGCAGTGCAGTCCAAAAAACACACTTATGCTCTTGGCGACCATTTATGTAAAAGAAATTGCTATCACCCACACGCCAGGAAAACCTGCAGGCGCTGTGTGGGGTTTGCAAATCTGATATAACCTGCAGGATATATGCATGAAAATATGGTATTTAAAGATCCAATTTAAAGTATCTAAAAATCATTAACAGCCATTTGGATGGACAAATAATGAAGAACGACGATATTGCAGCTGAAATTATGGATTATCCATTTAAAGTTAATGACTAACATTTGATACAAACATTACACTTGAAAGGGTCACAAATGTCAAAACTTAAAAAGTCAAATCATAATTTTTTCATTGTTAAGTGGATTTTTCCACCAAAACTAAGAAACCAACTTAATTTCTTGCACTTTAGGAATATTTTAAGATCTTTCTTTTAAACTCTTCCTTTTAAGTGTATGTAGTAAGAAAATACTAACCCTCGTGGATTCTTTGACGTCTGTCGGCAAAGTTGGATAAATATTTCATCTCTCAACTCAACCACAGTCCAGCCACGGACCGTGATGTCGAGTGCTATCTGGATGGCAGGATCCTTTGTCTTCCTGTCTCCCATGTACATCAGGATTAACTTGAAGACCTCAGGAGCTTCCTTCTTCACAGACTTGTTTGATGTTCGAATCATTGGTTTTTGGATGACATCCTTCAAAAACACATAAGCACAATATTTAATGATTCTTCTGTAGTTTGGCCTGTTCTTCTTTCTCCTTCTTTCCTTCTGGCTGGAATTATTCCCTCCTAGGGGAGGGATCAGCCACACAAATCCTTCTTTTCCATTTGTTTCTATCTGCAATGTCTTCTTTCTTCAGTCTGAGGAGCTTTAGGTCTTGCTGAATCATGCCTCTCCATCTCTTCTTTTGTCATCCCCCACTGCGTTGTCCGCAAACCTCTGCTGTCATAATTCTTTTAATGCAGCTTTCCTCCTCTCTCCTCATCACATGACCATACCATCTCAACCTGGCTTCTCGTACCTTTTCAGACATACATGCCACTCCCAATGTCTGTCTGAAATACTCATTCCTTTTCTTGTCTTTCAGTGAGATTCCAAGTATCCATCACAGCAATCTCGTTTCCGTTCTCTCCAGCAGCTTCTCCTCCTCTTTTGTCAATATCCAGGCTTCTACTCTGTATATCATCACTGGTCTTATAGTAGTACTGTCTAAATGGACACTATCAGAGCTTTTAAAAAGAAGCAAAGAAGGATTGGCTATTAAACACTTTTAGTTAATTTGCTATGGTTCTAACACAGATTATAATTATAATGTCTTCTGAATCATTTGAAAGCCTTGTTATGTTATGTACACCCCAATCATCTCAAACGGTTTCAACCATTGCTGCGATACAACTAATTAAAAATTCTCAAGCTAAAAACCTATTACTGCAAAACGTTTTCTGGAAGTGTAGGGAACACGGGTTTCAATAAAAATTTCTTACGGAATGCTAACAATTTCACAATCCAGCAAACGAGACCCCTAGGATGTAAGATTGGAATAGCGACAGACTCAGCTTAGAATAACTTTAATAACAAACCTTAGTCCAGCTCAGCATGTGGCCGATTGAGACTGTTTTGCCAAGAATACCTTTACGATGCTCATTCAGGTTCTCCAGAACAAACTGCTCGATATGCATCTGAAAGTAACAACATCACCTCAGCTGAATCGTCATGCTAGCTAAGAAATAATAACACGTTGCTCACCAGATACAAATAACCACAAGAATAAATTCATATGTTAAACGCTGAGTTTACATGCACCTGTAACATATTTTAGCATAAGTGGCACCACAGATTATCACCTCATGGCTGTCATGTGTAAACTTTGCAGCATTTTCATAAATCATAAATCTTTTTAAAAAGTCACTCATGACATGGATAATTTTCCACAAAATATTACAGTGAACTCTTCTTGCAACAATCTATACTCAGGTTGACAGTTTGATAGTTTGCTTTGGACTTTGCGTAATCTATCAGCTTGCCTAGAAATCAGAATATTTCATCTTTGACAGAGTGGCACCTTAATCCATCCAGACATGTTCACAGTCTGGAGTCACGGACATGGTTATTATGTGACTTCCAGACAGTTAAATGTGTAATGGTTAAAGCCTTGGGTGGTTCTTGAAGAGCACAATATAAATATCCAGACACACACACACATATATATACACACATACATATGTATGTACCATCTCATAGGAAAGATATTCAGAAAATTCTGTTAATCTAGTAATTCAACAGAGAAGCAGAGCATAATAAGACCACCAACCTGTTGCAGAAGGGTGCCAGCAACCTTGTTTGCAATGACATTTGAGTCCAAGGGCGAAACAGTGAGCATTGAGACTGGGCGATGTTGATTAACATCTGTTGCCTGTAGCAGCCAGTCCTTCTCGAGGGTACTTTGTCTTGCCAAGGGCTGTGGACCTGAGCGGTCCAGCCACTTCTTCTTCCTCAGAGATGGGTGATATGTCGAAGATGCTGATGCGGCCGACTGCAACTTGGGTGGCAACATTGCCTGGAACTGGCGTGTCTGAGGAGATGGGGTTGACTGAGCACTTGTGCGATCTGAATCTTCACAGTCAATGTCTGGCAGGCCTTAAGAAACGCCCAGCATCAAATGAAGTTAGTCACAACTGCAACATGGACTCTCATCATTAAGCTCTCAGTTCCGGTTGAAGAAATTTCAGCTGAATAAAAGATCTGTAAATCTAATCTCATGACTTTCATAGTGCACAAGGTATCGATCGAAACCATACAAAAAATTTTTAAATCATTGGAAAAACCTGGTCAAAAAATTGATGGCTCAGAGAAACCAGATGACAGGCTACAGAGGGTAAGCAGATACCATTACTGAATAAAAAACCAGGCAGCCATTCTTATTGTGAAGGATGTGGACAGCAGATGCACTGGTGAAGTCTGTCAGTATTTTTACCATTCAGCCACAATGCTGCTTCTATGCCTAGCAAAAAATCTTAATCATCAGTAGACATTGGTTTTCTTGATCAAGTATTTATACTTGAACTCAAATTACCTTTTAAAAGTGTTTTACCCATCACTGGGTAGCTGCAGCAACAGCTGTAGCAAATGAGTTATAACAGAACCAGTGATGGTGCATTAAATGGCTTAACAATAATTTGCCAGTTAACAAGTTTAGCCTAACCTTGGATGCAAGGGTGCAAGACTAACACATTAGCAATATGCCACCCAGTGAAGTTCAACAACCGTCCTCCGTGTGTGTGCTCTATTTTGTGTGTGTGTATGTCTTGTTTTGTGTGCATGCCTAATTGTGTGGGTGTGCCCTGTTTTGCAAGTTTGTGCTGTGTTAGGACCAGTAGTCAAGTGAGCCATCCAAAACTTCGGTTCATCAGACTTCAATGTGCAAAAGGAAAGCGATTGAATTCACAGGGAAGGTCTTGCAATTAGATGGGAGATAAATTGCTGATCAAGCATAAGAGATTCTGCCATATTACAGTCATGGCTGCCATATTCTGCCATATGACAGTCATATTTTAATGAACTAATTTACTGAAACAACAAGAAGCAATCTTTAAAAAAACAAACATTATTTATGCTGTTTCAAGTGTCTGTGCAATGTTTAATGTCACCAGACAGCATCTGAGCCAACAGTCAGTATTTGCAATGATATGCTTGGTTCTTAATGACAGCATCTTCTGCACCCATATGGCTTTGGTCCTGTTGATAAAATCTGCCTCAGAATTTGGATTGTGAACAGATACCTTCTGTTTCATCACTGTCCACACATTCTCAATGATGTTCAAGTCCGGAACTGTTTCTAGGCCATAGCTCCCTCCGTGGAATGCTGGAATGCGCTTCCACATCAGCCAGGATTTGATGGCCTTTGTACCGTGACCTGATGCACCATCCTGTTGGAAGTGGCTGATATTGCAGATGTTGACAAAGTCTGGCAGTTCCTCTTTCAGTATATTCAGATACATGGTTCCATTATTTTGTCCTTCCACATTAGCCACACTCCAACCCATCTAGCACCCAACACCGCTCCCCACACCATGATCTTTGGCACATGCTTCACAGTTGCTGTGACATACCGGTACTTGGGATTATGCCTTTGGTTTGGCAGTCTCCTTAAATGCCTGCAGAAACTGTAACAGTGGGCATGAGTGCGTTCTCATCCAAAAACATAACAGGCTCCCACTGGACAAAGGTTTACGGCTTGTGTTTGTGACAATAGGCTGGCCAATCATTAACGTTCTTCGGTGAGTTTTGGTTTTCATGCAGGATGAATTTAAATGCAAACGAGCATCAAGCAATCTTCTTTGCATTATTCTGTTGATGGGTTTCTTTTCTGAAGAGCCAGGTAATCTGGATCTGATGATATTGGAATATAATTTTAGTGAGAACTTGGTAATCTTCACAATCGCGTTATCAAACTGCTTGATGGTCACCTTTGGTCACCCACAGCAATGCTGTGATTCGTTGTTCTGGAGTTCAGTCACCCCTTTGACAGTAGCAACAACAGCTGAATGGGCCACCTTCAGCTTCTTTGCAGTCCCTCTAATGGGTATCTTCTGCTTGCATAACTCAATTTCATTTTTGATCTTCAGCACAATCAGGACCAGGGACTGAATATGCGTCAACTGCCAACCTTGGACAGGAAGAAACTACCTCTAACCACTACAAATTACTTTGCACCAACATCAAACTAAAGAAAACAACATCCCATGGATGCAAATGAATGACCTTGTTCACACTGCCTATTTGTGAACCCGTTTACTTAGCTAGTTTCAACGCAATTCTTACACATAATATAAGTCACAAGTCTGTTTAACTGCCTGGGGAAACATGCATGAAACATGATTTTAATGACAGTGTTCTGTGGGTGTAAGCACGTAATGACTGAGCACACAGCAGGTGGCCATGTGTTTTTGTAGATGACATTTGACTCAGATACCCTGATACACAGCAGCATGATTATATTAATGGCTGGCATATGACATTCTGAGGGAAGGAGAGAACACAGTTTCGGTTCGTAGGATATGGAGTGGGGCTAGGCTAAATGGCCAGTTATTACAGAGAATTGCGACAAAAACCCTCAGAAATGTTCCATGGACAGGTTACAGAATATAGACAATCCAGTGGAATTCAGATCTCAAGAATAAGACATATGTATCAATAGTATGCTAAAAATTGAAGGGTTTGACAAGAAGACACTTTCAAAGTGGTACCTACCATCAGAATTCCTGGGAGAGAACCCTCTACTGGAATGAAGAAAAGGGTCATCCATCAGTTCCTTGCTGTACTCTTCCAGGGATATGCGGTCCATGCATGGGGGATCACTACATCTTGAATCTCTCCCATGTTCCATGTAACTATCCGGGATAGAATTGACTAGAGTTTCCATGTGTGCACCAAAGAACGACTTAACATTGTTTGTTCCAAGCTTTGTTCGCCCATGTCCTGGTGGAACGTTCACATACTCGGGCTCAGATCTTCGTCGCATCTGAATCACAAACGCATCATCGGCTGGTCGGTCTGGGTGTGTATGTCCATTGTACGGCCGGTGCATTTTAGCTCCTAGATGGCAGGGCAGATGGCCATCTAGTGGTAAGCCATGATCGCTGAAACGGTTGGTGGATAAGGTTCGGCTGGAATGTGCCAAGTTTTCGTTCTCGCCTGCACCCCTATATACACTGTCATGAATGTGATGCCCTGCTGCAATACAAGGGTCAGCATACTGTAACGCTGTGGCACCGTCTTTGCTTGACCACAGCGACAACTGCTTTTTGCTGATTGTACCAAATGTTGTGTTAATTCTTCTGGAGTTGTCACCATCGCGAGTGAACATCGCACGTCGTTGCTCTAATTCTGCTTCGTCAAAATTTGCATAAGCCGGCTGGCCATTTGCTGCCTGATGCCGTGCAGACAGAGGCAGGAATGAATGCGCTGAACTCAGCTTGGAATCCCTAAAGCAGTCATCATTGCCTACTGATGGAATATGGTGTAAACTGACAGGAATTCTTGCATAAGAAGCCCCCTGGCGGTCACGTCGGTACGTTCCTACATATGAAGGGTTAGTTCGAGGAAACGCTCGTGGCCTTGAGGTCGGGGTTGCCTGAAAAGCCATCATCTTTGATGCATCGTGACATTTGCTTCCTGCCTCTTGCGTAAAACCAAGACTGCTGTCATGAATTGCCGATGGATAGCTCTCCTGGCTTAGGAAACATGCTGGACGAAAAGTCTCCAGCGAAAGTTGAGCCAGACTCGAAGTGAATTCGTTTGCCAACATTTGAGAGTCTGGAGAGCGTCTGAAAACATACGACCTTGGAAGATCAGAAACACTGTCATGCATGAGTGGAGAGACCGGCGATTCCAGTGACCTCTGGGGAACAGAAGGATAGGTTAAATCCCTCTGCAAAGTGCGAACCGGTTGACGCGAGGCTTCTGGGTGGGAATGGCGCTCCCGATGATGATGATGCTGAGAACTGACATGGTTGGAAGTTTGACGATAGTCAACACTGTAGAGCTGCTGCTGTCTTTTCACGTCAGGTGATCGAGGAGGGAGTTTTGGTAAGCCATCATCACTTGCCAGCTCTTGTTTATTTGGTGCCATCTCAAATGATGACGGCATGAGTGTGTCATGATCTTTGACAGATGACTTCAGTCCATCAGTTGAGTCCTCAGAATGGTCATCTGATTTCTCATCTAAGGTGAGCAGCACAGTCTCATTGTCATCCTGGGATTCACCAACTTGCGCATCAATCTTTTTATTTGATTCACTATCAACCTGTAATAGATGAGAAAACCAGATAACTAAAACAACTCTGACAGTTCCTAATTTCTCATTTAGAAATTGGAAAATTCTCAATATTTTGAAGTTTCCTAATTTCTCATTTAGAAATTGGAAAATTCTCAATATTTTGAAGTTTCTTAAGGTAAAAATATTGTCATCATTGTCTAGATCTTTAGATCTAAAATGTCATTAACATTAAAAAGCTCTGTTAGTTGTACAATCTAGATCTAATCTGGCGACTACCAAAGATAACAAAGAGATACTTGTATGTAATGATGGCACTCCACTTAAATCAAAGTAACACCAATCAAACACTTTTACAGTTCAACAGGTCAGTCATTCCTTGTAAGTAAGTAGTAAGACATTTGTTAACAGGCCATATGTCCATCGGCTAAGCGAAGAATTGTAGCCAATCATTTTCAACTGGAAATTCACCACGGATTCAAGTAAACATGTGCATACCAAGTAAGAGAGAGAAAACACACAATGACAGAGAAAGAGACAGATTTATTTTAGAAACAAGGACCCCTGTGTTCAATGAAAGCTGCAGTCAACTAACTGCACATGGCCGTTTTCATTGGTGCAGATATCATAATAAAAGGCAATGCCTCGAGTGATGTTTACATCATAAGCAAGTTGCAAAAAGGACCAGATACAAATTACCATCACCCTAAGGATACTAATCTCACAGGCCTTAGATTCACAAGAACAAGTACAAGACAGCAGTCTCTTAAGCTAACCCTGAGACTCAGCCATGACTACATTTGCTCAGCTTTGACCAGTCCTCCGCCTTAATTTGATGTTAACACAACACAGTACAGCTGATGCACGCAATTTATAGGCCAGCTTGCAGAAGGCAAGCGCTGTATAACTGTAATCTTGAAATTTCTTTCCTGGCAGGATTTGAATCCTCAACATCTGGGTTGCCAGTCCAGCACCCTAAACATCAGACACCCAGTCAGCAAGATCAACACCCAGATAAAACTAAGAACTTCAGAATTTTATTCCTAAATCTGATCTCTCATTCTGTGCTTTTGTCATCCTCAAGTACTTGTAACAGCGTTAAGATTTTCTTAGTTCATGTAATTCTTGTATTAATATGGCACCCCATCTACTTAACATCAAGGCAGCAATCTTTGGTGATATAACTTGAGATCCTTACAATTCAGTGACTGACTCAAGAGGTCAAGCTTGCGTGATCCACTTTATAAGGCAAGTGTAATGTTAAGCCACCCAACCACACTAGAAGATGCTGCAAGTCTTAAGCACCATACTATGTTGGGTTGCGAGGATGACCTTGCATTTCATCAATTTGACTGCTTCAATGCGGCATATATTTGTCTACCATTTTGTCTTTCAAACCATGTCAAACAGCACCATCATGATGTCTGATGGTGTCCATGTTCAGATGCCTTCTGCTCACTTTCTCAAGTTCTAGGCAGAATACAATAAGCACAGCAGTCAGATCTCTTCAGGCAGTGGCAGTGCCCGAAGAACAGGCCAACACTCAGGAGAAACACCGTCTGAGCCTCAGCTTCACCCTGGTTTGTGACCTCGTGCCATAGAAATTTAGATAATAACAGTGATGATAATGATGATGATAATAACTAAATGTTTAAGTGAATAGCTCATCACAGTAACTGAATCAAAAATAAACAAGATGTACAAGTCAACAGCAGAAATTACATCTATCATGGGCAGCTGAACTAAATATGTGATCAAGGTCAAGAAAGTCGATATCAAAGACATATGCCACAGTAACATAGCAGAACTAAAAGAGCCAAGTGCCAGCCACGTGAAGCCATGTCAAGTCAGCCGAAGTAGAGTACTTGCCACTGCAACCGATGCTGAAGTCTGTGTTGATATCTCTTTCTTTATAACCAAGGCCGCATCATCAGCAACAGCATCTTCATTATTACTTGCAATCGACTGGCATTTCAGCATCTGCAGCAAATATTTTCCAGACAGGAAGATGAAGAAAGCCAGGTAGACACAAACTGATGCAAGCACACCAACAGACTGACAATCATGCCATCACAGCTAATCAGGAAGACAGACGAAAAGAGATCTAGCCAATTTATAGACTCTAATTTCCATCAGGCTAAGTTGTGTGCTAGGCAGGAAACAAGTAACGTGATGTTCCCCTATGGTTCAGATTGCAAGCTGACAAATTATGGCTAAATACATCAGACCAATACATCAAACAAGAAATCACAATCATTAAGAGCAGCACAAAACTACAGCCCAGTCAAAGATGAATATATTTTGGCTATCTCTTCTGGCCAAGATAATAATAACAATAATAATGATAATAACAATAACAATAGCAATAACAATAACAATAATAAGATGATTGATATGGTGCCATACCATGGAAAAGGCCAAAAAAGGCTGTTATACATGAGTTCAAATCAAAAAGTCTGTTGATATTTTAAAAAGATAGGTCTTGAGCCAAGGCCTCAATGTGTCTCTAGAAATGGTGCATTCTTCAAATGGTAGGGAAGACTGTTGCAAGCAGTGTGTCCGGCAACAGAGAAGGAACATTCACCAAACCTCGTGGAAGACCACAGAACATGCAGTTGATTCCTTGATGAGGACTGCAGCCCACATCTGTTCTGGTTGTCTGCTACTCGAATGCAATAATCCGAAACATAATCAGGGATAAGGCGATTCAGTGCCATGAAAGTGATCAGGCACAGTTTGAAGATGACTGCTGAGGAATGCGCAACCAGCACAGGTTGTTGTGCAGCAGATCAGCTACATGATCTGATGGTGTCCAGCGAAAGATGAGACAGGCAGCAGTGTTTACTACCAACAGTATGCGCTCTAGCTGACAAGTCGGCAGACTCACAAGCAGGCTGCTGCAGCAGTCAATCCTGCCTGGAGACTACAAAGTTGTTGACCAAAGTTAACAGCGGTTGAGGTATGAATGAATCCGTGGATTGTGTCAATACGATGCATTTGGTAGAATCAACCCTGAATGGCTTGACTCACATGGGCCGACACCATAGACTCTTAAATGCGTTCAATACAGAGCAGCACTCTCCGTTTCAGCACTCTCGGTTTGTGATGATTCACAGAAGAAGTGAAGTTGTAACTGTATATCGTTCGTTCAGACAGCAGCACAAAGAGGAGGGGAAGATATGAACAAAAATGCTCAACTGATGAAACCGGGGGCATAGTTCTTAGTTCTGGACCTTATCTGTATGGAGACGCCAGTGATCAACAGACAGCTCCCAATCATCATCCAAAAAAGATCAAAATTACTTTCTGGAATTAATTTTCCTAATCTTTAATCCTAATCTTTAGGTTAGCCAAACTGGGAAATGAGCATCTTTTTGAAGAAACACCCTCCACAAAATAGCATAAATTAGCGATGACTTTACAGAGTGGACCTATAATCTATGCTATTTGTTATATATAAATATAATACTTTTTTAAAGATGAAAACAAAATCAAAACAAACTGTAAACATGTGAACCTCTGAATGTAATTCTATGGCAAATTCAACACATTGTTCTTAAATTCATAAAACCCAGCAGTGCAACAATATTCCTCCAAACTATAATGGCACAAAGAATCAAAAAGCCCGCCCCTCCCTCACATAATTACAACTTTTACTGAATAGCAAATATTTTTATCTTAAAACCGAAGATATAAACCCTCACTTGAGGAACCTTTTAAGGTGAAGGCCAACCTTTCAGACATGGGCATAGCTACCCAAAACTCATGCAGCATATAGAGAAATTGATCTAATTAGTTAAAATAAAACATATTTATTAATAATGATTAAAGTGTGTAATTAATGTATTAAAGTGCTTGGCAAGTAAAATATTAATGGAGATAACATTTTTATGAACAGTAAATGCATGAAATAATAGCTACTACTAATATATTTGCATGGATTTTAGTTGGCATTTTCTAAAACAGTGCTACTTGAATATCTATATGCAATATCTAGTGCATCTGGTGTTTTCATTTTCTTCCTTATGCAAAGTAATGCATAGTATATAGGTGCAACAAAATGATTAAAAGTACAAAAAGGCTTTCTTTTTCATCACAGAAATCATTAAAACTGGATAACTGACTTAATTCTAAAAAAATTATAATGTACACAGTGTAATTAGGCTTGCCAGATGAAAATGTGAGACACATGGTCGAAAACTAGAAGGCATCATGAGTCAATGTGAAACCCACACAAATACCCGTATGCAAGAAAATAAGGGTCTCACATGCACACTGTAATATCCTTTATTCTACCAGTAGCATCATAATTAGTGGTGGGCTAATGTGTCAGCCTGCAACCTCTAATTTTTTCAGATGTTAAGCTTAGACTAAGACTGAAACCTGATTTAAATTTAAGTATTTTAATGGAATGGAGATTATTCTTTTTAAAGTGTGATTAAAAAGCAACTTGTTTAACTTGAGGAGTGATTGTTGCAAGTAAATGTTTTAATCACATAGCAGCACCACAAACACATAAACCACTTCCACTCAGCTTTTAACACATGAAAGAAAATCACAGTCGCCAGAATGCCTTTGTTATTTATTATATCGAAGTCACAATACAGTAGATCAATGGCCTGTGAAATGAAGAGCCTTAGCAGTGGATGCTAAACAAAAATAGTTGAGCAGAGCTGCATCAGTCAGTGTGTATAACTGTTATCAAAAAGAGCTTTGTTGAAAGGCAACTGTTTCTGCTCTTCATGCTTTGAAGAGTGCAGATGCCGCAATGAATCAAATCCTTTGTTTTGAGGCTCTCAATCATCAACACAACATGGTTGAAGGATCACAAAACAGAATGTTTGGTTGGTGACATGTGCTGATCGCAATACAACTCCAATTCTCTAGGATCTGACTGGGTTCTGTCTGTCGGTCTGTCTGCCTCCATCCCTCACCATGTTTCTAACTGGCGTTTTTTCCCTCTCAGTTTGTCTGCACCTATTATTGTCTGCACCATGTTAGCAAATGTGTTATTTACTTACTTACTTACCTACCTATTTGCATGGTATTCCCCATTTCTCTGCCAGACTGTCTGTCTTCATCGTGCTCAATGTATCCATATGTCTGCAACTATTTGCATGACATCCCCAATTTCTCTGCCTGCCTGCCTGTCTGCCTGTCTGTCTGTCTGCTTCTGTCTTCCTCCCAGCTTCATGCATTATAATCAATACATTTTTCTTTTTGTAAATCTCTCTGTCTCTGTCTCGGGTGTTTCTCTGCCTCTCACTCTTTCTCACTCAGTTGTTTTCTCACTCATCTATCTTCTGTTGTGCATGCCCTCTCAGCATTATGCTCATGTCAACCTAGGTGGTAATCAATTCCCTTGGCATCTGACTGAGATGACCAAGAACATAGGCACAGCTGACTGAATGGCACAACATGAAGTTCAGTGTACCAGATAGAGTGTCAACACCCATTACAGTAGTAAGCCCTGTTTAATATTCTCTTGAAAACATATTATCACTGGCATTTCCATAACCTTGCCATCTTACTGCATTCTATTAGCACTAATCACAGGGTCCTACATTGCCTGAGTTGTAAGCACAGCCTGCTCTCTGTGTCATAAGTCAGTTGAAGGAGGTAAACATCAGGAAGGGCATTGGCTTTAAACCTCCCCACTGAGATAGATGGCAGCAGGATCCTGCTAAACTCATAACAACATGTCAAATGTTTCCTGGGCATGTGTATATTGATCAATGTATGTATTGGCAAACATTCAGGTGGAAAAAACCGGACCAACAATCACATCACAACAAGTTTTTGATATTTTTATGCAAATGCAAGTCATGATCTGATAGAACTTCACAGCTTAGGCAGATGCCTTCACAGCAACTCTTCTGCTTTTCTCTGAAAGGGGTCAGGTGTAGTGTCTGCTGATTCCTATATCACTAATATTGGCAATTCAGAAATAATAAAACAAAATATCAAAGTCAAAAATGACACAATACAAATACGCCACGAAATGGCTTCACCAGGTACATTAAGGTCAGGTT